>CM062815.1:731329356-732529356 GCA_031772625.1 Pinus tabuliformis
CCTCAACAAAAACAATGCAGCGTATCTCACAAATAATGGAGATACCTTTACAAATAAATTTGAGCCATTTCACTTATCTTGGGCTGCCCTTAGCACAAGAAGTGGTAAAATCAGAAGTTTGGAACAAGTAAGTGGAGAGGATGAGGGAAAAATTTCAGAACTACGGAGTGATGTGGCTCAACCTGGTAGGAAGAGTGACATTGATTAAAGAACTTCTCTCGGCCTTGCCTATATATCAATATGCAATCATTATGGCTCCGGAAAGTGCCCACAAGAAAATGGAACTGATAATAAGAAGCTTCCTCTAGCAAGGAGGAAAACAAGATAATAAAAAATTTAGCCTTGTTAGATGGGAGCAAGTTACGCTTCCCTATGAAAAAGGAGGCATAGAAATTCGCCTGCGAGGAATAATGAACATTGCCCTAGGGACAAAAATTATCTAGAGAATGATAAATGGGAATGGTCGCTAGTGGGAAAAAGCTCTAATAATGAAATACTTAAATTGTCATAGAACAAAGTTGTTCATTGATACTATTCTAGACAGGTCATGCACCAAAATCTGGAAATTGGTTAAAAGGATAATTCCTCTTATTAGAGATCAAATATCCAAAAATCCAGGGAATGGAAAAACAATTTCTATCTAGAAGGATAGAATAATGGGGAAAAACCCATTAAACCAGCAACAAAATTTAAGAGGAGTCTAGAGATGGATGGAAGAGAAACGTTTTAACACTCTTTATTCTATTTCGGATTGGGATCAGAATAATTGGGTAAGATGGAAAAATTTGGCTACTCCACCAAGGCTAAAAAGTAAGTGGGAAATTTTAAAAGTTCATTTGGCAGGGGCCGCACCCATCAACAAAGAAGAGTAGGATGACTCTGTTTGGGACCCAAATGGATGGGATTACATAGTGAAATCAGGGTACAATCTCCTCCAAAAACTTCACATCAAAATGATTGGAGTGTATGGAAGGCAACTTGGAAAGCAGAGAGTCTGCCCAAAATTAAAGTCTCCCCCTGGACCCTTCTCAAAGGGAAAATTCTTACCTCTGAAAATTAAAAAAAAAAAGGAATACAAGTGCCCTCAAAATGTGTCATGTGTCAAAAGGAGGAAGAAACAATCCAACAACTCTTCATAAACTATGTGGTGGTGAGAGAGTGTTGGAATTAGGCAACAAGTCCTTTGGAAATAAATATAAATCCAATAATTCAGTTGACAACTCTTCATAAAAACTAGGATAAAAGCTACCCATATACAAAGAAAAAAAAGGCAGCAATAAATAGGATATGGAAATGT
Organism: Pinus tabuliformis; assembly: GCA_031772625.1. Classification (NCBI taxonomy): domain Eukaryota; kingdom Viridiplantae; phylum Streptophyta; class Pinopsida; order Pinales; family Pinaceae; genus Pinus; species Pinus tabuliformis. Next base: position 731,330,654 of record CM062815.1, read on the forward strand.
CACCTTTCTATCATGTGTTGGCAAATTTGGTTAGCCCGAAACAAATGCATTTTCAAATAATAAAAGGCAAATCTAGGCAAGCTCCTAGCAAAGACTTGGAGCCAAGTTGTAGAGATAATAAGTACAAATGGAATCTCAAAAATGGACCAAGAAAATTATAGCAAGAAGAGAAAGATTGGTACAATAAAGCAATGTTAGAAAACAAAGCAAAATCAGATCCAAGCTATAGCAAAAAATAAAGAATTTCACAAAAACAAGAAATGGAAATTAAGATTGGAGGATAAAGAATTTGAATGGTTAAAAGAACAGAAGAGACACATTCTTTTTTTTGATGGAGCTGCAAAAAATAACCCAGGTAAAGCAGGGGCAGGCAGAGTTATTCTAGATCCAAATTGAAACAAAATAATAACCTATGAATGGAGCTTGGGAGAAATGACAAACAACAAGGTTGAAGCATACAACCTTCTCCTAGGCACAACGCTTTTAAACAAAAATGCATTCAAGAACCCTATAATAATAGGGGACTCATCTATCATAATAGCTGTTCTGGATGCCAAAAGGGACTCAAAAGCATAGCCATCAATAAAATCTATCAAAGGATCAGAACAAGTTTCGAAAGTCTGGGAAATATAACCTTAAAGCACATCTTGAGAAACCAAAATAAGGACGCTGATAGCCATGCCAACAAAGCAATTGATAGACTAGTTGGGATAGTCAAAGAGAATAATGAAGTTTATGAAGAAAGTATCTCTTGACCCCTCATCTAGTATGAGGATCGAGAAAGTGTTCCATGATCCACATGCACCTACACAGGCTCCCAGGCGACCCGAGGTAGTTTGGAAATCAATAAAAGTAGGTCTCTCCTTAACAAAGACCAATAATTCAGGACCAAAAACCACAAAATAGTGAAGAGATGCCGCAAAGCAAGAGTGAGGAGACAGATGAAGAATCATCGTATAGGCACCATTGGATCTCAGAGATCAATGGCCGAGGATTGACTTCAGTTGCAGCGGAAGAGGATCTCGAAAATTCCGTCACAGCCATCGATGGTGGCAGATCTATGACCATCGGGCACTTTCCTGCACGAGAGTTAGTCAAAGAGAAAAGGTGGGATTTGAAACAGGAATGGTATTTCGGGCAAAGCTTAAGAAGTAAGCAGTTTTAGGAGGGAACCGCTTGATTCCACTCACTGATGGACACGTATCATGAGGGTGGAGTGACAATACAACTTTTTTGGTTGGGTATTCTCCACGCGATTTTCCCACCTGAAATCCTTGCCAACCGTTGGATCTATCGCATGGGGATCGACAGTGGTGGTGTGACATGCAATTTGTTTGATCGGTCAGATCTGACGGAGGATTTTCTAAGGTGGAGATTGAGCCTAATAAAGGTAAGCATTGAAAATCACACCAAGGCTTCAGAAAAGAAAAATTCATTACTTATCCTGTGTTATTGGTTATATCCGCCTTTTCCAAAGTTAAGTGTGGGCTTGGTATTCACGCGAGCCTAAAGGAGTTCAAGTCATTTTTTGAAAAGTTAATCCACATCTCAGATCCATGCTACTAGTAATTTAGTTTTGAAGTTTATGGTTTCCGGGCAGCAAAAGTAGTTGTGAGGACTGTGCTCCCATTTACGCACTACTTTTGAACTTGCCCTCTTCTGATTGTACAAGGAACTAGCTTCCTTTCCCTTTTTCTTGCAATATATAAAAAGTAACTGACTGTGTTAAAAAAAATAATTATAAAATTAATAAAAATTATCATATATTAAACTATATACATGTTAGTTTGTACATATATGTACATACCTTCATACCTTCATTGATGGGTTTGTCTACTAGCTTAGTGCAACATCGAACCATTGAACAACTTGTTCAGCTAAGACAAGTCTGCCTGCAAAGTGTTCCATTTGATATCTTCAAAGTGCTCATTTTATACATGCCCCTACACCATCATGTTCTCCTTTTCCATGACCAGTCTCAAAGAAATTCCAGCGATGTTTAATGTGGGTTTTCTTATGAAGATGACACAACCAAAAGAATGATCATGAAGATTTGAATTGACCTGCACATCCATCTGACCATATCCAATGTTCATTGAATTTTATTCCACAACCTTTCAATGAGATAAATCATATCAAAACAATGTTGTACAAAATGTGTATCATGTCTACGATCATCATTGATATAAAAGTGATATTATTTAATAACATGTCGATTCTCACTAGTGCTTTCTATATCATTAACATTTCATTCAACATGTCTATATAGAATATGGACAAGCATAAATAATTGGTCAGAATGATAATATTCACTCTGTATTTCATTTTGTGTAACAAACATGTAATTCTCTGTAAAATTAACTATTGTCAAAATGGTCCCTGGAGGAAACATTTCACGGGATTTTTTGAATTGTAGGTCCTGCCATCGAGCTCTATGCGAATTCTTGATGTACTTATAAATTTCTATCTCAAATTTCTTCAAAAACTCTATCAAAGGAATTTCTTCTTCTTGTAGTTCAATCCTTTTAGCACTTGTACTATTATTTGAACTAATCGATGTATGGATATATTCATATCACTTCCATTTCACTTTTAGGTTAGACAATGATAGATCATTTATATCAATAGAATATTTGTTGTGAAATAAAGTCAAATTTTCTCAATAATCACATTTTTTACCACCAACACATTTCTTTTGGTAAAATAATTCATGACTTTTTCTTTCACATAGAATTTCGGATATGAAACCATGGATAGTGGAAGGAGGAGGTGATTTTTTCCAAAACGTTTTACCAAAATTAAGGAATGTGTCATAATATAATTGAAATTCCACATGGTAACGACAACAACAAGTGTCACGTATAGTGATAGGTTTAACATACCACGGTTTTTGTTGCATAAAAGTATTGATTGAGACATTAATTACGTGATTCTCTTCTATGAACTTATTGAATAAATCTATGTGAGTGGCGTCCAAGATATGTTTTGCATGTTCTTCATACTTCTTTCGTGCTATTCTTCACCGCATCACATCCCTTGCTTTTGGTGAAACACGTGAATTTTTTATCCAATATTAATATATTGTTTTTTTAACATCTTCTCTAAGTCTATCTATGTATGGTTGCCTACAAATAATTGTCCAACAAGTGAGCTCATCATTTACATCTATTTGTAATCGAAATTTCCTAAGTTTGTGCAATGTTTTTCGTGAGGTCCCTAATAGTTTTGCCATAGATTTTACCAAACAATTTTCTTTAGTACTTGCTGAAACCATTGCCATTTGTATTTCTCTACGTGCAACTACATCAATTTTATTTCTAGATCTTCCAATTTTTGTAGAGAACTATTTATATTTTGAATCACATTTTCCTTCACCTTTTTTTCTTTCGTTGATTTTTGAAAACCTAATAGAGTTGTAGCGTCTTTTAATTTCTTTGATGTTAAGAGACCTCTCAAAATTTGATCTTGAAATGTCAGACTTTCATTTTTGAACAACTTCTTAATGATGACCTCAACACGATATTTTACAATATGGTTAGCTTTTTTATCTCCATATATGTCAGTGCCAACACTTTATAACATATCATCATGAATATTGATTTAGTCTGTACATATGAAAATTAAATGTAAATGGGTATAAATATTCATTAAATAAAAAAATAAAAAGATAGAGTTTGAATGGAATTGAAATTAATAAATATGTACAATTTCAATAATACATATTGTTAGGATATTCCGACACATAGGAAATAGTTAAGTATAACTTGGTCTAGTGTAGAGTTAGGTAAAGTGTGTTTCTTTACTATGTACTTTTGTAACTTGCAATCTGACGGTCATGATATGTAGTGATCCGATGGTTCATTCTGTCGTCGGTATTACCGACACTTGATCCGTGGCTTAACACCTGATTGGTAATGATCTCTATTTAAAGAGCATGGAAGGTCATTTGTAGGGTAACCATTCATGGGAGAAGCTTATGTAATTTTTCATTCTTTTTTTAACAAATTTACTGAAGTGGTCGCATTGGCTCAGGCCGTGGACTGTTTCCCTCTTTGAGGGTTTTAACCAAGTCAATGTTACTGGTGTATTGATCTGTGATCTGTTTATGAGTGGTGTCCTTTGGTGTCCTTTCTGGGGAACTTACCCTGTAAATTCCTACATGGTATCAGAGCTATTTGAGGGTCGCATCTGTTCGTGATCCAAATCTGAAGCTGGTAGAACTACATTTGACTTTCGTTTCCTAGATCTACTATTACTGACTGCTTTTGGGCCGAAAACCCCTTGTGAGGAACACCTTTCATTTGACGCAAAAAGGTTTCCGGTAGCCCTAGCTACATTATTTTTAAGATCTGGAGGTATATAGTGTTTATTTATAGTTTTTAGATATTTTGTCTCTGCTTATTTTGGTTTTTGAATTGAGACTTTTGTGATCCATATCAAATTTTTGTAGATTCTTCGGCGAAAATCACATAGGAAAACTTTTGTCAACGCGTTTCGAACCAACCAGTGTGGTTCATCGTCAGGACAAGTTGAGTGAGCAGATCTTGCTTTGCACATTAAATAGATAGGGTAGAATATCCAATGACCTAATTTTCTAGATAAGGTAATGGCTAAAAAAATAACAGCTAGATTTGACTAGATAACAACTAGTTTGACTATGATAAGCGGTATAAATTATATTTATCTCTAAATAAGTTAATTTTGTTATTAATATTAGAATGTAAGTGGACCATGTTACAAATATATAAAATCATGAGTAAATTAATATATTATAATAAGTAAATCATAAAATAAATTAATTGCAAATACATTTATAAATATATATAAAAATAAACTAATTTAGAATTGTTAGAATAATTATAAAATAAATTAATTTAAAATTGTTAGATATAAATATTAGTTAGTTATAAAAGCTAAAAATAGAGTAATAGTTAATTATATTTATTAATTAAAATATAAGATGAAGGAACATATATTCATAAATATATATTAAAATAAATTAAATTTTATATTCATAGTCAAAGAGTTTTTTCAAGATATAAAACTTAGAGAATTCAAGTGTTAGAAAAATCTTACAATATTAATTCATGGTCTATTTAAGGGTAAAAAATGGTATATTAGTTTTAAATTAATTAATTATAAAATAGATTAATTTTAAATTAGTTATATATATATATATATATATATATATATATATATATATATATATATATATAAAGTTTAAAGAGTTTATACATAAAATATAATAATAATAATAATAATAATAATAATAAATAAATAAAAATAACTTACCATATTAAAAAATTAATTAATAGTTTAAATTGATTAATTATAAAATAGATTAATTTTAAATTGATTTTTGTAAATTAATTATAAAATAAATTAAGTTTAAATTAATAGTCAAAGAGTTTTCACATACACAAATATTTAGAAAACGTGTCGACAAAAGCTTATTTCAGTTTATTTAGCTCTTTGTTTTTTTTTTATTACCGGATCTATACCTTTCATTTCTGCATATACTCTTTGCCCCATGACTCTGTGCAATTTGGGCAAAGCAGAAATAGAAAGGAAGGATTTTTCTCATGCGTATGCTCTTTTCTGCTGTGCCTTAGTGTGATCTCGGAAAATCAGAAACATGAGGAAAATATTTAGTTTCCAGCTAAAGCTAACTTCAAGCCGCAAGGTTTATTTTTTTTGTATGTCTGTGTTGGGTTTTGTGTTTTTTGTTTTGTAGGTAAAAAAATATCTTTCTCAAGTAAGCACACACCCCAAAGCTTCAGTGACTAAAAAAAAAAACCCCTTCCTCCTTTCCAAAAATTACTAACCTTTTAATCTAGCTCACTTTGTCCAAAGCTACTTTATGAGAATAGAGGTCTTGAGTTCAAGTCTTTTTTTTTTTGCTGAGCTAATTAGATTAAGTTTGGAAAGGGGGTGGATTTTTTTTAAATATAACATTATCATTTATTTCCACACATTCTCGCACTTCATCGGCATCTTCAATAACTTCAGCCATGACGTCTTCATTTAGAAGTCGTTTTCAGAGCCATTTTTTTTGAATCAGCTTAATTTTTCGAGATGTTTCCATTGGAACACTTAGTTTCAGCATCTATAACTTCAATTTCTATTAAAATGGAAAGTCCATGCCAAGTTATTCTTAACAACACCAACTATTTCCAATGGTGGTCCTACATTGTGGATTTACTTAAAAGTAAAGGTCTTTACAGAATAGCCTCACGACAAGAAACCAAACCGAAAGATGAAGATAAGGCAGCCAAATGAGAAAATAGGCAAGATCAAGCACGTGGCTTGATAGGGATGTCTATTTCTCTAGACCTTAGATTCCATATCACAGAACTTGATACTCCTAATGAAGCAATGAAACAGGTCACTAAAGTTTTTGGAATTAAAAATGAACTTAGAGCCCATCAACTTGAAAATTAGTTGCTTACATTAGACCCCAATAATTTTTCTTCCATTGAAGATTTTTTGTCCAAGTTCAAGACCCTTAGAATTCTCTTGGAAGGTGTTAAGGTTAAGAAAGAAGATGGTAGCCTTATCTATTCCATTCTTACTAAGTTGGGACCAGCCTACTCTGTGTTTGTTTCCACCTTCCATTCTACAAGAGAAGCCTTCATTTCTCAAGGAAAAGACTACAAGTCCCCTTCCTTTGATGCCTTTTGTGATTCTTTAATAAGAGAACAAGAAAAACTCTTACATCTTAGTATTCTTAATCTTGGAAACTCTTCTAAGAAAGCCTTGGGCACCCAGCAGCAACCAAATTCAAAGAATCCTAAGAAGCCGTATCCTAAAAAGAATGGTCCTAAACCAAACAAGGGTCCTAAGCCATTTCAGTCTCAAAATGAAAAATCATTTCAACAAAATGATAAGGAAAATAAAAACAAAGGGAAGAAGACTGAATACATTGCCACTTTTGTAATCGAGATGGCCACTTAGAATCCAAATGCTTTAAGAAGATGGAAGCATTGGAAGCATCAATGAAGAAGAATAACATCCATTTGGACCAGTCAACAACTTCAACTTCATATTTAGGAATAAAACTTTCTGCATGTGGTTGTCAAGCATCTCGGTATGGATATGCACTAAATGTATCTTATTCTTCTCATTCTCATGAGTGGCTCATTGATTCTGGAGCTTCTTATCACATGGCCAAAAACAAAGCCATGTTTTCTTCTTTAAATGATTGTAACACCAAAAATATATATGTTGGTGATGATAGATCTCTTAGTGTTGTAGGGACTGGAACTGTTCATATAAACAATGGTAAATTCAATGATATATTATGTGTTCCAACCTTATCCTGCAAATTTCTATCTATATATCAGATAACTCATTCAGGTGAAGGTAAAATCGTTGAATTTTCACCTCACGATGTTGTAATTAAGGACCTAATAGATCCTAGACATATTTTAGCTACTCACATTGTTGATGATTCTACAAGGTTGTATAAGTTTAACAACTTTGGGTCATCAAATCTTTCCTCGCTATTTGTTGCTCATAATGATGAAGTGATCAAACTTTGGCATGAGTGATTTGGTCACTTAAACTATCGCTCCCTTCAAAATCTATGTAAAAAAAATATGGTGACAGGTCTTCCAATGGTATCTTGCAGAGATGGTGTTTGTTCTGGATGTGTACTCAGAAAACATCATCGGGATAATTTTTAAAAATGTGCCTCTTCGCACGCCTCAGCCCCTTTACAGCTTGTGCATAGTGATTTATATGGTCCACTTCTAGTTATTTCATTCTCTGGCTACAAGTATTTCTCAACTTTCATTGATGATTTCTCTAGACGCACTTGGGTATACTTCTTAAAACTCAAGAATGAAGTATTTAACATGTTCTTGGCCTTTAAGGCCTTTGTTGAAAAACAATCTGGACATCAAATTCTTAAGCTAAGATCTGATAATGGCGAAGAATATGTTAACAATAAATTCATCAAATTTTTCATTGAGAATGGAATTCATATGCAACATATTGTTCCATATACTCCACAACAAAATGTGTTGAGATTGCAACAAGATGATGGAGCTTAGTGGAAAGAAGTCGCCTTCACTAAGTGGGCCCGCTGGTTATTTTTGGCGCAAATTCTATCTTTAGACATATGGATCATGGTCTATGAGTTGCAGGATGCTATTTGTGGATGATTGGTCAAGTTGGTAAAAATAGATGGACCTCTATTTTTAGACATATTGGCAGAGTCTACTTTTAGACTGCCAGTCTAAATATAAAATAGTCGAATATTATTAGCCCTTAATAATAATTGGACTCTAAACATTATCTTATTCTCTTGGAGCACTTCAGTTCGAGCTACAGATGTGGCACATGCAACTACCAGAAGGAAATACGTGTTTCTTATGGGTTACTAGAGCTATTTCATGGAGGACTTCAGTTAGGACTTCAGTGATTGAGTTATGTGGAGTTGGATCAGGAGTTGATGGAGTTGTGTTCAGTTTGACTTAGTTGAACTAGTTGTAGTTAGTCTAACTGGAAAATAGACTAATTTTGAGTGGTGTGAATTAGTTATTAATTAATTCACTAATTATTAACTCATAAAGCAACTAAAGAACACATCAGTTAACTCAGTGCATGGACAGTTTAGTGGAGACAAGTGTTAGAGGTGAGTGAAAGGGCAAGACAACTGTCAGTTGTGACTATAGTTGTGCATGTGATTTGCACATGCATGGATTGAGTTGCCAATGAGGATTGCGTAGTGTTACACAAGGGAAACACGTGAATGGTTCAGCCATTCTCATCCATTCTCTATGCAGGATTGCGTAGTGGAGGCAGGCAAGCAACGAAGGAGATTTGAGCCAGTGATTGATTCAGATCTAAGCTAGTTTGTGTGTGACAGGTGGAGATAGTACTGAGTACTTGCGAGGAGTATTGTATTGTGTTCTGTTACATGTTCTCAATCAATATAATATACAGATGGTTTGGGGTTTTTAGCGAGATGCTTTCCCCAGTGATATACTGTGTTGATATGTGTGATTGATGCTTCTATGTGCGCATGTGTATGTTTCTGAATACTGCTAAATTGATGATCAATGTAGAGGAGGTTATATATTATGGATGATTCCGCAAATAGTGTATAATCAGGATAATCTCTGCGAATATGTGTCATATTATTCATAAAATTTCTACAAAATGATGCAGCTGAAAGGAAGAATCACACCTTAAAGGAAATGGCTAATTGTATGCTTCAATCTAAAGGACTTAGTCTTAATTTTTGGGCAGAAGCAATTAACTGTGCAAATTACATAATAAATCGCACTCCTACTAAGGTTTTAAAGAATATAACTCCAGAAGAAGCACGAAGCTCAATTAAATCAGATGTAAGTCACTTTCGTATTTTTGGAAGTGAAGCATGGGCCCATATTCCAGATGAGAAACATAAAGCTTTAGAACCTAAGAGCGAAAAATGTATTTTGGTTGGATATTCTGCAGATGTCAAAGGATTCAGACTTATTCCACTTAAGTCCAAAAATGTTATCATTAGAAGAGATGTAAAGTTTGCTGAAAATATATTGGCCTACGAGCCTAGTCGGCGGATGTGCCACCTCTCTCTATCCCTTCTACTTCTGAAAAGATTTCTTCTTCAGATGATGACAGCGAGGATGACAATCCTCCCACACCTTCTTAGGATCCTCCTTCAGCTCCTTAGCTTCCAAAATGGGTCCGTGCTACTCAGGTTTAGCAAGTTCTCTTGTCGGTGATCCTACATATCAATAACGTACACATTCTTAGTTCGATAGAGCCTCTTCTTTACTAGCTCAAGCTTTAGTTAATTATGATCCTGACACCTTTGCAAAAGCTTCAAGTCATCCAGATTGGGACGCAACTATGAATGAAGAATATTGTTCATTATTGGCAAATTATACATGGGATCTTGTTCCCCTTCCAAAGGGACGAAAACTTGTTAGATGCAAATGGGTTTACAGAACCAAGTATGGATCATATGGAAATGTTGATAAACATAAAGCTCGTCTTGTTGCTAAGGGTTTTTCACAAGCTGAAGGCATTGACTATACTGAAACCTTCTCCCGTATTGCCAAAATGAACTCTATCCACCTTGTTCTTTCCCTTGCTGCCTCTTTCAAATGGGAAGTCCATCAGATGGATGTTAAATATGCCTTCTTGCATGGGGACTTGCATGAAGAAATCTATATGGAACAACCTATTGATTTTATACAAATAGACTCCAGCCTTGTATGTTAGCTTAAGAAATCCCTTTATGGTCTCAAGCAAGCCCCTCGGGCTTGGTATGCCAAAATTGATAGCTTTCTTTTAGAAACTGGATTTTCTAGGTGTCATTCTGACAATACTATCTACACCAAGAAAGTGGGAAAGTATCTTATCATTCTTGTTCTTTGTGTTGATGATCTTATCCTTACTAGTGGTGATACCAACCTTATAAACCATGTGAAGTCCAGCCTTAAAAATAAGTTTGAAATGACAGACTTAGGACACCTGCATTATTTTATTGGTCTTCAAGTATTGCAATCCAAGGAAGGTATTTCCTTTTCCCAGTCCAAGTATGCATGTGATCTTCTACGCCATTTTCACATGGAAGACTGTAAGCCAGCCCCTTCTGCCTTTCAGTATGGAGCCAAACTTTTAGTCACTTGTACTGCCCCTGAAGTTGATGCTACCTTATACTGTCAACTTGTAGGAAAACTTTTGTATCTAACCCATACTCATCCTGACCTTTCCTTTGTTGTTGGCCTTATTACTCAGTGTATGAAAAACCCACATGAAAGTCATTGGAAAGAAACTAAAAGAATACTTCATTATGTTTGAGGTATAGTTTAGTTTGGGATTCATTACAGTACAAAAGCATCTCCTCTATTGGTTGGTTAAACTGATTCTGATTGGGCTGCTGACCATGATGATGGGAAGTCTACTGCAGGTTATGTGTTCATTCTTGGTTCAGGACCTATTACATGGGCTTGCAAGAAACAAAGTGCCATTTCTCTTTCTTCGGCAGTAGCAAAGTATCCTGGTGCCGCAGAATCTAGTAAGGAAGCCCTGTGGCTTCGTTAGATCCTGCCAGAGTTTGGCTTTCAGCAACAACATCTGACTACACTTTAGTGTGATAATTAAAGCGCCATTCAACTATGCAAAGATCCAGTCCAACATTAGCATAGAAAACACATTGAACTGCACATGCACTTCATCAGAAAGCTCATTCATGACCATGTTCTTGAAGTGCAATATTGTTCAACAGATGATAAAGTTGCAGACATCTTTACAAAGGCTCTCATAGAGGAGAAGTTTACTGAACTTCGATTTATGGTTGGAGTTCAGGAAGTTGTCACTAAGGGGGGATAGGCTCTAATGCCTCCTTCCTTCTCCTATTGTGTCATATTTGTACATCGTTCAATCCTATCCCAAGTTGTTCTTAAGGGGGGATGTTAGGATATTCTAACACATAGGAAATAGTTAAGTATAACTTGGTCTAGTGTAGAGATAGGTAAAGTGTGTTTCTTTACTATGTACTTTTGTAACTTGCAATCTGATGGCCACGATATGTAGTGATCCGTAGGTTCATTCTCTCCTCGGTATTATCGACACTTGATCCATGGCTTAATGCCCGATTGGTCCATGATCTCTATTTAAAGAGCATGGAGGGTCATTTGTAGGGTAACCGTTCATGAGAGAAACTTATGTAATTTTTTATTCTTTTATTAATAAATTTCCTGAAGTGGCTGTGTTGGCTCAGGTTGTGGACTGTTTCCCTCTTTGAGGGTTTTAACCACGTCAACAATATTGATGTATTGATCTGTGATCTATTTGTGAGCGGTGTCCTTTGGTGTTCTGTTTGAGGAATTTACCTTGTAAATTCCTACACATATGACACACACACACACACACACACACACACACATATATATATATACATACATACTCGATGGTGATTCAAGTTCTTCATTTGAATCTCTTTCAGTATCTTCAACAACATCATTAATTATTGGTTCATTATCCTTTTCACTTTGTCTGTCAACATTTTCAATCTCATCATCAATGTTATGAGGAATATCTCTCTATGTTTACATTGTAAAATATTTTTCAAATTAGTTCATCAAATAAAAATTAAATTTCACAATACACTAGTTAAATTTTAAATATCATTTATAATATTTACATTTACAGAATTGCTTCAACTTCTAGTTGAGATTGATTTTCCCTTTCAATATTTCTGCATTCTTCCTTCTTTCTTTTGTAATAGTTTCTCCCATAATCTCTACGAGCCTCAATGTCTCTTATTTGATCATATTTTCTCTTGCATTTCGTTTGATTTCCCATGATAATTCAATCTATGTAGATTTTTAAAATCTAACCCAAAAAAGTCAATTTCAAAAAATCGTGCAAAAAAATCACTTTCAAAATTTATAACAAAAAAATCACTTTAAAAATTCATCACAAAAGAGTTGCCTTAACAAAAACTCACTTTAAAAATACAGCCAAAAAAGTTCACTTTCACGAAAACTCATTTTAAAAATTCAGCACAAAAAAGTCACTTTAAAAATTTAGCATAGAAGACTTACTTTGGAAATTAAGCTAAAAAATCTCAATTTAAAAATTAAGCTAAAAAATCTCACTTAAAAAATTCAACCCAAAGGACTTACTTAAGAAATTAAGCTAAAAAATCTCACTCAAAAAATTCAGCCCAAAGGACTTACTTTAAAATTAAGCTAAAAAATCTCACTTAAAAAATTTAACCCAAGAGACTTACTTTAAAAATTAAGTCCAAAAAATTTCCTTCAAAAAGTTCAGCCCAAAAAACTTACTTTCAAAATTAACTCCAAAAAATTCAGCCTAGAAGATTTACCTTAAAAGTTCACTTCAAATGAAAAAATTGTGCCATATTGGAGTTTCGGCTTCATTTATTTATATCATTTCGGGTGAAACATTTTTTCAGAGGGTCACATCGTTTCTTTTTTGTAGTCGATGGATCGACACATTTTTGACCGAACATTTAAAAATAATTTGACAAAACTTTTAACGTAATCTGGCTGAATAATTTTTCTGTTTATTTTAACGAGTGTTGATGACAAACACAAGTTCGACCAAATGTACTTTTAATTAGGCCAAATTGTTTTAACTTGCAACTCTGTAACAAGTCGGCTCTAGTCACCTTTTTCCAATTTCTAAATGCTTAAATGCCATCAAATTTGGTGAATTTATTGTTGGAACAAAACCCAGAATTTGCATAATTGAATCTACTTTCAGTAGATATAAATTTAATGGAATTTCATAGAATTTTGGTAATTTTAATTAATTTTCTAAAAGGTAGTGTGCAAAATGTTTTTGAAGGTCATTATGATTCAGGGAAATAAAAATTCTATATCTTCCAAGATACACTATAACAAAATATGAAACATTTGTGGTTCATTACATTGGTCCGTCTTCTGTAATGGGTAGTTTTTAGATTTTTAGTTTATAACGAATATGTTGAGAAATTTGACGCTCACTTAAACATCTTCAAAATCTGTAGTTTTTTCATATTGGTTCAGTTCAAATAGTAATTATGATGTGCATCATTTGGTTTCGTAAATATAATGATATCAAAGTAGAATCTATCTAGATTGCTGCAACACAATTTTTTTTCGAAAAGGCCAAGTTAACAAAGAATATACTAGTGCTCAAAAACATGATGTGTTATAAATCCCTTGATTTTTAAAGAACACACAATCAAATAATTGCTAAGTTGACATATCAATGTGAATGAACAAATTCCAAAAAATAAGTAATAGAAGGCTAATAAAATTTCAGACAAGTTTCCCTTTTATTGTAAAATGAAATTCTAAACAAAATAAATTCTTTGGCTTGCCTAAAGTTGAAGAAATTCCAAAAATGGTATTTTTTTTTTCTTAAAAAAGGGCAAAAAGTGTAACCCAACTTCACATTTTCACCCTACAATGTAGTGGTTTTTTATCTACAGTGAAAATGAGTTCCAAGGAGGATTTTTGGTGATCAGATTATTGAGCATGTTAAAGAAGAATTTTGACAGTGTATGATAGAGTATGCAAAACGTTTTACAATAACAACATCTTCATTTTGAAACCTTATTTTGGTTAAAGAGGTCAATCCAATTTGAAATTTTTTGAAAAGAGGTCCACAAGGAGTTGCAGAAAGGGGTGGGTAACTTCATTGAGGTTGGATCCCCAATCAGGTTAGAGCCTTGAGTAGGTTGGATCTCGATCAAAATCGAGGTTAGTGCCTTAATCAGGTTGTAGCCTAGAGTAGGTCAGAGCCCGCTCATCATCGAGGTTGGTGCCTCAATCAAGTTGTAGCCTATAGTGAGTAGTTGTTTACATAGTTTCAACGTTGGTGTCTCAATAAGGTTGTAACCTACTATAAGTAGCAGCTTGTGTATTTTGGGGGTGCTTTCCACCAATAGGTTGGAGCCTACAAATCTATGTAATGAATTGATGATAAAGAAAAAGAAGGATTTATGGTTTTCTCTCATATGGATTTCCATGTAAAAGCTTGTATGTTTTTTATGTGATGGCTTCTTGATGTGTATTCATATGACGGTTGCTTTATGATGCATTTTTTTTTACATATTGATATGTTGCATATGGTTATGGTTCATTTTATTATGATTGAATGATTGTAAAAAGTTATGAAATGGTGAAATTTCTCTCACACTAATTCACCCCCCTCTTAGTGTGATCTTTGGTCCCATCACTTTTAATAATAAAAGTATTGATGGATTGTACATCATAAGATTACATTGAAGCTTTCAACTTTCATAAACTATTACTTTCCAATGAAATATTTCAAAAACAAAAACCAATTAACAAGTCCTTGGTACAATAAATATTGCAAGATTGCTAGGAAAAACATTAGAGATGCCATAGATAAACTCCTAAAATCTATTAAAATAAAATAGAACAAAACTCTCATTAAAACAAATAATAGTCAACACATAGACAAAAATGACAAAAAACTCTTATATATTTTCAAATTTGAACCAAATAACATTTGAGAAACATAAAACTAAAAAGGCTAAATAGAATTGTAAAATTAGTATGGATTTTCCTATCACTCCTTGATCTAAGCCTCACTTTCATAGGAGGGGAAATAAAATGAACAAGAAGGGACCTTAATAGTTTTTTGTGAACTATGTTTTCCCGAAGAATAAATATTTCTATGGACTTATGTGTTGATTTCTACGGTTTAGCAAGGAAGTTGAGACTTCTATCAAGGGGAAAAATGATCGATGCTATAAACCTTGCAAAAGTTGAGGTTAATGACCCACTACCATGGGTTTGTTGGAAAAATTATTCAACTTTGATACAATCCCAAGGAGGAGAAAACCAACTAAGTATAAGCATATTTCTAGTGTAGCCACTCCATCACCTCTATTCTTGCAATCAAAGATATAACATGTGTCAAAATATAGCTACATGAAACAATAACATAATTATGTACATCTATCTTTACCAAATTAAAAGAAAACAACCTATGTACAAGAGTATTCTCTTGGAATGATTTCTCCAAGTATCTCAAAAGGATCATAAATTTAAGGATGAATAATAATTAGTTCTTGAAGAAGATTCCAAGGAGAATATGGAAGGCTTGATTGAGATGTTGAAGCCTGCTGCAAAGTGTTAGTATCAAGATTACCTAAAATATGTTCACGAAATTTAGTAGTATAAATTAAAAACCATGACTTGTTTACGTGGTGGGAATCAATACTAAGAAGAGGAGATTAAATATTTTCAAAGTTGGATTCCATAAGATTATCTTGGTGAATATCATCAGAAACTTGATGGTCCAATGCATCAGCGCATGCAACACTACAAGAAAAAAGGACATTGGTGAGGGGAAAAAAATGTCACCATAAGCTCACTGGTGATGGTCAAAAGAGCATTCGTCACCAAAAACTGAACGTCACCAAAGGTGGCGTCGCCAAAAGTATAGGTGTTGTAGTGACATACAAAGTCTGTCACCAATAATTATTTATAATGACAGATAGTGACCATCACCATTTCATATGAGCAATGGTGACGGACCATAGCCTCCGTCACCAAAAATTGAACGTCACCAAAGGTGACATCGCCAAAAGTATAGGTGTTATAGTGACATTCAAAGTTCGTCACCAATAATGATTTATAATAACGGATAGTGACCACCACCATTACATATGAGCAATGGTGACGGACCATAGCCTTGGTCACCAAAAACTAAACGTCACCAATGGTGGCGTCACCAAAAGTATAGGCGTTATGGTGACATTCAAGGTACATCACAAATATTGATTATAATGATGGATAGTGATTGTCACCATTTCATATGAACAACAATGATTTATTGTGATGGATCTTTAATGGCTGTCACTATTGGTGCATGTATATGGTGACGTTCGTTGACCGTCACCAAAAGACGCATTGCCATAAGTATAGGTGTTGTGGTGACATTGAAGGTCCATCACGAATAATGATTATAATGATAGACAATGACCGTCACCATTTCATATCAACAACAATGATTTATGGTTATGGACCTTTGAGGGTCATCACTATTGATGCATATATATGGTGGCATTCATTGACCGTCACCATTTCATATTTTTGGTGAGGGTCGAAAATGTCATCAAAGCTCATTGGTGATGGTCAAAAGAGCCTCCGTCACCAAAAATTGATCATCGCGATTCCATATGGATGTTAGAGCATGATTGAATTGAACCACCAACCTCCTGCTTGTAAAGAAGGCGCTCTTTCATTGAGCTAGCACCCTTTAAAGAATTATACTTTTAAAAATTAGACCTTGAAACTTCATAAATTGTAAATTCTACAACCTTTCAATAAATTAAATTCTCGGCAATATTTTACTAAACAAGTAAAGCAACATTGAAGCTACAGGTCCCTACCTAATGGTTATTGAAGTTATGAAAAGTGGGTGGAGGGAAAAATAGTTATGTATAAGAGAATCAATATGTTTAGTTGAATACTCGATTAGAATTGAAACTCTAAAGACATTTATAACCTACAAATGACCTATAACTAGCAAATGCACCAAATATTGCAAAGGAAATCTCATAATTGGATAGCATATGGAAGAAGAGGAGGCAGGGACTTGGAACCCTTGTACGTCTTGGCATGCCTTAGCACTTGGAACATCTTAGCTTGTTTGACATGTCTTCGTAATATCTGGCACATGTTAGCATGCCCTAGCATTCCCTAGCACACCTTGGTAGTCATGACCTCACAACTAGCATTAAATTTTTCCATGACTTGGGAACCTTACATTCACTAGAGCACCTTGTCACTCCCTAGTTGTCATGCCCTTTGTTATCCTCTACAATGTCCCAAGCTGATGAGGATATCGATGGAGGTAACCACAAACCAAGCTTTTAGTTTGGTAGTTAGCCCTACCAAACTAGAGAGGGCTCTCTCTATGAAATCATAGTTAAGAGATGACTATAATGTAAAGGATTTTAGGCTAGATAGCTAGGCTCAGGTGGGTTTTTGGAAAATTTAGGGACTTGGAACTCTGTCCACCTATGTCTTGTCTGGCAGGGACTTTGTTAAGGAGGCAGGGACTTGGAACTCAGTCTAGGATAAAGCACCTAACATGCATGATAGAATCTCCCTAGAATAGAGTACCTCCTACCTTTAAGAGTGTCCCCTGCTCAAAATATAGAACCCTTCTCTATTGTGCACTTTTCCTAAAAAAAATCTGTGCATAAAATAGCACTAAGAAAAACACCTAAATTAAGAAAAGTGAGCATCTAACTCAAACTATAAAAGTATACTAAATATGGCTCTATATAAGTTTGGGAAACACTAAACAAGCATGCTTGCATACAACAACCATAAGATGCCTAAAATCTATCCACTTCTTTCATCGTTTCTATACCATCACAACAAAACTAGAATATGTAGCATGTACCCCAAGGCTGTATGCATCTCCTGAAGATGCAGATTGAAAGGATCTGCAGAGATGAAGTACTATTGAAGGAGAAACACCTTCAAAACAACATATAAAGTCTACTATGAATTCAACCCATTTGCACAAAGACCAAGGCTGCTACTGAGTACACTTCTCCACTGAATCGAAACTGAAATGTATTGTAGTACTGCTGAAGAAAAAAGACCTTTAGTGCAACACAAATAAAACTCTAACAGATATTTTCACTATGGCCTTGATTGTAAGTGATCTCATCAATATAGGTAACAACTTAGATAATTGAAAAACCAAAAGGTGAGTTGCATAGATAATTTGAAATGATAGATTTGGGCATACTTTATTGTTGTTTAGGAGTGTTAGTATAGAAAATGCAAGGTAGCCTATTGTGCCTTTATGTCACAGGCCAAGGATGCGAAGAAATGCATAAAATATTAAATAACATGGTATAAGTCGATTGTAGGTTCTTTAGAAACGAGAATGGTCTCCTTGTGCAGGTTCTAATCTAGTGGGTATAACTTTAAATAAGAAATTGATAGTTATGGGGTTGGAATTGTCTCACAATTCATGAAAAGTACCAAATTTGTTCACTATAAAGAAGCAAAACGAGTTGTCAGGTTTATGGAAGGGAACGCCCTATTCGCAGGAAGATAACTTGAAATTAGTCAGGCATATTATTTCTCTTCTTCTTGTATGCGTGTGCTTTGAAAAGATAACCACATCCAAAGACTCAATAACAACTCTCATAAAGTTTATAGATGTGAAGCACTTTTGATACAACCCATCGCTTAATGACAATTAAGCGAGGAATATGTCGAGGGATTCAATCTTTCACTCAGTCATAAAAAGGAAGTTGGGGTATCCAACATCTTGCCAACAAACTGATTCCAACCATAATGTGAAAGGAAAGTTAACTGCAAAACTACTTTCCCACTTTGTAGTATTGTTGCCTCTTGAATTCCAATAGGTATCTGGTTGCTTAGATCCACAAAACTCATGCCAGATAAACTCTACATGATACAATTGTGACGTGCAAGCTTGACACATGCTCTAGTTTCCCTCTAAAAGAGGGTAAGTCAAAATATTATGACAAGCTTAACTGTAATTTGATCATACACTGTTGAGGTATTGCATGGAATAAAGAAAATACTATCAATGCACTAATGGAGAACTCAAAATAAATGAATTCCTTATTGCTACAATAGCACCACTCTTGGGACTCTCGGATAAATCACCTGACCTATATGGAAAAAGCTTCCTAGAATAGAGTACCTCCTACATAGAAGTGTGTCCCCTGTTAAAAATATAGAAACCTTCTCTGCTATGCACTTTTCTTAAAGATAAATCTATGCATAAAACAGAACTAAGAAAAACACCAAAATTAAGAAAAGTGAGCATATAATTCAAACTATAAAAGCATAATAAATATGGATCTATCTAAGTTTGAGAAACACTAAACAAGAATGCTTTCATACAACAACCACAAGATGCCTAAAATCGATGGACTTCTTTCATCACTGCCACACCCTCATAGGAAAACTATAATCTACAACATGTATCCCAAGGCTGCATGCAACTACTAAAGGTGCAGACCAAAAGGATCTACTCAGATGAAGTACTGTTGAAGTAGAAACACCTTAAAAACAACAAATAGAGTTTGATGTGAATTCAACCCATTTGCACACAGGCCAAGGTTACTACTCGGTACACTTCTCCACTAAATGGAAACTATAGTGTATTGCTACTCTACTGAAGGAGTAACAACTTCAAAGCAACATGGATAAAACTCTAACATATCTTGTCATTGTGGTATCAGTTGTAGAATATCTCATCAATATAGGTAACAACTTCAATAATTGAAAAACCAAAAGGTGAGCTACATAGATCATTTGAAATGATAGATTTGGGCATGCTTTATTATTTTTTAGGAGTCTTAGTATAGAAAATGCAAGGTATCCTGTTGCATCTTTATGTCATAGACTAAGGATGCGAATAAATACAGAAAATATTAAATAGCATGGTACAAGACGATTACAGGTTCTTTCAAAACAAGAATGAAGTTATCCTTATGCAGATTATAATCTAGTGGGTATAGATTTAAATAAGAAATTTATATTTATGGGGTTGGAATTGTCTCACGATTCATGTTGTTAGGTACCTATACCAATAGGAGTCATAATTTTGAATGACTAAGGTTAAGCCTTGTAATATTGGACATACCTTTTCTTTCTGGAAATTTTTTCCATATTAAAAAATAAAAAAATGTAAAGAGGGTATGTCCTAAAAGAAATATCAAAGGACAAAAAGAATAAGAGAAGGTCAAAAAATGAAAATATATGAACCCCCCCCCAAAAAAAGAGACCATGAAAGTGTGCAAGCCTAAATGCCACTACTATTTACTTTTATGCATAATAATGATTGTGTGCAGCTTGTTATTCATGCCACAATCCATGGTAATCAAACTGTTTAATCTTGGTTATTTCATGCTTTGAAATTTATGTTTACAGTTAGAGAATAAAATCTGACCAAACAGTTTAATAATGGGAGATTATTAGATAGGTAGAGAAAATAAAAGGAGCTCATCAGTTTAATCTGAGGCCTTGGATGATATAAGGTTAGAATTAGATAGATTACTTTTCAAAAGAAAAATGGATGATAAGGTTTTTCTAGTCTAAATGCACCCAAATAAAATGAAGAAAAAAATGGTAGGGTAAGTAATGGGTAAGTAGAAGAAAGGTTGTTGAAGTATACAATTGGTTGGATCAAAACACATCCATTGTGCTTAGACACATATTTCTATATGTATGATCAACTATGGAAGCAAAAACAAAGGTTTGCAAGTTAATATGATTAACTCCCCCTCATTCATTTTTCCCCTTACTAATTTCCTATCCACAAGTATGTTCTAGTACTTTAAATCCTTCAAGTCAAAGAGGCTCAGAGCATTTCTCTAACTTATGGTGGGACTGGACCCTCGGCTTAATGACTTATGGACATCAAGTGTTAGAATCCCCTTCATAATATTCGTTTCCCCTCATTACCCTAACAAAAACCTTTTCTTAAGGATAAACTTCCTTTGCCTAGGAAAAGTGAAAACCCCCATGTAAATTCTATTTTCACTCAAGAAACCCTAAAAAATACATTATCCTAAGTATCAAATGTATGAAGTAACACGCACATATTTTTCATTTATGCTAAGGGTACGCTCACTCCACTCATTTCATATTAATTTTTAACTTTATTATATAAATCCCCATATACCTTTTCCTGTAATTATATAGATCCCCTAAAAAAAAAAAAAAAACCCAACCCTTAGTTTAATTATAAACTATACCATTTACCCCATATCCCGATGAATATATTAATCTTGTCATTAAACCCACCCGATTGTTTTAACCCATCATTAACCTATAATTAATCCCATACCGCCAAAGTTAAAAGCACTGCCCCCCCCCCCCCCTGAAACCCATGCTCTTATCACCCGTGCACCTCCCTCACCCGACTGCCGTCCGATCACCATCCCCCTCATTTGATGGTCCACAACCATATCAGCTGACCTTTACCCACCCGATAAAGTGGTTTTCGCCGGCCCCCCAATCGCTACTTGTCAATCTATGAAGTAGATCGTGTGACCTCTCCTCAAAACCACCCGACCCTCATAAGTAGCGCGATGGCTTGGGAAACCACCTCCCTGCTCAACCTGATAAACCACCTACTATTCATTCATAAAATTTGCCGCCAAAAAGTGACCATTTCTCCATAAAAAGATCGAGAAGCCCTTTTTTGCCCTTTTTCACTCATTTTCTTTATCAACCTCTGTGAACCACTATGACACCTGCCAACCTGAAAACTACCAAGTAACCCCATTTCAGTCCTCAAAAAAGCGACGGAGACCACCTTCAAAGATCCCAGAGCCCTTCCAACCTTCCCCCGTCATCCAGAACACCGGTTTGAAGATAATTCACCTAAATTCTAGGTATTTGAGAAACAAATTACCAGCCACCCTTCGAATTTAAAAACGTTCTGTATTTGAAAGTATTCTAGTTAAGTAACATTAATTGAAAGTACTTCAAATTCAAACCACATACCGAATCCCTTCCCAAAGTTTCCAAATCACCTCCCAACCCTCTGATACAACCCTACCCTGCCAAATTCAAATCCACAAGACCTGAATTATGGTTGCCCCTGTCGCCATGGATGTTATACCCATCACAACTCCTCATCTTGAGCTAGACCATCTTCCCCTCGCGAATAGGGATTTCCAAATTAGAGATACCAGTGCATATGAGGTCCTGCTCAAACTTCATTGTTTGAGCAGGGACAGATATCTGAACCATTCTAATGACATTTGTCTTTAGGAATCCAATTTGTCCAAATACCAATTTCCCCATGTACATGTTTTTCCAGTAATTTTCCATATATGCCACGCCTATTACATTCCCAACCAAAGAGCAATAATGTCCCTTGACCAGAAAATCCTGTTTACCATCAAAGTTGAACCAATCAATGAGATGTTATAGCTCCAACCAGGCCCAAAGCTAACCCCTCCCTCAATTGGAGATTTTCTAGACCAGTATACTAAGTTCAGTCCATCAAAATCGGCCCAATTATTCCAAACTTTCATTGTTGAAGACAAGCACATTCCTAAAGATTCCCCTCCATGTGTTTCTGCCATTTTCTTTAAAAGAGGCAAGCATATTATCACTATGATATCATGTGTTTTGGGCTGCATCACTGATGAATATGTTGATGACCTTATCCTGGCCTTCATGTCCATCTTCACCACAGGAAAGCCTCCTGCTACTATATACAATTATGCCCAGTTCATAGCTGAGAGGATACATGAACAATTTACAAGAATGCACAATGAGAGAGTGTTCAAGTACTCATCTGTATTGTACCACATGTTTATATATTATCAGTTAGACAGGTTCCCTTTCACCCTTCAGAAGATTGATACCAAAGGCCAGCCCAGGTTTGTCATATTTTGGACACCACTTTTCCACAAATACTCATCACCATACACTTATACAGATTTCATTGATTCTTTTGTCCATCTAGTCATGACCATACTGACAGGAAGCCCTCCACCCAGAATAAGCCAAGATATCAAAAGGGTCCTCCAATTATATAAGAAAAGTAAAGTGGGAGATTGGTACCTTTACCAAAACCACACAGAAATAAGAATATATGGGTGCTAGCTTGTCCCATACAAACTCCACAAATACCTCCCCATGAGGTTATTTGCTCTAGAATACTATAGGAAAATAATGAACTCTGATGAAGTCAATTTTGTATTAGCAAAGGAAAGAACACAGTTTAGAGTCAAAAACTAGTTAGGCCCTTTCATTTGCAACTCTAGAGAAGTAGGGCAGGAGACAGATCTGATTCTGCAACAAATGAAGTTTCAAAACAGTTTTATGTGTAGATATGACCCTCAAGGGTTTTTGACCAGACTTAGAAAAAGGTCAAATTAGGACCTTACATTCATCATCCCATACCAAAGATTGAAAGATATGCAAATCAATCTGAGTGGTTGGAGAACACTCTTGTAGACAGGGATAGCACAAAGGTAAATGTTGAGAACGCCTTGATTGATTTAGAAAGACAGCTTGATGAAAGCTCGTTTCTACGGGTACCTAAACAACAAGAGAGGACCATGAACACCCCTCCTATTATGCAGAATCCTCAGAATGAGGAAAGGAATCCCAAGAGGAATAGAGGGGGAGCATCCACTTTAGCCATGGACACCTCCAATGTGCAATATGAGGGCAACCAAAGCAAAAGGCCAAGGCTCAATCCTATTTCAGAACAGGAAGACATAGAAGGCTCAGTAGAGGTAACCAATACTAAGTTTGACATGAGAAGATGCACAAATCCATCTGAGGAAACTCAAGAGCCATCCACATCACAGACTCAGATGTTGGAAAGACAGCTCAATGTAGAAGTTTCATCCTTCAGTAGGCTTGCTGATAAAGACAAAGACATTAAAGACAGGTATAAAGAAATCATGATGAGAAATGAAAAACTGAAGGCCCAATTTTATGCACAGTATTTAAGTATTACACCTACCAATCAAACTAGGTTGATGTCTACTTTTGACATCAAGGAGGGAAAAATGTAAATTTCCTTTATAAAACCAAATGTGCAACCACGAAGGACATCAACAGATTATAAAAAGATTGATTTTGAGGTATTTGTGAGGGATATCCATCCTATAGATCAAATCGAATTCCACAAACAGGCTGGACAAATGATTTACTCCACCCTGACTGGTAAATCCATAGCTACCCATCAATTGTAGAATTCATTAACCAATATCTCGGCTTAGTATTAGTTGGAGAAGGCCTCCTCACAGGCCAAGGATACTAGAATTAATTCTTTGGAAGACTTAATGATTGAATTGGGACATGATCCCAAAGACATCAAAGCCACCGAGAAACTTATTAAGAAGAAGAATGATGACATTGCAACACTTAAAAAACAATTGAAGATACCTCAGCTGCAGCATCCCTAGACACTGGAAGTCTTGGAGAGCCAGACTAAACTTGAAGAATTGATGGACCTAGTATTGAAACTCAATGATCATTTAAGGGAAATAGAGAAGGAATTGGACACTTTAATCCAATTGAAGCACACTGATATTTCCACTACCTCGGTGAATGCCATCCCAATAGTCTCGACAACCATTCCTTCTATATTGGTAGCCTCATTGGCTCCAACATATCCTATGGCAACAACAGAACAGGTTTTAGCAGAGTCTACATCAGCAGCAAGTACATCAGAGGAAGAGGCAGCGAAATTGGTTAGAGCTATGGAGGAAATGTCCATACAGGCTACAGAAATGAACAAGATAAAAGAAAAGGTGACAAGCTTGGAAACTGATTGCAAGCTTGCTAAAATCATGCACAAGGAAGAAGTGCAGAAAGATGCCAAAATGAATGAGATAATAAAAGCCACTGAGAAGGATTTGACACTAAAAGGACCTCTTGGACAAGTTAAGGAACTGCTATGGACCAATATCATTGACTCTATCAATGATATTTGGCCACCTATTCAGGCAATTTTTGAGCAGATAGATCTAATAAAGATGGCTACAAAAGCCATCCAAAAGGTAAAAGAGGAATTGGGAGAGATGCCCAAAGATGCCACCAAAATCATCTAATTCCTTAATAGTAAAAATAGATATAAGCTTCAAAAATTAGATATAGAAGATAGAACAGAAACAATTTTGGGGGTAAGGAAGGTCCTTTCCAAGAGAAACTTGATGTTAAACTTGGAGGACAAATGCCAAAATATGCAGGTAGCCATTGATAGATTCATGGCTAAGTTTCAAATTTTGAGAGAGAAAGGCTTACCCAGTCCCTTAGTCATAAATGAAAAGCTCATGACACAACAAGATGACAACAACAAACTCGAAGAGCTAGAAAAAGAACAGGCTAGTACATCTTCAATGAAGCCATTGCCAACGGGCAAAGTACTGTACCACACATTTGAAAACCTATTTTACCTCCAGCATTGGGTGAAACACTTGTTTGTCAATAAGCCTACTTTTTCCAAGTACACTGAGGCAGATGAAATATACAGAAGGATGTTGAACATCCAAATACCTTATGCTGAAATGTGGGAAAAATTGACTGATTTACTGTATGAAAAATGCAGTAAAAGGGTAAAAGCAAAACAACCAGGTGAAAAGATGAAGACAGGTCAACAGGGTCAAAGAGTATTAGTATCAAAGAGTATCAGATGAAAGTCAAAAGTAAATGAATATTCCAGTGTAAATGATCAAACAACAAAAGCAACATAAAGGGCTAAAACCAAAACATTAAGGACAACAATTCCAAAATAAATGGGACAACATGAAAGTAGTTCAACAGTTGTCTCTCTCTTCCTACAAGAAGATATTTTTATTTCCTAAATTAAATCTCAAGTTAGTTTGAGATATTTTGTAATAATTTTTGTATAAATACTTCACAATTCGAAGTATGTAGGGTGGATTCTTAGACATTTCTATAGGCTTCTTGATCAAAATATTGTAAATCTATTATATCATTGACTGAGCCAGCAAGCTAGATTGATGAATAAAGACAAGATATTTCACAGGATTCATGTGTTAAGCGAAGTGCAAACAAGTAATTTCTTACATTATTGTTATCTTTCTTAATTTTTTTCCACCACCTTTAATGTATATCTGAATCTGAATGCTATAATTGGAACAATATCTCAAAATTTGTTTAATTACACTCTGTTTTAACAGTTAGGCATATAAATGTTTTCTATTGACATCTAAGTTAAGGAATTCTTAATTGCTCCTTAGTTTAGGTTGTTTCTTGCTAATCTAGATCAAAGGATTCTTAATTTCCCCTTTTTTTATTACCCTCTATTCCTCGTTTATATGCCAGTTTGAGAACGCTTAATTTCTCTCTCACCCTGTTTAAAACCATTTTTCACCCCCCTGTTCCAAAGACCTGCACTTTATTCTGCTAGCTTTCCCTTTAAACATTCCCTTTAGTGAGTTGATCCAGTTTCGTTGCCGTTCTGTTGACTCCATAGCCCAATGGTTTAAAGACATCATTCTATCCATCTGTTTTAAGAATCCCACCATCCAATCTTTAATACAAATCAAAAACACCTAGAACATTCATAACTATCCTAAAATCCCAGCAAACAAAGCTATATCATATAGAAAGAGCCCTCTCTAAGCCATAGGTTAGCTAAAGCCTATGATCCAAAGTTGGTTTGTGGTTACCTCGGTCATTTTATTTCTTCTAATAACTTCTAGAGAAATTTTTGAGTGATAACATAGTGGCGACCATACTAGGGAATCGAACCCTCAGTCCTAATAAAGCTTTAAGAAAATTCTTTATCTACATTCTAAGCCTCTTAAAGTCATTTGTTAGAAGTTATTTGGAAAAAATCTCAAAAAAACAATTAAAATATTTAAAATTCTTGCTTTGAGGAAGACTCATTTTACTAGGGCTAATCCAGATCCAAACCCTACCCCAGTAATTGATAATCCCAACCTAATTTCAAGAAACTCTAAAAAAGAAGAAAGTTCAGTTAGCCAATTACCATTAGTTAAAGCTAATTCATGCCCTGATGAGTGGTTGTTTTAGAAGAACTCCCCTTTGATGTACCATTTGATCTTTCATTATTTAGAACAAAATCTGAAAATGCAATTGATGAAACTGTTCTAGATGTTGATTTTATTGTAGACCTTGAAATTCAACGGGCCAACAAATCAATTGATGAGTACATTCTGAAATCTCCACAATCATCCATTAATACTGTGACGACCGCTGAGCTTTATGAACAATTTTCCACTACTTTGAGTTCACTGTTGTTCCCTTTAACTTCAACAATAATACCTTCTAAAGTCCATTCTTCACCACTATTTATACCTTCACTCCCTCACTAACTTATCATTTCTCATTCATCATCTACTAGTCCTAGTTCTTCATCCACTGTTGCATCATCTCCAAGTACCTCAGCCCCACATCTCAGTCCCTCCCAACTTACAACAATGGCAAACAGATATGCTCCTCTCGTTTTACCTACCCAACTTCATGCTATGCTTGTAGATTATCAGAGTAATATTTTCCTGTTTGATGCTACTGGTCATTACACTGCCTAGCAACATGTAAATAAGATGTCTGACTTTTTTGAATTGCATGAAATAGATGAAGCAGATGTCCAGATGAGACTCTTTGCCCAAACTTTGACTGGTGATGTCAAGAGGTGGTTCAAAGCCTTTCCTACCAATCACATTGCAGGCCTAGAACATTTCCAAAGGTTGTTTATTGATAGCTGGGAAAAGAAAAAGAATCCCTTACAAATCCTTTTAGAATATGAGAATATTAGAATAGGACCTAATGAAACTGTTCAAGATTACTGCACTAGATTCAATAATATATATAACGCAATCCCAGTTAACATTAGACCCCCACCTGACTTAGCATTAATAAAGTTCCTTGATGGTTTTGACACAGATATGGCATACCAACTTAGGGAAAGAAACCTCCCAACATTAGAAGAAATGCAAAGTGTAGTGTAGAAGCTAATTTGTTAGCTAAAAGGGCTAGAGTTAGAAATGAAAGGAGAGGAACTACAAAGGATGAAACTTCACCATCTGACATTAAAATAGATAGCTTAACCAAAAGTATGGAAAGACTAATGGATAGAATAGATAACATGGAGGGGAAACCTCAATGGGATAACCAATAAGCACCTCCAGATAGAAACCCAAATTTTAGAAAAAAATAAAATATTGGGAAAAATGGACCAGATCAGAACGTTAAGCCTCCTTTTCAAGGAAATTATGTAGAGACATCCCATCTAGAAGATCCATAACAAGATACACAAATTAACCTAATGGGAATAAATGATGAGGACACTATTTTTCTAACCCAAGATGAGCAGGAACTGTATATGCTGCAGCAATTACAAATACAGTCTGGGGAATCATTTGATTATAAACAAGAATATGATTCTGCCATATTTGATGTGCATAAACAGTATAATCTAAGAAGAAAAAAGAATGTTGATGTCCCTGAAGAAACCAAGAAAAAAGTACAAAATCAACCTAAGAAAATAAAGGAAGCCCTTGTTTAAAATATCCTCCAAATTCTCCTTAGAGAAAACCCAAAACCTTCTAGCCCCACAATTGTAGAAATAACCTCTGATCAACCTTTTGCTGATCAACCATCCACTTCAATTCCACCTAAGGAACCAGTGGACAAAGCTCGAAACATCATATTTGAAAATCCACATAAAGGGGTCCCCAATAAAGGAAAAGAAGACAAGCCTACTCAAATCCCTGGTGCAAAAATTCAAAACCTTCAAATAGAAAAAGTCTCTTTGCCATTCAATTTGGGAATAGAGATAGAAAATCTAAAGATTTCAGTTCCTTTAATAGAACTAATCAAGAATGAAACTTATAAATCACAGATAACCCAGACCTTAAACATTGCTAAAAACAAGCATCTAGTCAGCTTGTTTGATGGCCAACTAGAACTCATATTTGGTCCAAATGTTAACGGAAAACCATTAGAAGGAGGAGTTCCACCTTTTTACATTAGCCTTAGTATCCATGATAAAATTCTACACAATGCAATGTTAGATTCTGGGGCCTCTCACAACTTAATTCCAAAATCAGTGATGGACAGATTAAACCTAGACATTACAAGGCCTTATAAAGGCTTATTCTCATTTGACTTTAGTGAGGTAAAGTGTCTAGGATTAATTAAAGACCTGTGTGTCACTTTATTTCAATATCCTGCCAGAGGCATCCTTATGGATATTGTAGCTGCTGACATCCCACCAAAGTATGGCATGCTGTTATCCAGATCATGGGGAGCCAAACTTCAGGGATCCTTACAACTAGATATGTCATAAGCAACAATCTCTGTTTTTGGACAACCTATGAAACTATACAGAGAAACCTTGATGAAATATATGGTGAGTAGCCATGATCGACTTCAAAACTTTTCCATCTACTCAATACACTCAAATATCGATTCTTTTATCCTGTATAATGTTGATCAACCACAAGAAAAAAATTTAGAAAGTACTAATACAGAACCAAAAGAAATTACAGTTTCTACACAAAATGAAACCAACCAGACTACATAACAATTCAATGAACAATACGGTCAAATTTCTATAAATGATGAAAAGTTTGTTGCACCAGATAGTGTAAATATAGATCAGGAGATATTATGTTATCTAGAATTTGATGGGTCATTCAATAGGTTAGGAGCAGGAGTAGGAGTGTGGATATATAATTTGGAAAATAATTACTCAGAAGGCCATGCATATAGATTGAATTTTAAATGTACCAACAATATGGCTGAATATGAAGCATTAATTTTAGGTCTTAAGTTAGTTAGGAATCTAGGAGCTAAAAGAGTTTCTGTCATGGGAGACTCTGAACTAATTATAAAACAGATTGATGTTGTATATATGACAAAGGACCCTAGATTAAGTTGTTATAGGGGAACTATCATAGAAATACTTAACACTTTCCTAGAAACAAAGCTTGCAGTAATCCCTAGAAAACATAACATGCAAGCCCATAGTTTAGCAATGTTTGCCAACACCTACAAATTACCCTTCCAACCTAACCATCAGTACACTATTGAAGTTAGGCACAGACCTGCAATTCCAGATAATTTGAAGAATTGGCAAATATTTTCTAATGATAAACAGATAAATAACTTTTTAATTTCAGAAGAGGAATTTACCAATAACAATATAGATACTGATACATCAATAGATCCTGACACTAAGAATGAGATAGAAATAAATGAGATAGAAGGTGATGAAATATATAGACTCAACCCAACTAAATTTACCAAATTAGATGTAGATAACTTATAGAAAATTGAGTTGATGAAATAATCAGTGAAGAAACCGAAGTAATTAATCTCAAAGATAACTTCTTACCAAAGGGATTAACCCCTCTGGAAGATTTATTTGATTCAAATGATATTCCTAGGAAACCTAAAATGGAACCTGAATGTAATATAGGCACCGATGAAAATCCTAAACTGATCAAACTTTCAAAATCATTACCCCCAACTGAAAAAGTAAAATACATTGAGTTGTTGAAAGAATTTCAAGATGTCTTTGCTTGGAGTTATGAGGACCTCAAATCCTATTACACCAACATCATCCAACACATAAATCCTAATAAAGAAAATCAAAAGCCTTTCAAACAAAAACTTAGAAGGATTAATCATGTTTTATTACCTGCAATTGAAAAAGAAATTCAGAGGATGTATGATGCCAAAATAATTGCACTAATCAGATTTTCTACTTGGGTATCAAATTTGGTGCAAACTAGAAAGAAAAATGGAGATATTAGACTCTGTGTGGATCTCGGAAACCTCAACAAAGTGTCACTAAAAGACAATTACCCTCTCCCAAAAATGAACCACATTTTACAGAGAGTAGTTGGATCAACCAGAATCTCATTATTGGATGGGTTTTCTGGTTACAATCTGTTATGAAACCAGCTCAAGAAAAGATAGAAAAGATAGATCAACGCCTTAGAATTCAGCCTCTTCGAGGGGGCAACCTCCTTTACATTACATAAATGAACAATTCTTGGATGATACAAATGAAAAGACCTCCTTTCTATATATAGGAGTCTAAGGGGTTATAACATAATCAGAGCCGACATAACAATAATAATGTAAGGGCACAATAATAACAATAGTGGGCTTCTATGTGGCACAATAGTAACAATATGGGCACTACATGGGTACATCAATATAATAAGTGGGTTATACTAACAACAATAGGGGGTTACGCTAGTAGTATAGGGGCCTAACATGCCCCTCTCCTTCAAAAAGCATTGTCCTCAACGCTTGAGTAGTTCTTGATGCTTCTGTATAAAATTCTTGTCCTCCCATGTGGAATATTCAGCGGGTAAGTTCTTCCACTTGATGAAATACTCTGAAATTGATCGATTTCGTAGCTGTTGGGTTCTTGTTTCTGTGACTGCTCCAGGTTCCAATATGATTTTCCCTTCCTCTTCAATTTCTAACAATATTGCTTGAATTGGGATCTTTTGCAAATTTTGAATAAGTGTCCATACTTCTTCGTCCTTCTTCCATTCATCCCTTGCTTCGTTTATCCAATTTGGTTGGATAATATAAATATCAAAAAACAATGCTTCCACATCCTCATCCTTGAAGAGTATTCTCATTCGGTAAGGTCGCCATTTTTTAAGTGCATGTAGTATTGCCAACATTTCCTTCTCATAAATAGCTTGCTTGAGATGTAGCAGTAAAAATACCCAATCACCTACATCAAAACATTTTTCACTACGATGTTGATCTACCTGTTGTTTCGTTTGATTTTGCACCGAAGTGGCATTATCCTTTAAAAGTTGGAGAACTTGTTGTTGATGCTCGATGTGATCTTTCTCTGCTTGAACCTTTTTCTTCTTGATATGTCCTTCTATCTTTTGAGGAGTGGTAATTTCTTCTTGTCCTTTACAAGATATGGTCGGATTCATTTCTTGATGCTCAATTTGATCTTTCACTTCTTGAACATTTTTCTTCTTGATGTGTCCTTCTATCTTGATAGTTTGAGGAGTGGTAATTTCGTCCATTGAATTACAAGATATGGTTGGATTCATTTCTTCTTTCCCGATGTGATCTTTCACTTCTTGCACCATTTTCTTCTTGATATGTCCTTCTATCTTGAGAGTTTGAGGAGTGGTAATTCTTGCCAATGTTTTACAAGATATGGTCTGATTCATTTCTTCTTTCTCTGGGGTGGTGTCCTGGCGTATATCCTCTTCTTTTGATGTTTCTTGATCCTTTTCTTCCTCCTCTTCATATTCTATGTAAAATAATTTCTTCTCAGCACACCTATGACCTTTAGTGCATTTTCTATCACAATTGTAACAAAGCCCTTTTTCTCTTTTTTCTTCCAATTGTTGTGGTGTAACCCTTGTAGGTTGTGGAAGGCTGGGAGAAACAACACTTCCATCTTTATAGTTGTGAGGGGTATGCTTCCTGGTTTCCATAATTTTTCTTTCCATTATGTCACAAAGCCCTTTTACTCTTTCCAATTGTTGTGGTGTTGCTCTAAAGAAGGTGTTGCTCTTTGTATCCTCATAATGTGCTATCATTTCCTCCGTGAAAATTGACCACGTAACAAGTTTTTTACAAGAACAAAGCCCTTCATACCATAAAAATTGATCTGGTTCTAAATATGAAGATGCAATACATACCTTTTGTAACAGTTGTACACCATGTAGATCAAAATATTGCTCCATTTGAAGTATCCAATTTACCGGATCCTTGCCATCAAACTTCCTCATCTTGCTTTTTCTTGATTTTAGGAGCTTGACCTTGAAACGACTGTAACTCTGTACTTTTCAATCACCTAGTTCTGAATTTGTGACCTGTAGTAGCCCTCTGTTTCCTCTTTCCAATGCCACAAGTCTGACCGAAATTGGATTCTCCAAGGAAGAGTTATGTGAAATCTCCCACAGTGACTTGATTATAGACTAGTTCAGTAGAGCGAACTTGTACGACGTGCCACGAGTCACTGTTTCGAGCTTTAGATCTGAAAAACACCCACACGAAACTACAGTCCGTCCTCTTTCTGTACCTTCTTACGAAACTTCAATCTGATCCCTAGAGAGAACGTTATGACGATTTTCCCTAGGTCACCTGTTTTGAATGTAATTCAGGAGTCTGCAAAAAGACCAAATTTCTCAGATCATATCTCCGCAAATATCGCGTGCAAATATCTGAAATTCGGACCCAAGATTCAGCCCAATTTCTTCTCAAATGGGTTTTTTTTGCGACTCCTGAAACGTCACAGAAAGAAAGTTATAGCGAAAATTCCATGATGACCTGTTTGGAGCAACGAAACCCTAGAATCCAAAGCTCTGATACCAAATGTTATGAAACCAGCTCAAGAAAAGATAGAAAAGATAGATCAACGCCTTAGAATTCAGCCTCTTCGAGGGGGCAACCTCCTTTACATTACATAAATGAACAATTCTTGGATGATACAAATGAAAAGACCTCCTTTCTATATATAGGAGTCTAAGGAGTTATAACATAATCAGAGCCGACATAACAATAATAATATAAGGGCACAATAATAACAATAGTGGGCTTCTATGTGGCACAATAGTAACAATATGGGCACTACATGGGTACATCAATATAATAAGTGGGTTATACTAACAACAATAGGGGGTTACGCTAGTAGTATAGGGGCCTAACACAATCAAATCTTGGTTCATCGAGATGACCAACCCAAAACTGCCTTTACTACTCCTTGCGGCACGTTTATATATGTGAAAATGCCTTTTGGGCAAATGAATGAAGGAGCAAATTTACAGAGGACTATGGATATAACTTTTGCTAAAGAAATTCATGATTTCCTTGTGATATATTTAGATGATATTACTGTATTTTCAAAATTTGACAATCAACATTGGGATCATCTGAGGCAAGTTTTTATTAAATGCAGGAAATTTGGAATCTCCTTAAACCCCAAAAAGTCCTTATTTGGGTTAGAAGAAGGAAAGTTGTTAGGTCACATAATTTCAGAAGATGGTATAAGAATAGACCCTACTATTATAGAAGCCATTCTGTAAATAAAACACCCTAGGAACATTAAAGAGTTACAAGCTTTTTTAGGAAAAAATAATTTTCTTAGAAGATTTATATCTAATCTGGAAGAATTAATTAGATCACTAAACAACATATTGAAAAAGGACTCCACCATAAAATGGACTATTGAGGCTAAAAAATCCTTTGAAGACGTTAAACTAGCCTTGACTAAAACACCTATGTTAATTAGTCCTAAATTTGATAGAGATTTCATCTCATTTTCCTCTACTTCTGAGCACACAATTGTTGTAGTTTTATTGCAGAAAAATGACCAGGGCTATGAATAACCCATTGCTTTCTTTAGCAAAGCCCTGAGAGATGCCCCCTTGAAATATAATATAATGGAAAAACAAGCCTTGGCTTTAGTGAAAGCCAATAAGTACTTTAGGGTATACATCTTATATTCTCATATAGTAGCCAATGTTCCTAATTCAATAGTTAAAGACATCCTAACTTAGGATGGTCGTGATGTAAAGAGGAGAAAGTGGATTGATACTATTTTAGAGTATGATATAGAAATTAAACCTACTAAGTTAATCAAGGGCCAAGGTTTAGCGAAACTCTTGGCTGAATCAAACTATCAGGCCTTGTATATCAACTTTATTGCAGCAATAGATAATGAAGAAGAGATGGCGACTCCACTGATCAGGCAAGCCTTTATTGAATCACCTTGGTATGTTGATATTATTTATGTTTTACTAAATTTACAAGCTCCTCCTAAATTATCTAGGACTAAAAGCAGGTTTTTGAAGATAAAATCCTTGAAATTTTGTATATTAGACAATGCTTTGTTTTGGAGAGATCCTGAAGGTATTCTTCTCAATTGCTTATTAAAAGATGAGTCTGACAATATTTTTCAAGAGTTTCATGTAGGTGAGTGTGGAGGACACCTTTACTGGAATACCACTGCAGATAAAATCCTTAGAGTTGGTTTCTACTGGCCTACCTTGTTTGTTGATGTCAAAAAATATGTGACCTCCTGTCACAAATGTAAACTTTTTGAGGGAAAGAAAAAAATCTTACCTTTACCCCTCAAGCCAATTTCTGTAGAAATACCTTTTCAGCAATGGGGTTTAGACTTCATTGGTGAAATTCACCCACCCTCCTCTACCTAGCATAAATGGGTCCTCATAGCCACAGATTACTTCACAAAATGGATAGAGGCCATAACTTCAAGGTAAGCCACAGATACCGTTATCATAACCTTCCTTGAAACCAATATTCTATCAAGATTTGGATGTCCAACTAAGCTCATTATTGATAATGCAACAACCTTTAAATCGAAAACAATGATAGATTTCTGCAATAAATACCATATCACCCTTGGCCACTCCACAGCCTATTAACCTCAAGGTAATGGACTATCGAAATCCTCAAACAAAAGCCTAGTAAATATCATCAAGAAGTTACTAGAGGACAATAAGAAAACTTGGGATAAAAAGTTAGTCAATGCCTTATGGGCAGATAGATTGACTACTAAGAAATCAATTGGTACTCCTCCCTATCAAGTAGTTTATGAGATGGAAGCTGTCTTTCCATCTTCTTTGGGAGTACTAGTAATGAAGATACTTCAAGAATTGCAGGTTGAACGAAATAGTATTCAAAGAAGAATCAACCAAGGTATTCATCTAGAACAAACCAGAGAAGAGGCCTATGTTAGGTCTCAAGTTGTGTAGGAAAAGATTAAAAAGTTTTTTTATAAGAGAACCAAGGCTGAAGATTTCTACATTGGTGACAAAGTGCTCAAGTGGGATTCAAGGAGGGAAGACAAAGGAAAACATGGGAAATTTGATTTCCTATGGAAAGGTCCCTATGTCATTCATGCTTACAGAGGAAGTAATGCCTTCTTCTTGATAGAAATTAATTGTAAAAATATAGAAGGTGGGCTAGTGAATGGTCAAATGCTAAAACATTACTTTGAACCAAGTTACTAATTTTCATTTCCCATTTCTACATACTTTATTTACAAAGTCTAGTTTTGATTGGATGGTGATTTTTGAATTTGAAGCCCAAAGAGAAGGCCCTAAGCTTTAAAAGTTTTATTGTCATAAGTATGAATAATGAAAATTCATAGAAGGACACTTTGCAAAAGATAACGTCAACAACAATTCAAAGGCTACTAACCTTTAGAGTTCTTGACATTTCACTAGAAAATTCCATCCCCAAGTGGAGCCACTATTAGGTTCCTATACCAATAGGAGTCATAATTTTGAATGAATAAGGTTAAGCCTTGTAATATTTTATATACCTTTGCTTTCTGCAAATGTTTTCCATATTAAAAAAGAAAAAAATATAAAGAGGGTATGTCCTAAAATAAATATCAAAGGACAAAAAGAATAAGAGAAGGTCAAAAAATGAAAACATATGAACTCCAAAAACAAAAAGAGACCATGAAAGTGTGCAACTTATTATTCATACCACAATCCATGGTAATCAAACTATTTAATCTTGGTTATTTCATGCTTTGAAATTTATGTTTACAGTTAGAGAATAAAATCTGACCAAACAGTTTAATCTTGGCACATTATTAGATAGGTAGAGAAAATAAAAGGAGCTTATCAGTTTAATCTGAGTCCTTGGAGGATATAAGGTTAGAATTAGATATATTACTTTTCAAAAGAAAAATGGATGATAAGGGTTTGCTAGTCTAAATGCACCCAAATAAAATGAAGAAAAAATGGTAGGGTAAGTAATGGGTAAGTAGAAAAAAGGTTTCTGAAGTATAAAGTTGGTTGGATCAAAACACATGCATCATGCTTAGACACATATTTCTATATGTATGATCAACTATGGAGGCAAAAACAAAAGTATGCAAGTTAATATGATTAACTCCCCCTCATTCATTTTTCCCCTTACTAATTTCCTATCCACAAGTATGTTCTAGTACTTTAAATCCTTCAAGTCAAAAAGGCTCAGAGCATTTCTCTAACTTTTGGTGGGACCGGACCCTCGGCTTAATGACTTATGGACATCAAGTGTTAGAATCCCCTTCATAAAATTCATTTCCCCTCATTACCCTAATAAAACCCCTTTTCCTAAGGATAAACTTCATTTGCCTAGGAAAAGTGAAAACCCCCATGTAAATTCTATTTGCACTAAAAAACCCTCAAAAATACTTTATCCTAAGTATCAAATGTAAGAAGTAACATGTGCATATTTTGCATTTATGCTAAGGGTACGCTCACTCCGCTCATTTAATATTAATTTTTAACATTATTATATAAATCCCCATATACCTTTTCCCATAATTATATAAATCCCCTAAAAAAAATTATCCCAACCCTTAGTTTAATTCTAAACTATAACATTTACCACATATCTCAAGGAATAGATTAATCCCGTCATTCAACCACACTCGATCGTTTTAACCCGTCATTAACCTGTAATTAATCCCATACCATCAAAGTTAAAAGCACTGGCCCCCCTCGAAACCCAAGCTCTTATCAACCACGCACCTCCCTTGCCTGACTTCCATCCGATCACCATCCCCCTCATCTGATGGTCCACAGCCATATCAATTGCGCCAGACGGTGGACCTTTACCCGCTCGATAAAGCGGTCTTCCCTGCCCCCCTATTGCTACGTGTCGATCTCTGAAGTAGATCGGGTGACCCCTCCTCAATATCATCTGACCCTCGTAAGCGGTGTGATGGCCTGGGAAACCTCCTCCCTGCTTGACCTGATAAACCTCCTATTATTCCTTCATAAAATTTGCCACCAAAAAATGACTGTTGCTCCATAAAAAGGCCGAGAAGCCCTTTTTCGCCTTTTTTTCTCGTTTTCTTTGTGAACCTTTGTGAACCACTGTGACGCCTATCAACCTGAAAACTACCAAGTAACCCCATTTCAATCCTCAAAGAAGTGGCAGAGACCACCTTCAAAGCTCTCAGAGCGCTTTCAACCTTCCACCGTCGTCCAGAACACCAGTTTGAAGACAATTCACCTAAATTCCAGGTATTTGTGAAACAAATTACCAACCACCCTTCGAATTTGAATTTTTTTTTGTATTTGAAAGTATTTTAATTAAGTAACATTAATTGGAAGCACTTTAAATTCAAACCACATATCCAAGCCCTTCCCAAAGTTTTGAAATTACCTCCCAACCATTTGATACAACCCTACCCTGCCAAATTCAAATCTACAAGAACTGAATTATGGCTGCCCTTGTCGCCATGGATGTTAGACCCCTCACAACTCCCCATCTGGACCTAGACCATTGTCCCCTGGTGGATAGGGATTTCCAAATCAGAGATACCAGTGCATATGAGGTCCTGCTCAAACTTCATTGTTTGAGCAGGGACAGATATTTGAACCATTTCGATGACATTGGTCTTTGGGAATCTAATTTTCCAAAATACCAATTTCCCCAAGTACATGTTTTTCCAGAAATTGTCCATATATGCCATGCCTGTTACAGTCCCAGCCAGAGAGCAATAATGTCCCCTGAATAGAAAATCCTGTTTACCATCATAGCTGAATCAATCAATGAGATGTTACTACTCCAACCAGGCCCAAACCTAACCCCTCTCTCAATTGGAGATTTGCTAAACCAGTACACTAACTTGAGTCCATCAAAATTGGCCCAGTTATTCCAAGCTTTCATTGTTGAAGAGAAGCACATTCCTAAAGATGCCCCTCCATATGTTTCTGCAATTTTCTCTGAAAGAGGCAAGGATATTATCACTATGATATCATGTGTTTTGGGCTATGCCACTGATGAATTTGTTGATGAGCTTATCCTGGCCTTCATGTCCATCTTCACCCCATGAAAGCCTCCTGCTACTATATACAATTATGCCTAGTTCATAGCTAAGAGGATCCATGAACAATTTACTAGAATGCACAATGAGAGAGTGTTCAAGTACTTATCTGTATTGTACCACATGTTTCTATATTATCAGTCAGACAGGTTCCCTTTCACCCTTCAGAAGCTTGATACCAGAGGCCAGCCCAGGTCTGTCATATTTTGGACACCACTTTTCCACAAATACTCATCACCATACACTTATATAGATTTCATCGATTCTATTGTTCATCTAGTCATGACCATGCTGATAGGAAGCCCTCCACCGAGAATAAGCCAAGATATCAAAAGGGTCCTCCAATTGTCTAAGCAAAGTAAAGTGGGAGATTGGTACCTTTACCAAAACCACATAGAAATAAGAATCTATGGGTGCCAGCTTGCCCCATACAAACTCCCCAAATACCTCCCCATGAGGTTATTTTCTCTAGAATACTATAGGAAAATAATGAACTCTGATGAAGTCAATTTTGTATCAGCCAAGAAAAGAACACAGTTCAGAGTCAAAAACTAGTTAGGCCCTTTCATTTGCAACTCTAGAGAAGTAGGGCAGGAGGCAGATCTGATTCTACAACAGATGAAGTTTCAAAATAGTTTTATGTGGAGATATGACCCTCAAGGGTTTTTGACCAGACTTAGACAAAATGTCAAATTAGGACCTTACATTCATCATCCCATACCAGAGACTGAAAGATATGCAAATCAATCTGAGGAATCCCAAGAGGAGTAGAGAGGGAGACTCCATTTTAGCCATGGACACCTCCA
This sequence comes from Pinus tabuliformis, assembly GCA_031772625.1. Classification (NCBI taxonomy): domain Eukaryota; kingdom Viridiplantae; phylum Streptophyta; class Pinopsida; order Pinales; family Pinaceae; genus Pinus; species Pinus tabuliformis. The sequence continues at coordinate 731,370,304 of CM062815.1, forward strand.
ATGTGCAATATGAGGGCAACCAAAGCAAAAGGCCAAGGCTCAATCCTATTTCAGAACAAGAAGACACAAAAGGCCCAATAGAGGTAACCAATACTGAGTTTGACATGAGCAGACGCACAAATCCATCTGAGGAAACTCAAGAGCCATCCACATCACAGGCTCAGATGTTGGAAAGACAATCAATGTAGAAGTTTCATCCTTCAGCAGACATGCTGATAAAGACAAAGACATTAAAGACATGTATAAAGAAATCAAGATGAGAAATGAAAAACTGAAGGCCCAATCTTATGCATAGTATTTAAGTATTACACCTACCAATCAAACCAGGTTGATGTCTACTTTTGACATCAAGGAGGGAAAAATGTAAATTTCCTTCATAAAATCAAATGTGCAACCACGAAGGACATCAACAGATTATAAAAAGATTGATTTTGAGGTATTGGTGAGGGATATCCATCCTATAGACCATATTGAATTCCACAAACAGGCTGGACAAATGATTTTCTCCACCCTGACTGGTAAATTCATAGCTTCCCATCAATTGCATAATTCATTTACCAATATCTTGGCTCAATATCAGTTGGAGAAGGCCTCCTCACAAGCCACGGATACTAGAATTAAGTCTTTGGAAGACTTAGTGATTGAATTGGGACATGATCCCAAAGACATCAAAGCCACCGAGAAACTAATTAAGAAAAAGAATGATGACATTGCAACACTTAAAAAGCAATTGAAGATACCTCAGTTGCAGCATCCCTAGACACTGGAAGTCTTGGAGAGCCAGACTAGACATGAAGAATTGATGGACCTAGTCCTGAAACTCAATGATCAATTAAGGGAAACAGAGAAGGAATTGGACACTTTAATCCAATTGAAGCAGACTGATATTGCCACTACCTTAGTGAATGCCATCCCAATAGTCTCAACAGTCGTTCCTTCTACATTGGCAGCCTCATTGGCTCCAACAGCTCCTATGGCCACAACAAAATAGGTTTCAACACAGTCTACATCAGCAGCAGGTACATCAGGGGAAGAGGCAGAAAAATTGGTTAGAGCTATGGAGGAAATGTCCATACAGGCTACATAAATGAATAAGCTAAAAGAAAAGGTGACAAGCTTGGAAACTGATTGCAAGCTTGCCAAAATCATGCACAAGGAAGAAGTGCAGAAAGCTGCCAGAATGAATGAGAGAATAAAAGCCATGGAGAAGGATTTGACACTGAAAGAACCTCTTGGACAAGCTAAGGAACTGCTATGGGCCAATATCATTGACTTTGTCAATGATATTTGGCCATATATTCAGGTAAATTTTGAGCAGATAGATCTAATAAAGATGGCTATAGAAGCCATACAAAAGGTAAAAGAGGAATTGGGAGAGATGCCCGAAGATGGCACCAAAATCATCCAATTCATGTTAGGAAATTATATATTACAAAGCAATGGAACACATAAAATATTACAGAAATATAAACACAGAAAACACATAAAACAAGAGAGACACAGATATACATGGTTCACCCAATTTGGGCTAGGTCCACAAAGAAACAACTAGTCCTTCCTTTTATATTATCAAGCAAACTTTACAAGTTACAATAGATTCGCTATACCACCCTCTTCACTCTCAATCTCCTCTCTCTTCCTCACTCAGAATACAAATATACATAGGCGCAATACAATTCCCTCATATATAGTGAGGGGTTGCCTTCTAGGGCAAAAAACCTAAACTAAACATAACTTCTACCATCAGATCATTCGCCTAATTAATGGCCTAGATTGACTAGAAATTACTAGACTTTTACAAGGCAATTTTACATCTATTTCTAGCTTTGGGGGAACTACCCCCGAACCCCTGTTGGGGGACCACTCACACCTGGACCCCCCAGTCGGGGGGGATTGGCCCCCCTGAACCCCACGGGGGGGACAAGTCCTCCCTGCACCCCCCGCGTGGAGGGGTGTACAATCTTCCTGGGGTATACATCTGGCTAAGAGCTTTGAATACAGAAGATACTCAGGCTCCACACCCAACAATCTCCCACTTGGAGACTGATTATAGCAACTCCATTGCTGCTTCATTTGCTAGACAATGACTCCACTTTGGACCTGGCTATTTCTCATCTTCTTCATCATACTTGAAGACCAATTGAAACTGAGCAGATTCTCAGTTTCTCCCTGGTTACAGCTTTTGTTAACATATCTGCAAGATTTTGGCTAGTGTGTATCTTTTCTAGCTTCAGCTGTCCATCTTCCAACGCTGACCATATGAAATGGCACTTGAGCTGTATACGCTTAGTCTTGGAATGAAATGTAGAGTTCTTTGCAAGATGTATGGCACTCTGGTTGTCACTGTATAACCTGCCTAACTCCTGCTTCTTACCAAATTCATCCAGAAACCTTTGTAACCAAATCATTTCTTTACTAGCCTTTGTAGCAGCAACATACTCTTCTTCTGTTGTTGAAAGTGCAACAACACTTTGGATTTTTGAAGCCCAACTGACAGTTGTTCCACATACAGTAAATACATATCATGTAGTGCTCCTCCTATTATCTCTGTCACCTGCCATATCTGCATCAACATATCCCTATAGAGCAATGTTTGAACCACCAAAGCATAATGCTTGATTTGTGGTACCTCTCAAATACCTAAGAATCCACTTCACTGCCATCCAATGTTCTTTTCCTGGATTGTTCATGTACCTGCTTACAACTCCCACTGCATGTGCAATATCAGGCCTTGTGCAGACCATTTCATACATTAAGCTTCCAACTGCTAATGCATATGGAACTTTAGACATATGAGCCATTCCTTCCTGAGTCTTGGGACATGCCTCCTTACTTAATTTGAAATGGCTAGCCAAAGGTATACTAACTGGTTTTACATTCTACATATTAAACCTTTTCAACACCTTTTCTATGTACTCACTTTGAGACAATGTTAATTTGCGATTCTTCCTGTCTCTAGTTATTCTCATACCCAGGATTTGTTTTGCAGCACCCAAATCCTTCATTGCAAATGAGTTTTCCAATTTCCTTTTGAGCAAATTTATTTCCTGCATGTTAAATCCTGCAACAAGCATGTCATCTACATACAATAACAATATAATATAGTTTCCATCGTTTTTCTTTTTCAGATAAACACAATGATCAGAGTGACACCTAGTATAACCTTGTTCAGCCATAAACCTATCAAATTTTAGATAGCACTGCCTTGGAGTTTGTTTTAAGCCATATAAGCTCTTCTTCAACCTGCACACTAGTTTCTCCTTCCCTTTTACCTCATATCCTTGCGGCTGCTGCATATATATCTCTTCCTCCAAATCCCCATGGAGAAAGGTTGTCTTTACATCTAACTTCTCAAGATGCAAATCTTCAGCTACTACTAGACTTAGAATAGTTTTGATTGAAGTCATTTTTACAACAGGAGAAAATATTTCATCAAAATCAATACCTTTCTTCTATGCAAACCCCTTCACCATAATTCTAGCTTTATAGCTCTGTTTTCCTCCATCTTCTTCCTTCAACTTGTAAACCCATTTATTCTGCAATGCTATTTTACCTGTAGGCAACCTGACTAAGTCCCAAGTCTGGTTATGTTGTAAGGAGTCCATCTCTTCTTTCATGGCTTGCTCCCACTTCTTCCTGGTTTCTATCTACACTGCTTCTTCATAACATTCTGGTTCACTAGAATTAGCTAGCAAGACATAATATAATGAAGGAGAGTATCGTTCAGGGGGTCTACTTATCTTGGTAGATCTTCTAACACCAATTTCAGGTGTTTGAAGTGCTTGTTGTTGTTGTGGTTTTTGTTCTGGCTGTTGATCATTATGATTTTCAGGCACCATCACTTTTTCTGGGATATCATCAAGCACTGTGTATTCTCTATTTTCTTTTCCCCTGTTTCTTGTCTTGCATACGATCCTTATACAAAACCTTTTCATTGAATATGACATCTCTGCTCATAATTATTTTATGTTTTTCATAATCATAAAAGCGATAATCAAAGTCATTAACACCATATCCAATAAAGGTACATTTCTTTGATTTTGCCTCGAGCTTTGTTCTATTTTCTGTACTAATGTGGACAAAGGCTTCACAACCAAAAGTCCTTAAAAAAGAGTAGTTTACCTTTTTACCTGTCCATGCCTCCTCTGGAATACCACCATCCAAGGAACTTGAAGGCCCTCTGTTTATTAGATAAATAGCAGTATCTACAGCATCTGCTCAAAATTGTAAAGGAAATCTTGCATGCAATCTCATGCACCTTACACGCTCCATGATTGTCCTGTTCATCCTTTCTGACACACCATTTTCTTGTGGTGTTCCTGAAACTGTCTTCTCTCTGTGAATTCCATTCTTAGAATAGTACCTATCAAACTCTTTGCTGCAATATTCAGCTCCATTATCTGATCTGAGACACCTCAACCTTTTTCCCGTCTCATTTTCAACCAAAGATTTCCATTTCTTGAAAGTATCAAATACATTAGATTTATTTCGAATACAATAAATCCAGGTTTTTCTGGTTGCATCATTAATAAAAGTAACATAATAACGAGAGCCACCAAGAGATGATACCTAAGCTGGTCCCCATACATCTTTATGCACAAGCTATAATTTTTTGCTCTTCTTTTCTTTCCCAACTCTAAGGAATCTGACTCTCTTCTATTTTCCATAAACACAATTCTCACAGAATTTTAAATCAACATGCTTCGAACCTGGCAACAAATTTCTTGAGAGAATAATCTGCATCCCCTTCTCACTCAGGTGCCCGAGCCTATGTTGCCACAATGCCATATCTTCTCCTATAGAGGTTAAATCATTAACAGAATTAGAAATACCATTGCATAAATACAATGTACCAACCTTTCCTCCTTTCGCTATTACCATGGATCCTTTAGTGACCTTCCAGGTTTTATCTGTGAAAGTAGTTATGGAAACTTCACCTCCCAACTGCCCTGTTGAAATCAAATTTTTATTCGAACTGGAACATGCCTTACCTCCTTCAATAGCCATTGATTTCCATTCTACTGTTTTATGAAAATTGTACCCATTCTAACGATTTTACAGGGTTTATCATCACCCAATCAAACCTGTCCAAAATCTGCTTGAATATAATCATGAAAATGTTTCTTATCAGGTGTGGCATGGAATGAGGCCTCTAAATCTACCACCCAGGCATCAATAATATTTTCTAATGAAAGTTTCAAAGCATCTTGCAACACATCACCTGTTACATTCACTTCATGATTAGTTTCTTGCTGTGTGTCTCCTTCTTTTCGCTTCCGAGACTTGCAATCTTTCTTCAGGTTGTCCTTTCTTCCTGCATTTCCAGCACACTATCCCTGATCTAGACTTGGATCTGCCTTTTCTTGACTTACTGCGATATCTTGGGCTCTTTCCCCTTTCCATTTTTCTTCCCCTGGTCTCTACAGTCAAAGCATTACCTAATGTCTCACCTGAGCTTTTCCATCGCATTTCCTCACTAAGGATTGCACCGACAACATCATCAAACTTTAAAGTACTAGACCTAGAGACAGAGTTACTAATGGCCATAACTAAACCATTCCAACTTTTTGGCAATGAGCACAGAAATAACAGATCCCTGACTTGATCATTAAAATTTACCCCTACAGAACTTAAATGACTTGTAACTGTATTAAAATCTTTTAAATGGTCTACAACAGATCCACCTTCTGACATCTTCATATTAAATAAATGCTTCATAAGAAATACCTTACTTGAGGCTGAGTTTTTTCATATAGTTTGGCCAATGGCAACATTAAACCCTCTGTTGTCGTTTCCTTTGAAATATTAAATGCTACTGATGCCGCTAGGCACAACTATATTGTTCCAAGTGCCTTTATGTCGAGAATATACCATTCTGTGCCTGTCATACTCATCGGCTTCTTTGTCTTTCTGCTCAATGGTAAGTACAGATCTCTCTAATACAGATAATCTTCCATCTACATCTTCCACAGCTGGTAGTTTTGGCCATTGAATTTTTTGACTCTAAACCTACCATCTTCCACCATTGCTGCCACTCAAACCAGGAATCCTTCTCTCCTATGAGTTTATCAGCCAAATAAACCTTCGGCTCTAATACCAGTTGTCATGAAATTATATATTACAGAGCAATGGAACACATAAAATATTGCAGAAATATAAACACAGAAAACGCATAAAACAAAAGAGACACAGATATACGTGGTTCACCCAATTTGGGCTATGTCCACGGAGAAACAACTAGCCCTTCCTTTTATATTATCCAGCAAACTTTAAAGAGATACAACCTACAACAAATCCGTTGTACCACCCTCTTCGCTCTCAATCTCCTCTCTCTTCCTCACTCAGAATACAAATATACATAGACGCAATACAATTCCCTCATATACAGTAAGGGGTTGCCTTCAAGGGAAAAAAAACCCTAAACTAAACATAACTTCTACTATCAGATCATCTGCCTAATGAACGGCCCAGATTGACTAGAAATGACTAGACATTTACAAGGCAATTTTACATCTATTTTTAGCTTCAGGGGCCCTGCCTCCGAACCTCCACTGGGGGACTGCTAGCCCCCGGACCCCCTAGCCGGGGGGAATTGGCCCCCTCGAACCCCCACAGGGGGTACAAGTACCCCCACAGCCCCCTATGTGGAGGGGTGTACAATCTTCCTGGGGTATACATCTTGTTGTGGGGAAAAATGCCTATACAGGACGATCCTATCCACCTAAGGCGTGACAGTACCTTAGCAACAAACAGATACATCAACTTAGATTTCTTCCTTTATGAAATGTGAAAGAGGGGAGATTGGTAGACTTACCGTTATCTTCTGGTTGTCCCTCGATCTAGATCCTCTTCTCTTTGGGTGTCCACAGCTACTCGCCTCCTCGTTTGCTCAAGAGAACAGCTACTTGATTCCCACGAGATCACAAGAGAACAGCTACCTGTGACAAGAGAACAGCTACTTGCGACAAGAGAAGGACACAACACAAAGGCAAATATACATATTCATAAATTATTCAGGATTAGAAGTAAATCAAATATACTAATGCAAATCATACAAAATACACCAGCATATAGGAAAGAACCAAGAAGATTTATTGATTGATAACAAGGTTCAGGAAGAGATACAACCCATAGGGCTCCAACCCAGCATCTCCTTCCCAGCAGAATGGAATTCCTTCTTCAGCTCCCTTCAAAGCATTAAGCACCCAATGATCCAACCTCAAACCAACAGCAATTCTTTGCAATTACCAAATTCCAGCCTCCCTGATCTCATGTAGGAGAGATCTATATATAGGGATATTGGAGAGAGGATGAGTCAGCTTGAGGCTAGTATGACACTGACTAGTGTCCTCTCCCTCTCATAGTTCTTGAGTCCACTTGGAGGTTCTTGCTTCCACTTGGAGATTTGGAACCTCTTACTCATCACCAGTCAAATTCCCTGATGCAAGTGTCATTTTGGAAGCTTCCTGAGCATTGACACCTTGAGAAATGAGCCTGCCACTTGTCCAGTTACGCTCAGCGCAGGTAGCCTTTGTTGCAGTTGACATTCAATGCAGGTAGACAGTGGAGCAGTTGACATTCAGCGCAGATGCTCAGTGGAGCAGTTGACATGATCCAGAATTGCCTTGTTTTTGAGTGTTTTCAGGTGGAGAACTTTTGTGAATTGTTGTGGTTTGCTGGCCTTGTTCCTCTAGGGGTAGGAACAACATGTTTAGGGACTTTGGATCCCTTGATTATTGACATTTCATGCTCAGTGATGCAAGGCACAAAAATGTCTATAACAGTTGCCCCCTAAAGTATGAGGCCGTTTATCGGGTGAAATGCTTTATCCAGGAGGGTCCGAAGTTCATCCATTTGCTGGGAGGAGACTTGTAATAAGATACAATACAATACATTATGATTCATACTGCTTTCATGATCTAGCTGAGGCGGGCATTCCCATGCTCAGCTTTATAAATTCATTTTGGTACATAGAACAGATGATCGTCTGATGGTAGACTGATAATTCTGGCGAAATTATCATCCTTTGAGTAGGATGATCATCTGCTGCAATGATGTACATGTCAAATGTCTTTATTTTTCCTGAATATATATCGCAGCCCGGATGGATGAAACTAGATCCGGGGTCTTCAAACTCGTTCGATCTTCACTCTAAGTACAAGTCGATCCACGTGATAATTGCGCTGAAGTCGAACATGGAAAGACATCGCTTGATTACCGGTCAATGATGTAAACCGTTAACAAGCGCGAGAGGAATCACTGATAATGATAATGACCCTCAAGGTACTGCAGTACAATTCACGTGGTGTGAATAAAGGACTTGGCGTCAAACACCATGCAAAATCTTCTGGTCGAAGGTCATTGATGTATACCTGTTGCCGGAAGTGAGAAACTTGCCATTGAGGCATGCAAGCTTCAAAGTACTGAAGGGTTTGTTCCTAGATCAACTTCTTGGATAATGAACTGATGTCGACAAGAAGCGATCCGTCAAAGGAGGGCCTTAATGAATCCCACATCAGTGACACGGAACGGAGCTAATGATTTTAATGGAGGTGAAAACGATCTGTGAGATATGATTCAGGGTGGCGGTCATGAATGGATGAAGGATAATGTATGGCAGTGGATGGGACCCAGTTGACTCTTTCTGAACGACTTCTCTTGAACATATGGCGACACTGATGCGATGGATCAGTAGCATTACCCCAAGTATGGATGGTATGGCGAGACCATGGTGATGTGACCGGCGAATGAAACAACCCAACCCGATTGTGGTACGGAGGAAAAGTGTCATGTTCAAGAGCGACCTGCTACCATCAAAGTTTTCTTGATTTTTTCCCAATTTTTCCCCAGTCATTTCTGACCAGTACCTCTTTGTTTTTGTCAAGCTTGAGGAGGATAACATATGCTTGTTCTATAACTTGCCCTTCAGGCAAGCCCATCACTATGTTTTAACGAGCCTAGCGATAGTGAAACTCGTTCTCGTCTAAAGACAAGTTTGTCACTATTTAGTGATTTTAACGAGTCTAACGACAAAGAAAACTCGGCCCTTTTCATTTTTAGAGAGTTTGAAAAGGTACATAAAGTTAACTCCAAAATTCCTTTTTCGTCATCTAATCCCTTAAGTCCGAAAAAGTATAAAACAATACAGAAGGGATGAGTTTTCAGTATTTTTAACGAGCCGAACAAAACAAGCGCTCGATCTTTTTGTGCAATAATCCCTCAGGTCCAAAAAGATTAAAATCTAGAGGAGGGATAGCACTTTCGGTCGCTTTAACGAGCTGGAAGGCCAAAACTCGGCAATCTTTTCATATTTTACGAGTCAATTGAAAAGAGCTTAAAGAAGACTCATCTTTTGAGGAACGAGTGATGAACAGGGTTAGCAGCTGATTCCAGGTACAAGTTGGAATTTTCCAATCACGACAGTGTCACAAGGATGGCTAGGTGAAATCACTCTTCACAGCTGTTCCTCAAAATGGGTAAACAATCAAATGGAGGTAAACGATCGGCCAAATGAACAGTGGAGGTGACGGTGCACAAAACACGACCAAGGTTTTTATGGTTGATCAGGTTACATACTCGATGGTTATTTACCGGGATGGGTTCATTTTTTAATGAGCTTGAATGTGCCAAAACACTGCTCAAATCTTATGTTTATTTTTTAACGAGCATGAACTATGTGCTAAAACTGCTCGGATCTCGCTTTTCTATTTTTTAACGAGCATAAATTCTGCGGTAAAACTGCTCGATAATATGGTCAAATTTTGATTTTTTACCATTATTAGCTTTTCTCTTTTCAAGGATAGTACTGCATTTTCAATTGCTGCATCAAACTTAGTTAGAAATACATAATATGAGATAAAAACCCTAATATTTTGCTTTGAACTACGTAAAAAGCCATTAAAAAGTGTTTTTACCTCTCATTTTACCATTTCATTTGAACTTGGTTTGTTGGAGCTTTGGAGGTGCCTCTTCCCCCTTGATTTTCACCAGCTGATTTCGGGAGATTCTGTGGACGATTCTCGGCGCCGTCTGGACCAGGTAGGAGCTAAACCCTAGCTCTTTCTTTTCATGGTTTCATTTTTCCATTATGTGCCTGTTTCCCAGTCTTTCTGAGCATCAGGGGTTTTGCCAGGGCGCCCTGTCATCAATGCAGGTTGTCCATTCGAAACCTGCGTTGAATGTCAAGCTGCCTTAAGGCAACCTGACCTTCAACGCAGGTAAGACACTATCTACCTGCGTTGGGCTCAGAAAACTGAGTTTTTAGCACAGTTTTTGATGAAATTTCGCCAGTTTCTCATCAAATCCAGGATCTTACTCATTCTCTTGTTTGTTTTGCAGGAACCTTTGAGCAAAATGTCCCTTACATGGTGAGAACGAGAACATGAAGAAGAAGATATGATTGCTCTCCATGACCCTGTCACGGTGAACGCGCTGCGGAACTGTGGCCTGCTGAAGTTCTTCCGTATCTCTAGCATGAGAGCACAGATTTCTTTACTGCAGTACATGCTTGATGCTTGGGATCCAATCAACCAAGTATTCCAGATTAGGGGAAAATCCATCCCCTTGACCATAGTAGACATTTACTTCTTGACTGGGTTGTCAAGGCGGGGTGCCCCCATTTCTTTGTCAGGTTCGGCCCGGGGAATGACTCCGTGAGAGACTATGTTTGCCAGTACTGCAGGGAAGGTTCCCAGCCGAGCAGAGACGGCAAGGTTGTTATCCGTGAGATTACTGATAGGTCTCTTAGGTCCATTGTGTGTACTATTGGTAGGATGGCCGGTAGTGCATCCCTTCATGTTGCCAACAGATCTTATGTGCAGCACGCCTTGGAGTGTCTCCAACCGAAAGTATTCAACTGGTGTGATGCAGTACTTGTTCAGATGAAAAGTCAATTGACCAAGGTGAAGGACGGGAAGCTGAAGAACTTTGGATTTGGTTCTATCTTGACTGCCTTCGCCTTGGAGAAAATACCACTGATGCAGCCTCAGTATATAGCACTCGACTTGCCTTCTCCGACCGAGCCACGCATGCAGAGATGGGTCGATCACATGTCTAGGCATGCTGGTCAACCTCAGATTACTTTCACTGATACCTTCTTCAGGTGGTTCGAGCGCCAGGAGATGGTCTTTTCCGAGTATCCATATGTGGGTATGGATTTCCGAGGTGATCCGGATTTGGTGTTACCGGATGGCGAACAGTGGGGCGCTATTGGTAAAATCTTTGACCATATCACTGTTTACTATTTTTATTCATAATGTTGCTGTGCTTTATTCTGTCAAGACTTTTAATCAAACTCTTGGGTGCATGCAGATGTTGGTCTTGTTCACCCAACAGTTCGTTTGAGACCGCCAGTTGCTACCCCGGCAGTGGAGCCTGCTGGGAGAGTTATTCTTCACGACCTTGACGTGGCCGAGACCCTTACACCTGTGCAGGAGCAGGTTGAGAGCCTTACTCTCGGTATTCCGGATGTAGGGATCGATGAGTTAACTTTACAGTTGCAGCGGCATACTACTGGTGTGCCTAGACGATGGACTCGTCTCTTGCGCATGATTGCACAGGCCGTGACGTGCTATCATGAGCACCACTAGGCTAGGGTGCCCCCTAGCACTTTTAAGTTTTTGGGTCATGCGACCAATTTTTGTCTTGGTTACAGAACATTATGTATAAACAATAAACAGATTTTATATATTTTGATTTTCGAGGTTTATTCTGGTTGATTTACATGATCCACTTGCATAACATCGATGATGCATTTCTTTTTATAAATGTCGCAAATGTCTATCTAATACATAGTTTGCTAATGAATCGGTTAATGTGTTTAAGTTCCTGGAAATATGTTGGTATTGAATTGAATCAAACTGTCTTTCCAAAATCTTAACCCTTAGAAACATTCGATAAATAGCTGGACTGCGGACAGAATATATACCATTGAGTTGTAGTATCACGAGTTGTGAGTCTAGCCTGACGATTAGTCGGCGTATACCATGGGCGATGGCATCAGAGAGGAGTTCTATCAACGCGCTATACTCAGCGATGTTATTCGTTGATTGCCCAATACCCACACCTCTGAAACTCACTAACTCGCCGCTTGGATCAAAAATGGCCCAGGCCGCGGAGGATAGATTCTGCGAACTACGACTTGCTCCGTCAGCATATCCCACACATGTCTCAGAAAAGTTTGACATCTGCAGCAAATGAAAAAAGGTGGATTACTCGACCGAAACAAACACTTTAGCGAAAACAAAATACAACAAAAGCACTCAGGTTACTATTTAGGCATAGTAACGCTTGAGGTACAACCCGTTGCGGGGTTGCGCCAGTGGGATTCCGTCATAATCCATCAACTCGTAGGCTCCTTTTGCTAACACTCGCTTAACAATATAGGGGCCCATCCATAAAGAATTAAATTTTCCTGCTCCCAATTTGTCGGATTCTTGGTCGTAAAGCAAGACCAAGTCACCTTCTGAGAAGACACGGGGTTTGACATTTTTGTCGAACTGCGCCTTGAATCGTTTCTTATGGGCTTCGTTAGCCAAAACGGCATCACGACGGGTTTCATCCAATTGGATTAATTCCAAGAAACGGGCCTCTTCTTCTGAAGTTCCGGGGAGGAGGTCAATTGCGAGTTTAAGAGACGAAATTTCACACTGGATTGGTAAGACTGCCTCCAGGCCATACACCAGTTGGAAAGGTGTGAACCCAGTCGCATTCTTTACCGATGTTCGGTAAGCCCACAAGGCTGAGTACAGGATTAGGTGCCACCTTCTTTTGTGAACCCTGATCATCCTTTGCAACATACGCTTCAGGACCTTGTTGATTGCTTCAACTTGTCCGTTGGCTTGCGGATAATACGGGGTAGAGCTGTCGTGAGATAGCCCTAGCTTGGCAGCTAATTCAACCATCATGTGATTGCAAAAATGCGATCCATGATCTGTAACTATAGCCTGCGGTACGCCGAACCTGGCGACTACATGATTGAAAAAGAAAAGGGCAGCTGTTTCACCAGTGTTATCCAATGTAGGCATCGCCTCGGCCCATTTGGTAAAATAGTCAACGGCGACTATAATATACCCATGCCCCCCGGTCGAGGTGGGGTTACATTGCATGAAATCGATGCCCCATTTGGCGAAAGGCCCAACAACAACTATTGGCTGTAACGGTGCGGGTGGTCTTCTGGTTTTGCTATCAAAAATCTGACATGCATGGCAACTTCTGACTGCGATTATGCAATCTTTGAACATGGTTGGCCAGAAGTATCCTGCTCGTAAGATTTTTTGTGCTGTTGCATATCCAGATTGATGACCTCCACACGCGCCTGAATGACACTCATTCAGGGCTTTTTCGGCCTCCTCATGGGTAAGGCACCTCCTCAGAACTGTATCGATACCACGACGGTAAAGCGTATCACCGACGATCATGTAGTCTTTAGCTTGGTATCGTATACGTTTCTGTTCAGAGTGAGAGGTGTTAGGCCTGAATTTTTGGGTTTGGAGATAAACTATGATATCTCCATACCACTCATCGCTTGTAGATATCAGAAACAAACTCTCGTCCACGATTGACTCTTCGGATGCTTCATCGTTGGACGATGATGGGAGATCGCACAATAATTTCGCGAAAACTAGAGCTTTCTTTGATTTGGATTTTACAAATTCCAGATCAAACTCTTGAAGGATCGCTATCCATTTTGAATATTTGCCCCCCAGCAACTGTCGCGACAGTATATAAGTCATGGGGTTGCAATCTGATAAAATGGTAGTTTTCCGAAAGAGGACATAATGTCGAAACCTTTGAATCGCTTGAACAGCTGCAAGCGCTAGTTTTTCAACATAAGAATATTTACTCTCTGTATCATTTAAGTTTTTACTCAAATAATATATAGGATGTTCAATTCCATCGACTTCTTGAACTAAAACCATCGCAATGTTCGTATCCGCTGCAGCCAGATACAGGTTAAAATCTCTTTGATAGTCTGGGGCATACATTAATGATGCTTTTACTAGAGAATCTTTCAGAGCGTCAAAGGAAGCTTGCACCACCTGATCCCAGACAAAAGGTACATCCTTTTTCAAAAGACGAGTATAACCTTTAGCAAGTTCTGCGTAATTTGGAATGAACCTCCTCAGAAAGTTTGCTTTCCCTTGGAGTTTCTGAATCTGAAGAAAATTTGAAGGTGTAGGCAAATTAACGATTGCCTGAACCTTGCAAGGGTCGAGACGAATCCCATCCTTGGAGACTACAAAGCCAAGTAAACAACCAGAACCGACGCAAAACACACATTTGTGCGGATTGAGTCTTATCTTGTAGTGTCGGCAATGTAGAAATATCGCTCTTAAATGCTACGGATGATCAGTCCGCTTTCGCGAATGAGCCGGAAGGTCGTCGAGATATGGTTTAACGATGTTCTTGATGTCATGGAAGGCATAATTCATTGCCCTCTGAAACGTCGCCCCTGCGTTCTTTAAACCAAAGGGTAATTTTCGATAAGCGAATGTGCCCCACGGACAAATAAATGCAGTCTTTGACTGGTCCTGTGGGTGGATATTTATTTGATTATACTCGGAAAATCCATCCATAAATGAAAAGATTTCACATCCAGCGCATTCATCAATTATCTGGTCGATGAAGGGTGTAGGGTAGTTGTCCTTTGGACAAGCTTAGTTTACATCCCTATAGTCGACACACACTCTAATCGTCCCTTGTTTCTTCATAACAGGAACAATATTCGATACCCAATCGGTTAAAGGAACGGGGTAGATGAAACCAACATGGAGAAGTTTCTCAACTTCTGCCTTAATGGCAGCGGCTTTCTTGGGGTGCACCTGTCGAAGCCGTTGTCTTACTGGTTTGACATCAGGATACATTTTAATTTCATGTTCAACAATACTCGAGTCAATGCCTGGCATTTCATCATATGACCAAGCAAAGACATCTCTGAACTCGCGAAAAAGAGCGTTATATATTTCCAGTTCTGAAGGGGAACAACCTTTGCCGACATAAATATTCTCTACAACATTTGGTTTAGTCGAGATATTTATGGCTATAGTCTCTTCAATATTGGATAAGTTTCGCTCGGAATCCACCGTATTTACAGTATTTGATAGGAATTCAAAGACTGAAGGGTGATAGAGGTCCTGTTGAGTATCTTCTTCATATTCTGGAAGAAGGGAACGATGGTGGTGATCATTCCATGGTTCCCCCTCAATCAACATTGATTGTAAGATTCCTTCGTCAGTCCCATGTACTTTTGACCAAGGATCCAGTGGGGTACCATATTCTTTAGACCTATCTACCCAAACGCTTGACGAGCGTTGATTTGGGTTCGCCTCCCATGCCCGAAACATTGATTGCTACAATATTTCTATTGGGCTTGGGGGCAAAACCATTGCATGATCCATGTCGACTTTGTCTTCTGCGACCTTCGTGGAAGATATCATGTTGCAGGATGCCACTAACGCTATATTTCCTATGTAAATAGGAGGTGGAAGCGTGAAAGTTCCCATCATTGTGGGGTCTTTCAATAGGCCTACTCCGATATCTTGAATTGAATGGTCGCTCCCATGGATCATGGGAACGCTTCCTGTAACTTGTGAACCATTAGGGAGGAAGTTCTGTTGGTCGACGACCGTATTCCCTCCTTGAAAAGGGAATGCGATCTTCCTAAAATAAGTCGACACTACAGCTGCCATGGCATATATCCATGGTCTTCCCAGTAGGATGTTATAGTCAAGATTGCCATCGATGACTTCAACATCAATTTCCACTGTTTTTCCTCCTAGTTCAACCTTCAAGTTATTTAGGATGCCGTACGGGGTGTACGTCCTTCCGTCGAATGCTTTTAGTGTCGTCGAAGATCGTGACAAGGTTGGAGTCCCGAGATTTTTCCAACAACTCATCGACATGATACATGTAGATGCCCCCTCATCAATAATTGTTCGGTGAACAGTTTTGTTGAGGGCTTTCACTTGAATAAGGAAGGCTAGTTGAGCTGGTAACTGAGGATCATATCCTTTGTGTTCAAAGGATACAAGATTGGAATCCTTAGGATCAACCCCACCAATAGCCGATAACAACGCCTGCCTTTGGGATGGGCAATTTTGTAGTACCTCAAGAGTCGACATAGCGGATGGCGATTGGGCCAAATCTTCCACTATGTTATAATGCTGCGCCGCTCTGGCGCGAGGATTAAATGTCAACTTGTGTACTACTCCCTTTGGCGGTTTTATTGTTAACTCAGGAATGATGGGCGGTACAACTTCTGTCGAAGTTTTTGTTGAACTACTAGGTTGATCTTTACCTATTTCGTTCGACACCGGTGGATTCCCGTAATCTTTGTTCCTTGTCGAAATCAAAGAATCATTTTGTTGCTTAGAGATCGATAAATTTAGCACTTGCGACGGGGAAGCATTTCCACTATCAACCATATTTTGACCTGGATTAGGAAATGGATCAGTCAACACAGCTGAGGTATGTGAACTTCTGAAGAACTTCTTGAGTTCAACTTTGTACGGACAATCAGATGTCCAATGATCATCGTCACATATCATGCATGGACTAGTCGGTTTCCCTCTTCCAGGAGGGTTTGAAGAAGTTTTTTGAGGGGATGACTCACACTGTTTCTTCTTCTTCCCTTTGTTTTGATTCTTCTTGCTTCCTGGTTGATTGGAATTTTTGCCTTTATCTGTTGATACGACATTTATTTCCGAAGCAAGAATTTCTTGATTTGCATTTTGGTCCGAAGTCTTACGGGCTTTCTTAGACGGAGCCTTTGTCGACTTTGCGTTTGTTGTGCCAATCACACCATCGCCGGCATGAGAGTCACTATTTGATCCAGGAGGAGGAGGAATTGAAAATTCCGGTCTGGGGGCATCAGGTATCTTGTCGTAGAGCGTGCCAGACTGAGTATACACTAAGTCTAGATATTGGGCACGAGCAATGACTTGCTCCTCTTTTACGACTCCTCCCTTGGCCACATCTTCCGTTATAGCAGGAAGTAACGACTTTATAAACCATTCAGCTAATAGCTGATCGGGAATGTAGGTCTTTACCATTCTGCGACGACGACGCCACTCATGTAGATGATCGGATATATGTGTGGCCGTCGTCTGCTTGAAATTGGTTAAGATTTCTGTTCCAGTTTCATACCTTATCGGTAATTGAAAATGGGTTAAGAAAGTCGTGGCTAGGGAACTGAAATTGTCGAAAGAGGCTCTAGGTAATTCAATATACCATTTAGCCGTTGGAGCTGTCAATGTCCTCTGAAAAAGGCGAAGCCTTATCGAATCATCGTTCAGGGTGTTCGACAAACACCACAGATGAAAAGTCATCACATGATTCGACGGGTCTTCGCCTGGATTTCCATTGAATTTAGGAATGTCCGATGGAAGCTTGTGAGGAATCGCTGGCCACCAATGGGCATAAGCAATCGGATCGTTCGTTAATCGGTGTAAATCTGGTAATTCTAAAGTTGCCACGAATGGTAACTGTTGATTCAGGTTTGGCGAGGCGTACCCAGGATACGATGGAATCGCCTGAGCAGTAGGCCTTTGCATACCAGCATAATGCAATTGATGTTGGTATGATTGATACGGCTGGTGGACTTGACCACTGTAAAGCGGTTGGTTTAAACCGTTTTGAATATACGGTTGTCCACTATTCGCAAAGATCTGCTGCTCAGATCCTTGGTACACCTGCTGGAATTGTGGTTGTTGGTATTGCACTAGCCACGGTTGTGAAGCCACGTTCTGCTGTGCTATACTAACCGACGGACCATGATGTGGGGTAATTGTACCCGTTTGCACCTGTGTCGCCCCACCAGTCGGCGATTGTGGTTGTGTCACAGGGTCAAGGGGCTGTTGCATTACAACCTGAGAAATCTAAGGTTGACACACAACAGGCATCGTTTGAACTTGCGACACTGTTACAATAGCTGGCGTTGTTGGGATGTTCGACACAGGTACACAGTGTTGCATAGAATACACAACTCTTGGTTGCTGGGGTAGCATAGGTACCCAACCACTTGTCGTAACTCCAGTATAACCTGAATACTATTGAGAACTGCCGTATGGATATCCTCCTGGAGGGGTTAATGAAAGGGCATACTGCCCCCCATACGGTAGCAATCCGGAACTCAAGGGTATGGTTTGCCCTTGGGGACTGGATGGCCCAAATTGACCTCCATAGGGATCAATTTGTCTAGTTTCAACATAAGAATTACCGGAGATTATTCCGGAAGAACAAACTGGAACAGACCACACTGTTGAAATAGTCCCTGGGTGGACTCCTTCTAGTTGTGGCGAGCTAGTTGAGACAGATGGTATACCGGCGAACATCGTCGAAGTGGCGGCAGGGGGTTCTGCTGTCGCCGTGTCATTCGACACAGTCCTAGATGTCGACGGTTGCTCAGACATTTTAAGTCTATCCAATAAATTGCCTAGCGATTCTACAGGAACTTCCACCGGTTCCTCCAAAAAGAGTGACCCCTACTCTAAAATGAGTTGGAGTACTTGCTTGCGGGTCCTCTACAATTTCCTCTATCGCAATCAAACCAGGTGGAAGAGGAAGACCGTCAGGTCCGTAAAAAATTTCTGGTGCCGAAGAAGGGGTTGTTTCGACAGCGACAATTGTTTGAGGAACAAGACTCTCTGGACCGGTTACAGATGGAACTGGTTCAGTAATGCAAGTACTTGTTCTCAGACTAGGATCAGTGCTACTGTCCCTCTGTAGCTGTTGAACTTCTTCAATAGAGGCAGGGTTTCCATAAATGTTTGGAGTAACCAGAATCTCAGATGTTGTTGGAACAGTTGTTCTAACTTTGATAGGAGATTTCGAACCGGTTATACGAGTTCGCTTTGTCCGTACTGTTTTCGATTCTGGAGACAAAGACGGTTGACTCGCAAGCCTTCGCGAACGACGGGGTTTCAATTGACTTTCTTCCACGATTGCGGATTACTCGATCAACTAAAATACAAAAGGGGAAATTATGTTTCTGAATTGAATGAATTTTATTAGACCCTTTAGACACAACTCGCTTTTTCACTTTTAAAGAGTCGAGAAAAAGCTAAAGATGACTCTAGTCTCCTTTGATGTTTTAACGAGCCCGAAGTGACAAATGCTCGGATGGACTTTTTCTGTTATAGAGTCTGAAAAAGGCCAAAAGAAACTGCTCTGGAGATCTAGGCAGAGGGTGTGCCAAACTTTTCGCAAAACCACAGAATACTTTTTACGGTACGGGTGGTCGATCTTCGTGAATGCTGTGTTCACTGCATTGCGATCAGTAGGGCGGTCGACACGGCTTCCTAAGGATAAAGGATATATGCCTATAGAGGTCTCCCAATATATACGCGACGGTACGTGGGAGCGCAAGTCCGTATTAGCGCCATCGTCCCTCAGGAGGAATCACCCACCTTCCCCGAGATCGACAGTCACTAGGTTTAACGACGCCGGAACACGTCTCTACCTAGACCTCTATGTTGTGCGTTATGTTGGAAAGCGTTGTTAGGTTCATTCAGTTTATTTTAAGTTGATCTTTTTTAAGTTTGTCTTTCAGGATCACCACGAGATGTATGGTACAATTCCTAAATGCAGTCTAATATGATAAGCAAGCTTTATAATCTTTCAACTTTGAAAATCCTAGCTACTAAGGGAAAAGAGAGCGACTATCTTTTCTCAAAGAGCAATCAGCACACTCTAATGCACTCTTTCCTAAATCAAACATGCAAACTTATCAAAATGCAAATGCACAATGCAGGTGTTTGTTTTCCACTTTCTTAGTATAAATGCCTACAAAGAAAGCTTTTTGCACAACTTTGAATTTGCTTTTAAATGACTGAAATAAACAAGTTTACTTTTTCCAAAATCAACAAGGGTAGAAGAGATTACAATCAATTTGCGATTTTTCAAAAGGAATACTTGTTTCGACACTTAAAAGTGACAAACCCAAATCAATAAGCAAAAGCAAATGTACAATCAAACTGCAAACAGCCAATGAACTCTCTCCTAAGATGACAATCAATCAATCAATCAGATCTGAATCAAGGGCTACAGGATGATTATTTCGCTCATGCAAAGGAAAACTGTAAATGATGCCACAAACACATAAAAACACTTACAGTCTTTTTGTACAAAAATGAGGCGGAATTCAAGCAAAGAAAAGGGGTTATCAGACTGGTACCTATGCTGGTTAAAGGCAGCAAAAACAGAGATCAAAACAGGGCAAAAGACAGCAAAGAACCCCAGCTGCACAAGGCCACACTGGTTCAGCGCAAGTCTAACACTGTCAGT
This sequence comes from Pinus tabuliformis, assembly GCA_031772625.1. NCBI lineage: Eukaryota > Viridiplantae > Streptophyta > Pinopsida > Pinales > Pinaceae > Pinus > Pinus tabuliformis. Next base: position 731,390,587 of record CM062815.1, read on the forward strand.
TTGACATTCAGCGCAGGTAGCCTTCACGGGACCTGCGTTGAAATGTAGACTGCCTTCACAGTGTCTGTGCTGAAAGGAGAAACTCTCGTTTCTCTTGGGTTCCGGGTCATAAAATGCTCAAAAATCAACTGTTTCAGGCCAAATCAGAAACACAAGCAAGGTATAAACAGAGGGATGCTTTGAGAGGGTACTAAAGACTATCACAAAGGATCATCAAGTCATTTGTGAGTCCATTGTTGAGATCATAGACAAAAACCCAGTGAAGGATCAAAGCAGCAACAGTCTACTTTGCGAAGCAGTTCGATTGTTGCCGTTGAGTCTATGAAGTAAACAATGATGTAAACACAAACAAAATGACTAAAACAAACTTCCCCAGCGGAGTCGCCAATTTGTTGTGGGGAAAAATGCCTATACAGGACGATCCTATCCACCTAAGGCGTGACAGTACCTTAGCAACAAACAGATACCGCAACTTAGATTTCTTCCTTTATGAAATGTGAAAGAGGGGAGATTGGTAGACTTACCGTTATCTTCCGGTTGTCCCTCGATCTAGATCCTCTTCTCTTTGGGTGTCCACAGCTACTCGCCTCCTCGTTTGCTCAAGAGAACAGCTACTTGATTCCCACGAGATCACAAGAGAACAGCTACCTGTGACAAGAGAACAGCTACTTGCGACAAGAGAAGGACACAACACAAAGGCAAATATACATATTCATAAATGATTCAGGATTAGAAGTAAATCAAATATACTAATGCAAATCATACAAAATACACCAGCATATAGGAAAGAACCAAGAAGCTTTATTGATTGATAACAAGGTTCAGGAAGAGATACAACCCATAGGGCTCCAACCCAGCATCTCCTTCCCAGCAGAATGGAATTCCTTCTTCAGCTCCCTTCAAAGCATTAAGCACCCAATGATCCAACCTCAAACCAACAACAATTCTTTGCAATTACCAAATTCCAGCCTCCCTGATCTCATGTAGGAGAGATCTATATATAGGGATATTGGAGAGAGGATGAGTCAGCTTGAGGCTGGTATGAAACTGACTAGTGTCCTCTCCCTCTCATAGTTCTTGAGTCCACTTGGAGGTTCTTGCTTCCACTTGGAGATTTGGAACCTCTTACTCATCACCAGTCGAATTCCCTGATGCAAGTGTCATTTTGGAAGCTTCCTGAGCATTGACACCTTGAGAAATGAGCCTGCCACTTGTCCAGTTACGCTCAGCGCAGGTAGCCTTTGTTGCAGTTGACATTCAACACAGGTAGACAGTGGAGCAGTTGACATTCAGCGCAGATGCTCAGTGGAGCAGTTGACATGATCCAGAATTGCCTTGTTTTTGAGTGTTTTCAGGTGGAGAACTTTTGTGAATTGCTGTGGTTTGCTGGCCTTGTTCCTCTGGGGGTAGGAACAACATGTTTAGGGACTTTGGATCCCTTGATTATTGACATTTCATGCTCAGTGATGCAAGGCACAAAAATGTCTATAACACATCTGGTTGAGACCTTTGAATATAAAAGATAATCAGGCTCCAAACCCAACAATTCCTTAACAGTAAAAATAGATATGAGCTCCAGAAATTAGATATAGAAGACAGAACATAACCAATTTTGGAGGTAAGGAAGGTCCTTTCCAAGAGAAACTTGATGTTAAACTTGGAGGACAAATGCCAAAATATGCAGGTAGCCATTGATAGATTCATAGCTAACTTTCAAATTTTGAGAGAGAAAGGGTTACCCAGTCCCTTATTCATAAATGACAAGCTCATGACACAACAGGATTACAACAACAAACTCAGAGAGCTAGCAAAAGAATAGGTTAGTACATCTTCAATGAAGGCATTGCCAACAGGAAAAGTACTATACCACACATTTGAAAACTTGTTTTACCTCCAGCATGAGGTAAAACACTTGTTTGTTAGTAAGCTTACTTTTTCCAAGTACACTGAGGCAGATGAAATATACAGAAGGATGCTAAAGATCCAATTACCTGATGCTGAAATGTGGGAAAAATTGACTGATTTATTGTAAGAAAAATGTAGAAAAAAGGTAAAAGAAAAACAGCCAGGTGAAAAGATGAAGACAGGTTAGCAGGGTCAAAGAGTATCAGTGTCAAAGAGTATCATATGAAAGTCAAAAGTAAATGAATATTCCAGTGTAAATGATCAAAGAGCAAAAGCAGCATAAAGGGCTAAAACAAAACCATAAAGGACAACAATTCCACAATAAATGGGACATCATGAAGGCAATTCAATAGTTGTCCCTGTCTTCCTACAAGAAGATATTTTTATTTCCTAGATTAAATCTCAAGTTAGTTTGAGATATTTTGTAATACTTTTTGTATAAATACTTCAAAATTCCAAGTATGTAGGGTGGATTCTTAGACATTTCTATAGACTTCTTGATCAAAAGACTGTAAAGCTATTGTATCATTGACTGAGACAACAAGAGGGATTGATGAATAAAGACAAGATATTTCACAGGATTCATTTGTTAATCGAAGTGCAGATAAGTATTTTCTTATGTTATTATTATATTTCTTAAAGTTTTTCCACCATATTTAATGTATATATTAATCTGAATGCTATAACTGGAACAATATCTCAGAATTTGTATAATTACACTCTGTTTTAACAGCTAGGCATATAAATGTTTTCTGCTGACATCTAAAATAAGGAATTCTTAGTTGCTCCTTAGTTTAGGTTGTTTCTTGCTAATCTAGATCAAAGGATTCTTAATTTCCCTTTGTTTTTTATTACCCTCTATTCCTCGTTTATATCCCGATTTGAGAACCCTTAATTGCTCCATCACCCTGATTACAACCATTTCACCCTCCTGTTCCAAAGACCTGCACTTTACTTTGATAGCTTGCCCTTTGAACATTCTCTTTAGTGAGTTGATCCAATTTTGTTGCCCTTCTATTGACTCCATAGCCCAATGGTCTAAAGACATCATTCTATCCATCTACTTTAAGAATCCCACCATCCATTCTTCAATACAAAAAAAAAAACACCCAGAACATTCATAACTAGCCTGAAATCCCAGCAAACAAAGCTAAATCATATAGAGAGAGCCCTCTCTAAGCCATAGGATGGCTAGAGTCTATGATCCAAAGTTGGTTTGTGGTTGCCTCGGTCATTTTCTTTCTTCTAATAACTTCGAAATAAATTTCTAAGTGATAACACATGGCAAGTCCCAAAGTTGTTCAATAGAAATAAGTAGAGTGAGTCGTGAGGTTTATGAATGGGAACACCCTATTCGCAGGGAGATAGCTTCAAATTAGGCGGGCATATTATTTCTCGTCTTCTTGTACGTGTGTTCTTTGAAAAGCTAACCACCTTCAAAGACTTAAGAACAACTATGGTAAAGTTTATAGGTGTGAATCACTTCTGAGAAAACCCATCACTTAATGACAATTGAGCGAGGAATATGTTGAAGGATTCAATTTTGCACTCAGTCATAAAAAGGAAGTTGGGGTATCTAGCATCTTGCCAACAAACTGACTCCAACCATAATGCCAAAGGCAAGTTAACTATGAAAGCTCTTTCCCACTTTGTAGTATTGCTGCCCCTTGAATTCCAATAGGTATATTTCTACTTAGATCCACAAAAATGTCCCAGGTAAAATCTGCATGATACAATTGTGACGTGCAAGCTTGACACACACCCTATTTTCCCTCTAAAAGAGGGTAAGTCAAAATATTATGACACACTTAACTGTAATTTGGTCATACATTGTTGAGGTATTGTATGGAATAAACAATATACTATCAATGGTCTAATGAGGAACTCAAAATAAATGAATTTCTTGTTTCTACAATAGCGCCACTCTTGGGATTCTCCAAGGAGCAACTAATTTATACACATTTGGAATCTTTACTTGGTCTGCAGAAGGATTAAGAAATGGTAGTGATACTCATTTCCCTCCCATGGAAGTTCTATACAGAGTCAATAATAAATTGATTAAAAGTGAGGTATATGCCTGACAAATAGGATTCAGGCTCTGCAAATCTAATTTAGTGGCAAGGTAATATTCAACTGTAAATGTGTGATCTCCTACAGTTTAAATTTCTAGATAAATGGCTAGCCTAAATTTATCCATTGTCCACATATCCCAAATACCATGTATGTTTGGACTTTGGTTGTGTGTGAGAGAGGGGAGATCACATAAATAATCCATTATCAAAATAAAAAGTTAAAGCACAACATTCTATGGAGATTTTTTTTAAACTTTTATTACATACCTTAGAAATTTTGAAAGGACAAAATAGAAGCTTCCCTATCCTTCCACACTTCTTTAAATATGCCCCTTTTCCAATGCAAATGTGGCCTATAGAATCATAATCAACAAACAGAATATGAAAAGTAAGTTTAATGAATTAAAGTAGCCTTGTTATACCTCAAGCAAATGGACTATGAGAAATTGGATTCATTCTCTACAAAAGATGATATAGCAAGATCTAATCACATTTTTAACTGAAACAAAGGTAAATTGGATTCATGCTCTGCAATAGATGATATAATGAGATCTAATGACATTTTCAACTCAAACGAAGGTAAGTTGAGTAAGCTCAAGCTCCAAAATCATGGCATCCAACTTCTGAGTGGCAGTTACTATATATATCGAGCTAGAGGCTATAAGATAAAGATATTTGTTATATGTGAAGATAAAAAATGAAAGGAATGTGAAATTTTGACCATCAACTATAAGTTCCTTTGAAGGACTAGATCAAACCATAACATTGTTGTTAAGATAATCAACTCACCCATGCTAGTGCGCTTCTAGTAGTTTCATGATAAAACTCAAACTCAATAAACTTCAAACAACATAAATTAACCAACGATATGTTTGAGGTTGGTTACCTAAGGATTATATCATACTAAATTTAGGGCAGATTTAGTGGAACCATTGTCGACCTGTTGAGGCTTTTGAATGTTTTGAGGGTGGTACCTACTAATTTTAGTCATCCCAACTCAATGGCCTATAAAAATGTCTAGATCTCAGTATATTTTAAGATATATTGAACCAAAGAACTGAGAGAGAAAAATACAAAATAAATAAATCTAAATCATATTGCTGGTTAAGACAATGGTGGTATTTTTTATTGGGTATCTAGACACTAATGTTTTTGTTTGATTATTTGAAAATTTCCATCTAGTCGTAATGATAATTATGAGAGTATGTTTTTTCAACAAAATTTAAGTGAGGTAAGTGATAATCATGAGAATTTTTTTTGAATGATCCTATTTTTAAGGCTTTTAAGTAAAATATTTATTATTTTAGGGTTTTAAGCTAAATGATATTTTCATTTTCCCAATGTCTATGCATGAAAGAAAGGAATCCATTTTACAATGTGGATAAAATTTTGATATCTAGTTAGTCTTTGTCTACTTGATAAAGTTCCATAACCTTTTAGGAACACAATTCTTCAACTTCTGTCACAAACATGAGTCCGAGTAGATCCGAGTCTAGAATATTTGAATCCATTTCTAATATTCCCTTGCAAATTCAATATAATTAGGTTATGCATATTGTCTATATTCCTAGGAGATATAAAGACCAACCAAATGCTTGAAGAAATCTTTGAGCTAGGACCATGTCAATTTGCACCCTACGTATCAATACAACTAAGAAATACATTCTACCACACAACATTATAATTGGAGGAATCAAGAGAGATTTAACACCTATTCTAGAAGATAAATGAACATGAATACACAACTCGTGGCATCATAAACACAATCTCTTTATTTATTAGCTCCTCCTCTAATATTTAATGCAGCGCACAGGTCCAAACCATGGTTTCTAGCGAATGATTAATGCCACATGCATACTAAGGCTCCTCTTAGAACATTATATCTTTATCTCTGTTACATAGAGGCAGGCTTGTCCCCTTATACACAGATATTACAATCATTATATAATAAATTTCTTGAAATAAATATATATAAACCCCCAAATACCAACGCTGCCACATTTTTTGGGTGTTAGATACCCACTACACAGTGCATAGGAATCTTGCGTCATGGTCTTACTGTAATTTATCTTCTTGCCATTTGGCTCCAAAACCCATCCCTAGCTCCTTATGATTAACAGACCCAACAACTCCCATAAATGGGTCAATAAGTTAGAGGTGTGTCATGCTCTACTGCCCCTGCATTGAGCACAAATCTATATAGACCTGTGTCTGAGATGCACTTCCAAGTTTACGAAGCTAGAAGTTGCATATCTCCTATTTCTATATTACAGAACTCAATAAATTATGTGCAATTAATGAATCCTAAACCTTAGGAACCCCTAGTTCAATATCATACTTGAATCTAGATAGGTGTGTGTGAACATCATATTCATGCATTCAATGCATTGTCTATATTTAACGTCCCATCACCTGGACATACAAACACTACAATGCCCACCCATGTCCAAGATATTAGCATGGACCTCAGCTCTTTCTCAGTGCAACTAAGGTGGATGTGATCCAATTTCCATCTCTCCAAAAGTACATAGTAAGCATTACATCAAATAATCTTTACCACTATCCCTGAAAGGAAAGACTACTAGGGATGTTGTGGCATAAAAATATATATGTAAAAAGGTTGGAGCTTCAACAAAAAGGATCCAACTCGATTTCACAACTTCAGCAAAAGAAGATGTGGCAGGCTCGATTTCATAACTTCTGGAGGTTGAATTGCACTAGATGATTTAGATAGCTCACATGTTAGTCCAAGAGATGGGAAAAAATACTACACAGTGTGCCTTAATTCTATTTCATTCAACTGAATGTACAGGGTCCAATTGACCTCCAACTAGAAGAAAGATTTAGAAATCCCACCAAAGGTCCCAACTTGAATAGAAGTGCCTTGGAACTTTGGTGTATGTGGTGCTAAGTCTCATGATCAGGGTGGTGTTAATATGCAAGTTTGGTTTTTCAACCTTAGGATATTAGGAATTTCTAGAAGTCACAACAACTTACCTTTTAGAACCTCCAACAAACCCATCCCAAGGTTGAGTGCTATTTTTAGTATTTCAGGTACTCCCCTATGCTAAGCACCCTGAATTCCTCTGTGATGTTCCCTAAAAGTTTTTGGGGTGTCTCTACGTGTCCCTACATGGATCCTTGCATTCCTATATCCCCACATCCTGGAAACTTGGAAAAACATTAGAGTAAGAATTCCTCCATCAAACAACTATAGGAGACCACCATGACGCCTCTCCCTCACTCATAAAGTGGCATTTTTTTGAATTGAAGTCAATTCCTTGTTTTCTTCTTACCATGAACTCTAGGCATGTATAGTATATCCCTCTCATATGAATTTTTGTGGTGATTTGTACTCCAATTAACCTGTTACATTATAGTCATTGTTGTAAAGAATCAAGTGGTTAGAAAACATGGCACTTAAACTTGTAATACAATTTATTTTCATGTCTCTTACATACACAAAGTAACACAAGGTAGACACGAGCATATGCACAAACACGAGAGAAGGGGTACGAAAATACACTTCAAAAGATCACAGGAGGATTATACTAGATGCTATGCAGTAAAATAGAACAAACTTTTTAAAAACACTACATATGCCTCGTTCATTTACCAAATCCACTCAATTTTATACAAGACGTTGTAAGTTAGAAAAATTTGAAGGGGAAAAAGCACTGGGATGGGTAGGTTTAGTAGGGAGCAAAAAAGAAGAATTGGAAAGGGAAAAGGTACTATTAGGGGTAGTTTTAGGGAGCAACGAAGAAGAATTGGGAATGGTAAAGGCATTGGGCGGGAAAGGTTTAAAGAACAGTGAACCAACAACAACACTAGCACCACCAACACCACCACCACCATTATCGCTGTTAAGACGAGGCATTTAGTCTCAGTCCTAATGGCTTTTGCAGATATTTTCCTCTCTTCCATGTCTTTCTATAACTAAACCACACATTTTTCAAGATATTTGGTAGGCATCTATGATTCAATTGTGTGCACTTCAATGCACTTTATTACATTGTTCAATGAATGAATGAATTTGAGGTTGTTGAATTCTGTAATAAGACATGGAACTGTTCAGAGAATATGTCTAATGACAAGTTAATATTTTGATAGTTAATACTAACAAGGGAGCATGAACCACACCAATAATAATAAACATACCTGTGACCCAACATGATCTCTTCCTTTTTTTGCTATTTCTTCTAATGCTTTCCTTTGATGCTCGAGATATGCCTTCAGCAAAGGCACAAGTAGAAATTTTTCTACAATTCCAAATGCAAAGACAAACTGTAAAGCATCCATTTGCCTTTGACTTAGTGATGTATTTCCCACATTAACATGGAAATCTACCATTACAATGTCTGGATTGTAATTAAACGCAGTTATCTCTAAATATGCAATCATAGATATATCAACATAGGTATCCATAACTCTTTATCAAAATCCTCTCATGTGTTTAATTTCAAAACTACTTTCATTCATCCTACAATAACATTAAAGAATTTTCTCTTCAATGGAAAAGCATGAGCTACACTAGAAGAAGGAAAACAATGATGTAATTATTATATATATATATATATATAGATATATATGATTGAAGAAAAAGTACGTAAACCTTAAATCCAGTAGAGTTGGGGCTCTATAAGAAGCCTTCTTCTTACGCTAAATTCATCTTAACACATAAATCATTGTTTCGAACAACATCACTTCCACACTTAATATTTGTAATAATTCACGTTGTCTTTCCAAAGAAATCCAGTGTAAATTCAAAGTTGATCCCAGCATTTGATGTATTGTTGATGATACCAGGACCTAGCTTTTTCACTGCTCTCAATTAATACTTCAATCATGTATTAGCAAATCCAATTCTCCTCTAGTTACACTACCCATTCTAAATGAGAGTATCTTGAAACTACCATCATCATGTAAAAGAATAGCAATATTGTTGTCCTTAGAGAGACCTATAATTTGCAGCGCCCAATCCATGTAGAAGATGAATTTCTAAACAATCACAGAAGTTGTGAAAATAGATCCATAGGACCAAGAGACATAGTGAGTGGAGAGTTTGCCTTTAAAATAAATAGGAAGACAAAAAAAACCATTTCCATCAAGAAACGCCTTCCAATGATGTATCCCAACAGACTCATCACCCTCAAGAACACTTGATACTTCACTAATAGATGTGGCTTCCGGATTTAATTTCCCAATCAAAGTTGAACCATCATGATAAGAGAGGAAAAGTAATCTACAGGCTACTGTGAAACATAGAGATACATATTTTGACTGCACATCTTTACTAGACCCTTGGATAGTCAAGGTCAAAACTTGAGCTCCAGTGTATAATTTTTTTTTACTGAAGTTAGTAGTTACTAGTGATAATGAAGCATGTATTTTCTTTCCTATTATTGATGATTACTCTTGTAAGACTTGGGTCTACTTATTAAAGATCAAGAATGAAGTGTTTAGCAAGTTTCAGGAGTTCAAATTTCTAACTGAAAACCACACAAGTATGAATATCAAAGTCTTGAGATTGGACAATGTGAGAGAGTATACCTCCAAGGAGTTCAAGGGTTTTTTCAAGAAGGAAGGAATCAAGAGAGAGTTGCAGCTCTGTACAACCCAGGGAAAAATGGGGTTTTCAAACAAAAGTCCATCATAGGGGCTACTAAGGCCATGACACATGAAAAAGACTTGTCGATATTTCTTTGGACAAATGCATGGGACAAAACATAGCAAAGATAAGATACAATTATTATATTAATGTCCAAAGATACCTACAGTGTGTGAAATCCTACTTTTTCATAAATATATATTTATAAATTATAACTTGATCCTTATATTGTAAAAAAATAAAATCAAATCTGAATTAAAGCATGTCAATTCTTTAGCTTTCATACTCATATTTACCATTCAAGAATGACACAAAACCACCAAGTTCACAAAAGATTTGATGACTTCAATTTATCTAATAACATCATTAGATAGCTATAACACCAAATAATATAAGCCAAGAGTAGAGAACCATGATGAGAAATAAAATCAATTCTTCTAACTAAATGAGAGATTAAAATTTACTAATGATGGAAAATTGTGTAGTGTGAAAACTTTTGTTTTCATAATAATACATGAGTGACCATGTCTAAATACAAAAAGAAACATCCCATGTGAACTTTAACCTTTCAAATAAGAAACACAATTCACTAGCAAATAAACTATAATAAAGGCAATGAAGAGTACAAAACTACCAAAACACTATATTGATATATACTTGATGATCACAACTAATCTAACACTAAGTTTAAACCAATGCCCTTGGGATGGAATCGTTCAAATTTTGAACAGGTTATCAAATAATAATTATGTAAATTGTGTGCTGACTATTCTTAAAGATGAGATGAATGGTGAAAATTGTTCAAAGCATGCTTTAGGGTATTTAAATAGATTCTTTTCACTTTGGTGTTAGGTATGAGGAAAACTATTCTGCCAAAATCACCAAGGATATACACTCAACATCGTCCTTTTTTCTGAAACATGAAATGCGCAAATTCTTCACCACCCTCATGGGAGCATTGATCCCACCCTCATGGAAAAGGATAAGTTCATTTGAAAAAAAAAAACTAAGATCCATAAGCCTAAACAGAATACCTCATTGTTGAATATCAAGCATGGCGTTGTCCTGGAACTACTCCTCCAGAAGATCCTCACTCGTTTATTTACTAAGAAGCTCTTGTTTCTTCTTCTCCATAACCATGCGCTCAATCTCTTCCTCATTTGGTAGGGGCACATGGGCACCAAAATTTGGCTCTCTTTATTGTTGGCTTCCCTTCTCCTGCTCTCTGATTTATTTTGCCACATCCTCCTCTTCCTTGAATAGAACTGGCTTAATGGCAATGACCTACCCACTCTTCACCATTAACCTGGCCTCCCTCTCGACAGACTCAATCCTCTACCACTCTCTTAGTGCCCTAGCCCGCATCTCCTCCTCTGTGAGTTGCTTGACTTTCTCTAAGGTCTGATCTTGTCATCCTTGTAGCCATAATAAATTAGATATTTGCCTTAGGGGTTTTATCGAATAGCTCTTTGAGGATGGTTAGGAATTTCATAGCCCCGAAGTATCCCTAACCTAGGCTATCCTAATTCACATTCAACTACATGACAAGGGATCCCCTAATTCGTATCTAACTACATGACAAGATATCCCTCACATTCCCATCCCTCAAATGGTTGAAATAAATAGTGATGACTAGAAATTGACGCAGAGGAGAGGTATCACTCGGCCTAGATAGTAGCAGTACCCAGTGCCCACCATAGATTTAGTTTAAGCTTTCAATGTTACCATTGGTTACAGGCTTTGATCGTACTATTGAACATGCATTTAATATGTTGTACATTGCCTTGGCTCTTTTGTCCATAGAATATAGAGAAAGTGGCAACAAATATAGTGGAAAAAATGGGATTCACAGGGATATAGTGAAGCCCGAGTTAAACCCGATTTGTGGGTAGTGCAAAATGGTAGCACCTACAACACTATGCACATCCACCTAGTTTCCTCCCAAGTCTGTCATCTTGGCCCCTACTTTGGCATAATTTCTAAAGTGATGTTTGTTAACCCCAAAGAAATTATCATGAAAGTAAGGTATTAAACCTTGGACTCGACGTTTTTCCAATTAAGCATGTGATTTGAAAACCCTGCAATCAAAAGGCATCAAATTGAGTTATGGAATCATAACCATTATAGTTTAATTTTGACAAAAACCGAAATTTTTTGGTTTGATGTATCTTAGTGAATTTGCAGACTAGGGATAGTATCCCATATTCTCTGTTTCAGTGATTAATATTTAACCATAGATCAGCCAATGACTAGGTTGCATGGTGAAATGTTCTATGGCCTTATCAAAATTGAGGTCCATGGAAGAGCTTCAGGAATATTGGTGCCAAATCTCATCGCCGAGATATCCTACAATAAGCCAAACACGATCCCAAAATATGTGCCAAACAAAAACAAAACAATTAGATAAACCAATTATAATCCAACTATGAAATTTGGAAAAGATTTGAATTACCTAGTTTAGTTAAACCCATCTTGTAGCTAGTGTAAAATGGTAGCACCAACAACATTGTGCACATCCACCTAGTTTTTTGTCATCTTGGAACCTACTTTGGCATAATTTCTAAACTGATGTTTTTCAACCTAGAAGAAATTGTCATGAAAGTAAGGTATTAAACCTTGGCATCGATGATTTTCCAATTAAGCATGTGATGTGAAAATCCTGCGAGCAAAAGGCATCAAATTCAATTATGGAGTCATAACCATTATAGTGTAATTTTGACAAAATCTGAAATTTTTTGGTGTGATGTATTTTAGTGAATTTGTAAACTAGGGATAGTATCCCATATTCTCTGCACAATGATTAATATTGAACCATATATCGACCAATGACTAGGTTGCATGGTTAAATGTTCTATGGCCTTATCGAAATTGAGGTCCATGGAGGAGCTTCAAGAATATTGGTGCCAGATCTCACTACCAAGATATCCTACAATAAGTCAAACAAGATCCCAAAAGATGAGCCAAACAAAAACAAAATGATTCGATAAAATAGTTATGATCCAACTATGAAATCTAGAAAAGATTTGAATTATCTGATATAGTTAAACCCATCTTGTGACTAGTGCAAAATGCTAGCACAGACATCACTATGCACATCCACCTAGTTTCCTTCCAAGTCTATCATCTTGGCCCCTACTTTGGCATAATTAGGGCCGCTAAGCTCTACGATTTGAGCTTGCTAGTGCTCCTTTTCCCTAATCAGCTTGTTGATCTTGTCGTTGAGGTCTGGGAGGTAGTGTTCGACGAGGTCCATGTTCTGAATCTCCATGACCTTCCGTCCAATCTCTCGTATTATCTATTTCCTCCATTTGTGTGGCTCTGTGAGATTGTGGTATTCTGAGGCCAGGAACGAGCGTCTCTCCTTGGGATTATTCTTCTCTTCCTTCTTGAATGTCAAGAACCTGTTCGTGTGCTTTCTCTTCGTTAAAGGCCATTCTTCCCCAAAATCCAAGAGCCTATAGTCTGACCTGCTATGTTTAAAGCCGTAAGCCCTCCTTGCCCAGAACATCAAAAAATAACTAGAAGTTATGAGTAGATTTCATCTAATAGGTAAATCTTATGCTTAAAAAGGTGGGAGCAACCGTTGGAATTTGGAATTGGAATTTGGATTTACATGAATAGATTAAAAAATTACCTTTCAATTACATTAAAATTTCACTTTAAATAAAAGCAATAAAAAAAATTAATACATAATATTCTATATTATATTAAATCATAATTTTGACCATCACTAATGGAATGATTTCATTCAAGTTAATTTGATTGATGTAGAGAATAATTATTTTTTTAGAAAAATTATAATCTTAGACCGAAGACAATTGCCTATAAATAGAATAAATAAAATAATAAAACACTTTAAATACATTTCTTTTTAAATTGAATTCTGTTTTTTTTACAATGTCAAAATTCTAATTTGAATAAACAACCACTTAAAGAGATAAAAACCAGGAGTTTTTGGGGAAATTGTGAATCTATCCTTTGAACCTCCACCACCTGCAATATTTGACACTATTCAAGAAACAACCAACTTGATGAACAAAGGATGAAAACACTGCTACAACCACTTCCTTGAGAATAAAATAGTAAATACACAAAAAATCAAAGATCTTTAATATATTAATAATTATCACACTGATTTTTACATTTTAATCTTTTAGGTAAATTTTACATGCAAACTATAAAATTAACAAATTTTATACAAACTACATTAAAAATGAAAGTGATTAACACATTCTTCATTAATCATCTCATTCTATCTTAGTTATTTTTGAGAGTATAAATAAAATTGCTTCTATAATTTTGTTGAATTGAAATAAGATAAATATGCCTTATGCCACTCCCTCAATTAAATCCCAAAATCATGTTTGAATTAATTGTATCGTTTGTTGTGCATATGTTGCTAGTAAATGATACATAAATAGTAAATGATGCATAAATTTATTGTTTTCACTGAGATATCAAGATTCATTAGAATGCATCTCCAAACTTTGTTAGAAAGATACAGTTTTCATTAAAATTTGAAACTTTTGGAAAGTGCAATAACATATTTCCAATTAAATTCACAAGACTAAACAATTAAATGAACCATGGCCAATTAATTGAAGCAAGAGATGAGGATTTTCTTTCTCTGATGACTATGGTTGAGAAAATTGGCCAGATTACTTAGGCTAAGTGTGGGGTATCCTGCCCACGGGGCTTTGGATTGACGGTGAATGGGTGTACTGTGAAGGCACTCCTTGCGATAGGTCTCCGGTTCAAATCCCCCGTGGGTACTTAGGTTAGTCTTAACTAGAAAAAAAAAAAAAGTGTGGGGTATCCAACCTTGATGATGTAATTTAGATGTTTGGAAATGACACATCCATGGGTCCCTATTCGCTCTTTGCTTGAATTTTCTTTACATTTTACAAGAATCTCTGGGTCATTTCTTTCATATTGTCTTCCAAAGAACCTTCATACCTATGTGCATGTTTTGAAATGTCTTCAACACCCAGAAATAAAAGAGCTTCCTTTTGGGGAGCACTTTCTATCATTAGAACTCCAAACTATAGAGTTTGGTTATCTAGAAAAGAGGAAATTAAAGGACGCATATAATTTACAATGTGAATTTCTAAGGATCCAAAATTGTTTGGGTAGAAGCACACTCCACATTTTGTAGAAATGGCCTGAGTGGAATTCCACCTTAGATGAAAGCTAGATAGAAGTCGTGAAGCAAGGCCTGACAAAGAGGCTGACCATTATAGGGCCCTCCTGGAACTACAAAAACCTATGTTGGTTTGACCATTTCCAAAATCCTCCTATATAACATACAATGTGATCCTATTCTGGTCATTTGTTATACCAACCATGCACTAAATCAAGTGCTGGAATCCATTTATTTTGTAGATAAAAATATTGTTCCAATCAATGGCGATTCAAAAATTCAATGTTGAAGTGAAGGTTGAATGTTCTTTTTGGAAGACTTCATGATAGAGACAATGAATTAATGTGTACCAATGTGAAAGATAAAATCAACATGTGTTCAACCTATCTAAGAGGTATGGTAGAAATGGATGAGAGATGAACTAGTGGTCGATAAAGGCGACGAGAAATTTAAAGGGAAGCAGAAAGTGTGGAATAAATCTTCTTCAACAGAGATATCTCTAGACAAAATACTTAGTTCCCCGTATTTATGGTTGTATCCCCAAAAATCAAGGATCAAGATACATAATCATTAGTTGCAGAAAGCCAATGAAAGGGCCGACGAGGAACTGCACAATCTATCTGAGAGATACAAAGAAATTTATGATGGGTTACTTCAACATGATCATAAGCCCAGCCTCAAAATTTTAAGAAAAACAAAAGTTGTGGGAATGACAACCACTGGGGCTACTCAAAATTATGTCTTCCTTTAGGCATTCCAAGCAGAAATAGTAGTGATAGAAGAGGTCGTCAAGGTTTTGGAGGCCCATGTTCTTCCCTGCATCAACTCCTTCACTCAACATCTCATTCTCCTCGGCAATCACTTACAGTTGCATCCTTTTGTTGTGGAATATGAATTACGCATGAAATACAAATTGGAAATCTCCCTCTTTGAGAGATTGATAAGCAAAGGGATCGAGCATGTGACCCTAAGATGCCAAAGAAGAATGAGGCCTGCAATTTCAAGATTAATATCTAATATTTATCTTTCATTGTAGGGATTGATAAGAAGAGAGATTGAGCATGAAACCCTAAGTTGCCAAAGAAGAATGAGGCTTGCAATTTCAAGATTAATATATGATCTCTATCCTTCATTATAGGACCATAACAGTGTGAGAAAGTATGAAAACATCAAAGGAATTAGAAGTGATGTGTTTTTCTTAAATCATAAAGCCATGAAATCCTAGGTATCAGACAACAACAACAAGATTAACGTAAGCAAAGTGCAACTTGCAGTAACATGGACATAGGCTTTCATTTAATGTTTAGTGGGCTATATAGAAACTACAGAAGCTACCACACCTATTGCGGAAGCTAGGGCTTAACGAAGGAGCCTTGCTCCTAGAAGAACCAATATAGAACAACCATGGAAGGTAGGAACTAAGAACATGGAAAGGTAATAGCTTTGTGGATTTTAACCATAAATCATGAACCAAGCATGAGTCATGGAAGCCAGAATATTTTTTACTTCTGAAGGAACCATGGAGAGGAAATATGACCATAGTAACCGCATTGTCATGTGAATCTAGGAAGCCATGGAGGCTTTTACCTTTACCTTTTTTACATAGGAATCAATCATTCCATATGTATGTGGGCCAATACTAAAGAAAATCATGGAGCTACACTCTCTATGTATGGCTTTGCACTATGTAGTTTTTGACCTAAATTTATGGCCTAGATCTTGGGTAGTGTATCTCCTAGTTTTCCCTTGGCTGTTAGAGTGAGCACTTAACTAGTTAATGGAACCAAAAACATTCCTCCACTAGACTCAGACATTGCCATATCAACTAGACCTCACAAAATTAGCCCTAAGTGCACAACTTGAATTTCGAAGTAATTTCACTATTTTCATTTATTTATTTGACCACATATTCAAAACCTGACATGTTCAAGAGGGGTATGTGATCTCTTAGGCACCGACCCATTCCAAGACCTCATGTGGCCTGGTATTGGTCAAGACTTGTTCCGTTTGAGTTTCTACAACTACTGATAGGAGTTCCACTACCACAACACATCATCCAGAGTGTAACCCACTAGACATAGTATCCATGTCCTCCCCATGTTAAATTTAGTTGGGACAGACAAATCCCCAAATATTTCTTATTTCTTGGGATCTCTCGCATGAGTAGGTTTTCCACAACAAGTGTCCAGGTAGGCCTAAGCTTCGGTGCTTCTCATAAGGGAACACCAAGAGGAGGTTCCAAAACACCAATATGTATGGTAAGTTGCCAAGACCCCCTCCTCCCATACTACAAGTAGGCCATTTTTTAGCACCTTGATCCGAGTTAACTAATACAAATTAGTTTAGTTGGGTTAGTCCATCCATCTCCAAAGCCCCATCCTGAACTCTAGCTTCTGTTATTTTCACCAAGTCTATGGTCTAGATCTCATCACCATTCTATCTAATGGAAAGGGAATAATGGGAAATATCCAAATATTTTTCTCCTATTCTCATGGTTACTGATGAAGGGAGACTAAACTATGTCAATTTGATTGTTCCGAGGAAATTCCCACATCATCGAGAAGAGTTATTCAGGATTCAGGTTCTTACCAGGTAAGGCTGAATGAACCTGTGGTAAATTGATTGGGCGTTACCAACAACATGAGAGTCTATGTGGGTAAGTGGCCATATCCCCATTATGAGCACTATGATGAGGTAAGCCCAAATTCTGCTGGGTCAGATGAATCACATTCTTCATAGGATGATATAAAGTAGAGATTATTTTCTATGAACATGTTAATTCCTTCCATGATTCCTTTAATTAGAGATGAAGTTCAACCAATAGGTGATGAGTTTCAATCAACCAAATAGGATGAGGTGGTAGGTACTGACCAAGATAGATTCAAAAGATCAACACCTCAAACGATATATCCTTTGGCAACTGACTGTACCATAAGGAAGGTCGTGTCTCTAGATGAGGTTCCACAACTGCTGATAGGATAGGTTCCACTAAGAAAACAATAGAGCTATTAAGGATTCAGGTCCCCACGTGCCCATGTGTAAGGCTGCTCCATGAGCCTATGGAGATCCCCATGGGGGACCTATTTTTCACCTATATTTTCGTGGACGAGACTAGGGAGGTTCAACCACATAGGAGTTTTGTTTGCACTATCAGGTAGGACTATAAGATAGTTGTGTTAGGTCAATAAGTGTTAGGCCGTAAGTGAGCCTCCCCTTGTATTTCTTTGAGGTCGAGTGAGCTGGATATTTTCCGTATGGTTTTTTGGATAGCAGAATTTGTTGTTCCCATGAAGTTAGTGAGTTTCAACAAAACAAATAGGAGAGGCTTTTTGTAACCGCATAGTTGATGAAGTGGTTAAACTGAACTATCCACCATGAAGGGCACCACCATGAGACAAGTTATGTTTTATTGCTATGCAAATGCCAATTCCTTCCTTCCTACTATTATGGTCTATTATACGAACCCCTCCTTCTTTGTAAATAGTTAGTATGATAGTTACTCCAACATATCCCTCTTGTTTCACATTTTTCGATAGTGTCAAAACCTAATTTTGAGTGGTTCAATGAGGAAATCCTACATTGGCAATATCAAATGGGAAAACTAGCATTTTTGGGGATTTCCATAATAATGCCAGGATGCCTTTGATTGAGAGGCTCGATGAAACTTGCATCGAGACGTTGAACTTTCCCCATCCAACTATGATGGTCCACAAACAAAATGGAAACCCATCCTTCCTTCCTTACTTCCAGATTTAGGGTTTCAACCCGTCAAGTGTTATATGGAGGGAGGTTGGAGGCTTTTCAAAGCCATTAAGGGTGTCCTATTGATTTATGAGGGTTTCACCCCATGTTAAGGTGTGTATCTATGCAAGAGGAGGGTTTCAAACTTGTTCAGTGTGTCTAATGTGCCATATGATATTATTCTTTTTCATAGTCTCCACATCAAAGCCAATTTACATCGCTGATAAGTATCTCCTTGGCCTAGGCATAAGAAACCCATACCATATATGTTAGGGATGAGTGTACTCCTCCTATGTGTGTGTGGATGTTGCTCTAACCTTTTGTGATAGGCAGAGATAGAGCTTTCCCGATATCTACATTTTACTCGTCTTTCATTAAGGGACAACAATAAGCTACTATGGCATAAAATAAGGCATAAAAGAAGCTAAGCACCAAAAAGGGGTGAAAACAAGTTCATACAACATATAGCATTAGCCAATTGGGATGATGTTACCACTACTAGTTGATTAGATTCAACCAAGAATTCCTTCCTGCTAGCTAAGGTTCACAATGCAAACCTCTTCTCATCCTTACAACTATGATGAAAAGAATCCATCAGTGGGACTAGATCATCTTATCTTAAATCAAAACCCTTATCATTTGGCATGATAGCTAAGGAGCGCCAGGGCATGCCAACGAATGAAAAGTTGCGCTAACACATGGCAGATAGTGTGAATGGATGGTGAGGAGTGTTAGGGAGAGTCAGGGGAACACTAGGGAGAACTAGGTCAAAATGCTTGGAAATGACGAAATAAGAGTGTGTGCTAATGAGTGTCAGTGAATTCCAGGTGTCCTAAGGATGAAGTGTTTTAGGAGAAGTTCAGAATAGGACTTGCAGGAGCCAATCCTATGGTTGTGATAAGGCGTGGACAAAGCAATTTCAGAGAAAGGGAGACTTTGGGTTGGGAACAATATTGTTTTTCTAATGAATTGGTTGGGTTATCTGTGAGGGTGCTAGTGTTAGTCAGTTCAGTGTATCACCAATGATCAAATATGCTCTTACAAGGTGGTGTTAGGGTGTTAAGTCATTTTTTTTTCATTTCAGTGAGTCTTCAAATAAAAATTTGGTCACTGGCTAGTGTGTCTAGGTTTATTTCCACTCTCTCAAGAATTTCATCACTCAGTTGAGTCTACCATCATGAAAAAATCATTAATATCACTTCAGTTACATCATCATGGTCTCCATTCATCTCAGTGTCACCATTAGGTCATTAGGGTTAAGGTCACAAAATCAATCATTTCATGTATAAATCTGGAAAATGAGGAGTAATAATAGGTAAATTTGTTCAATAACACTTGATTTCAAATGTAATTTATGTTTTTAGATGTAATAGTGTTCCTAAGGTTCTAAAGTTACAAGAAGAGGTCCTAAGGCTACAAAACACAAAAAGAAAGTGAATTGGTGAGGTGGGCCATCCCACCTTATTAATCACTTAGACACCAAAATCAAATTATAAAAGCACATGGAGGAGCTCATTCACACTCATTTTCACCTTTCTACAATCCTAACATCGAGCCCCCCCTCTCCTTTCAAAAAAATTATAATTACATAGCCCTCACTAGCAAAAATTAACTATCACTGTGCACAAAAAGCCTTCGTTGCACGTTTAGACAACACGCTGCGCATAGGAATCCTTCGACGCGCACGGGGAAGAGCTATCCAAAATTGTTGTTTGACCACAAAAATTCATTTTTCAAAGCTCCTCTTCAGTAATTTCATCCTCCAGGCTCTATACCAAGTAAGTTTAATCATTTTCATGCCCTCCTTTGCCTCATATGTCAAGAAAATGATCAAATACTTCTTCTTCTAGGGTTTACATGATTTTCATGGTTTTGATCCTCAAATGATGATTTTTTGCCCTAAACCCTAGATTCCATGTCCCTACACCTTCGATGGTAACTAATACACCATTTCCATCCATCAAAAATCCTTATCGCCTCATTTTCTATCATTTTCCTCTAAACCCTAATCTACCCTATCTCTTTCTAGGATAGGCCAATGTTTTTGCCTTTTCCACCCCCTCCCCTCACTCATTTCCCAAAATTCCTTTTTCCCCTACTCACTGACATTATCCCCTACCCTTCTAAATTTTGTTACAAATTTAGGCAACTCGTAAGTCCATCATACCACCTCATTCCCTCAAAGCAGAAAATTTCATTGCTTTTTCTTGCCTTTCACCTAGGGTCTGAAGTATGGAGCATGACTCATCACCACTAGAGAAGAGAAAGTACAAAAAGGGGGTGTTACACTAAAAAATGTCACCATGACTATTTGCAGTTAGTATGGCTCCATCCACTGTCATACTATCCTCCTTGGCAAGTCTCATGCCTCTGCTCTTCATGTCAAACTCCAAGAAAGAGAGAAAAGTCATTTAAAGTCAATTATCTCTGGTATGCAGTTTCTCTTAGCCTTACCTGCGTGTACGCAACCCAAGTTCACAATACCTGCGTACTTGTACGCTCTATATGTAAAGGGGTGGGTGCGTACCCCTGTAAAGGTCAAAAGGCGCGAGTTTCATCTTAAAAAAGTTACTTGTGGTCAAATCTAGAGCATTCTAGAAGATGGTTTGACGTGTATTGAGCGCCTCCAGATGGTTCATGCACCCCAAAGAAAGAGGAACTTATCCCATGAAGAGGGGAGCTATCCCATTGAAAGAGGGGCTTATCCCATTCATGGTGAACCTAATTAACTTCCTACAAATCACTATAAATACAGGCATTGGGCCAGAGGGAGGGGAGGTTGAAAGCTGAACATTCCTAAGGGTAGATGTTGCTGGAATTAGGACTTCCTTGTAGAAGCTTGTGAGGAGAGATTCCCATCCTTTCTTGTTTCATTTGGAAGTGGGTGAGCTGATCAGAGTAAAGGAGAACTCTTGTTGGACCCTGGGAGGGACCTGCACAACACCAAGGCTCAGGTTGTAATGGTTTCTTTTGTTTCCTATTAATACAAATAAGTCCATTCTTCTCAACAATTTGTTATTTATGAGTTGTTTCATATACTCCTTGGTCTATATGTTAAATATGTTTTATTTTATGAGATTTTCAGGTGCTATTTAATCGTTTGATTGTTAGTGAATGCAGGTTTCGAAGAGAAGGAGGAGCTCATCCGGATCAACGAGGCTGGACTACTACAACAGCGTTGGGTTACAGGTAGGATCTAAACACTTGATTACTCATATTGTAAATGCATATTTAGAGAAGGATTGCTCTTAATTGTCTTGTTTGTCACTAGAAAGCCTTAAGCTTCTAGGGAGGTTGGCTTTGTCTGCAAAGTTGACTCTTTTCGCATGACAAAATGGCGACTCCACTGGGGAATCCATGAATGTGTTTGAGTTCTTTTTGATTTGATATTTTGATCTGAGAAAAGTCGATTGCTTTCTGGTTTTTGGCTGTCTGACTGTGTATTTGGGTAGAATAGCTTAGGGTTAAATTAGATTTTAATTTTTCTTAGTTTTTCCAGCAGTATGAAGCCATGATCAGTGTGTGTGAGGAAAGTTCCTTTTACTGTGTCAACCTCGTTAAAAAATGAATCAGTGTGTGTGAGGAAAGTTCCTTTTACTGTGTCAACCTCGTTAAAAAATGAATCAGTGTGTACGAGGAAAGTTCCTTTTACTGTGTCAACCTCGTTAAAAAATGAATCAGTGTGTACGAGGAAAGTTCCTTTTAGTGTGTCGACCTCGTTAAAAAATGAATCAGTGAGTCATGAGGAAAGTTCCTTTTACTGTGTCGACCTCGTTAAAAAATGAATCAGTGAGTCACGAGGAAAGTTCCTTTTACTGTGTCGACCTCGTTAAAAAATGAATCAGTAAGTACGAGGATAGTTTGTTCCTCTCTCAACCTCGTTAAAAAATGAAATTGAAAAAACGAGGAAAGTTCCTTTTACTGTGTCGACCTCGTTAAAAAATGAATCAGTGAGTATGAGGATAGTTTTTTCCTGTATCAACCTCGTTAAAAAATGAAACATGCTAGCATGAGGATAGTTCTTTTACTGAGTCAACCTCATTAAAAAATGAATCAGGTAGATTTTAGGATATGTAAGTAGATTATAGAACATAGAGTTTTGAGGATAGTTCCTGTTACTGAGTCAACCTCGTTAAAAAATGAATCAGGTATGAGGATAGTTCTTTTCTTGTGTCAACCTCCTTAAAAATGAAACAACTCCCTTTTCAAGTTAAATATTGAAAGTTAACCTTCATTCCATCCATCTGGTTGAATGCAATGAAGCCTGGGGGGCATGTACCTCGCTTTGCATCGTTATGCTGGGGGCATGCGAACTTCTGGAGCATAGTTCCTTGTCTTGTGTGAAGCTCATTAAAAAATGAAACAAGGAGTCTTGAGCATAGTTCCTTGTCTTGTGTCAAGCTCTTTAAAAAATGAAACAAGGGTAGGTTAAGTAGGTAGATTATAGAGAGTAGTCATGAGCATAGTTCCTTGTCTTGTGTCAAGCTCATTAAAAAATGAATCAAGGATTTTAGAGCATAGTTCCCTGTCTTGTGTCAAGCTCGTTAAAAAATGAATCAAGGTTTTTAGAGTAGAGTTTTTGTTAGGTAGATTGTAGAGAGTAGTTACGAGCATAGTCCTTATCTTGTGTCAAGCTCATTTAAAAAATGAAACAAGGGTTTTGAGGATAGTTCTTTTCCTATGTCAACCTCACTAAAAATGAAACAACTCCCACAAGTCTTTCCAAGATCTTGAAAGTAAAGCTTCATTCCATCCACCTCATTGAATGCAGTGACGCTTGGGGGGCATGTCCCTCGTTTTGCGTCATTATGCTGGGGGCATGTGAACTTATAACAAGCATAGTTTTTCGTTTCAAGCTTGCGTAAACATGAAACCGAATCTGAGCATAGTTCTTTTCCTGTGTCAAGCTCGTTAAAAAATGAAACAAATCCTCCTCTAATTGGGTCGAGAGTTTGACTAGATCTCATAGATGTTAAGTTGTATATTTAGGTTAGTTATTTCAGTTTTTTGTTTTAGGAATAGTCTTTCAAATGATCTTGTAACTCAACCTTCATTTCATCCAACTTCTTGAATGAAATGAAGCTGGGGGGGCATGTGCTCTAGCAGTTATGCTTAGGGTGCATCAAGCACAGTTTTCTCTTTGTTTCAAGTTTGTGTAAAAATGAAACAACTTTGAAGCATAGTTTTTCTCTGTTTCAAGCTTTTGTAAAAATGAAACCTATCTCGAGTCAATTTCAGTTATTTTCAAGACTCGTTAAACTCATGAAAATACTGAGATTATTTTGCTATCTTTCATTCTCGTAAAACAAATGAAAATGCCAAGTTCTTTCCATCTTTTCCTGCTCGTAAATTAAATTGAAAGTCGGTCATATGAGTACATTTTTATCATTTTTTCGAACTCGTTAAAACTTATGAAAAAGTGAAACCTTGGAGTTCTCTTTTAAGCCCTTTTCAGACTCTCAAAATATGAAAAGATTGCCGAGTTTTTCTTTTAAACTCGTTAAAACGGAACTAAAAGACGGTCCTCTTATAGCCCTTTTCTGACCGTAAAAACACGAAAAGATTGCCGAATTTTTGTCGTTTCAAATCCGATACTGGAAATAAAACGACGTGTCCTTGATCGCTTTTTACTTTTCAGATCAGAGACACTAATCATGAAAGTACTCCTTGGTCGCAAGATCAAGCGGTTCTCTCAGGTATTATTTTATACTTTTTCGGGCTTGAGAGACACAAATTTACGAAAAAGTTCAACCCTGGAGTCTTCTTTAGTTTTTTCAGACTCTCTAAAATTGAAAAACGCCAAGTTTCTCCTATACTGGACTCGTTAAAATTTCACAGTAAAGGACCTGTTCGATTACAAACAGGAACGGACCACTCCTTCTTAGGGTCCGAATCTAAACTAAGTTGGACTCATCCGAAGGATGAGCTTATAATCAAGCATATGTTATCCTCCTCAAGCTTGTAAAAAAATAAAGAGGTACTTGCCAGAAATGGTGGGGGAAAAGAGAGAAGAATGAACCTATTTGTTATCCTTTGTTACAGAAGAACCTTATCACCGCTCTTGAACACGACACTTTTCATTCACCTGGGTTGGGAAATCCCTTGCCTTAAAGTTGATTAAACCACTTTGAAAGTCTTCAACCGTTTCTGGGTATTAACTTTGGGTCAATCGTCGACAAGCCATCTGTCGTGTCGTTATGTGTTCAAGAGGTCTCTGCAAATAAACCATTCATATGCAAAATACTTGTCATCCATTTTGACCATCCCTGAGTCAGTCCTTACAGCAACATTTCTTCAACTTGAACAATGATTTCGTGTTGTGGGCTTGCCTGCAACGGGTCGCTTTCTATCTACATCAGCATATTATCTAGAAAGATGACTTAGAAATCGTCAGTACCTTGAAGTCTGCATGCATCAATGGCAGGTTTCTCGCTTTTGACGACAGTTTACATCATTGACTTTCGATCAAAGGATTCCGTGACGTGTTCGACATCAACCCATTCATTCACATTTCATGGATTGTACTGGGTACTTTGAGAACCATTGACATCACTTGTGGTCTCTCTCACACTTGTTAACAGTTTACATCATCGACGGGTAATCAAGTGGTTTCTACCATGTTCGACATCAACTCATTTATTCGCATGGATAGAATCGTACCAATTCGGGAAGTAGAGATGAAGACCCTGGATCTAGTTTCCGCCATCCAGGCTGCGAGGAATTTTGTATTCATTATATAGTAGACTAATCATAAACAGATGGCTGCGTCCATACTATGTCTACAAAAGTCTATGATTGTGATGTACTGCAAAATCATTCTTGTATCAGAGCAGTAGTTAGATTATTAGTTAAAGTTTTCAATCTGAGTATGGGAATGCCTACCTCAGCGATGATATCATCTTATATATGTATTTTGTGTTGAATATTTGCAGGTTCTGACCGGGCTCTCCACAAGATAATCCTTGAAATGATAAAGTACTTCACCCTTCCTAGATGATATAAAACCCTAATCTACTACAGGCTTCGCACTTTAGGGGGCAATCTGTTACACTAAAAAATGTCACCATGACTATTTGCAGTTAGTATGGCTCCATCCACTGTCATACTATTCTCCTTGGCAAGTCTCATGCCTCTGCTCTTCATGTCAAACTCCAAGAAAGAGAGAAAAGTCATTTAAAGTCAATTATCTCTGGTATGCAGTTTCTCTTAGCCTTACCTGCGTGTACGCAACCCAAGTTCACAATACCTGCGTACTTGTACGCTCTGTATGTAAAGGGGTGGGTGCGTACCCCTGTAAAGGTCAAAAGGTGCGAGTTTCATCTTAAAAAAGTTACTTGTGGTCAAATCTAGAGAATTCTAGAAGATGGTTTGACGTGTATTGAGCGCCTCCAAATGGTTCATGCACCCCAAAGAAAGAGGAACTTATCCCATGAAGAGGGGAGCTATCCCATTGAAAGAGGGGCTTATCCCATTCATGGTGGACCTAATTAACTTCCTCCAAAGCACTATAAATACAGGCATTGGGCCAGAGGGAGGGGAGGTTGAAAGCTGAACATTCCTAAGGGTAGATGTTGTTGGAATTAGGACTTCCTTGTAGAAGCTTGTGAGGAGAGATTCCCATCCTTTCTTGTTTCATTTGGAAGTGGGTGAGCTGATCAGAGTAAAGGAGAACTCTTGTTGGACCCTGGGAAGGACCTGCACAACACCAAGGCTCAGGTTGTAATGGTTTCGTTTGTTTCCTATTAATACAAATAAGTCCATTCTTCTCAACAATTTGTTATTTATGAGTTGTTTCATATACTCCTTGGTCTATATGTTAAATATGTTTTATTTTATGAGATTTTCAGGTGCTATTTAATCGTTTGATTGTTAGTGAATGCAAGTTTCAAAGAGAAGGAGGAGCTCATCCGGATCAACGAGGCTGGACTACTACAACAGCGTTGGGTTACAGGTAGGATCTAAACACTTGATTACTCATATTGTAAATGCATATTTAGATAAGGATTGCTCTTAATTGTCTTGTTTGTCACTTGAAAGCCTTAAGCTTCTTGGGAGGTTGGCTTTGTCCGCAAAGTTGACTCTTTCCGCATGACAGGGGGGAAAAATACTTAGGTTTGATCCCTCTAATTGCAATGAAATCACCTCCTCCCCATTTTTCATGAAATGTTTTGAAGATGTCAATTTTTTAGGGTTTTGTCAAAGAGTGCAGGAATTAGGTTACCATGAGCATTGCACATGTATATTTTCCCTCACCTTGAAGGAAGACAAGATCACCATTTCAGAGACTGATTTCGTGTTTTCAGTGGATGCCATATCTCAAGCTACATGCATACAAACCACGGAGAAAACTGGTTCAAAGGCATGAACCTAGACCTAGAAAAGTACAAACCCTACCTGAAATCACAATACAAAGGATCTCTCTCACATGTTTTCTCATTCAGATACTTGTTGGAGAGATATGCACCATTGATGAAGGCTGTCATGAATTTCTTCACATGTGAGGGCAGATTTTCCAGGCTACATCAATACCACATAAGACTGCTCATGCACTTTAAAGCTGCCAAGTCTCTAAATTTGTCCTGCTACTTGTATAGGAGCCTAACCAAATTGTCTAGTGGAATTGAAAGTAAAAGGTGAATTATCCCAGCCTCTTTCACCATACTTGATAAAGGTTATAGTACTCCATCAGTTGACAGAGAAGAACATGACATGGGACACCTTCATTGAGGCAGCCTTGAAAATGCATATAACCACTTCACCAAGCCAGCACCAAACCATGTCAGTACATCCCATAGAGGTGGGGTCATCAAACAAACATGATGAGGTTTCCAAGACACCTAAGCTTGAGGTCAGCAAGACATATTAGAGAGGTATAAGGCTTGTGTTTTCTCCTCAAATCAAGGAAGGGGCCAAGCCTACTACATCTGTAGAACAAGGATCATCGTCACATCATGAGGCTTCTTTGCATGATGAGGAGCCCATTGAGGATGACTTTGACCTAGTTGAATTGGAGGCACATGATGAGAATAAAACCCTACAAAAAGTTATCAAAGAGAAGGATTCTCAGATCATGGAGCTCAAGGACAATTTGGAAAGGGCCAAATTCATCATTTGATTCCTCGAGCAAGAAAACAATCAACTTAAGGAAAAACAACTAGTCATGAAGAAAAAACATTTCAAAGTCAAGAAACAAGAGATGAAAGGCAAGGAATTGGTGGACCATGAGGACACTAAGCAGCACGAAGGACATGTGGCAAGGAAGAGACCAAGGACAATGGGTCTTAGGAAGGCACTTTAGAGGGAAAGAGAATAAAAGCCACCAATGGAAGAATTGACCTTTGAAGATAGGATTTCCATGGAAATACATGAGGACAGGGATTTTTGGCTTGTCAAAGTCAATTTCCACCTTCAGAAGCTCCTTGACAAGGCCAATAGGAACAAGTTGCAAAATAAAATGGCCATCCATTATTACACAAGGAATCAGGTTGCCAAGGTTAAAATCTAGCAGTTGAAGGAAAAACTCAAGGAAACACTAATTAGCCAAGAGGAGAAGGGTAAGTTATATTTTCTTTATGATTCATCAATTATTGAATAACATACCTCATCAGGAATCTCTTGAAAAGTTCTGGGAGGATTCGAAGTAAATTTTGTGTTTTGGTGCAGGTTGGTGCAGGGTTGCAATTTTTTGGCAATTTTCTGTCTAGGAGCACAACAAGCTTATGATGCACTTATTCCTAGGGCTCCAAATGATGGAAAATAAGCCTTTTTTGAATCTTATGGACCCCTCTAAAACCCCATTTTCCCACTTTCCTAGTCCGGGGCTCACTTTTTTAGAAATTTTCAAAATAGAATCCAAGATCACCATTCCGCCCCTTTTTCCATTTCGTTGCGCACTTGGAGACAACTTGGGAGAATGGCCATATATCAGCCAAACATGGGTCCTTTTGAGTGAAAAAATACTCTAAAGACATATACACTCTCCTATATTTCTAGAACATGCTTCATATTTGTATTTGATCTTCATAAAGGCACTCAAAAATGGCCTGCAACAGCTCGCTGCACACCTGGAAGTTTTTTAGATTTTTGTAAATTTTTCACTATGTAATTTTTTGTAATTCCTAATTTGACTTTGGTAAAAGTCAAAAGGGTGAAGTAGATGAATGTGAATGGGTGGTTAGACTTTGTAATCTATTTTGACGTAAATTTTAACTCATTTATGAGAGAGGTTGGAGTCAAAGTTAAATGTAGAAGTTGTTTTTAACCTCCTTAGACATTAGGGTTTGGTTAGAACACCTCATGGAACAGTTCCTAAAGTCATGGATTCGACCCCTGAGAGTGGGGAGATGTTTGTTTGGTCTTTATCTATCAGTTTCTCAGTGATAGAACGGGTTTGATTTTATAGGAGAGAACTATTGTATATTGTACTTGGACATTTTCTGGAAATCAAAGGACACATTTTGCAGCTATTATCTAGGAATTCATGTGCAGTAAGTTTGTGATGCTGTTTTTTCTTTGTTATAGCTTTATATGAAACATATTCATCTTCATCTTCTCTTTCCATTCATAAATTCTTCAATGGTTTTCCTTACAGTTTACAAACAAAATTCTTTGCATAAAGCTCTGTTTTGATGGAAAAATCATTATGTGTTACTTTCTTTCTTGCTTAATGAATTCATGTTTCATGCTCATTAAGAACTTTTGCTTCTTATAAACTCTACACTACACCGAAAAACCCTAAGATCCATCACAAAAGTAATGCTACTTTTCTCCTTGATATCTTTGCTGTTGTAACCCTTTGATCCTCTGACCTAGCTACCCAGTTTTTCTCCCTTATCTAGCAACAAAACCCTAAATTTTCCAAAACCCACCTAAGCCTAGCTATCTAGCAAAAAATACTTTACATTCCAGTGATATCTTGGCTGTGATTTCATAGAGAGAGCCCTCTTTAGTTTGGTAGGGCTAGCTACCAAACTAAAATCTTGGTCTATGGTTACCTTCGTCAATCTCCTCATCGGCCTAGGACATTGTGGAGGATAACAGAGGGCATGAAAAATAGAAAGTGCCAAGGTGTTATAGTGAATCTAAGGTTCCAAATTCATGGGAAATGTAATGCTAGTTGTGAGGTCATGATTTCCAAGGTGTGTTAGGGAATGCTAGGGCATGCTAACGTGTGCCACATAGTACGAAGACATGTCAAACAAGCTAAGTTGTGCCAAGTCCTAAGGCATGCCAAGATGTACAAGGGTGTGCCAATGCATGCTAGGGATTGTCAAGGAAAAAAAGGGAGGCACAAGTTAAAATACAAGGAAATGAGCACATGATAGGGTTAATAAGTCATCGATTTACCATTTCCATGAGGGGCATGCTAGGTGTTAGCTTCCTATACCAATAGGTTTCATTTTTCATGATTGACTAGAGAAGTGCCAAATATGTTCATCCTTTCCATGCTGCAAAGGTTCCATATTTTGTAGAATTTCACTATGTACAGGTAGTTGACTCTTGCCACAGTTGATGAATAGCCAGACATTCTAATCCTGGCTAGATCATCTTTGAATTTAATTGTCTTAGAATAGAGAATAGAGCTCTGTACAAACAGTTCAAGCCTGGCAGACAAGTAGTTAGGTAGAGAAGCAAAGGGCCTCAACAGCTTAATCTGAGCCCTGGAAGAGATAAGGGTAGACTTATATAGGAGGGCAGCTAAAAGAAAAGAGAAGAATCAGGGTTTGCTAGTTCAAACGCACCCAATGAAAATGAAGAAAAAATGTTAGGTGTACTAGGTTGGGTAGGCAATTTTGATGTTGTAGAAGAAGGCTTATGAGCAATTTGGTCCTATTGCAACAGGTTTCATCTCATAAATATCATAAGGTGCTATGGCAAGGTGGTTACAAATTAAATGGAGCATGACTAATTTCCCTCCTAATTTTTCCAAGAACACTCACTAACATCCCCCCAAGGACAATGACATCTGCTCACTGCCCTTAGTCCACTTCATTTCATGGAAAAAACTAAGTGAAACTGTGTTTTCACCTAGGAAAAACAAGCCACATTTCTTGTGTAAAATGTTTTTATTCCATGTTGCCAACTTTCCTAAACTTCATAACTTGGTATCCTTTCATCCCCCCATCCCTAAGTTTTCACTCTATAAACTTAGCCTTTATCCATACATATCCATTCCACATAGTCATATTAACCTACTAACACTATTATATAGCTCCTATGTGAATATTTCCCCTCCCTTACTATCTAAAAATACATAAAAATCCCTAAACATCTAAATATCCTGACCTTTGGCTAACTATAAGATATATTTTATTTTTTGTCAGGAGTTATTGGTCCATCTGAGGCCAATAACAACCCTCCACACGCTCCATCAGGACTTGTTTAGCTTCTGGCTAAATAAATAGCCAAACCCCCATATCATACCCCCAAACCCCATTTAACCAAAGTTTACAATACACCCCGTAAAACATTACAAATGTGAAATATTACAGCGGGTCCCCTAGTTATAAGCCGCTCCCATCTCCATCACCTGTCGACCATCCAATCATCGTGGACAGATCCAACGGCTGTTGGAAATATTGGAAGCCCTTAAGTGCCGAACGATAGCGTCCGGGGGATGAGCGGTATTTCTGCGTACAGAGGACATGTGTCAGGTGCCCAGCGCGATCGGAGCCCCCTCCTCCAATACCACTTCCCTCCAAAGGCGATGCGGGGAATACCGCTTACCACCGCACTGCCTCCCCGCTGATGTCATGCCTACATCATCTGTTGACATCACCCTCATTGCCGCCTGTCTGTCCGCCATGTCACATCCCTGTCATTTGCCCACATCAGCACCGCATCACCCACCACGTCACTTGACATGTCATCTTCCGTACCCCGCTACACAACAAAATTACATCATCCTGACGTCATTAGACAAAAGCACACCAAAACCCGCCAAAGTCAAAAATTTGGTTAAAAAGAGGTGAAAATGTTATTTTCACTCTTTCTATTTGTTTCCTCTATGCATCCTATGCATGCTGATTTACGTCCGAAACGGAATTTTAACTATACAGTCCACCACCCAGCAGTTTTTACTCCACATCTCAGCCCCTCGGCTTGTCTCGCCACCTGAAAATCGACCATTTCACCATTAAAATAGGTATTTACACAAATTTTCTCCCAAACCCTATTTTTCATTGGTTTTCTCTGTAAAATGCCCGCAAAACCAAAAATTTGAAGAAAAACACTATGTTGCTTTAAATAATACCCACCATAACTGCTGTCTTGCCAAACTTTCACCATAAATCCGCACACTGAGCTAAATTCGAGCTCGTTCGACCTTGCAAATTCTTTGAGAAACCCCAAAAACTGCCTTTTTACCCACTATTGTTGTCAATTCTGCCAAAAAATCCCACAAATTCTATCTCTCCATCTAATTTCTGTCCACTAAGCTAAATACAAACCAACAAACCAATTTCACAGTGAAATTCTCGGAGAAAATCCACAGAGCTATTGTTTTGCCTGTTTTACTTACACAAACACAAAAATTCCAATTTTAAAAGTAAGAAAATTGAGCTATGGAAGGTCCAGTAGCCTTAAATATCACTCCTCTCAATGCACCCCACAAGGAATTGGAACATCTACCCCTAGCTGATAGAGATTATCAAATCCAAGACTTAGTTGGCTAACAAAACCATCTGCAAGCATTCTGTGAGCTCAGAAATAGTTACCTAAGCCAAAAGGATTTTTATGGCATATGGGAATCAAATCTACCCATATACTACCTCCCCTCTCTCAATATTTTCCCGGAGATAATTCACCTCTGTTGTGAGAACTATGAGCCAACTCAAAGGGCAGTCAAAACTCCATCTGGAACTACCCTCTTTCATATAACTCCTAACTCCATAAATCAAATGCTAAACTTCAAACCAACTTAGCTTCAGTTTTTTTTACTACGAAATTCTTGCTTGATGAAGGTCCCAAACTCTCCAGCTCAGAGATAACCTGAATTGCCCAAGTATTTATGAGAAAAGATCGCTAGCCTAAAGAGCCACCTCCTTTTCACTATGCATCTTTCAATGAAGTGGGTAGATTAGTTGTTGATATGATATCTTTTGTTTTGGGGTTCAAGACAAGTGAACATATTGATGAAACCATATTGGTTTTAATGTCTATATTTACATCAGGGCAGCCCCCTGCTGTCAAATACAACTATGCCAAATTCATTGCCAAAAAGATACATGACCAAATGTTGAATCCAGATAGGGAGGGAGTCTTTAAGTATTCATTCTATATCTATCATCTGTTCTTATATTATCAGCTAGATAGTTTCCAATTCCCCATCAGAAATTTGGACCCTAAAGGGGAAAAGAGGTCTGTGATTTTTTGGACCTCAATATTTCATGAAGTCCGCAACTCTCCCTACTTTTACTGTGAGTTTATTGATATGTTTGTATACCCAGTCTCTTCTCTCCTGATGAGAACTCCTCCTAGACTGTCATATGATATGCAAAAGATATTACAGCTCTCCAAAAACTATAAAATAGGTGACTGGTACTTTTACCAAAATCACACTGTTATCAGGATATATGGTTGTGAGCTGTGCCCCTACAGGCTGCCAAGATATGTGCCAATGAGACTGTTTGCCTTGGAATATTTCAGGCAATTTATCAATTCAGATTTGACTCATTTCCATAGCACAAAGAAAAAGGATCAGTTGAAACTGAGAGACCAGTTAGGCCCCTATGTCATGAACAAAATAGAGGGATGGAAGGATGCTGATGAAATATTGGGTCAAACACTCAGACTAAAGAGAAGCTTTTGGTGGGTACCCTATGACCCAAACGGCTTTATCAATGCAAGAAGGATAAAATATAGGTTGGAACCCTATGAACATTGCAGCATCCCTGAAATAGAACAATTTTCCAACCAAGATGAGTGGGTGGAGGGCACACTAGTTGAACAGCTCACTAAGGAAGATAAAATGGAACAAACTATGAAAAATATGGAAAAAACTCTTGAATTAGATTCTTTTGGGTAGGTGTCATTCAAAATACCACAGCAAACCAGAGAAGGCACATCAGCTGCTGCAACTTCACAACAAGCTGCCCAAGAAAGGACTACACCAACAACAGGGATAGCAAAGGGCAAGGAGATAGTAGTTACAGAGAAAGAAACAATGGCAGACCAGCCAACTACCTCAAAGGAACACAGTCAAGGGCAAGCCCCTTCACTACAGACAGAGGCACCAAAAGTACCAGCACTACAGACGCCTCTTAATGAGGAAAGAAGTAAGAAAAGAGACAAAGAAGAGACCACACCTGCAAGTGGATCAACAAAATAGACAGAGGCCAAAAAGAAAAGGGTAGATCCTCTACCTGAAGAGGAAATTGTTGAAGAAATCACATAAAGCACAAGAGGAGAGAGGGCCATCGGCCAACAGACATCCACCAGCTCTCACAGGCAAGAAATGGAGAGGCAACATGGTATGGAAGTTTCCTCCTCAAGGTCACAAAGTAAGAAACAATCTGATATTAAACAAACATTCATGGAGATTAAGGCCCAAAATGAGTCATTGAGAATTCAGCTTTATGATCAATTTCTCAAATTGACACCCTCCAAACAGCAAAGATTAATGGCAGCGTACGACATTAAGGAGGAGAAAATGATCTTAACTCATTTTAAGCCTAAGGTTCAGCAACCACAGTCTGCAGCTGACTACATAAGGACCAATCTAGAGGTCCTTGCCAAAGATATACACCCAATGGACCAGATAGAATTGCACAAACAAACTGGTGAAATGGTCTATGCTACATTGGCAGACAAGGCAATGTTGGCCCACCAATTGAAAGAGTCATTAAGTAATACATCTGCCCAATTGGATTTGGAAAAGATATCTTCTTTAGCCAAAGACAACAGAATAAAGACCCTAGAAGAGATAATTATTGAGCTGGGACATGATCCCAAGGATGCCAAGGGCATCAAAGCACTGATAAAGAAGAAGGAGGAAGATATTGCTGCACTTAGGAAGAAATTGAAGTTGCCTATCACCATGCATCCACAAACAATAGAATTGGCACAAGAAAAAGCAGAAGAAGATGTAATGGATTTGTTGATGAGGATGAATCAAAGGCTAATTCAAACAGAGCAAGAGTTGGAGAAAGCATTGCAAGCCAAGCAGGGAGAGTCGACCTCCCAGCCACCTGAAACAGCTCCAACAATTATCACTGCTCCCCCCATAGACACAGCAGCAATCCCTCCCACTGTGCCAACATCAACAACAGGTACATCAGACACAGATGCTTCAGCAGCAGCAACAATAGGGCCAGAGACCAGCACGAGGATGGAAGAAATGATGCAAGTAGTAAAAGAGTTAGAAGCCCAAATGTCAGATCTTAAAGAGGCAAAAGAAAAACTGGCCAAACTAGAGGTAAGCTATGACAAATCAAAGATAATAGTGGCAGAGAAAACTAGAGAGGTAAAGACCCTGGAGAACAAGGTGAAATCATTGGAAAAAGATCTCACCTTGCATAAACCTCTAGCAGACATCAAAATGATTTTGTGGACCAAAATTGGCCAGTCTATCACTGACCAATGGCAATCAATTCAAACAATCCATGAACAAATAGAATTGATAGAAAGGTCCCAAGTGGAAATTCAAAGGGCCAGGGCATCATTGGGAAACATGCCTGAGTAGGCCAATAGACTGATCCATTTTATGAATACTCATACTAAAGAACAGCTAGCAGCTTTGGAGACCGCGGACAGAATATGCACCATTTTGACAGTGAAAAATGTGCTAACAATGAGGAATTTTGTACAGACTTTGGAAAGGAAGTGCCAAGAAATGTGGATGGAGATTAATGCTTTCATAGAGAAGTTTACAGTCTTGCAACAAAAGGGTCAACCAGTTTACTAACTAGTAATCAAAGACTGTTAACACATCAAGAATATGCTCACAGGGTAAACACATATGTTACAAATCAGATCACATCATCATCAAGCACTTCAGAAGACACGGGACCTCCCTCCAGACAGAGTTTATATGACAAATTGGAAAAAAATTTCTATATTGAACATGAAATAAATCATCTTTTTGAAGTCAAGCCCAACTTCTATAGGTATACTAAAGCTGATGAAACACTTGTAAAAATACAAAGACATCAGTTGCTAACAGACCAATGGTGGCAGAGCATGCTGGAAATTTTACCAAGGTAATTTGGATTTTTCTGTTTATCTACATTTGGTCAAATAACAAGACACGTGGCAGATATAATAAAGATGAAAACAATAGAGGAAGGAGGCCAACTGAGGACTGGAACGTATTAAATCGGAATCAAGAGCAGGTGAAAGGATCATGACAACAACATAGGAATGCAAAGTGAAGACACAGCTACCAGCCGACTTCCTGAATTAAAAAGTCAAAAATATCTTACCAGTTAAAGCATCCAGCACAACAACAATTACTCCTACATTCATTTCTACATTTACTCCCTTGTCAGAGTAGGTGAAGGAAGTTATTGCTTCATATCTTATCCACAAGATATTTTGTAACTCTCTTTTCTATAAATGCCTCCCTAAGAAATGTATTCGGGGTTGGTGATTTTCCTCTTTGGACCACGTTGTAGCTCTGAGATTTTTTAATACAAAGGCTATTGAAGTGCACTGCTGTTGGACCGTCTGAATGTGGATTTGATGTTCTAGGCTCTGCTACAGAATTCCCGTGTCTTTCTATGGATCAATAAGTTGTTCTAAACTGTGTTTTGTGTTTTCTATGTTTTCAAATTTCATATATGTTTCATAATCTTAGTAACAAGGAAAAAGAATAACCCAGAACTTGTTTAAATACACTCTGTGTTCAATCCCTGTTGTTATTTATGTTTTCTTCAGAATTAGGATAAACATGAATTCTTAGATGCTTCTGTTTCCACTGATTCTTTCACTTTGAAAATTGCCAAGGAATTCTTTACTACTCCTTGATAATATTCATGCACTTTCCCTCTGTCATCATGATGAAGGATTCTTGACTGCCCTTCACCCACTGGCTTACATTCCATCAATTTCTAGATTTCAATATTGTTGCAAAAATTGATTATCTTGCTCTGTAGTATTGCCCTTTACAATAGAAACACACTCAGTAGGCCATCTTCATAGACTCCATTTGCCTAATGGAATAAACTGTTTCAGACTTGCATCCCAGCTCTGTTTAAAATCACCATCCAAACAAACTTAAAACAAAACCCTGCACATCATAACTAGCATAAAATACTTCAGAAAACAAAGTTAAATTATAAAGAGAGAGCCCTCTTTGGATGTAGTTTGGCTAGAAGTTGTATCTAAAAGATTGGTTAGTGGTTACCTCGGTCGTATTCCCTTTTCTCACAAGTTTTGGGGAAAAACCTAAGTGATAACATCATTGGCGGCTCCACTGGGGAACTGAATGAATATCTGTTACTACTGTCTAGTTTCTAAAGCTACAGATGGAGTTTGAAGTTAGCCAGGAAACCTTTGAAACTGTCTTTGCTATGCAATCATAAGAGTAAATAAAAGCTACTTCAGTCTAAGTCCATTTTAGCTTTAGATTTTAAACAGTTGTCTCAAAGATTTGTTTGGCCATCCTTGTTTCAGACCTAGCTGAAGGAAAGCCCAACTCCTCCTACATGTCAGGAGCTTCCTTCAAGATATTGTCAAAACTTGTGCCCTCCAAATATTCACAGAAAATACCCAAAACATTTTTAGAGGCTGGCTCCAAAGAAGAAAACTCGTTACACTAGGTCAAACCCAGACCCAAATCCTCCAGCTATTTTTGACAATCCAAATTTGATTCCTAAGAGCCTTAGGAAACCTGAAAATCAAGAGGGTTCTACTGATTCAAATCTTGAAACACCATAGCAGAAACCTATTCAAACTCAACTCACTATAGTAAAATCTCAAGCCTTTCTTCCTATTGCTGTAGCTTCTTCCATTTCACCATTATCTCAGCTGTTATCCCGGTGCTTCCAGCTGTCCCACCTTTTCCTGCTAATATGGCAAATTGATATGCTCCCCTGTAGTTTCCTGCCAATCCAGGGGCTATGCCATAGGATTATCAGAGCAAAATTACCTATTTTGATGGTACTGGCACTTACACTGCTCAACAACATACCAAGAAGATGACAGATTATTTTGAAAACTATGATATTGATGATGATGATGTCAGTATGAAAATTTTTGTCGAGAGCTTGACTAGTGATGTAAGGTTCTGGTTTAGGTCACTCCCTGCAAACACAATAGTTAATCCAGATGCCCTTTATCAGACTTTCCTGAACAAGTGGGAAAATAAAAAAGACCCTTTACACATCTTAATAGAATATGCGAACTTGAAAAGAGACCCACAGAAAAGTGTCCAAGATTATTGTGCCAGATTCAACAATACCTAGCTTGCTATTCCAATAAATCTTAGACCACCACCAGACTTAGCATTGATCAAATTCCCTGATGGATTTGACTCAGACATGGCTTGCCAGCTCAGGGAGAGAGCTCCTCCTAGCCTCAAAGATATGCAGAGCATAGCTGTGAGCGTTGAAGCGAATCTGATTTCTAAACGAAATCGAGCTAGATCTGAAAGAAGAACAACTTTTAAAGAAGAACCATCTGCCTTTGAACAAAAACTTGATGCAATCATTAAAGGCATGGACAAGCCAGGAGATAGAGTGGAAACTATTGAGAGGAAATCTTCATGGGAAGGCCAACCAAACAGTAATGCAAGAAATCTAAACTTTAGAAAAAATCAAAATCCCAATGTAGGAAAATTTGGTCCAGACCAAAACATAAGGCCCCCCTTCCAAGAAAACTATGCAGAAGCCTCCACATCTAGTGAACCAACAGAGGACCCCCACATTAACCTAATGGGTCTCAATAGTGGACAATCAATTTTCCTAACTCAAGAAGATCAAGAGGCTCATACTCTTAGTCAGTTTCAAATGCAATCAGGGGAATCCTTTGATTTTAAGCAAGGGTATGATACAGCTATGTATGAAGTCCACAAGCATTATAACTTGAGAAGTAGGAGAATAGACATCCCTGATGATCCCAAGCAGAATACAATCAAGAAACCTACCAAAACTAAACTCAAGGACTCTCATATACTAATTATCCCTAAATCAACTTCCAATCCAAATAGTCTAATAGTTGAAGATGTTTCAGACAAAGATAAATCAAAATAGTGCTCTACATCTATCTCTCCACTCAGAGAAATTGTAGAGGAACCTTTGGAAGATGGTGTGCAAGTAACTCCAGCTCATCATAACATTCCAGTAAAAGAGGCAGTTGTTGAAAACTTAGTTGAAAAACACAACCTTGCTGCCCAAAATGTCAAAATACAAATAGAAAAACCCTTTAATATGGAGGCTGAAATAAGTAAGTTAAAAGTAGCCATCCCATTATCTGAATTGGCTAGGCATGAAGTTTTTAGAGAACAAATCAGCAGATCATTACAAATTTCAGAAAATAAAGATTCAGTGAATATCCTTGATGATCAACCAGAACTTATATTTGGCCTGGAAGCAAATGGTAAATCAGTAGATGGAGGGGTCCCTCCCTTCTATGTAAGTTTAAACATTCATGAAAAGGTGCTTCACAATGCAATGTTTGATTCAGGAGCTTCCCATAATCTAATGCCTAAATCTGTCATGGAAAAGTTGGACCTAGATATCACAAGGCCATACAAAGACCTATTTTCCTTTTATTCCAGTCAGGTCCGGTGTCTAGGCTTAATCAAGGATCTGTGTGTGTCATTAGTCCAATATCCAGCCAAGACAATTTTGATGGATGTGATGGTAGCTGATATTCCACCCAAGTATGGAATGATGTTATCTAGATCCTGGGGTGCCAAGCTACAAGGATCTTTGCAACTAGACATGTCTTATGCCACCATCTCAGTCTTCGGCCAGCCTAAGAGGCTATATCGAGAAACTTTGATGAAGTATGTGGTAAGTAGTCAAGAAAAACCCCAAAACTTTCCAATTTATTCTATGCATTCAGACATGGACTCTTTTATCTTGTACAACACCGAGATTCAAACCCCAACTGATGTTAAAATTGTGGCTTTAAGTCAGGATGAATTCCTAGATAAAGAATCCACATTTCAGATTCAAGAAGTCTAGGAGAACAATAAATTAACAGTCACATATGAGGAATCCCATGAGACTGAAAATCCAACTATGTCTGCCGAACAAATTGAAAAAGCTCCTAATACCTATTCAAATCAAGAAAGCTTATGGTATCTAGAGTTTGATGGATCTGTTAATAAGCTAGGAGCAAGGGCAGGGGTTTGGATACACAATATGAAGGATGACCACACTGAGGGACATGCATATAGATTGAATTTCAGATGCACTAACAACATGGCTGAATATGAAGCCCTCCTCTTAGGGCTCAAAGTGATCAAAAGCCTAGGTGCAGATCAAATATCAATTTTGGGAGATTCTGACCTCATCATTCAACAAATAAAGGGTAACTTCATTACAAATGATCTTAGGTTGAGATCATATAGAGCTGCTACAATGGAAATTCTCAACACCTTTCTTGAATCCCAATTGACCAAAATTCCAAAGAATCAAAATTTGCATGCTCACAGTCTAGCAACCTTTGCAAGCACTTGCAAATTTCCATTTAAGCCCAATCACTGATTCACTGCCAAAATCAAACATTGACCTGCTATACCAGATAATATTAAAAACTGGTAGGTGTTTGAAAATGACACACAAATCAACAATTTCTTGACTTTGAAGGAGGAGTTCTCAAGCACAAAAATGGATACCAACACAATAGATGAAAGCAATCAAATAGAAAAAATCGAAACACATATTTCTGCTAAAATAGAAAACCAAATTCTACATCCCACTAAGTTCACTAAAACAGGTTTACAGGTACTTCAAGAAAAAGAATGTGAGGATGCCATTGGAGCAGAATGTGAAGTCATTGAGTTAAAGGATAATTTTCTACCTACAGGCCTCACTCCTCTAGAGGACATTTTTGACTCAAATGACATCTCCAGGAAACCTAAAATGCAACCATTAAATGCAGAAATTGAGGACTATAATTTAGGAACTGCAGAGAATCCGAAAATGATAAAATTGTCCAAGCTCTGCCTCCTGACCAAAAACTCAAGTATATTGAACTATTCAAAGAATTTCAAGATGTCTTTGCATGGAGTTATGAGGACCTAAAGTCTTATGACACTGCAGTCATCCAACACACCATACCTCTCAAAGAAAACCAAAAACCTTTCAAACAAAAACTTAGGAGGGTCAACCCTGTGCTGCTTCCTTTGATTGAGAAAGAAGTTAAGTGAATGTATGAAGCTGGAATTATAGCTCCAATCAGATTTTCAGAATGGGTTTCAAATTTAGTGCCCACTAGAAAGAAAATAGGGGAGATTAGGCTGTGTGTTGATTTGAGAAATTTGAACAAAGTCTCTTTAAAGGATAATTACCCTTTACCCAAAATGGATCACATTCTGCAAAGGGTAGTGGGTGCTTCAAGGATATCATTGTTAGATGGATTCTCAGGCTTCAATCAAATCCTAATGCACCCGAATGACCAAGATAAAACTACTTTCACAACCCCTTGGGGGACATTCAAATATGTGAAAATTCCTTTCGGACTCAAGAATGCAGGAGCAACTTTTCAAAGAGCCATGGATATTGCTTTTGCTAAAGAGATCCATGACTTTTTAGTCATTTACCTAGATGACCTTACAACTTTTTCCAAATCATATCAAGAACACCTAGATCATCTCAGGCAAGTATTC
Organism: Pinus tabuliformis; assembly: GCA_031772625.1. NCBI lineage: Eukaryota > Viridiplantae > Streptophyta > Pinopsida > Pinales > Pinaceae > Pinus > Pinus tabuliformis. The sequence continues at coordinate 731,431,833 of CM062815.1, forward strand.
TTAATTTGCAGAAAATATGGTATATCACTAAATCCAAAGAAATCATTGTTTGGCCTAGAAGAAGTAAAATTATTGGGCCATATCATCTCTAAAGAAGGCATTAGAATTGATTCAGACAGAATACAGGCTATTCTGCAAGTCCCTCACCCTAGAAACATTAAAGAACTACAAGCCTTTTTGGGGAAGATCAACTTTCTAAGAAGATTCATACGCAATCTGGCCGAGCTAATAAGATTGTTGAACAACATGCTAAAAAAAGATTCCAAGGTTAAGTGGACAATAGAAGCTAAGCAAGCCTTTGAAGAAATAAAAAAAGCTTTGACTCAAACACCAGTCCTCACAAGCCCCAATTTTGAAAAGGACTTTATCATATTCTCGTTTGCATCAAAACATACAATTGTTGCTGTTTTGCTTCAAAATTATGACCAGGGATGTGAAAACCCCATAGCCTTCTTTAGCAAGGCACTTAGAGATGCTCCACTCAAATATCAAATCATGGAGAAACAAGCATATGCACTTGTCAAGGCCATCAAGGACTTAGAGTTTATATCTTGTACTCTCATGTGATTGCTTATGTGCCCAACACTGTTGTTAAAGACATCCTAACCCAAGAAGGAATTGAAGGCAAAAGGGGCAAATGGATAGCTAACAGACTAGAATATGACATGGAAATCAAACCAACAAAACTGATCAAATGACAAGGACTAGCTAAACTCATAACTGAAACTAAATTTCAAGCCCTTGACATAAATCAACTGGATAATGAGCAGGAGATGGCAACTCCACAGATCAATCAGGCCTTTCTACAATCACCTTGGTATGATGATATATCTTTTGTATTATTAAGCCTGCAAGCTCCTCCAGGATTATCCAAAACTAAGAAAAGATTTTTGAAAATGAAAGCTTCCAAGTTCTGCATTTTACATCATGCTCTCTTTTGGAAAAATCATGAAGGTGTTTTATTAAATTGTCTAATCAAAGAAGAAACTGACAAAGTACTTAAAGAGTTTCATGCAGGGGATTGTGGTGGACACTTGTATTGGAAATCAACTGCTGATAAAATCCTAAGGGCTGGATTTTATTGGCCCACCCTATTTTCTGATGTGAAAAAACATGTAACTTCTTGCCACAAATGCCAAATTTTTTAAGGCAAGAAAACGTTGCTGCCTCTGCCCCTCAAGCCCATTTCCACTAAAACCATTTCAACAATGGGGTTTAGACTTCATTGGGGAAATCACCCTTCATCCTCTGGCCAGCACAAATGGATTTTGACTGCTACAGACTATTTTACCAAGCGGATAGAGGCCATCCCTTGTAGGTATGCCAATGACTTAGTAATCATGCAATTCCTTGAGACCAACATCTTGTCTAGGTTTGGCTGCCTGGAGAAAATTATTACAGACAATGTTGCTGCCTTCAAGTCTAAGAGAATGATTAATTTCTTTCATAAATACCACATTACCTTGGGCCATTCTACAGCCTATTACCCTCAAGGTAATGGTTTAGCTGAATCCTCCAACAAGAGCTTGATCAACATCATAAGAAAGTCTTGGAGGAGAACAAGAAAAATTGGCATAAAAAGCTTGTAAATTCACTATGGGCAGACAGATTGACCACTAAGAGATCTATTGGGACCAGTCCCTATCAATTGGTTTATGGAATGGAGGCAGTATTCGCTTCTTCTTTGGGAATCCCAGTGATAAAGTTGCTACAAGAGATACAAGCAGAACCCAATGATATTCAGAGAAGGATAAATCAAACTATTCACTTGCAGCAGACAAGAGAGGAGGTTTATCAAAGAGCTCAAGTTCTACAAGAAAATCTTAAAAAGATATTTGATAAAAGAACCAAAGCAGAGGATTTCTTCATTGGGGAAAAAGTTTTAAAGTGGGATTCCTGAAGAGAAGATAGGGGAAAACATGGAAAATTTGATTTCTTATGGAGAGGACCATTTATCATTCAGACTGTACAAGGAAACAACACCTACTTTTTAAAAAGCCTGGATGGTATAGAGGCAGATGATGGACCAGTCAATGGCTGAATGCTGAAGAATTATTTTGATCCACTTTGTTAAAAATACCAGCACTTTAATTTGTACATAATAGTGTTTACTTTCTCCAGTTTATTACAGCAATAAGATAGGGAATAAGATGCAGCAAGTTTTGAAGGAAAAGCAAGTAATTTTGCCACCTTTTGCTATTACATTTTGGGTTCATCAAAAGAAGTTAAAGAAGCAAACTTGGGAGCTGTGAAAATGATGAGAAATAATCAAACTGACTATCCAAAACAGAGCTGCAATTATTGGAATGAGTTCATGAGAAATACAGATATTGCAGAGGAACTATTTTGTAAACAACAAAGGAGAAACTTTAGAATACAACAAGAACTGAATATAAGGCCATCTGACATGATATTCTTGACTTTTCACCAAGAAAAGCCATCCCCAAGTGGAGCCACTGTTAGCTTCCTATACCAATAGGTTTCATTTTTCATGATTGACTGGAGAAGTGCCAAATATGTTCATCCTTTCCATGTTTCATTTCCATATTTTGTAGAATTTCACTATGTACAGGTGGTTGACTCTTGCCACAGTTGATGAATAGCCAGACAGTCTAATCCTGGCTAGATCATGTTTGAATTTACTTGTCTTAGAATAGAGAATAAACGTCTGTACAAACAGTTCAATCTTGGTAGACAAGTAGTTAGGTAGAAAAGCAAAGGTCCTCAACAGCTTAATCTGAGCCCTGGAAGAGATAAGGGTAGACTTAGATAGGAGAGCAGCTAAAAGAAAAGAGAAGAATCAGGGTTTGCTAGTTCAAACGCACCCAATGAAAATGAATAAAAAATGTTAGGTGTACTAGGCTGGGTAGGTAGTTTTGATGTTGTAGAAGCAGGCTTATGAGAAACTTGGTCCTATTGCAATAGGTTTCATCTCATAAATATCATAAGGTGCTATGGCAAGGTGGTTACAAAATAAATGGACATGACTAATTTCCCTCCTCATTTTTCCAAGAACACTTACTAAAATCCCCCCAAGGACAATGAGATCTGCTCACTACCCTTAGTCCACTTCATTTCATGGAAAAACTAAGTGAAACTGTGTTTTACCTAGGCAAAACAAGCCACATTTCTTGTGTAAAATGCTTTTATTCCATGTTGCCAAGTTTCCTAAACTTCATAACTTGGTATCCTTTCATTCCCCCATGCCTATGTTTTCACTCTATAAACTTAGAATTTATCCATACATATCCATTCCATATAGTCATATTAACCTACTAACACTATTATATAGCTCCTATGTGAATATTTCCCCTCCCTTACTATCTAAAAATACATAAAAATCCCTAAACATCTAAATATCCCGACCTTTTGCTAACTATAAGCTATACTTTAATTTTTTGCCGGAGTTATTGGTCCATCCGGGGCCAATAACAACCCTCCATGCGCTCCATCGGGACTTGTTTAGCTTCTAGATAAATAAATAGCCGAACCCGCATATCATACCCCCAAACCCCATTTAACCAAAGTTTACAATACACCCCACAAAAAATTACAAATGCAAAATATTACAGCGGGTCCCCCAGTTATAAGCCGTCACCATCTCCATCACCCGCCAACTGTCCGATCATCGCAGATAGATCCAACAGCTGTCGGCAATATCAGAAGCCCTTAAGTGCCGAACGATAGCGTCTGAGGGATGGGCGGTATTTCCGCCGTGTAGAGGATGCATGTCAGGTGCCCAGCATGATCGGAGCCCCCTCCTCCAATACCACTTCCCTCTAAAGGCGGTGCGGGGAATACCGCTTACCACCCCATTGCCTCCCCGCTGACGTCATGCCTACGTCATCTGATGACATCACCCTCGTTACCGCCCGTCTGTCTGCCATGTCACGTCCCTGTCATCTGCCCACATCAGCATTGCGTCACCCACCATGTTACCTGACATGTCATCTTCCGTACCCCACTACACGACAAAATTACGTCATGCTGACGTCATCAGACAAAAGCGCACAAAACTCACCAAAGTAAAAAATTTGGTTAAAAAGAGGTGAAAATGTTATTTTCACTCATTTGTGTTTGTTTCCTCTACGCGTCCTATGCATGTTGATTTACGTCCGAAACAACATTTTAACTATACAGTCTGCCACCCAGCAGTTTTTACTCCATAGCTCGGCCCCTCGGCTCCTCTTGTCACCTGCAAATCGACCATTTCACCGTTAAAACAGGTATTTACACGAATTTGCTCCCAAAACCTGTTTTTCGTTGGTTTTCTCTATATAATTCCCGCATAACCAAAAATTTGAAGAAAAAACACTGTGTTGCTTTCAATAATACCCACCATAACCACTGTCTTGCCAAATTTTCACCATAAATCCACACACTGAGCTAAATTCGAGCTCGTTCGACCTTGCGAATTCTCTGAGAAACCATGAAAACTGCCTTTTTACCCACTATTGTTGCCCATTCTGCCAAAGAATCCCACAAATTCTATCTCTCCATCTAATTTCTGTCCACTAAGCTAAATACAAACCAACAAACCAATTTCACGGTGAAATCCACGGAGAAAATCCACAGAGCTATTGTTTTGCCTGTTTTACTTACACAGACCCAAAAATTCCAATTTTAAAAGCAACAAAATTAAGGTATGTAAGGTCCAGTAGCCTTAAATATCACTCCTCTCAATGCACCCCACAAGGAATTGGAACATCTGCCCCTAGCTGATAGAGATTGTCAAATCCAAGACTTAGTTGGCTACCAAAACCATCTGCAAGCATTCTGTGAGCTAAGAAACAGTTACCTAGGCCAAAATGATTTTTATGGCATATGGGAATCAAATCTACCCATATACTACCTCCACTCTATCAATATTTTCTTGGAGATAATTCACCTCTGCTATGAGAACTATGAGCCAACTCAAAGGGCAGTGAAAACTCCATCTGGAACTACCCTCTTTCATATAACTCCTGACTCCATAAATCAAATGCTAAACTTCAAACCAACTGAGCTTCAGTTTCCTTTTCCTATGAAATTCTTGCTTGATGAAGGTCCCAAACTCTCCAGCTCAGAGATAACCCAAATTGCCCAAGTATTTATGAGAGCAGATCACCAGCCTGAAGAGCCACCTCCTTTTCACTATGCATATTTCAATGAAGTGGGTAGATTACTTGTTGAGATGATATCTTATGTTCTAGGGTTCAAGAAAAGTGAACATATTGATGAAACTATATTGGTTTTAATGTCTATATTTACCTCAGGACAACCCCCTGCTGTCAAATACAACTATGCCAAATTCATTGCCAACAAGATACATGACCAATTGTTGAATCTAGATAGGGAGGGAGTCTTTAAGTATTCATCCTATATCCATCATCTGTTCTTATATTATCAACCAGATAGTTTCCAATTCCCCATCAGAAAATTGGACCCTAAAGGGGAAAATAGGTCTGTGATTTTTTGGACCTCAATCTTTCATGAAGTCCGCAACTCTCCCTACTCTTATTGTGAGTTTATTGATATGTTTGTATACCCAGTCTCTTCTCTCTTGATGAGAACTCCTCCTCCTAGACTAACATATGATATGCAAAAGATATTACAGCTCTCCAAAAATTATAAAATAGGTGACTGGTACTTTTACCAGAATCACACTGTTATGAGGATATATGGCTGTGAGCTATGCCCCTACAGGCTACCAAGATATGTGCCAATGAGACTGTTTGCCTTGGAATATTTCAGGCAATTCATCAATTCAGATTTGACTCACTTCCATAGCACAAAGAAAAAGGCCCAATTGAAACTAAGAGACCAGTTAGGCCCCTATGTCATGAACAAGAAAGAGGGATGGAAGGATGCTGATGAAATATTGGGTCAAACACTCAGACTAAAGAGAAGCTTTTGGTGGGTACCCTATGACCCAAATGGCTTTATCAATGCAAGAAGGGTAAAATATAGGCTAGCACCCTATGAACATTGCAGCATCCCTGACATAGAACAGTTTGCCAACCAAGATGAGTGGGTGGAGGGCACACTAGTTGAACACCTCACAGAGGAAGAGAAAATGGAACAAACTATGAAAAATCTGGAAAAAACTCTTGACTTAGATTCTTTTGGGCAAGTGTCATTCAAAATACCACAGCAAACCGGAGAAGGCACATCAACTGTTCCAACTTCACAACAAGCTGCCCAAGAAAGGACTACACCATCAGCAGGGACAACAAAGGGCAAGGAGATAGTAGTTACAGAGCAAGAAACAATGGCAGACCAGCCAACTACCTCAAAGGAACACAGTCAAGGGCAAGTCCCTTCACTACAGACAGAGGCACCAGAAGTACCAGCACTACAGACTCCTCTTAATGAGGAAAGAAGTAAGAAAAGAGACAGAGAAGAGACCACACCTGCAATTGGATCAACAAAACAACCAGAGGCCAAAAAGAAAAGGGTAGATCCTCTACCTGAAGAGGAAATTGTTGAAGAAATCACAGAAAGCACAAGAGGAGAGAGGGCCATCAGCTAACAGACATCCACCAGCTCTCACAGGAAAGAAATGGAGAGGCAGCATGGTATGGAAGTTTCCTCCTCAAGGTCGCAAAGTAAGAAACGATCTGATATTAAGCAAACATTCATGGAGATTAAGGACCGAAATGAGTCATTGAGAATTCAGCTTTATGATCAATTTCTCAAAATGACACCCTCCAAACAACAAAGATTAATGGCAGCATATGACATTAAGGAGGAAGAAATGATCTTAACTCATTTTAAGCCTAAGGTTCAGCAACCACAGTCTGCAGCTAACTACATAAGGACCAATCTAGAGGTCCTTGCCAAAGATATACACCCAATGGACCAGATATAATTGCACAAACAAACTGGTGAAATGATCTATGCTACATTGGCAGACAAGGCAATGCTGGCCCACCAATTGAAGGAGTAATTAAGTAATACATCTGCCCAATTGGATTTGGAAAAGATATCTTCTTTAGCCAAAGACAACAGAATAAAGACCCTAGAAGAGATAATTATTGAGCTAGGAAATGATCCCAACGATGCCAAGGGCATCAAAGCACTGATAAAGAAGAAGGAGGAAGATATTGCTGCACTTAGGAAGCAATTGAAGTTGCCTGTCACCATGCATCCACAAACAATGTAGGGTCCCACCCTAAACCCCTTATTTATGTCATGGGATCACGTCATAGTCAAGAGTCAATAAAGCCCATATTAATATTTGTAAGTGGTTAACCTGCAATTAATGACGGGACCACAGTTAGTTGCAAATGGGCCGTAGTCGTAGTATTAGATAGATGGCATTAATAAAACCCACGGTATTGATTCGTGGTATTGCATGTATGAGTCATATATAAAGGATAGAGACTCCCTGTGACGAGCATCATGTCTTATTTTGTAATCGAGCTCTGCTCTATTGGAGGTTGCCCCCTCGAAGAGGCAAGTGAACATCACTCTCTGAATAATAAAATCATTGCTATTCTGTGTTCTGGGTATCTTTTCTTCACATATTCCGTATTTGGGTATCATTTTGCATGTTAAGAGCATAACAAGCGGTATCAGAGCACTTTCCAGGGCCGGTGGGATCTCCAATTCTTAGCAAAAAAAAAAATTGGCTAGAGAAGTGTTCCGGCGTCTTTAAACCACGGGATCTGTCATTGAGCGCATAAACCTGCGGATTTGGGGAGGCATGCACGCAGGAAATACAAGAGGTGGTCACGTCTTTTGGACTCCCTTGTAACCCCTGTGGGTACCCCTTCGAGTAGTAGCGCATTAGACAGAACCGCGCATGGATTGTCTTCCACGTACCCTCGGGGTATATCAGAAGCCCCCTAGGCTCCCTTGAAACCTCGCCATAGATAAACCGTCGGCCGTCTTGTGGCTACAGTACACCAAGAACAACACTCGGAGAGATTACTCGCCCGTACGATAGGGTAGTCGGGTTGTACGGCTAAGGGTACAGTTGATCCTCCTTAGTTAGAGCCCTGAAACATTGGGCCGAGTACTACTGCCAAACCCTTATGTATATTGTGATCTGTAGCACCTGACACTCCTCAAGACCATAGTTCCCTTTTCTATCGGGGGATCACACATCATCTATTACCGATCTGCTTGTGCAAAGAGGTGCAGCAGCAGCAGACATCAGTCCCGCAGATCCATCAGATCCATAGCAGCAGTTTGTTCCGCCATTCAGATCTCTCAGATCCACCAGATCGGAGTTGTTGTGAAGGGTTCCTATACCGGGGTATACTTTTCGCAGGACTTTTGGCCGCATTGACATTTTGAGGATTTGGCGACTGCAGTATTAATCAAGGAGTAAAACTCCGTTAGGAGTTTTCAGAAAAAAAAAAAAAAAAAAAAAAGTCTGAGATCTTCCAGGGCGCTTATTGGTGATCTAGCTCATCAGAATCAGGACGACGAGCTAAGCACGGTGGTATCATTCAATTATTAGTGAAAATTTTTAGGCGGTCCCAAATTTTCATCAGGTTGGTGTATGGTAGAAACTAGAGCTCAAGCGATGGCCAATGAAAGGATGGAAAAACTTGAAGAAAACATGAAAACCATCAGCCTTCAGCTTACCGGCCTATGTAACCAGGTCTCGCAACTCATCCCAAAGGACAAGGAGCAAGCACACGAGGAGACGTATAATGGCAATGAATACAATGAGGGTGAGTCTAGCCACTCTCCTCATGTCTGGCACACCCACCAACCACCCAGTCAGCGACCTCCCAAGTTGGATATGCATCAATTCGATGGTTCTCACTCGTCGGCATGGATAGCACAAATGGAGCAGTATTTCAAACTGAATCATATCTTAGATGATGCGACTCAGCTTATGTTGGGGAGCATGTACTTGGACAGTGAAAGGTGGAAATGGTGGGAATGGCATCAACGTTGCACTGGACCTTTTAGGACTTGGACCCAATTTACAAAAGCTCTTAAAAACCGCTTTGAACAAGAGGACTCTTTTTTGGGTCATCTTACTAAGCTCCGACAGACTGGTACAGTGGATGAATATATTATAGCTTTTGAAGCCTTAGCCTTCCGCACTTGGGATCTCTCAGATGCGTTCTACATGGAATGTTTTATCAGCAGTCTTAAAGAAGCCATCAAAGCTCAAGTCCTACTGCACCACCCTCCCACATGGACGGAGGCATGCAAGGTAGCTCGTAACGTGGAGCGTGCATTAGCAGCCCAATACAGTCGCCCAAATTTCTCCGCTAAAGGTCACCCCCCACAAGTTCACAACACGACTCAAACACTTAAGGTCCAAAAGGTGTCACCTGCGGAAATGGCCGAACGAAGAAAGAAAGGACTATGTTACTACTGTGATGAAAAATACTCCTCGGGTCATAAATGCAAGGAGCCCAATTTTTTTCAAATAGATGCCACTGACTACAGCTCAATAGAGGAAGATCCACCACTTGAGGAACATGAGGCACTAGAAGAAGACGACCAAAAGGAGAATGTCTCTAATGAACTAGTTATTTCGCTGCATGTGTTGGCAGGAATTTCTTCCCCTCAAACTCTCAAAATCAAAGGTTTTCTTAAACATCACCCAGTAGTAGTCTTGATTGATAGTGGAAGTACCCATAATTTCATCCATCAAAAAGTCGCAGAAGCAGCGCATTGTTTTGTACGAGCAGTTCCTAACTTCCAAGTCCAAATTGCGGATGGGGGCACAATGAAATGTGAAGGCCGCTGTGAAAATTTCAAACTTCAAATGGGGGATTATCAGTTGAAAACCCACATGTTTGCCATACACATGGGGAATTGCGACATTGTCGTAGGCGCTGAATGGCTCCGCACTCTTGGGCCAATCACAATGGATTTCCAGGAATTATATATGAGTTTTAAGCAAAACAATTACACACATACCCTCCGTGGACTCCAGGCGAGAGCCCCCTCTATCATCAGCTCACATAGGATGGAAAAATTGCTAAAAAAGGGCAATCATGGAGTGGTATCTCAATTTAATGCCATCCAGGTCGTCGAAACCAAGTCTCTGCCAATTCATCCTAAGATGCAACAAATTTTAAATAACCATCTGCCAGTCTTTGACAAGCCTCATGAGCTTCCACCCTTGCGAGGGGAACATGATCATAGCATCACCTTGGTTCCAGGGGCCCAACCCCCAAATGTGCGGCCATACAGATATCCGTTCACCCAAAAGAATGAAATAGAAAAAATAATCAAGGAACTTTTGGAAGCAGGTGTCATTCGTCCCAGCATTAGTCCTTATTCATCCCCAGTGGTCATGGTTCTCAAGAAAGATGGGGAGTGGCGGATGTGTCCCGACTTCAGGGCCCTCAATAAGTTGACAGTCAAAGATAAATTTCCCATCCCGGTGGTTGACGATTTGCTGGACGAACTCAATGGGGCTCAATTCTTCACTAAGCTGGATCTTCGCTCAGGCTACCACCAAATTCGTATGAAGGAAGTCGACATTCCCAAGACCGCTTTCAGAACTCATGAAGGCCATTATGAGTTCCTGGTTATGCCATTTGGTCTTTGTAATGCCCCCTCTACTTTTCAGAGCCTTATGAATCACATTCTCAAACCATATCTCAGGAAATTTGTCCTGGTCTTCTTCGATGACATCGTCATCTATAGTGGCACTTGGGTTGCACATCTTCAGCATGTAGATCTACTCTTGCAACTGCTCCGCAAGCATAAATTATGTGTCAAGATGTCCAAGTGTTCATTTGGCATGGAATAAGTGGAGTATTTGGGCCACATTGTGGGGCGTGAAGGTGTCAAGGTGGACCCCGAAAAGATCCAGGCAATGCAAGAATGGCCTCAACCTAAGACCTTGAAGAGCTTGAGAGGATTTTTGGGTCTCACAGGCTATTATCGTAAATTTGTCCGCAACTATGGCCGCATAGCGAAGGCCCTCACTCAACTCCTAAAGAAAAATTCCTTCTTCTGGAATGAGGAAGCCCAACAGGCGTTTACAGCTCTAAAAAATGCCATGTGTTCCACTCTAGTCTCAGCACTACCTGACTTCACCAAATCTTTTGTCATTGAATGTGATGCTTCGGGGACAGGTATTGAGGCGGTCTTAATACAGGAAGGGCGACCCTTGGCCTTCACAAGCCAACAATTAAGTGGGAGGAATCTGGGCCAATCTACCTACGAAAAAGAAATGATGGCCATCTTAGATGCAGTCGAGACCTGGCGACCTTACTTATTGGGGTGACGTTTCCAAATCCGCACAGATCATTACAGTCTTAAATATTTTTTGGAGAAACGCCTATCCTCCCAACAACAAAATAAATGGCTCGCCAAAATGCTGGGATATGATTATGAGATCATTTACAAGAAAGGGAAAGACAATAGGGTAGCAGATGCATTATCTCGCCAATTTGAGGAAGAAAGTACTCTGTTAGCAATTTCCCTCCCCATTCCAGAATGGATTGAAGAGGTTCGCAGAGAATAGTTTTCACACCCCAGGCTATCCCAACTCATTTCTCAATTGCAGGTAGATCCAAATTCCACCAAGGGCTACTCGTGGCAGGATGCTATTCTTCGCTACAGGGACAGAGTCGTAATATCACCAACATCAACCCTCAAAAGTTGCATTTTGGCAGAATTGCACTTATCTCCCATTGCAGGACATTTGGGCATTCAGAAGACGTATGCTCGCACTAGAAGATCATTTTTTTGGACCGGCATGAAAAAGTACATTCTTACTTTCGTAGTAGAATGTGATGTCTGTCAACGCCACAAAGGGGAAACCATCAACACACCAGGCACATTACAACCATTTCCCATTCCGACATCAATTTGGATGGAGGTTTCTATGGATTTCATTACAGGTCTTCCAAAGTCAGGGAAAAAGTCAGTCATCATGGTGGTTGTGGACCGACTGTCGAAGTATTCTCATTTTTGCGCCCTACCCCACCCGTTTACACCAACTTTGGTTGCTCAATATTTCATGGATCAAATTTTCAAATTGCATGGCATGTCCACTTCTATTGTGTGCGATCGCGACCCGATCTTCACCAGTAATTTTTGGCAGGAACTCTTCAGGATACAAGGCACTCAACTAAAACTCAGTACTTCCTATCATCTGCAAACGGATGGTCAAACCAAAGCCGTCAACAAATGTCTAGAAACCTACCTTAGGTGTTTCACTTCAGAAAAGCAACACCTTTGGGTACAGTAGTTACCTCTGGCTGAATGGTGGTATAACACCAACTATCATGCCACCACCAAAATGACTCCCTATGAAGCAGTATATGGTCAACTTCCGCCTTCCCCTATTTCTTATCTCAAGGGGTGCTCCAAAGTACAAGCAGTGGATCAACTCCTACAACACCGCACAACCATGCTCGCCCATCTTAGAGAGAATCTTCATCAAGCTAAGAACCGCATGAAGCAACAGGTCGACCAGCATCACTCAGAGCGCCAATTTCAAGAAGGGGATCAGGTCTTTTTGAGGCTGCAACCATATAAGAAAACATCGCTCAAAGGCAAGGGTTGTCAGAAGCTATCTCCAAAATTCTATGGACCATACCAAGTACTTCAGCGCATTGGAGAAGTGGCTTACAAGTTGGCTTTGCCACCTACTGCAAAAATCCATCCAGTTTTCCATGTATCGTGCCTCAAGAAAGTGATTGGGAACAATTGCCGAGTTCAAACCAGTCTACCTGAATTGGACGAAGAAGGGTCAATCTGGCTTCAACCCGAACAGGTCCTAGCCACACGAGACAAGCACCTGCATGGCCGCATGATTAAGGAAGTCCTCGTCAAATGGAAAGACACCTCTCCGGAAGATGCAACTTGGGAACCAGCCACTATTCTTCAGCAGTTTCCGCAGCTTCAGCCTTGAGGACAAGGCTAGTCTTAAGGGGGAGGGCATGTTAGGGTCCCACCCTAACCCCCTTATTTATGTCATGGGATCACGTCATAGTCAAGAGTCAATAAAGCCCATATTAATATTTGCAAGTGGTTAACCCGCAATTAATGATGGGACCACAGTTAGTTGCAAATGGGTCGTAGCCATAGTATTAGATAGATGGTATTAATAAAACCCACGGTATTGATTCGTGGTATTGCATGTATGAGTCATATATAAAGGATAGAGACTCCCTGTGAGGAGCATCGTGTCTTATTTTGTAATCGAGCTCTGCTCTATTGGAGGTTGCCCCCTCGAAGAGGCAAGTGAACATCACTCTCTGAATAATAAAATCATTGCTATTCTGTGTTCTGGGTATCTTTTCTTCACATATTCTGTATTTGGGTATCATTTTGTAGGTTAAGAGCATAACAAACAATAGAACTGGCACAAGAAAAAGCAGAAGAAGATGTAATGGATTTGTTGATGAGGATGAATCAAAGACTAATTCAAATAGAGCAAGAGTTGGAGAAAGAATTGCAAGCCAAGCAGGGAGAGTTGACCTCCCAGCCACCTGAAACGGCTCCAATAGTCATCACTGCTCCCTCCACAGTCACAGCAATAATCGCTCCCACTGTGCCAACATCAACAACAGGTACATCAGCCACAGATGCTTCAGCAGCAGCAACAACAGGGCCAGAGACCTTCATGAGGATGGAAGAAATGATGCAAGCAGTAAAAGAGCTAGAAGCCCAAATGTCAGAGCTTAAAGAGGCAAAAGAAAAACTGGCCAAACTAGAGGTAAGCTATGACAAATCAAAGATAACAGTGGCAGAGAAAACCAGAGAGGTAAAGGCCCTGGAGAACAAGGTGAAATCATTGGAAAAATATCTCACCTTGAATAAACCTCTAGCACACATCAAAATGATTTTGTGGACCAAAATTAGCCAGTCTATCACTGATCAATGGCAATCAATTCAAACAATCCATGAACAAATAGAATTGATAGAAAGGACCCAAGTGGAAATTCAAAGGGCTAGGGCATCATTGGGAAACATGCCTGAGCAGGCCAATAGACTGATCCATTTTTTCAATACTCATACTAAAGAACAGCTAGCAGCTTTGGAGATCGCGGACAGAACAGGTACCATTTTGACAGTGAAAAAGGTGCTAACAATGAGTAATTTTGTACAGACTTTGGAAAGGAAGTGCCAAGAAATGCAGATGGAGATTAATGCCTTCACAGAGAAGTTTACAGTCTTGTAGTAGAAGGGTCTATCTAGTTTACTAACCATCAATCAAAGACTGTTAACACATCAAGAATATGCTCACAGGGTAAACACATATGTTACAAATCAGATCACAGCATCATCAAGCACTTCAGAAGACACAGGACCTCCCTCCGGACAGAGTTTATATGACAAATTGGAAAATTTGTTTGATATTGAACATGAAATAAATCATCTTTTTGAAGTCAAGCCCAACTTTTACAGGTATACTGAGGCTGCTGAAACACTTTTAAAAATACAAAGACATCAGTTGCCAACAGACCAATGGTGGCAGAGCATGCTGGAAATTTTACCAAGGTAATTTGGATTTTTATGTTTATCTACATTTGGTCAAATAACAAGACACGTGGTAGATATAATAAAGATGAAAACAATAGAGGAAGGAGGTCAAGTGAGGACTAGAACGTATTAAATCGGAATCAAGAGAAGGTGAAAGGACCGGGACAACAACGTAGGAACGCAAAGTGAAGACACAGCTACTAGCTGACTTCCTGAATTAAAAAGTCAAAAATATCTTATCAGTTAAAGCAACCAGCACAGCAACAATTACTCCTACATTTATTTCTACATTTATTCCCTTGTCAGAGTAGGTGAAGGAAGTTATTGCTTCATATCTTATCCACAAGATATTTTGTAACTCTTTTTTGTATAAATACCTGCCCAAGTAATGTATTCGGGGTTGGTGATTTTCCTCTTTGGACCACGTTGTAGCTCTGAGATTTTTTAATACAAAGGCTATTGAAGTGCACTGCTGCTGGACCGTCTGAATGTGGATTTGATGTTCTAGGCTCTGCTACAGAATTCCTGTGTCTTTCTATGGATTAATAAGTTGTTCTAAACTGCGTTTTGTGTTTTCTATGTTTGCAAATTTCATATATGTTTCATAATCTTAGTAACAGGGAAAAATAATAGCCCAGAACTTGTTTAAATACACTCTATGTTCAATCCCTGTTGTTATTTATGTTTTCTTCATAATTAGGATAAACAGGAATTCTTAGATGCTTTTGTTTCCACTGGTTCTTTCACTTTGAAAATTGCCAAGGAATTCTTTACTGCTCCTTGATAATATTCATGCACTTTCCCTCTGCCATCATGATGAAGGATTCTTGACTGCCCTTCACCCACTGGCTTACATTCCATCAATTTCTAGATTTCAATATTGTTCCAAAATTGATTATCTTGCTCTGTAGTACTGCCCTTTATCAGAGAAACACTCTCAACAGGCCATCTTCATAGACTCCATTTGCCCAATGGAATAAAATGTTTCAGACTTGCATCCCAGCTCTGTTTCAAATCACCATCCAAACAAACTTAAAACAAAACCCTGCACATCATAACTAGCATAAAATACTTCAAAAAACAAAGTTAAATTATAAAGAGAGAGCCCTCTCTGGATGTAGTTTGGCTAGAAGTTGCATCTAAAAGATTGGTTAGTGGTTACCTCGGCTGTATTCCCTTTTCTCACAAGTTTTGGGGAACAACCTGAGTGATAACACTAGGCACACCAACACTAGGTGCCAATAAGTGCCAAGTGTCAATGCATTCTAAGTGCCAAATCTTCCTTTGTTTCTTCTCATCTAGTTTCCAATAACTGATCTCAAATAACTTTAATATTAAACCACGCCAAAGCATACCAAGTCATCTCAACATGCCAAACATGCTAAGACTTGCCAAGTTCCAACAGGTGCCGAGTGCCAATGTGCACCAGGGAGTGTGATGCATGCTATGAAGTGGAAGAGCATATCGAAGAGTGCTACGGTGTGCTAGGGAGTGCCAATGAATGCTGAGGAGTGTTAGGGAGTACTAGGAAAACACAATGGAGCACTAGGTAAAAATGCATGGAAGTGAATGAATATGAGGGTGTGTCGGGGAGTGTCATTGAGTGCTAGTTGTCATGCCAAGGAGGGAGTGAAAAGGTATGCTAAGCATAGGTAAGGCATGTCAAGGAATATTAGGGAATGTCAAGAAGTGATAGAGTGTTCTAGGTAGTTTCGGGGTGTGCTAACATGTGCCAAATAGTACCAAGGCATGCCAGGTGCTAAGACATGCTATGATGTGCAGGGTGCCAGAGTATGGCAATATGCATCAAGGAGTTTCAAGGCAGCAAAAGGAATAACCAAGCTAAAATGTAAGGAAATGAACACATAATAGGGTTAATAAGTTGGGACTTTATCCTTTTCAAAAGGGGCATTCTAGGCACACTAATAATATGTTCCAATACATGCCAAGTGCCAATGTGTGCCAAGTGCTAATGTTTGTCAATGCAATATTATGCCAAGGTGTTCCAGGTAATGTTAGGGACTACAGGCCATGCCAACACATGATAGGGGAGTCTTATGCTATGCTAGGGCATGCCAACTTGTGCCTGGGCATCCTACTCATGGAAATATGTTCTAGGTCCAAATATGTTCCACGTACAAAGGCATTCTAGGTACAAAGATGTTCCAAGACATGCGAGGTGCCAAGGAATGTTAGTGTAATGTTCCAAAGCATGTTAAGGTGTGCCATGAGTGTTGACAAGTGCTAGGTATCTATCATTAATAGAATTGACAGAGCTTGATTATGTATTAAATAATATACTTCCTACACACACTAGTGGAACTTTATTTAAAGGAAAATTGCTAGATAATAAACCTAATAGAGATGAATCATGTGTTGACTCATTGGAAAAATATATTCTTATCTCGATGGAAATGATACATAGTAATTACTTCCTAACAAATTGACTCATTATCACCACTATGACCTTGGACACATAAAGAAAAAGGCTCCACAAAAATGGTCATAAACCGTTATCTTTTGACAAAAAAATATAGTAACAAGTAAACAGCGTCATCAAAAACTCATTGGAATGATCAATGACGAAAAACTTTTTTTGAGCGTCACCAAAAGTAACCAAAAATATCATTGGTGAGGGTCAATAAAAGATCATCACTAGAAGTGTCACCAAAGAGAGAATTATTGATCGGCCTTTAACGACCCTCACCAAAAGTGTCACCAAAGAGAGAATTGGTGACGAGCCTTTAACGACCCTCACCAAAAGTGTCATTGAAAATAGCTTTGGTGACAAACCTTTAAAGGACCATCACTATATACGCTTACAACAATCCCTTTTTGAAGACCGCCACCATATGTGACATTGGTGACAGACCTTAAAGGTCTGTCACAGGCATGAAGTGTCATCAAAAAATCATTGGAATGATCAATGATCACGAACATTTTTTGACCGTCACCAAAAATAACCAAAAAGAGCATTGGTGAGGGTCAATAACAGATCGTCACTAGAAGTGTCACCAAAGAGAGAATTAGTGATGAGCTTTTAATGAACCTCACTAAAAGTGTAACGAAAGAGAGAATTAGTGACAGGTCTTTAACGAACCTCACCAAAAGTGTCATTGAAAATGGCTTTGGTGACAAACCTTAAAGGACCATCACCATATACACTTACAACAACGCTTTTTTAAAGACCGTCACCATATGCGACATTGGTGACGAACCTTAAAGGTCCGTCGCAAGCATGACCGTCACCAAAGACATTTTTTCTTGTAGTGTAAAGCCATGTTTATTTACAGGAGGAAGAAAAAGAATACAAGAAGAAGTCATTGATAGGTCTAGATCTAAGTCATTTTGTGATAAAGGTTATTTAATTACATCATAAAAATATTTATCATATAAATCCTCCCTCTTGTGCAACTCATATTATTTATTTGTATCAACGACATAAGTAAAAGGGTAAGAAGGAGAGTCAAGATTAATCTTAATGCGCAAATGTTTCTTTTCAAAAATAGTATGATCCTCAAATAAGTGTGTACTAAGTGGAGGAAAATTTTCAGTAAAAGGTGTTGGCAATATCGGCATTAATGTCATTAACCTTATTGGTGATAATTTATGTTGAATGTTATTGTTGTAAAAGGATGAAAGCGATGTGAAGTGCAAATGTGCTAATCAATGTGAAGGCTAAACATTGACAAATGGAACATAAAATATTGAGACACAAGATGAAAAATATATGTTTTCATTAAACAGAAAATGCATGTACAAGATAATCATGACTAGTTGAGTTATTTTATTTCAGCTCTAGTTTATGTTACAAATTGTTTTCAAAGCTAAAAATGAAGAGACAAGTTTGTGAGCAGTTTTTAAAAGACTAAGAGACAATGCCTCATTTCATATTCCTGCAAAGAATACAAACAACCAATAAGGCTTGCTTATAAAATATACAATGGGAGATGGAAAAAAGACTTTTTGGAAGTGAAGGAGTATGCATAAGAAAGTTTATGAGCAACATTAGAAGTGGCACAAAGTGGAAAAGGAGAAGCAATACAATAGTATTCTTGAAAGAAGAATTATATAAGAGGTAGCCAACATTTTGTGACTTGATGTTGTGGTTGAGATATTTTTGTCCCTTTCTATGTTGAAGCATGATAAAGAACAGGTTGTTGCTTGTTGAGGTAGGAGCCTCCTCTAGGTTGCATCCTGTAGAAAATTTGTGGGACTTGGAGCTTCTTTGAGGTAGGAGCCTCTTGTAGGTTGAAGCCTACAAAAATATGATGTAATAAGGAGTAGTGGCTTGCCTTCACATCACTTTCAGCCTAAAATTCACAGTTTTCTCCCTTTGGCATTTCCACTTATATCTAGTGTCTTGATGTGTTGGTTATTGAATATTATATGAATGTTGTTGAATTTTTGATCAATATATATCCAAATTTATATCCTTGACATTGATAAAAGAAACTCAATAACAATAGAGCTCATACATAAAACGTCAGTTGCATAAGAAGTAAATTAATTTGAGAAAAAAATAAATAATTTTAAATTATTGATTCACCCCCCTCTCAATAATTTCCAATCATCGATATCAATTGGTGTCAGACCCAGGTTACTTTAGTAGCAGTCTAACAACTAGAATGAGGTCCTAAGTTAGTAAAATGGCTAGTCAATAAGGATGCTCAACAAATAAATACCCTTTATTTACTGGTACAAACTATGCCTTCTGGAAAGTGAGAATGAAGACATATTTAATGTCTTTAGGAGTAGAAGTCCTGGCTGTTGTGATGGTAGGGTATGAAGAACCAAAGGAAACAAATAGTGACAAAGATGCCAAACTGAATTCTATAACTAATGAAAAAGCTATGAATTCTCTTTTGAGTGGTCTATGTGAATATGAATTTATCAAAGTAATTCATTGTGAGATAGCCAAATATATCTAGGTTAAATTAGAAAATATTCATGAAGGATATAAAAAGATAAATATGGCCAAATTACATTTGTATAGAACACAGTTTGAGACCTTAAGAATGAATGAATATGAATATACAGCTAAATTATTTTTAAGGGTTGTTGAATTCGTAAATATCATGATGGGTCTAGGAGAAACAATCAAAGAAAGTGTAATAGTTTAGAAAATATTGAGGTCATTACCATGTAAATTCAATCCTAAGGTTTCAGTTATAGAAGAGACAACAAACTTTGAGACTTTGAACATGGATCAACTACTTGGCTCTTTGATAACATATGAGATGAGAATTCAAAAAGGGAAGGAAATCACTAGAGAGGAAATTTTCAATGCAGATAAGTCCATAAAAGAAAAGGAGCACTCACACTCAGGTTCTGATGAAGAACAAGCAAAATTTGTCAAAAGGTTGAAGAAAGGCACATGCAAGCATAAAGGAAAACTTATATTTAAGTGTTTTAATTATGGAAGAGTGGGGCATTATGATTGGAAATGCCCTTATAAGAAATAAGAAAGTCATCCTAAAGGGAAAGAGATGAATAAGCCTATTAAAATGCAGAAAGAGAGAAAATTTAAAAGAAAATGTTTCTATGCTCAAGAAGATAGCAGTGTATCTAAAAGTTCCAATGAATCCTCTAGTGAATATGGAACCAATGAATTGATGTTGATGGCCTTGGAGGAACTTGAAAACAATAGCCTCGAATATGAAGAAGAAGAGGAAGGTGAGGTAGATCTTGAGGGTGAGTTGATCGGTGCCCTAGAGGAAACAGAAAGGCTTAAACTAAAGAATAGGAAGCAGAAAGAGATCCTCTTCATATATGTAAAAGAAAAAATTAAATTCAGAAGACATTATCAAGTTGAACTTGAAGAAGAAAATAAGGTGGAAAACATTTTGATGTAGAAAATAAAAGAGAAAATCCAGGAGTGTGAAAAATTGGAAGAAGAGGTGGTAAGTCTGAAGAAGAAGCTAGAGAAGGCTCAAACTGAAATAAACATCAATATTCAATACATAAAAGGGTTTTAAAAACTAGATGTGATATTAAATTTTCGAATGTCTCACTACAAGAAAAAAGGTCATTGGTGAGGGTCATTCCTGTGACGGACCTTTAAGGTCCGTCACCAATGTCGCATATGGTGACGATCTTTAAAAAAACATTGTTGTAAGTGTATATAGTGATGGTCCTTTAAGGTTTGTCACCAAATCCGTTTCGAATGACATTTTTGGTGAGGTTCGTTAAAGGCCTGTCACTAATTCTCCCTTTGGTGACACTTTTGGTTAGGGTCGTTAAAGGCCCATCACTAATTCTCTCTTTAGTGACACTTCTAGTGACGATCTTTTATTGACCCTCACCAATGCTCTTTTTGGTTACTTTTGGTGACAGTCAAAAAATGTTCATCATCATTGACCATTCCAATGAGTTTTTGATGATGCTTCATGCTTGTGATGAACCTTTAAGGTCCATTACCAATGTTTCATATGGTGACGATCTTTAAAAAAATGTTTTTGTCAGTGTATATAGTGATGGTCCTTTAAGGTTTGTCACCAAAGCCATTTTCAATGACACTTTTGGTGAGGGTCGTTAAAGGCCCATCACTAATTCTCTATTTGGTGACACTTTTGGTGAGGGTCATTAAAGGCCCATCACTAATTCTCTATTTGGTGACACTTCTAGTGATGATGTTTTACTAACCCTCACCAATGCTCTTTTTGGTTACTTTTTGTGACGGTCAAAAATGTTTGTCATCATTGATCATTCCAATGAGTTTTTGATGATGCTATGTACATGTTATTATATTTTTTTTCAAATTATAACGATTTAAGACCATTTTTGTGGAGTCTTTTTCATTATGTGTCCAAGGTCATAGTGGTTATAGTCAGTCAATTTGTTAAGAAGTAATTAGTGTGTATCATGATTCATTTCCCTCAAGTCATAAGAATATAGTTTTCCTATGAGTCAACACATGATTCATCTCTATTAGGTTTGTTATCTAACAAATTTCCTTTAAATAAAGTTCCACTAGTGTGTAGGAACTTTATTATTTAATACATAATCAAGCTCTATCAATTCTATTAATGAGGGATACCTGGCACTCCTCAACACTCATAGCACACCTTAACATGCTTTGGAACAGTACATTAACACTCCTTGGCACCTCACATGTCTTGGAACATCTTTGTACATGGAACATATTTGTACCTAGAACATCTTGCCATGAGTAGGACGCTGAAGCACATGTTGGCATGTCCTAGCATAGCATAGCACTCCCCTATCATGTGTTGGCATGCCTTGTAGTCCCTAACATGCCCTGGAACACCTTGGCATAATATTGCATTAACAAACATTAGCACTTGGCACACATTGGCACTTGGCATGTATTGGAACATATTATTAGTGTGCCTAGCATGCCCCTTTTGAAAAAGATAAAGTCCCGACTTATTAACCCTCTTAGGTGTTCATTTCCATACATTTTGAGTTGGTTATTCCTTTTTTTGACCTGAAACACCTTGACGCATATTGGCATACTCTAGCACCCTGCACATCCTAGCATATCTTAGCACCTGGCATGCCTTGGCACTATTTGGCACATGTTAGCACACCCCGAAACTACCTAGCACACTCTAGCACTTCTCGACATGCCCTGATATTCCCTAACATGCCTTACCCATGCTTAGCATACCTTGTCACTCCCTCTTTGGCATCACATCTAGCCAAGGAAAGTTTTAAGAACCCCCCTAAATTTATATGTATAATAAATGGGTGAATCCTCATGATACATAGGAAAAATGGAAGGCGATTTTATCGATAATATAATATGTATATATAATATTTTTAGCAAATCTCTCACCAAATTATATTATCTTGTTAAATCATGGCAAATCTTTCATTGAATTATAAAATCTTGTAAGATCTTGGTGAATCTTTCACTAAATAATAAAGGCTTTGTAAAGGGCTAACAAGGTTCATACCGAGTATTTCTTGTGATGGCTTCAAGCCTTGTTAAGAAATCCATCAAGAACCAAAACAAGTATATTCCTTATATGGAATATAAAGATATTTCTCATGGAAAGTCAATTAGTTTTAGTATAGGTGGTGAGGAGAAATCCTACATGTCACAATGTGTTGAGCTCATAATGAGTATTTCTTGTAATGGGTATGAGCCTTGTTGTCTAAGAAATCCCTCGAGGTCTGAAATATGTATATTCCTCGTATGGAATATAAAGATATTTCTCATGTATTGGAATATAAATATATGAGTGAGGAGTGAGAAATGAGACACAAGAAGTCCTTAGAAAATTGACAGGAAGAAGATAAGTGCAAAAAAGAAAAAAGGAAAAAAAAAAATGGAGAAGAAATACAATGGCAAAATGGCGAAACAAGAAATTCATAATCCATGGGAAGAACAATGATCAGAGATAGTGAGGGAAGATGTTCCCTCAGCCTAGGGGTAATAAAGGCAAACATTTGAACTCTCACTTATGCAAGTATAGTTAAACAAACATTAAGCTCTATGCCAGTCATGAGAGGGAGGAAATCTGTGAAAGACATGCGAGAACAAGAATTTAAATGGAATAAAGAATTGGGATTAAAATCCTTGCTTGCTAATTTTGGGTACTTCCTTTTAGGCCTATTGAAAAATTAGTTATGATCTATCTATGTATCTTGTTATACAATTAGTTTGTAAAATAGTTTCCAAGTAGCTATGTTAGAGAATGGAATTTGTGACAAAAAAAAATCATCGTCCTACCTAACTTGAGATGGAGATGAACAGATATGAGTATTGGAGATAAAATTCTCCCATTTTTTTGATGTAACAAGTTGTACAGCTATAGCTACAACCCCCTAATTTTAGTTCAAACAATATCCATTGGTGTGAGAAAAGATGTTTGAGGTTTTCACCTTGCCTCTTTTTATCCCTATCGATGTTTAATAGATCTAAGGATAAGATGGATTTATGTTAGTTTATAATTTCTTAAAAGTTAAATATAGAAATTGAAATAAATATGATTTCATTTCATTTTTATTTTATGTAGAAGTCTTTAAATAAATAATACATCAGGTATTTTTTTGGTTCACTTTGTTGTATTAGTGGCACACCCACACATGGGGGTCTCCCCCATCCTGGGCTATCAAGCACCCTGCTTTTGTTGGCGCAAATAATAAATATGGCTTGAGAAAAGTTTGGTTCTTACCCATTTTGAACTTGGAGGTAGGTTATAGTTAATAAAAAAAAATTCAATCTCTTCTAGTTCATTATTTGTCTTTCATCAAGATATATGCTTGTTATAACACCATTTGGTTACTTTTAAGCAACCATAAAGACTCTGATTGATTGTTATGTGAAATGAACTCTCCAAAGGTCAATGGTAGGAATATTATTGTAGGCTATCCATACCCTTCAACGATTTAAATATTTTAAGCTCAACATAAACTTTTGATATGTTTCATTAATCTGATCTTTTGCTCCCAATATTCCATCCCTCCACTTGACATACTTCAACGATATCCTTTGTGTTGTTATATAGTTAGGTGTTTGTGCTTCAACCTAGATAGCTAATTTTGTATTTTAAGGATATGTCTTCTTTTCAGTTACATCTTTATTGTGCTCTTAATGTATTTCAGAATCCTCAATGACCTCCTTTGTGGAGTTCTATAGCTAGGTGTTTGTTTTTCAACCTAGATAGCTACTTTTGTGTTTGAAAGATATGCCTCCTTTCTGGATACATTTTTATTGTGCTCTTAATTTATTTCATAATATTAACAACACTTCCCTCTTTCCTTTCTAACAAATAATTAATTTAATTCAGATTATTGACTATAGTTAGTGCTAATATCAGATTAACATCTGCATGGATTTAGAATTTTCTTACACTTGATCTTGAATTTATATCTATTGTAACAAGTATAAGGATGTAAGTATTTCTTTCTTTCTCTCTTTTACCAAATTAATCTCTTTTAATTTTGTGTACTTGCAGTCATCCAAAACTCATGGATAGAGCTGGAAAAACATTGATAGAGCACAAGTCAGAAGTCTTGTGCCAGAAATATTATTTTTGCATAGTTGATCATCTTGGTCATGCATATTATTTTAGATAGACTCAAGAATTTATTAAGAAAGATGACACTATAAAATGATCCTATTGTGTAGGTCCTTGTTTGATGCATCCTGAATTCATTGCATTTTTTAGGTAGGTGAGTTAAAGTGGAACACCTTTGCAACTTAGAGCCTGGAAATTCTAAATTTTATGAACTTCTATCAAGCATTCATGTTGCAGATGGCAGGTGGTATAATGCAAAAAAAATGGGAACAATTAAAATAAATTTTATTTCAAATGACATCGAGTTGTAGTTTGGTGGAGTTAAATGATAGGGTATACAAAGTCATTGTGGGAGTTAAATTAACACCTTCGATTTGAGGAATTTTATGAAACATTTTCCAATATTGGTTGGGCATATATGGAGGTGGTAGGTAATGTTTGTAAAACAAGATTTACACTGCAAACTAGGAAGAGGTTAAGGAATACATGCTCAACAGTACTTTCTAATTTATGAAGACAAAAATTGGAATGCCTATTTTATTCTGAAAAAACTTGCATTTATGTAGTGACACCCATAGTGGCAAGTTAATCTCCAAAATGTTCACTTGAGAAATTATTGCAAGGGAGCAACCCTTTCCATCATTTCAGAGGTGAATCTACTTTTTTGTAGACTGGTACCCTCAATTCTATTGGGTATTAAACAGGGAGCCCTAAAGCAAAAACCATTTTTTTTCCTCACAAGATTTGTAAGAATCCTACTTTGTAACTGTCATATGGAGGATCTATGTATATTTGCATGAAGAGTTCCTTATAGATGATACCATTGCATGAAAAATGACATGAGAAGTTACATTTAAAGAATGATTTCATCATCTTGTGACTATGGGGAACTTGAAGATGCTACTAGGGCCTTGAAAAGGTTGCCTGATCATTTTCTTCACAATGATCAAAGCATTTGGAAGCAGCGAGACACAATCAATGCCATTTTTGTCACAATCATTTAATAAAGATAAGTATGATGTGGGGATTCCTATCATAAAATATCGGAAGGAAGGAAGATATATTGGTGTTGACCTTACTGTACATAATGATGTATGAGTAGTAGTGGTTCAGCATGGAATCTCACCTAATACCCAACATACACATCATTTGTCAATGCATGTAGTAACATTGCAGATATGAAGCAGGATCAGAAGATAATGCTCAACAAAAGATATGAAGCGGGACCAGGTGCATAATTGGTTAGTGGCCCTCATTGGAACCTCTATGATTTTCCTCATTATAGACTTAACCCAAAATTTTCATCTAACTTGGAGTTTTTTTCTCCTATTATGGCCGAAATAAGATTTTGGCTCCAAACTTATTTATTTTTGTTTTTTTTAACATAGGGAAACTTTTGTTGATTTGGGATGTTTTCAATGTGGTTGTTGATGTGGCACCTCAAGTCCACATGTCACCCTAAGAAGTTGCAACATCACCTCCTTGGCCACCTTTATTTGAACTATCATCACTCAATCACCCTTCTCTCTCTCTCTCTCTCTCTCTCTCTCTCTCTCTCTCTCTCTCTCTCTCTCTCTCTCTCTCTCTCTTCGCTCCTCTTTCTTCCTTCCCTCGTATTTTCTTTTCCTTTCGTCATAGTGTGTACACTTTTTTTGGGGGCCCACTTATCCTGGACAAGCACTCCTGGACAAGCACCCACCATTTTTGTTACAAATGGGGAAATGGTCTCTCTCTCTCTCTCTCTCTCTCTCTCTCTCTCTCTCTCTCTCTCTCTCTCTTCGCTCCTCTTTCTTCCTTCCCTCGTATTTTCTTTTCCTTTTGTTACAAATGGGGAAATGGTCCCACATCTCTCTCTCTCTCTCTCACATCTCTCTCTCTCTCTCTCTCTCTCTCTCTCTCTCTCTCTCTCTCTCTCTCTCTCTCTCTCTCTCTCTCTCTCTCTCTCTCTCTCTCTCTCTTCGCTCCTCTTTCTTCCTTCCCTCGTATTTTCTTTTCCTTTCGTCATAGTGTGTACACTTTTTTTGGGGGCCCACTTATCCTGGACAAGCACCCACCATTTTTGTTACAAATGGGGAAATGGTCCCACATCCTCTATCACTCATCTACCTATCCCCTCTTCATAGGCTAAGGTGATAAGCAAGGCAAATCCCACATCCTTTCCCTCTTGGCACATAATTTGCCCTTGTACTTTATCAAATGATGGATATTGAGTGAAAATTGATGGTTGTGAAGCATCACAAGGGATTGAGTTACAAGGAGGTTATCTTGTCCTCCAAGTCTTAATACCACTTACCAAGATGAGTGGTTTTAATCATGATACACCATTTCTAAAAAAGAATTAACAATTTGAATAATTTATTTTATCTAAAATTTCTATGATTCATAATATAATTCAAAAACTTCTTCTCCACCTGAACAACCAAGTCAACAACTGATACATTGGGTGTTGGCACTCTCAAATAAATTCCATTTAGTTTCCCTTTCAGACTTGGGAGACCTAGTACCATTGCCTTTGCTGCTCCTCTTGATGTTGGGACAATGTTCAAGGCTACAGCTCTGTCACATCTAATATCTCTATGACTAGCATTGATAAGTCTCTGATCACCAGCATATGAATGAGTTGTTGTCATGGTGCCCTTGACGATTCCTGCACTAAACAAATTTAGGTGTACATTGGCAAGCATATTGAACAGGAACAAAGCAATGTCCTCAAATAGGAACTAAACAACGACATTTTAAATCCAAATAAACTATGGTGATCGATAGTAGAAAATGATATGTTAGATTTCAACATGAAATAGGGGAAACAATGAATATATTGTTCTTTCTATTTAACCAGATGACACTCATCGAATTTCTGGTCCAGAACTTTAATGAAAGGAGCCACAAAATTAGTAGTGCAGGAGGAATTGCTAATAATTTCTTCTGCAGGATTATATTTTTCATCGTTCACACCACAAACATATGTAGGAATATCTCCCTTTCTAGGAGCTATGATCAAAACCTTATTTTCTCCAGCCTAGAGATGCTTACAAGCACCTTCCCTGTCAACAGACAAGATAGTGCCTTCTATGGCTAAATCAATCCCATAGTCCGTGCAAATACAATATGA
This sequence comes from Pinus tabuliformis, assembly GCA_031772625.1. Lineage (NCBI taxonomy): Eukaryota > Viridiplantae > Streptophyta > Pinopsida > Pinales > Pinaceae > Pinus > Pinus tabuliformis. The sequence continues at coordinate 731,459,343 of CM062815.1, forward strand.
AGCATTTCGTCATGAGATGAGAAGCATCAATTATCTCTATATAATAATCCTAGAAGGCTACCCAGTATTATACAGATTTAGCAATTTTTTTTTTGGCACCGACTTGTTGCCTCTACTATTAATCTATTTGTTATAGGTTTTGGAGTTGTTATTGGCATATTTTTCAATGGAATTTATTTAGAATTAAGTAGGAATTTGTTGAAATTGTAAGTTTGAATTGTGATATTTCCAGAATTCGAGTGTTCTATTGGTTTTTCAAGTACCGAATCCATGTATGCAAGCCAAAACACATTTTAAATAACAAAAGATCACAATTTTACAAACAGTTGTTTGACCAAAAACTACAAAACTTGAAATAGTTAAACAGTACCCTTAAAATATGCTAATTAGAAAATTTGCAATGCACGGGCTTAGCAAATTTGCAATGCACATGTTTATATTCTGCTAAATTGAGTCTTTCATTCTTTATTCGAATTTTTTTCGGTCATCAAGCCAAGTTCACCTAAGCAACCAAAATACTATACATAGAAAATAAATAATTGGCCATGTTGATTAAAGTTAGTGCATTTGAGTAATCTAATTGAGACCCAAGGGAGTCTGTTAAGTGTTGAACATGTCAATTTCACAATGCTCTAATTACTGATTTTTGAATGAATCGATAACTATCCCAAAGAATTTCAATATCTCCTAAACCCAAATGTAAACATCATGAATCTAATCCAATACTTAAGTGTAAGAAGATTTGTAGCATTAACCTATAATCCTTTACAAATGATTAGTTTCATGTACTTACTTCCATGGCAAATTTACAAGGTTCCGATCTGATACAACTTTGATGACCTTTCCATCTATAGAAATGCCATCATTTCCTGCTACGTGCACATCTGTGTCAAAGGTTCCAAGAATAGAATCATATTTGAGCAAATGCGAGGCTTGCTTAACACCTCTGGTGTCATTGATGACAACCACATCCAAAGGGGAGTCCTTTTCACCATGCCAACATCGCAGAAAATTATGACCAATCCTTCCAAATCCATTGATTGTAATTTTTATCTTTGGCTCCACTACACTCCTTTTTTGTCCAGATGATCCTACTTGGAATGAGAGAACAAGGGTAAGAGGACCAAAAACCAGATCAGTTTGTTGTTTACCATGAAAATCCGATACACACATTTAATGTGATGAAACAAAATTTGCAAATTGAGATCCACATACACCAAGGATAATAATTAAACAAGTATTATCTACTTGCAGTACTATAACAAGCTCATAGTTTATAACCCCTACATGGACTAGGGCATCAATCATATAAATACGTTAAATCAGCATACACCAACAGAATGATCCAAAGCCTTAATATATGTTTGGTCAAATTTGTGATAGTAATTTCATGGAATTACAAGTTTTATCAGTAAACTCAGCAAAAATTGAGTGCCCCTGGGTTTTTCAGGGCACTAAATCCATTCTTATATTAAAAATGGATCTTAAATAACAAAAAAACGACTTTCTAACCAAAAATTGTTTTGCCAAATTGTCACCAAAAACTCCAAAACATAAAATAATTAGTCTAGACAATCCGTATGTCTACACATATCAGTATCATGAATAATTCTCAGTACAAAGTGTACCAACATAAGTGAGGTTGACAATCATATTGTTAATAAACCTAGTGACATCTAAACCTCAATACAATGATCATGATACAATTTAATAGTTAACCTTCATGCACAGAACTCTGATGAACCATGCAACAAACACACAACAAAATGAACTTCAATTAGGCCCCTATGACAATTCAGAGAGCAAACCGACCTCCATATAAACCAAAGCAACTACTACCAATCATTTTGTTAAGTGACACAATACCATGCAATCATTAGTACCATAATAGAATGTTTTGATTTTTTTGTAGCATCGGGAGGTATTCTCGCATGCCAAGAGGCCTCCTAAGCCAGCCTAGAATATTTATGAAAGTAAAAATAAAATTTCAATTTTTTATTAGGCTTCATGTAGGCTCAAAAAAGACAAGTTGGCTTAGCTCGTGAAGAAATGTGTCCTTAGGGTTAAATGCACCCATTCGACTTGTATATATATACATGATGTGACATCTCATTTGATCACTCATCATCATCATCTCTCTTTTATAATAATCACACGTGGGAGTACAGAGAAGATGAATTTGAATGAAGTTTGGACTTGGATTATTGGTCCAAATTTCTAGACAATTTGGACTTGTAAACGTTGTTGAAGAATAATTTCTCCTTAGAAGAAGTAATGTTGGGTTTTCTCTCAAGTTTAGTTTTCCCATAGAAAACTTGTTGTCTCTATTGTTGTAATTCCCTCGGAAAAGCTATAAATATTTTATTTACCACTGTAAGAAAACAAACTAGACAATATTGTTATTTTATCTTTAGATTAATATTGTTAATTCTAAATTTAGGAAATGATTGATTAAAATCAGATTTTGTAACTTCTCATTAAGAAGTTGGAAATAGGTAGTTTCCAATAAAGAAAGAAACCTTAACTGCCTCCCCTAACTGGAAACACCCCAAGGAAAAGGGGGTGGGCAGAGGCAAAACTATGATGATAGGTCAGATGGTAAGGAGGAAAAAGAGGATGCTAAGTCTGGTGAGGACCAAAAAGCATTGGCATGAAGTGTGGAACTTGCGGAAGGCTGTGGCCTTGCAAGAAGGCTTGGGGGGGAGATTTGGTTGTGAAGACGAATCTCAAGGATGGGAGGAAGACAAGCAGAGAATAAAAGGTGACAGTGCTCTGAGACTCAATTGCGCAGGAAATATAGGTAAGTAAATTTACGACAAATTCATTTTACAATAACTACTGTGTTTGTTTAAACTGTAAATGTTGTAGAGGGAGCGGGGTCCCACTCTATAAATTGATTGGTATAGCTTTGTTAGTAGATTTTAAGTGGTTGTTAATTTTTGCAATGGATACCTATGCAGAAAGGAATTATCATTGAAACCTGATAAAGTTATATGTACAACATAAATAACCTTATTCTTGAAAACCAAACCATAGTAGAGGAGAACTAACCAGCTCGAACGGGCTAGTTGTGTCCAAATGACACCAATTGAAATATCAGTGTATGTGCAGACAGATAAACATTGATAATAGAGTGAGTGCAGTACTAAGTTCCATGCTGATAGAAAACCCTAAGAAATTTCTGAGCATAATGGTTACACATATAAACATAACTTAAGAGTTCCATGGGATATAGAGAAAGTATAAATTAATTTAAGAGAATTCTGTGTGAAAGTGAACTCATTAATGTAACCTAATCATTTTAAAGGAAACCTGAATATAATCTGAGTGACTGAGAACTTTCTTTTTAACTTAAGAATAACCTGTGTAAATGAGTGTTGTTAACCTAGGAATCCATGCAAATATGAGGCCATGTGTGCACCCAGAACCAGCCACATAAAAATGGATGAATTTATCTAAGTAGCTAGTGTTGCAAGAAAACAATCGGCATGTTCGAATCAGAGAAAGAAAAGAAATACAGGATAATGAAATTCTGTGTACCGTAATGGGGCCTATCTCTGTAACCACAAAGGAAGCGGTATCACAGACAGAGGCCACCAAACTAGTTATAGAACCACATGGAAAATAACCCCTTAAATAGAAAAGCGAAATCCTAATTAAAAACTGAAATAGACGACAATACTGCACTCGTGCCTATATTATAAAGGTTCCAGAATCATGGCCATCGCGGGAAAGACCTATTGGTTTATTCATTTCTGCTAAGTGAAAATAGAATTACTCATTCAAATCCAAAATTTAAGCTCAGAATAGCCACAATTGAAATTGTAATGCATATATTAAATAAACATTCAATGAACAGAACCATATTTTCGACGAAGAATAGTATAAACATCTAGAAAGAAGTATTGATACCAAACAGGAATAGCCTTTATGCAGAGAAAGCAATTTTCCATGAACATTGTTCAGACAAAATGAAATAGTTGTACCATAAGCATAAATGAAGAAGACATATAGTTATATATACCATGAGGAAAGACAAATGTGCAGTCATATTACAACATCGAAAGTCGCAGCGTTTCTGGCACAATAACAACTTAATAGACTCATGTTCTTACAAAAGAACGGGTCATAATCTAAGTTACTAACACAGGACCAAGGCCTTTGTGTGGCCTGGACTTTCTGAGCATTAACGATTACAACTTCATCAAAAAACAAAAAGAAACCCTCCACCAGGCCATGAGAAACTGGCGAGAACCCCAACAAAGGGAATCCAAAAAAGTTCCAGGTCTGAGGCTGGAAATCCTTCCTGGTATGATAAAAACAAAAAAAGATGCAGCTTAAATGTGAGAACCCTTTTCTTCACCAACAAGACTATCAGAGATGCCAAAGACTTACCTGGGAAATTTTCAAGCACCATGCTAGGTAAGGTGGTTGTCTCACCTTCAAATCCACTAGTGTTCCACGGATTCACAACCACACAACCTGCAAAAAGGATTTTGAGTATTATGCATTAAAATTCAAGACAGAAAACAAATTTAAAAAAAGAAACAATGCGGGAAAGTTATAGGATAACTATAATTCACCTGGTAATGGGTAGAGTTTCACAAACTCGAAACCTCTCATCCACCTCTGCATCATGCAATAAGCACTATGCTCCTGGACTTCAGAACAAGAAACCCAAGCGGAGCAGGGAAGCCGAAAAGAGTGCCAAGACAAAAGGTAACAAATGAACCACATAACCCTGCAAGCGATATTGAAAAGCCACCTGAAACGCCTCCAGCTGTGTGATGGCAGACCCTTGACTACCACCGTCGATGCGACGGAGAATCCCGAGGAAACCTGACACATCTGCAATGTCAATTAAATAGACATAACAGAGGGATTAATTACTAGAGGACTAGTTGGGGGGGTAATATTGATGTGTGATCTGAGCTGTCTCATTTTGGCAAGAGCAAAAATTTATTAAGATTGTAGAGGACTGACCGAGTTCATAAATGCCAAACGACACAGTACAATTGTAAATCTAGATCCGTATTATATAAAAGATTATCATGTAATAATTGGTATCCGAGTAAAGTTAAAAATTATATGTTATCATGAATCGGATAATGGTATGTTTAACCTTTTTTTTTTTTTTTTATTGTCCTAATGCCTTATAAATGGAGGTATGACATGTGGTATCAGAGCCAAGGTTACAAAACTGTGACCTTGGCAAATGAACCATAAATTAGTTAATGTTTTCTTCTGGAATTTTAACTGTGGTTGATTTATTAATTTGCTAAGTACAGAGGAACAGGACAACAATAGTCTATAGGAGGAATAGATGGGGTGCCACACAGAAATATGGTTGGCCGGCCTAGGGCCTGCAACATTTCCGGAAAATAACCCTAAAATATGGGTGCAGTTGGGAGAGGAAGCTCGCAATACAAATATTGCAATACTAGAAACAATTCAGGAATTAAAGAGTGAGATGGGCCACCTATGGGAGGACAATGCAAGGCTATCCCTAGAGCAGGAAAAAATTATGAAAAGCCTGTATGACAAGCAGAATCAATGCCAGACCATTCCCAGCCCTGAGCAGGAACGAATGTTTGAAGAACAAGATTATCATGCAGATCATGAAGGAATAGGTAGTGGGGAAGAGAATCGAGAGGAGAAGTCAGATAATGCCTCTAGGCAACCAACATCAAAAAGACAGCAGATAGAATTGCAAGGGGATTTTCGGAAGATAAAACCAACACACTACAATGGAGAGTTGGAAGAAGCCGTGGAAGCCTAGCTAATTAACATGAACAAATATTTCAAATTATATGAGTACGATCATAATCTAAAAGTCCGGTTAGCTATCTTCCAACTGCAAGGGAAGGCCACTTTTTGGTGGGAGGAAGTCAAGATTGCATGAGGGGTGAGCGAGCAAAGTATCACTTGGGAGAAGTTCCAGAAATATTTCAAGGAGAGATATCTGATGAAATGATTTTACAATGAGAAAGCGAAGGAATTTCACGACCTGCGGCTTGGACAGCAAACCATGGATGAGTTTATCACCCGATTTACCTCCTTGCTACGATATGTACCCTACATATGCGAGGAAAAGGCTAAGGTACAATGGTTCATCAGCAGTTTACCTGTGACGATGAGGGAAAGAATTGAGTTTGATAACCCAAAAACAATGGACGAGGTTATATGAAAGGCTAGGATATGCTACCAGCAAAGCAAGCAGAAGGGTGAAATTTTGGGCAGGAAGTGGACAGATAAGAAAGGTAGTAAGTTTGCACCAGGAAATAAAGGAAATTGGGGCAGTGCTAGCAAAGGGTTTTCCAAGGGGCAAAACAATAGAAATCTGCCTAAAAACCAGTTCAGAATTAAGCCACCATCTGAATCGAGAATCAGTGAGCAAGCTGGTAGACTCGATAACGAGGGAACAGTGAGGCCCCCAGTACAATGTTGGGGGTGTGGGGGACCCCATTACGTCAAAAAATGTCCTCATCGAAAAGGCACTGATCATAGATCACAAATCCATGAAGCATCAACTGTAAGTGATGTAGCCCAGAGCATTCCGAAAATTAATGCTGTTGTCGAAGGCCATCAGGTAGATTACCAACCGACTATGGTGGAATTTGAAGGTAAGATTTTTAATCATATCATGTCTGTTTTAATTGATCCTGGAGCTACATTAAGTTATGTTAGTCCTAAGGTTGTGGAATAGTGTAGATTACAGTTTGTCAAGTTTAAAAACCCCTGGCTAGTACAACTAGCAACAGGGGCAAAGAGACGAGTGTTGGCCAAGGTTAATAACTGCCCTCTGGAAATAACAGGTCAGCCTTTAACAGTAGATCTAAACATACTACCCCTTGGATCATATGATGTGTTGATAGGCATGGATTGGCTGGAAAAACATTGGTCCATTATAAACTGTAAGACAAAAACTATCTACTACAAGAATGAGCTGGGAGAAGGGCAGGAGATGCAAGGCATCCCGAGGCCCGTACAGATTCGGCCGATAACTGCCTCTCAACTGGAAAAGTGTATCAGGAAGGGTTGTCAGATTTATGCTATTCAGGTTGGTTATGCCAACTCAAAAGAAAAGACAGCCACCTTGGAAAATATTCCAGTTGTGCAAGAATTTGCAGATGTGTTCTCGGAGGAGATACCCAGACTACCACCCAAAAGGGACATAGATTTTACTATTGAATTGATACCAGGGGTAGCTCTGGTGTCCTGAGCCCCTTATCATATGAGAACACCAGAACTTATAGAACTGAAAATGCAATTGCAAGAATTGCTAGACAAAAATTACATCCGCCCCAGTGTGTTGCCTTGGGGAGCCGCCGTGTTGCTCGTCAAAAAGAAGGATGGAACCCTTCGAATGTGCATGGACTACCAAAAATTGAATAAGTTAAAAATTAAGAACAAGTATCCATTGCCCCGGATTGATGAACTATTTGACCAAGTAAAAGGGGCAACTGTGTTTTCAAAAATTGATTTACGATCTGGATATCATCAGATTAGGATCAGAGAGGAGGATATAGCCAAGACTGCTTTTAGGACCCGCTACGAACATTATGAGTTTGTGGTATTACCCTTTGGGTTAACCAATGCACCTGCGACTTTCATGTGTTTGATGAACAACATATTTCATCAGTATTTAGATAAATTTGTATTAATATTTATTGACGATATACTGATCTATTCTTGGAATATTGAGGAGCATAAGGAACACCTTAGACTGGTGATGCAAACCCTCTAGAACCATCAATTATACGCCAAGTACAACAAGTGTGACTTCTTTAAGGAACAAATTCAGTACTTAGGACATATTATTACTAAGGATGGAATCATGGTGGACCCCGAGAAGATAAAGACCATAATGGAATGGCCAATACCGAAGGATGTAGCGGATATAAGATCTTTTATGGGATTAGTAGGTTATTACAGATGGTTCATTGAAGGCTTCTCTAGGGTGGCCTATCCTATCACCTCCTTACAAAAGAAAGGGAAAACTTTTAAATGGACCGCATAATGCCAGAAAAGTTTTGAACAGCTCAAGCATCTGCTCACCACAGCGCCTATATTAAGCATAGCAGATCTAGGTAAGGATTACATGGTGTGCACAGATGCGAGTAAGGAAGGGGTAGGAGGGGTTCTAATGCAAGAAGGTAAGGTAATCGCCTATGAATCCAAAAAATTAAAGGAACATGAACATAAATATTCCACTTACGATCTGGAGTTGGCAGTTGTTATTCATGCCTTAAAGATGTGGCGCCACTACCTGATGGGTAAAAAGTTTCTTTTAATGATGGACCATCACAGCTTGACTAGTTATTTCAGTCAACCCACCTTAAATGCTAGACAGGCATGGTGGGTAGATTTTCTAAGTGGTTTTGACTTTGAGATTAAGCATCTGAAAGGGAAAGAAAACTGGGTAGCGGACGCTTTAAGTCGGAAGGTGCAGTGTCTCTATGAAATTTCTAGCAGCGCGGGGTGTACCTCCTTCGATGAAATGACTAAAAAGTCATCAGAGCAAGATTCAAAATATCAAAAAATAGGACAGCAAGTTCAAAATCTAACCAGCAAAAAAAATCAGCAAGGTTACACTATGGATGTTGCTGGCATGCTAAATTATAAAAACAGGTTGTATGTGCCCAATCAAAATGACATTAAACACTTGATTTTAGATGAATTTCATAGAAGTCCTTATGCTAGACATCCGGGGTATCAGAAGTTGATTACTGCACTCTGGAAAGAGTATTATTGGCCGGGCATGAAAAAAGATGTAGCAGAATACTTGGCATGTTGCCTAGAATGCCAACAAATTAAGGCAGAACACCAACACCCTGTTGGGTTGTTGCAGCCCCTACCAATTCCGAAATGGAAATGGGAAACCATTTCTATGGATTTCATAACAGGTTTACCCAGGTCAAAAAGAAACAATGATTCCATCATGGTGGTGGTGGACAAATTAAGCAAATCAGCTCATTTTATACCAGTGCAATCCACTTACAAGGCAGTACAGATTGCCCATATTTTTATGCAAAATATTTTCAGACTGCATGGGTTACCAAAAACTATAATTTCTAACCGTGATGTGAAATTTACCTCAGTCTTCTGGAAAACTCTGTTTGAGGGGTTAGGAACTCAGTTAAACTTTAGCACTGCCTATCATCCCCAAACAGACGGACAAACCAAATGGGTAAATCAAGTGGTAGAAGATATGATGAGGGCATACGTGATGCAACAACCATCTAGGTGGGAGGACTATTTGCATTTGGTTGAGTTTGTGTATAACAACGGTTATCATACTTCCTTGTAGATGAGTCCGTTTGAAGTTTTGTACGGATGGAAATGTCGCACACCTTCCAGTTGGGGGGGACCAAAGGACAAATTAATGTTGGGGCCCGAAATGTTAAAGGAAATGGAGGAAATGGTCAAGAAGGTGCGATCTAATTTGAAGGCAGCCCAAGATAGGCAAAAAAGTTTCACTGATAAGAAGAGAAATTTTAAGGAGTGTTAAGTGTTAAGTATGGGATTATGTGCATGTAAGGATTCGGGAAAAAAGGAGTATGTTATAGTGGCATGGGTGCACCAAGCTGGCATCTCGGTTTTGTGGAACATTTCAGGTCTTGGCAAGAGTTGGGCCAGTGGCATACCAGCTCGCCCTACCAAGCCAAATCCGTATCCACAATGTATTTCATGTGTCAGTATTAAAAAAATACGTTTATGATCCGAAGAACATATTCAGTTGGTAGGATGTACAAGTAAAGGGGAATTTTAAATAGGCCTATTAATTAAGATGTTAAAGGAAAAACTGACTTTAACTCTACTGTTTCAGGTCAAACTGGAAGGAGAATTCATGGTCAAGCCGCTAAGTATACACGAGTGGAGAGAAGTAATGCTGCTGAAATGAGTCATCACCCAGGTTAAAGTGCAATGGCAGCACTTTGAGCCAGTTGAGGCCACCTGGGAGGATGGACAGTTCATGAAAGAACTTATCCAAAGCTCTTTGAGGTTGGGAAACATCGGGACGATGTTTAATTTCAAGGGGGGAAGATGTAATTTCCTCGGAAAAGCTGTAAATATTTTATTTACCATTGTAAGAAAACAAACAGGACAATATTGTTATTTTCTGTTTAGATTAATAATATTGTTAATTCTAAATTTAGGAGATGATTGAGTAATACCAAATTTTGTAACTTCTCATTAAGAAGTTGGAAAGAGGCAGTTGCCAATAAAGAAAGAAACCCTAACTGCCTCCCCTAACTGGAAACACCCCAAGGAAAAGGGGGTGGGGGGAGGAAAAACCGTGCTGATAGGTCAGATGGTAAGGGGGGAAAGAGGATGCTAAGTCTAGTGAGGACCAGATAGCATTGGCACGAAGTGCGGAACTTGCGGAAGGTTGTGGTCTCGCAAGTAGGCTCGGGGGGAGATTTGGTCACGAGGACGAATCTCATGGACAGGAGTAAGACAAGCAGAGAATAAAAGGTGACAGTGCTCTAAGACTCAATTGCACAGGAAATACACGTAAGAAGAATTTACGAAAAATTCATTTTACAAGAACTATTGTGTTTGTTTAAACTATAAATGTTGTAGAGGGAGCGGGCTCCCACTCTATAAATTGACTAGTATAACTTTGTTAGTAGGTTTTAAGTGGTTGTTAATTTTTGCAATGGATACATATGCAGAAAGGAATTATCATTGAAACCTGATAAATTTATTTGTACAACATAAAGAACCTTATTCTTGAAAACCAAACCACGGTGGAGGAGAACTAACCAGCCCGAACGGGCTAGTTGTGTCCAGATGACACCAATTGAAATCTCAGTGTTTGTGTAGGCAGATAAACATTGGTAACAGAGTGAGTGCGATGGTAAGTTCCATGCTGATAGAAAACCCTAAGGAATTTCTGAGCATAATGGTTACACATATAAACATAACTTAAGAGTTCCATGGGATATAGAGCAAGTATAAATTAATTTAAGAGAATTCTGTGTGAAAGTGAACTCATTAATGTAACTTGAGCATTTTAAAGGAAACTTGAATATAATATGAGTGACTGAGAACTTTCTTTTTAACTTAAGAATAACCTATGTAAATGAGTGTTGTTAACTTAGGAATCCATGCAAATATGAGGCCCTGTGTGCACCCAAAACCAACCACATAAAACCGGAGGAATTTATCTAAGTAGGTAGTGCTGCAAGCAAACAAATGGCATGTTCGAATCAGAGAAAGAAAAGAAAGACAGGATAATGAAATTCTATGTACGCAATGGGGCCTACCTTTGTAACTGCAAAGGAAGCGGTATTGCAGACAGAGGCCACCAAACTAGTTATAGAACCACATGAAAATAACCCCTTAAATAGAAAAGCAGAACCCTAATTAAAAACCGAAATAGACGAAAATACTACACTCGCGCCTAGATTCTGGAGGTTCCAGAATCATGGCCATCGTGGGAAAGACTTGTTGGTTTATTCATTTCTACTAAGTGAAAATAGAACTACTCATTCAAACCCAAAATTTAAGCTCAGAATAGCCACAACGGAAATTGTTATGCATATATTAAATAAATATTCAATGCAAACAGAACAATCCTTTCCACGAAGAATAGTATAAACATCTGGACAAAAGTATTGATACCAAACAGGAATAGCCTCTACGCAGAGAAAGAAATTTTCCATGAACGTTGTTCAGACAAAAGGAAATAGTTGTACCATAAGCATAAATGAAGAAGACATATTGTTATATATACCATGAGGAAAGACAAATGTGCAGTCATATTACAACATCGAAAGCTGCAGCGTTTCCGGCACAATAACAACTTAAGAGACTCCTATTCTTACAAAAGAATGGGTCATAATCTAAGTTACTAAAATAGGACCGAGGCCTTTGTGCACCCTAGACTGTCTGAGCATTAACGATTACAGCTTCATCAAAAAACAAAAAGAAACCCTCAACTGGCCAACGAGAAATTGGCGAGAAGCCCAACAAGGGGAATCCAAAACAGTGCCAGGTCTGAGGCTGAAAATCCTTCATGGTATGATAAAAGAAAAAAGACGTAGCTTAAACATGAGAACCCTTTTCTTCATAGATGCCAAAGAATTACCTAGGAAATTTTCGAGCGCCATGCCAGGTAAGGTAGCTGTCTCACCTTCAAATCCGCTAGTGTTTCGAGGATTCACCACCACACAACCTACAAAAAGGATTTCGAGTATTATGCATTAAAATTCAAGACATAAAACAATTTAAAAAAAAGAAACAATGCAAGAAAGTTACAGGATAACCATAATTCACCTGGTAATGAGTAAAGTTTCACAAACCCGAAACCTCTCATCCGCCTTTGCAGCATGCAATAAGCACCATGCTCCTGGACTTTAGAATGAGCAACCCACAAGAAGATCAGGTAAGCCGAACAGAGCGCCAAGGCAAAAGGTAACAAATGAACCACATAACCCTGCAAGCGAGACTGAAAAGCCACCTGAAACGCCTCCAGCCGTGCAATGGCAGACCCTTGACTACCACCATCGATGCGACGGAGAATCTCGAGGAAACTTGACACATCTGCAATGTCAATTAAACCGACATCGTAGAGGGATTAATTACCATAGGGCTGGTTGGGCGGGTAAGCTAGATGTGTGAGCTAAGCTGTCTCATTTTGGCAAGAGCGAAAATTTATTAAGACTGTAGAAGACTGACTGAGTTCATAAATGCCAAACCAAACAGTACAACTGTAAATCTAGATCCGTATTATATAAAAGATTATCATGTAATAATTGGTATCTGGGTAAAGTTAAAAATTATATGTTATCATGAATCAGATAATGGTATGTTTAACCTTTTATTTTTTTATTTTTTATTTTTATTGTCCTTTTTTAATGTTTTATAAATGGAGGTATGAAAATTGTGCATGGATGTCTCTTTATGATCATTGTTGTTTTTGCTGTATTTATTATTGAAATATTCTATGTATAATTGCTCAATGATATTAGTGGCATTAGATAAATTGTTTGAAGATCATTAGGTAATAATTATCAGATCAAAAGATTGGTTTCTATTATGTATCTTGTAGAAAGACAAAATCTTTGTTGAGAGAAAAGCCATTAAATTCAGCCTAAGAGACAAGGGAGAGGGACTTGATTTGTGGAGCAAGAGAGCCCTAGAAGGAACCACAGGAAACAAGCTAGAAGAGGTCAAATTAAGGAACGAACAAGGAGATTTGTTCCATAATAGCTAAGTCAAAGGTCTATCTAAACGAGTTAACTGAGGTCTGGTTAGGTCCAGGGCTACATAAAGAAGGCCAAGGGTTGCAGGCCTGGCCGTAGGGTGGCAAGCCTAGGAAGGTTCCGCAAGTCTAAAATAGGGGATCCATGAAGCTAGATAGACTTGAATTAGGGAAACTGAAGGTTGGACAGAGCTGAAAGAAGGCATCTGTGAGGCTTGTATTGAGTCTGTTCAACCTGGTTGAGGGATAATAGCCACAAGGTGTCTAGCCACAAGCAGAAGGGAAGTTGTTGGGTTGTGTTTGAAGTATAAACACATAGAGTGAGGAAGAGAAGGTGGTTGCAAGGCAGTTTAGGGCATCAACAAGGGTACCAAAACCTATTGGAGACTGCTAAGAAGTTTGGTTGAGTTGGTTGTGAAACAACTAGGAAAGTGATGCAAAGAAAAGGGCTACAACCTGAAGGGTTGAGGAAAGGAATGCGGCCAAAGATCAAAGCTAAACATGTAGGCCTACGTTAGGCCAACATTGAACAAGTTTGAGGCTATAAAAGTAGGCTAATAAACAATGAACAAAAGGGAAAACAACTAGGTGATAAGTGGTTGTTATGATCAGGGATAAGAGGAATTTTTACTTGACTTGAAGTCTCTATACCTGTTGAAAGTATCAGGGCTTGTGGAATTAAACCTTAGAGCAAGACTTGGAGTGTTGGATGCAAGTGGAGTTTGTGAGATGCTTACTTGGTTTATCTCCTTGATAACATGTGGAATAGCATGTGGAATGGAAGCGGGAGATCCAAGGGTGGACTTGGTGTTGATGCTAGATTTTTGTTAAGCCTTTAGCGTGGCTAGATAGCTTGATGAATAGCTTTCTAAGCCTAATTTGCAGGATGAAGAAACCCTATCTCTTATAGATCATGCAAGATGGAAAGCAGCATGCATTAGCAGCTGAATGTTAAGGATGAGGATGAGCATCCACTTCAAAAAAAGATAAGGAATCCAAGCTTGATGATATTGCAGATGGACTTCATTGATTTCTGCAAGGAGGCAAGGATAAAGAAGGAGTTGAAAATTCCCTACAACCCTCAACAGTTTCATTTTTTTTAATCAAGAGATAAGTATTTCATATCTTTCTCCCTTGAATATTATTATTATCTTTATTCCTTGGTCAATCTCTTGTCTTTATAATTTTGCTTGGTTATAATTGTTTCTTCCATGGCCTTTTCAATGAGGTTTGTTGGTACATTGTGAAGGTTGCCAAGGAAATGATTATGGCAATAGATGGTAGCATCTAGAAGAATAGAGCAAAGTCCGTGGCAAGAGGGTTCTCCCAATAAGAGGGAGTGTACCACAAAGATTTTTCTTGCTCCAATCGCCGATAGATAATTTCTTGTATGACCTAAGGGCTCGACATAAACTCAACAAATGTGATAAAAGGATGGAAATATGGCATCCACATAGAGAAAAATGATCTCTACACTCACAACTATCACAATTATACAACAAAACGGTATCCAGAGACACCACAGTGGCCATTGTGGAAGAGAACTACTAAGACAATCAATATTGTCATCACCTACACATACAACAGTGTGATGTCCAATCATGGAGAAAAATTCCACTGTGGGAAGCTCCTAGTTTTCTATAACTTGCTTTACCATCACAATGCCACTTTTCCATTATCAGACCAAGAAATCCACTAATTAGACCAAAAATGGTGGTCGTGACTCACAATCATATATGGGACATTATCAAAAGTGTGAACATATCCTCACCACATTAGTTTGGAATGCAACTACTAAAACCAAGTCCTCATTGTATTTCCTTAGGCAAGGGAAGCCACTGGAGCTTTTGAGACCTGAGTATTCGGAGAATCCCTTCCGTGAAGCCTGCCCATTAACAATAGCACATGACACATCAATTAAAACTTCAACCCCAAATCCAAATGCAATTAACAAACAAAAGCAAATATACTTTTTTGAACTGGATACTAATCATACTGACTACAATAAGCTTAGTACCACCATCCAATACTTCATGTAGTAAAAGCCCGTCTAAATTAATGAATTGCCAAGAAATATTCACTCATCATTCTTTCATTTGGTTAAGCAATTTTGCATCAACGCACAAAATTCTAATGGTGCATTAGCATTATGGCAACTGCAATGAAATAAAATGACACTGTATCTTAGAAAAACCTGCATGAACAAATCATTAGCTAGCAAATAATAATGCAAGAATGGGCAGACATCCATATGGTGTCATCTTGTAATTCTGAATGATATGGATGGTGAGGGCTTGTAATTTTGAATGATATGGATGGTGAGTGGCATGGGAAGTAGAGTATACCTACAAAGATGCATGAGTGCTACTGTAGTTGGCCAAAACAACCATGGAGAGTGTAGCTAAGGCCATACTCCCTCAACTACAGTATTCCTGTGCGCTTGTTGGTAAAAATCTTGAGATGGACTAAATTAGAAAGCTTATCAAGCCTAGAGGGTATACACTGAGAGAGTTTGTTGTTGTATAATTATAGTGTCTCTAGGTTTGTCAAATCTCCAATCCCAGTGGGGATGCTTCCATTTAGCTCATTCATTTACAGATCCAAATTCACAAGACACTTTAGAATGTTGAGATTGTCTGGAATTGGTCCATATAAATTATTCTTATATAGAAATAAAGTTGTCATCTTTGAAAAGACCATCAATGTGTTGGGGATCCTTCCAGATAAATGATTATGTTAGAGGTCCAAGTGTACCATATCTCTTATATCCCCTAATGACTCTAGAATTTCTCTTATTAAACTGCAATTTTTCATCCATAAGTACTGAAACGTTGACAAGTTCCTGAGTTCATGTGGGATTACCCCTTGATCCAGATGGTTGTAGGCCAGCGTTAAGTTTTTCAACAAAGATGAATTTCCAAGGAAGGAGAGAACAATACCATTCAATGGGTTAGTACCATTTAGTAGGTTAGGGTGCAAGAACAATACCTCAAGCTTAGGGAATTGTTTGGATCCAGGAATGTCCCCAAAGAAATCATTGACTGAGAGGTCCAATTTTACCAGCTCCTCCATTTTATATATCTCATTCGGCAAGAGTCCACGGAACCTGGTGCCAATGAGGGCCAGAGGATATAAAATACCTTAGATGTTGGTCAAATTCAGGTCAAATGCAATGCAAATTCAACGAATCAAACTGCCAACCCCAACACCCTAAAATCTAGGGAGAATACAAGCTAGTTTTGTTTTTCCAAGGAATGGACAAAGCCCCTAACCAGTCTTATTACTGGAAATCGGGGTGATGACAAGAAGGAAATTCTACGGCCAAACCACAAACCGGGCGATGCCAAGAAAATTCTATAACCAAATTAGGCAATTGTATGGAGACTAACCTAGAAAAGTGGCTCATATCTCGGGACTTTAGGCACAAAACTAAGGATCTTAGGTCATAACCACATGGATCAAGGCTTGTGAGTGTGGTTGGAGGCTCACAGCCACATGCAGGTAGTGTCAAGGGTGCAATTATAGGTCTATGTTAGAGAAAAAGGGTTCTAGCTCAGGGATTGGTCACCTAGGGTGGTTCTTCAACCTTTGAGTGATATGTGGTTCCTAAGGAAGGTCAGTAAGTCTCATTTGTAGGCTCCACTTCCTTAACTGGAAGGTCGAGTCATGTCATATTGGCAAGTGAGTTCACATTTACCCGAGAGAGTTTGTGAAAGTGGGTAAATGTGTGGTGGCATGTTACAATCACATAAGATTGTCCCTAAAATAATTCACATACCATAGAAGATAAGTGCCTGAGATAGATTTCAATCTTGTCCTCCACAAAAGAGATACAAACTAGTTTCCAAGTGATGAAGTATAAATGCCAATATAGAGTTGTTTTTTCATGTGAAGGGACATGTTCTTTGAGTAGGCTGACTTGTCTTCTGGAGCGATTACTTGGTCAACTTGGAGATACAAAATCATACTTAAAAATTTAAGTTTCTTTCTTTTACATGTACAAAAGGGACATGATAAAATAACTTTGTCTTTTGACTCAAATACATTCTTTTTGACTTTTTACAATATCATAAATATGAAGACCGAACCTAGTTACAATTTCAACATCACCTCACTTCACCATGATTACAAAATATATGCGCCCACCTAATCCTTTACATAGAGATATGATCCCTCCAAACTTCGTTACTAACAAGCGCAATAGAAAACATCTCCCTTGTAGACATGACACACCCACAAATATTACCATAATTGACAAGATGGGGGATAATAGGCTTTCAATTATTCTTAGATCACCATATCACTTCACCTGCACAACGTCGGTCCGCCACTCACCTAAACTTTGGATGACCTCCCTGATGCTTATCTAAACTTTGGATGGTCTCCCTGATGCGTGTCCAAGTATCAAGCGTGCAATTTTAATGGCTATGAAAGACTTATTTACCAAGAGCCCCCCTTCTGATAACTTAGATCCACAATTTACTAACTAGTCAATCTCAAAGTTATTATTATGAAAGACATGGAAGACCTTAAAGTCATTAAATTGAAAGAGCATTTGAATTATGAAGAAAAATATATTTAGTCTATTATTCTCTTAACAAAAACCCTTTTATAAATAATAAATAAAAATGTGATGTCTTTCACTTTCATCATCATTATTATTATTTTCTAAAACATAAAAAAAAAAAAAAAAAAAATAAATAAAATTTGATGCAAGCCATAAAATTCTACTTAATTATTTGATGCTTTCCCCAAATTCCCATAAAAACAACATAACCAAAACCCCTTTACTCATAAGCCATTTCATGTACCTAACCCCAATGAAAATAACCATCTCAAACAAGAAGAAAGGTGGGGTTCTAAATTTCATTCGGAACCATAGATAACTCCCTCTTGTTGTGTATTTATAAAATATTTATGCACCTATGATAACAAAGAATGAACACCCAAACAAACACAAAAGGTGGTGAGCCTATGTTTTGAACCGTCAACCACCGCATTTCTAACTTAATGAAAGGAGCTGAGAAGGAGGAGGGGGACATACTGGAGTGGTCATATGAAGGAACGAAAGGAGTAGCCAAGAAGAAGAAGAAAAAAGGGAATGAAAGTAGCTGCAGAGAAGAAGATTGAGGAGGATGGACATATTTCATGAGCCATGGATGAATAACATGGTCGAAACAAAGCGTAGATTATTGATTTGGCTGTAGCTGCAAAGGTAAATGATTGGTTTACTCTAAAGAAAAAGAAGAGGAAGAGCCATTGCTAAATTTTGAAGATTTGAGGTTGTGGAATTGGGCGAATCACAATGTCGATGGCTGCCTCTGCAATTTACTTCTTGAATCTTCGAGGCGACGTTATCATCAATCGCCTCTATCGGGATGATTTCGGGCACATAAGCTTTTATTTCCCCTCTCTTGATCCATTCGAAACCACAAACTCTGAATGCTAATTTCCTTTCCTTTTGGGTCAAACGTTAGATATAAAAACAAGATTTTTAAGAAAATGGGGAGGCCATCCTTAGGGCTATTACCATTTAGATCCATCATGAGGGTTTATATTCATTTTAATAATTGGAAAGGATAGATGCACAAAATAGTAGTAGTTCCCATGATCTCTAGTTGTAATCAGTAGTCATAGATTAGAGAAATTCCAACGATAATGAACAGCACATGTCTATGAACTTCTTGTTAAATTCCAACAATAATTAACAGCACATGAATATGAATTTCTTGTTGTGCAAATACTGCCAAATTATATTTTGAATATTTTGCTGGATCTTTCCTAAACCAACAATTTATGTTGTTGTAGGCTTAAATCCTCAAATTTATGCAAAATTTATTGAATGAAAGTCGCTAGCCTTTTCATGACAGTAGAACTATGTAGTTAAAAATGCTTGTAGAAAATAATTATATTAGACACTAAAGTAAATATTTATGTCATTTGCAACGAGACGTGGCTTGGATAGATAGAGTTTGATATGGATCTGGAAAGTGTATTTTACTAGCCAACATTGTACTGTGAATGGCTAACAACTTTTATGATTTGGGCAAGTTTAGTTGTCATTTCCTAAGTTCAGTTCTTGTAGAAGGGTCTTAATTTTACTTTTTCTATATTGTTTACATTACTGCAAGAGAGATTCCAAAATTATTGTGAAAAACCTTGATCGGAAATAACTTGAGACTGCTGCAACCATGGCGTTCATAAAGCTTTGCCTTGCTTGTTCACACATTACTTTTGGCCGATACTGCCTTAGAATGAAACATGATATATTTTATACAATTCAGAGATACTGACTACAATAACTTATTGTTAAAAAAAGAAGATGATTTGCATCCATGATTGTCTTTTCATGTCAGCACAAAGGTTGCTATAGTGCCACTACAGGGAGGTTTTTCGTACAAGGTACTATGTGCCCAACTAGAATTTGCAGTGTGGCCAGTGCAGAGGCCATTTCTAGCTATTTCCCTTTTAGCATAGTCATGGAGGAATGAGTCTCTAACTCCCACTCATGCAAGTTGAGTAGTTGGCTTATTGTTTAGGTACGTGGCTTGGATACAGAGAGTCTGATATCGATCTCGAAAGTGTATTTTACCAGCCAATGTTGTACTGTGGATGGCTAGCAACTTTTACGAATTCACTTGCCCCCCTGATAATGTTTCATTCACTTATGTCTCTACCACATCTTTCACACAGTGGTGGGAGACCCACCCTTAAACCTTTAATCTCACAAAGGCTGCAACAGATGTTGCAATAGTGATAATGCTTCCATAACTCTTCCCAAACCTTGATGGTTATCCCAATTGGCCGACAAAACCCACACAGTTAGAGCTTCTGTAAGGGTGGAGTGCACATTATGCCATCAATGGCAAGCCCTAGGGTATTATGCCCATCAACAAGGTAACCTTCAATGTTAGGGAGGGCGATCAATCCTAGATAGATTGGTTAATCCGACACACAGGAACCATGGCTATCAAGGTGTAATTCTTCTAAAGTGAGAGACGAGGATAGTGCAAATTTAGTGGGTGGATAGTCTTAAACCGTAATCTCCTGAATCCATGTGCAATTTATTGAATGGAAGCAACTAGCCTTTTCATGATAGTACAACAATGTAGTGTGTTGGGTCCCTATAATACTAGTGATTACCCCATTACTATTGTAGTTATACCCCTTATTAATATTGTTGTGCCCCTATTACCCCCATATTGTTACTACTGTGCCCCATAGAATCCCTCTATTATTCTTTTTGTGGCTTTATATTATTATTGTTAGGTCGGCTGGATTACATTGTGACTCCTTAGACTCCTATATATAGAAAGGAGGTTTTGTCATTTGAATCATCCAAGAATTGTTCATTTATGTAATGTAAAAGAGGTTTCCCCCTCGAAGAGGCTGAATTCTAAGGCGTTGATCTATCTTTTCTATCTTTTCTTGAGCTGGTTTCATAACATTCGGTATCAGAGCTTTGGATTCTAGGGTTTCGCTACTCCAAACAGGTCATTGTGGCATTTTCGCTATAACTTTTTTTCCGTGACGGTTTAGAAGTCACAAAAAAAATCCATTTGAGAAGACATTGTGTGAAACCTTGGGTCCAAATTTTAGAGCTTTTCGCACTATTTGTGCGGAGTTATGATTTGAGGAAGTTGGTATTTTTGCAGACTCGTGAATTACATTCCAAATAGGTGACTTGGGGAAAATCATCATAACTTTCTCTCTGGGGATCGGATTGAAATTTTGTAAGAAGGTAAAGAAATAGGACGGATTGTAGCTTCTTCTATGCATTTTTCAGATCCATAGGTCGAAATAGTGACTCGTGGCACGTCATACAAGTTCGCTCTACTGAACTAGTCTATAATCAAGTCACTGTGGGAGATTTCACATAACGCTTCCTTGGAGAATCCAATTTGGGTCAGACTTGTGGCATTGGAAAGAGGACATAGAGGGCTACTACAGCTCACAAATTCAGAACTAGATGATTGGAAGGTATAGAGATACATCAGAGGCAATATCGAGCTCCTACAAAGTGAAAAACAATGTGTAAATTTTCTTAAATTTTTGCTTAAGCTTGGTTTGAAAATTTATTTTGAAGGAATTCAAAGGGCATAGTAGAATATTATTATCAGTAACTGATGCCCCGAAAGAAAATGAAAACACCTAGTAAGGAACCTGAAATCTCTAGCATGACTCATGAAGAAGAGGAAGAAATGCTACATGATATATCAAAATTACAAGAACAAGTGCAACACATGTCACGCTCACAAAAGCTAACAGAAGCTAAGACAAATGGCATGGAATATAAGATAAATGGCATGGAATCTAAGATAAAGGGCATGGAAGCTAAGATGGATGATTCGAAGACAGATTTGAAGAGAGACATGGCAGATTTGAAGACAGATTTGAAGATAGACATGGACGAATTGAAGATAAATATGAATAAGTTGCTACAAGAAATGGGCACTAACGGTGAAAGGGTACTAAAGGAAACTCATGATGAGAATAAAAAAGATGCTAATCATGATTCCATAGATGCTAATGTTGGATCGAAGACTCACCATATTCAAAAAATCGATATGAGGAAGTTTGATGGCAAGGATCCTGCCACACGGATATTACAGATGGAGCAATTCTTCAATCCCAATAATGTGCAAAACACACAAAAGGTACGTATGGCAACTTTATATTTGGAACCAAATCAGTTTGTATGGTATCAATGGCTTTGCTCTCGTAAACAATTTATCACTTGGGCAATTTTTACGGAAGAATTGGTAGCACATTATGAGGATACAAAAAGCAACACTTTTTTTAGCCAATTGATAAGTCTCAAACAAAAGGGTTCAATAATGGAGCACATTGAGGAGTTCCAAAAATTGAACATAAGGGTAAAAGATATTCCAGAGGAGCATAGGATTGATGTGTTCATAGGGTCTTTAAAGAATAATATCCAACATGATGTTCGCCTTTGGGAACCTGATTCATTAGAGAAGGCATTTAGGTTAGCAAGAAAAATGGAAAGCAAAATTATGGCAACCAGGAAGCATACCACTCACAACTATGAAGATGGAAGTGTTGTTGCCCCTAGTCTTCCACAACCTATAAGGTTGACACCACAAAAATTGGAAGAAAAAAGAGCAAAAGGGCTTTGTTACAGTTGTGATAGCAAATACACTAAAGGTCATAAGTGTGCTGAGAAGAAATTATTCTATATAGATTGTGAAGAGGAAGAAGAAAAGGAACAAGAAAGGTCAAAAGAAGAGGATATACTCCAGGAACAAAGCCTAGAT
Organism: Pinus tabuliformis; assembly: GCA_031772625.1. Classification (NCBI taxonomy): domain Eukaryota; kingdom Viridiplantae; phylum Streptophyta; class Pinopsida; order Pinales; family Pinaceae; genus Pinus; species Pinus tabuliformis. Next base: position 731,481,834 of record CM062815.1, read on the forward strand.
GAAGAAAAATAAATCCGACCATATCTTGTAATGCATTGGCGGGAATTACCACTCCTCAAACCATCAAGATAGAAGGACAAATCAAGAAGAAAAAGGTAATAGTGTTGATTGATTCAGGAAGCACCCACAATTTTATTCATTGTAAGGTAGCAAAAGAATTGAATTGCTTCCTATATCTAGCACCAGAGTTTCAAGTGATGATTGCAAATGGAGGAACAATAAATTTCTCTGGAAAGTGCCATAATATCAAGCTATCCATGGGAGAATATGTATTGACTAGCCCAATGCTTTCCATTCCAATGGGAGGTGCTGATGTTGTACTAGGAGTCCAATGGCTACAATCCCTGGGTACAATAGCCTTTAATTTTCAAGAACTTTTCATGAAATTTTCTGCGGAAGGAAAGGAAGTTGAATTAAGAGGTATTGCAGGGAAACTAGGAAACATAATCATCTCTAATGGTGTGACAAAGCTTCTTAAAAAGGAGAAAAGAGGTGTAATTGCACAATTATGCTCGCTAGATGTTTCCACATCGGAATCATCTATTTCTCCAGATCTCCAAAAAGTCCTGGACAATCATTCCAAGGTATTTGAGACTCCCAAAGGTCTCCCACCTATGCGTGATCATGATCATGCTATTCATCTGATTCCAGGAAGTGTTCCTCCAAACATCAGGCCGTACAAATATCCCTATGTCCAAAAGAGTGAAATTGAACGTATGGTTGCAGAAATGCTAGAGGCTGGTATAATTCAACCGAGTCAAAGTTCTTTCTCTGCTCTAGTAGTATTGGTGCACAAGAAGGATGGATCATGGCGCATGTGTCCGAATTATAGGGAGCTCAACAAGCTCACTATTAAAGATAAGTTCCGCATTCCTGTCATTGATGAATTACTGGATGAATTGCATGGATCAATTTACTTCACCAAGTTGGATCTTCATTCAGGATATCATCAAATCAGAATGAAGATTGAAGACATTCTGAAAACAACATTTAGAACTCATGAGGGTCATTATGAATTTTTGGTCATGCCTTTTGGCCTTACCAATGCACCTTCAACATTTCAAGGTTTGATGAATTCAATTTTCAAACCATTCCTTAGAAAATTTGTGTTAGTATTTTTTGATGATATACTAATCTACAGCAAGTCTTGGAAGGATCATGTTGAACATGTTGATAGGGTGCTACAACTATTGAAAGAGAAACAATTATATGCCAAAAGATCCAAATGTTTCTTTGGAGTCTAGGAGGTGGAATATTTGGGTCATATTGTATCTCATGAAGGAGTTAAGGTAGACCCTAGCAAAATTAAATCCATTAGGGAATGGAAAATCCCCACATCCATAAAGCATCTGCGAGGATTTCTTGGGTTGATAGGGTATTATCGCAAGTTTGTTAAGAATTATGGGAGAATAGCAGCACCTCTAACAACATTATTGAAGAAAGATGCATTTTCATGGACTCCGGAAGCAACAAAGGCCTTTGAACATCTTAAAGAGGCAATGTGCCAAGCACCAGTCTTAGCTACACCGGACTTCATGAAAACCTTTATTGTGGAATGTGATGCCTCAGGAAATGAAATTGGTGCTGTTCTAATGCAAGATGAAATACCGATTGCTTTTGAAAGTCGTCCAATCAAGGGAAAGTTTTTAAGCAAAGCTATTTATGAGAAGGAAATGTTGGCAATACTCCATGCACTTAAGAAATGGCGACCCTACCTAATGGGAAGACACTTCAAGGTAAAAACGGATCATGATAGCCTTAAATACTTTTTAGAACAAAGATTATTCTCTGAAGAGCAACAAAAGTGGGTCACAAAGATGTTGGGTTATGACTTTCAAATCATTTACAAAAAAGGGAAGCAAAATGTGGTGGCAAATGCACTCTCAAGAAAGGATGAGGATGTGGAAGCATTGTTGTGCGCCATTTCTATTATCCAACCAGATTGGATAAACGAAGCAAGGGAGGAATGGAAGAATGACGAAGAAGTGTGGGCACTTATTCAAATGTTACAACAAGATTCCAGTATGTCTGATACATTTAGCTGGAAAAATGATTCGTTATGGTACAAAGATCGCTTATACCTTTGTAAGAATTCCCAGCTAAAACAAAAGATTCTTATGGAATTGCACACTTCTCCCTTAGGAGGCACTCAGGATTTTTAAAAACTTACCACAGGGTTAAGAAGGAATTTTTTTGGGATGGCCTTAAATCAGATATTCAAAAGTTTGTGGTGGAATTTTTGGTTTGCCAACAAAATAAAGTTGAAACAATTAAGACACCAGGTCTATTACAACCTTTTCCATTCCAAGCCAACGTTGGGAGGAGGTTTCAATGGATTTTATCACAGGTTTACCCAAGTCTGAGGGAAAGAGTGTCATCATGGTGGTAGTTGACAAACTTACCAAGTATGCACACTTTTGTGCATTATCACATCCATTTAAAGCCAGTACAGTTTCTACTGCATTTATGGAAACAATTCAAAAGCTACATGGAAACCCAAAGATTATTGTAAGTGACAGAGATCCCATTTTCACTGGAAATTTTTGGACAGAATTATTTTCTTGTCTTGGGACTCAGTTAGCTCATAGCTCATCTTATCATCCTCAATCTGATGGGTAAACTGAGATAGTAAACAAATGTTTGGAAGGATATCTTTGTTGCTTTGTATCTAATAAACAGACACAATGGGTCAAATGGTTGCCTCTGGCTGAATGGTGGTATAACACTTCCTTCCATACAGCAACAAAAATGACCCCATTTATGGCATTTTACAGGTATCAACCACCATCCATCACATCATATTTAAGAGAAAATTCTAAGGTTCAGGCAGTGGAACATCACATCGAACATCAACAACAAGTCCTCCAACTCTTAAAGGATAACCTCGTGTTGGCACAGAATAGAATGAAACAACAGCAGATCAACATCGCAGTGAAAGAATTTTTGATGTAGGTGATTGGGTATTCCTACGGCTACAACCATATAAGCAAATGTCCCTCAAGAAAGCTAAGAAGGAAAATAAATTATCACCAAAGTATTATGGTCCGTACAAGGTGTTGCAAAAGATTGGTACTATGGCATACAAATTGGAGCTTCCTGCAACTTCTCGATTGCAACCAGTTTTCCATGTTTCATGTTTAAAGAAGGTTATAGGCGACAAGCTCCCAGTTCAAACAATATTGCCAGAACTTGATGAGGAAGGAAAAATTATATTGGAACCGGAAGCAGTCACAGAAATAAGAACTCGACAACGACGAAATCATTCAATTCCAGAGTATCTTATCAAGTGGAAGAACTTATCCACTGAAGATTCCACATGGGAGGATGAGAATTTTATGCAGAACTACTCAAGCATTGAGGACAACACTTTTTTGAAGGAGAGGGGCATGTTGGGTCCCTATAATACTAGTGATTACCCCATTACTATTGTATTTATACCCCCTATTAATATTGTTGTGCCCCTATTACCCCCATATTGTTACTACTGTGCCCCATAGAATCCCTCTATTATTATTTTGTGGCTTTATAGTATTATTGTTAGGTCGGATGGATTACATTGTGACTCCTTAGACTCCTATATATAGAAAGGAGGTTTTGTCATTTGAATCATCCAAGAATTGTTCATTTATGTAATGTAAAGGAGGTTGCCCCCTCGAAGAGGCTGAATTCTAAGGCGTTGATCTATCTTTTCTATCTTTTCTTGAGCTGGTTTCATAACATAGTGTGAATAGTGTGAATCACTAGTTGAAAATGCTTATATAAAAAAATTATGTTAGACACTGGAGTAAATATTTATGTCATTTACAAAAGTACGTGGCTTGGATAGAGAGAGTATGATATGGATTTGGAGAGTGTCTTTTACTAACCAACGTTGGATTGTGAATGGATGTCAACTTTTACTAATGCACTTGCCTCCCCTGATAAATTTTGGCCTTGCTAACATTATAGATGATCTAATATATTTGTTTAGAACTATGAAGTCTACACTGAAAAATATAATATATATTATGGTAAAAGAGAAGATTATAGAGGGCTAGGCCCTTGGTTTTTACATCAACCTATGGAAGTGTGATATACACAATTATATAGTTTTGTATGCAGTGTTGGCACAAAACAACCACAGTGAATTCCTGACCATATATGGCAAAACTACTGAAGCAACTTTGCTTGGAATAAAATATCATGCTTGCCATAAAAACTTCATTGTTAACTCAATTCACAATTAATTAATTCATTACTTTTCTTGCAATCTATTCTCAATCTGAAATTTGAACGTGGAAATCATTACACGTGTTGGAATTGTCACCTCAGAATGATTGTTGTCTCATTCATTTTTGTCTGCAAACAGTGTTTAGTGTGTGGGTTGATGGTGTACAGTGACTATGAAAGGGTTTGTCTTAAGTTTACTTGTTCTTGATATTGACATTTATTTCATCCAAAAGGAGACAAGACAATAGACAATTGCATCCAGATTGGAGAAGATCCAAAACCTAGTCCTCATTGGAAAGGTGAGGAGAAGAGGTAAGAAAGGACGATCCAAGAAGAACCAGAAGAGGAACACGAAATAATTTGATTCTTAAAATTAGGGAAAGAAAGATTTATGTCATATGAGATGGGCCAATATGCATCTACATGTTTCGAGAAGAAGAATTCCAAGCAACAATAAACACAATTTACAAGGAGTGCAAAAGATTTAGTCCAACTAAATGAGTTAGCATCCAAGCTTGAGGTAACTTTCTCCACGTTGTGCTTTTCTACTAATACCATTTATGTTATAGGGTGGTAGCTGGACAATGGAGCATCTAATGTCTAGACACATGGACTCTAACAAGGAGTATTTTTGAAAACTATACGAATGCAAGGATGGCATAGAGGTGGAGTAGGGTGTCGATGCCCCATATCATGTTATTGGAATGGGGCCCGTCTTTTTTTGCATACCTTTAGGTGATGTTCTCAAGTTGTATGATGTCTTGCATGTTCTCAACTTTGATAAGAATCTTATTTCATTTACTTGCATGACAGATCTAAATTGTGTGATTGAGTTTGATGATCAACAAATCATCATTAGAGGTCACAATCATGATCTTGGTTGTGATTTTTAGCTAGAGGAGTTGTTGAGTCCCTATAATACTAGTGATTACTCCATTAATATTGTAGTTATACCCCTTATTTATATTGTTGTGCCCCTATTACCCCCATATTGTTATTTCTGTGCCCATAGAATCCCTCTATTGTTATTTTTGTGGCTTTATATTATTATTGTTAGGTCGGCTGGATTATATTGTGACTCCTTAGACTCCTATATATAGAAAGGAGGTTTTGTCATTTGAATCATCCAAGAATTGTTCATTTATGTAATGTAAAGGAGGTTTCCCCCTCGAAGAGGCTGAATTCTAAGGCGTTGATCTATCTTTTCTATCTTTTTTGAGCTGGTTTCATAACATTTGGTATCAGAGCTTTGGATTCTAGGGTTTCGCTGCTCCAAACAGGTCATCGTGGCATTTTCGCTATAACTTTTTTCTGTGACGTTTCAGAAGTCGCAAAAAAAACCCATTTGAGAAGAAATCGCGCTGAACCTTGGGTCCGAATTTCAGAGCTTTTCGCGCGATATTTTCGGAGATATGATCTGAGGAAGTTGGTCTTTTTGCAGACTCCTGAATTACATTCAAAACAGGTGACCTGGGGAAAATCGTCATAACTTTCTCTCTGAGGATCGGATTGAAATTTCGTAAGAAGGTACAGAAAGAGGACGGACTGTAGTTTCTTGTATATATTTTTCAGATCAAAGGTTGAAACAGTGACTCGTGGCACGTCGTACAAGTTCGCTCTACTGAACTAGTCTATAATCAAGTCACTGTGGGAGATTTCACATAACTCTTCCTTGGAGAATCCAATTTGGTTCAGACTTGTGGCATTGGAAAGAGGACACAGAAGGCTACTACAGGTCACAATTTCAGAACTGGATGATTCGAAATTACAGAGATACATCAGATTCAATATCAGGCTTCTACAAAGTGAAAAAAGGTGTGTAGTTTTTTTTTTTATTTTTGCATAAGCTTGGTTTGAAGGAATTCAAAGGGCATAGTAAAGCATTATTATCGGTAACTGATGCCCCGAGGAAAGAAAATGCAAACACCTAGTAAGGAACCTGAAAGCTCTAGCATGACTCATGAAGAAGAGGAAGAAATGCTACATGATATATCAAAATTACAAGAACAAGTGCAACAAATGTCACGCTCACAAAAGCTAACAGAAGCTAAGATAAATGGCGTGGAATCTAAGATAAAGGGCATGGAAGCTAAGATGGACGATTTGAAGATAGATTTGAAGACAGATTTGAAGAGAGACATGGCAGATTTGAAGATAGATTTGAAGACAGACATGGCAGATTTGAAGACAGATTTGACAAATTTTCTACAAGAAATACTTACTAATGGTGAAAAGGTAGTAAAGGAAACTCATGATGCGAACAAAAGAAATGTTAATCATGATTCCATAGACTCTAATGTTGGATCGAAGACCCACCATATTCCAAAAATCGATATGAGGAAGTTTGATGGCAAGGATCCCGCCACATGGATATTACAGATGGAGCAATTCTTCGATCTCAATAATGTGCAAAACACACAAAAGGTACGTATGGCAACTTTATATTTGGAACCAAATCAGTTTGTATGGTATCAATGGCTTTGCTCTCGTAAACAATTTATCACTTGGGCAATTTTTACGGAAGAATTGATAGCACATTATGAGGATACAAAAAGCAACACTTTTTTTAGCCAATTGATAAGTCTCAAACAAAAGGGTTCAATAATGGAGCACATTGAGGAGTTCCAAAAATTGAACATAAGGGTAAAAGATATTCCAGAGGAGCATAGGATTGATGTGTTCATAGGGTCTTTAAAGGATAATATCCAACATGATGTTCGCCTTTGGGAACCTGATTCATTAGAGAAGGCATTCAGGTTAGCAAGAAAAATGGAAAGCAAAATTATGGCAACCAGGAAGCATACCACTCACAACTATAAAGACGGAAGTGTTGTTGCCCCTAGTCTTCCACAACCTATAAGGTTGACACCACAACAATTGGAAGAAAAAAGAGCAAAAGGGCTTTGTTACAGTTGTGATAGCAAATACACTAAAGGTCATAAGTGTGCTGAGAAGAAATTATTCTACATAGATTGTGAAGAGGAAGAAGAAAAGGAGCAAGAAAGGTCAAAAGAAGAGGATATACTCCAGGAACAAAGCCTAGATGAAGAACAAATAAATCCGACCATATCTTGTAATGCATTGGCGGGAATTACCACTCCTCAAACCATCAAGATAGAAGGACAAATCAAGAAGAAAAAGGTAATAGTGTTGATTGATTCAGGAAGCACCCACAATTTTATTCATTGTAGGGTAGCAAAAGAATTGAATTGCTTCCTATATCCAGCACCAGAGTGTCAAGTGATGATTGCAAATGGAGGAACAATAAATTGCTCTGGAAAGTGCCATAATATCAAGCTATCCATGGGAGAATATGTATTGACTAGCCCAATGCTTTCCATTCCAATGGGAGGTGCTGATGTTGTACTAGGAGTCCAATGGCTACAATCCTTGGGTACAATAGCTTTTAATTTTCAAGAACTTTTCATCAAATTTTCTGTGGAAGGAAAGGAAGTTGAATTAAGGGGTATTGCAGGGAAACCAGGAAAGATAATCAGCTCTAATGGTATGACAAAGCTTCTAAAAAAGGAGCAAAGAGGTGTAATTGCACAATTATGTTCGCTAGATGTTTCCACATTGGAATCATCTATTTCTCCAGATCTCCAAAAAGTCCTGGACAATCATTCCAAGGTATTTGAGACTCCCAAAGGTCTCCCACCTATGCGTGATCATGATCATGCTATTCATCTGATTCCAGGAAGTGTTCCTCCAAACATCAGGCCGTACAGATATCCCTATGTCCAAAAAAGTGAAATTGAACGTATGGTTGCAGAAATGCTAGAGGCTGGTATAATTCAACCGAGTCAAAGTTCTTTCTCTGCTCCAGTAGTATTGGTGCACAAGAAGGATGGATCATGGCGCATGTGTCCGGATTATAGGGAGCTCAACAAGCTCACTATTAAAGATAAGTTCCCCATTCCTGTCATTGATGAATTACTGGATGAATTGCATGGATCAATTTACTTCACCAAGTTGGATCTTCGTTCAGGATATCATCAAATCAGAATGAAGATTGAAGACATTCCGAAAACGGCATTTAGAACTCATGAGGGTCATTATGAATTTTTGGTCATGCCTTTTGGCCTTACCAATGCACCTTCAACATTTCAAGGTTTGATGAATTCAATTTTCAAACCATTCCTTAGAAAATTTGTGTTAGTATTTTTTGATGATATACTAATCTACAGCAAGTCTTGGAAGGATCATGTTGAACATGTTGACAGGGTGCTACAACTATTGGAGGAGAAACAATTATATGCAAAAAGATCCAAATGTTTCTTTGGAGTCCAGGAGGTGGAATATTTGGGTCATATTGTATCTCATGAAGGAGTTAAGGTAGACCCTAGCAAAATTAAAGCCATTAAGGAATGGAAAATCCCCACATCCATAAAGCATCTGCGAGGATTTCTTGGGTTGACAGGGTATTATCGCAAGTTTGTTAAGAATTATGGGAGAATAGCAGCACCTCTAACAACATTATTGAAGAAAGATGCATTTTCATGGACTCCGGAAGCAACAAAGGCCTTTGAACATCTTAAAGAGGCAATGTGCCAAGCACCGGTCTTAGCTACACCGGACTTCACAAAAACCTTTATTGTGGAATGTGATGCTTCAGGAAATGGAATTGGTGCTGTTCTAATGCAAGATGAAAGACCCATTGCTTTTGAAAGTCGTCCAATCAAGGGAAAGTTTTTAAGCAAAGCTATTTATGAGAAGGAAATGTTGGCAATACTCCATGCACTTAAGAAATGGCGACCCTACCTAATGGGAAGACACTTCAAGGTAAAAACGGATCATGATAGCCTTAAATACTTTTTAGAACAAAGATTATCCTCTGAAGAGCAACAAAAGTGGGTCACAAAGATGTTGGGTTATGACTTTGAAATCATCTACAAAAAAGGGAAGCAAAATGTGGTGGCAGATGCACTCTCAAGAAAGGATGAGGATGTGGAAGCATTGTTGTGCGCCATTTCTATTATCCAACCAGATTGGATAAACGAAGCAAGGGAGGAATGGAAGAATGACGAAGAAGTGTGGGCACTTATTCGAAAGCTACAACAAGATTCCAGTACGTCTGATACATTTAGCTGGAAAAATGATTCGTTATGGTACAAAGATCGCTTATACCTCTGTAAGAATTCCCAGCTAAAACAAAAGATTCTTATGGAATTGCACACTTCTCCCTTAGGAGGGCACTCAGGATTTTTAAAAACTTACCACAGGGTTAAGAAGGAATTTTTTTGGGATGGCCTTAAATCAGATATTCAAAAGTTTGTGGCGGAATGTTTGGTTTGCCAACAAAATAAAGTTGAAACAATTAAGACACCGGGTCTATTACAACCTTTATCCATTCCAAGCCAACGTTGGGAGGAGGTTTCAATGGATTTTATCACAGGTTTACCCAAGTCTGAGGGAAAGAGTGTCATCATGGTGGTAGTTGACAGACTTACCAAGTATGCACACTTTTGTGCATTATCACATCCATTTAAAGCCAGTACAGTTTCTACTGCATTTATGGAAACAATTCAAAAGCTACATGGAAACCCAAAGATTATTGTAAGTGACAGAGATCCCATTTTCACTGGAAATTTTTGGACAGAATTATTTTCTTGTCTTGGTACTCAGTTAGCTCATAGCTCATCTTATCATCCTCAATCTGATGGGCAAACTGAGATAGTAAACAAATGTTTGGAAGGATATCTTCGTTGCTTTGTATCTGATAAACAGACACAATGGGTCAAATGGTTGCCTCTGGCTGAATGGTGGTATAACACTTCCTTCCATACAGCAACAAAAATGACCCCATTTATGGCACTTTATGGGTATCAACCACCATCCATCACATCATATTTAAGAGAAAATTCTAAGGTTCAGGCAGTGGAACATCACATCGAACATCAACAACAAGTCCTCCAACTCTTAAAGGATAACCTCGTGTTGGCACAAAATAGAATGAAACAACAGGCAGATCAACATCGCAGTGAAAGAAGTTTTGATGTAGGTGATTGGGTATTCCTACGGCTACAACCATATAAGCAAATGTCCCTCAAGCAAGCTAAGAAGGATAATAAATTATCACCAAAGTATTATGGTCCGTACAAGGTGTTGCAAAAGATTGGTACTATGGCATACAAATTGGAGCTTCCTGCAGCTTCTCGATTGCACCCAGTTTTCCATGTTTCATGTTTAAAGAAGGTTATAGGCGACAAGCTCCCAGTTCAAACAATATTGCCAGAACTTGACGAGGAAGGAAAAATTATATTGGAACCGGAAGCAGTCACAGAAACAAGAACTCGACAGCTACGAAATCGATCAATTTCAGAGTATCTTATCAAGTGGAAGAACTTATCCGCTGAAGATTCCACATGGGAGGATGAGAATTTTATGCAGAAGTATCCAGAACTACTCAAGCGTTGAGGACAACACTTTTTTGAAGGAGAGGGGCATGTTGGGTCCCTATAATACTAGTGATTACCCCATTACTATTGTAGTTATACCCCTTATTTATATTGTTGTGCCCCCATTACCCCCATATTGTTATTAATGTGCCCATAGAATCCCTCTATTGTTATTTTTGTGGCTTTATATTATTATTGTTAGGTCGGCTGGATTATATTGTGACTCCTTAGACTCCTATATATAGAAAGGAGGTTTTGTCATTTGAATCATCCAAGAATTGTTCATTTATGTAATGTAAAGGAGGTTTCCCCCTCGAAGAGGCTGAATTCTAAGGTGTGGATCTCTCTTTTCTATCTTTTTGTGAGCTGGTTTCATAACAGGAGTGGCCTTTATAGTGTGCTAGTAGCTTTGATGAAGCATTGTGCTTTAATGCATTAAAATGACAAATTGTGTAAGATGTGGCAAAGGTAGTTTGGTCATTTGCACTATGGAGTGGTTATGCGCTTATTCTCTATATTCCAACACAATAGAAGACAATGGTGAGTAGAGTTGTTAAATTTGATGTGGAAACATTTTTATCTTAATCTCAAGTGCCACTTTGTAGAGGTTGATGGAGAAAAGCTTGGCTGTCCCAAAAGCTGATTAAAAGAAGAATAAAATCTAGTTCATATCAGCAAGGTTCTGATGAAGGAATAGGGGCATGTTTACAATCTAGTTTAGTAGAGAAGCTAGGATGGCTTACACAAACTTTGCAAGAGGCACAAGAACAAGTGGGAACACAAAAGGCTTCTTTCTAGGTGAGTCATTCCCCTAAATATTATAAAAGTTTGACACTAACCTTAAAATATTCCCCTGAATATTGTAGCCTGTAAAAGTTTGACACTAACCTTAAAATATCAATTCCAGTCCATGAAATTTCAAAACTACAGTATGCGAATATTTCAGTTAATGAGGCCATCATTCTTTGACAAAAATATTCTTAAAGCAATGATACTACTATTCTTTTTCTTTAGCAGTTAAATACCCACATTAGTGCCCCTTACTTCTGTAATATTACACTGCCATCAATTGTTTCCCTCTGAGTTTACAGTAGTTGATTTTGTGAGAAATATGTGATTAGTTTTAGCCTTTAGGTGCCTTGCTTTTGCCTTTCTAAAGATAAATATCTTTTGTATTAACCATCATGCTTAATTTATTTATCTTCAGGGCCTGTTTTAGGGTCATCTTCATGCTAGCCACATGTATCCTTCTTGTCGTAGTGGAAAAAACACAGACAAAAAAACACATTCCCTTCTAAAATTAAAAGCCTTATAGTGTTAATTTCTCCTGCCAAGCATGCAATTAATGGAAAATAACTACTCACACTAATAAGTCACTAATGGAAAAATTACCATCTATATATTTAATCCTAACCTCATGCTAACAATGTGAATGTTAAGTAGTACATACTTTTGCTGGAAAATGTAAACCTTTTAAAAATTGTTGTTTTTATAGTTGCGACTTGCTACTAGTCTTTTTTCTTTAGGTACAGTTTCATCCTTGCTAGGTCAGTGTTCTCAATACTGAGAAACAAAATAATCATGTCCAAAAAGGTTCTAACTTCTTATTAGCACTCATATTTGAAATAGAACAAAAAACTGGCACCACAAGGTATTAGAGTATAAGTGTGTCTAGACTTAAGATGATGTCAGTTGGAAAAGAACTCTTTCCTATCTATATCAAGTTTCCTATCAATTTCCTATTGGAAATTATTCCTAATTATCTTCATTCTGGAAATGAGACATTATTATGATCACTCAGTTACCAAATCCGACCTATGGGACTCTCTTGCTTCTCAAAAACACGTAACAACTACAGTGATAATAGTTTTTTCTAATTTCTGGTTCATATGTCTTTTGAAATATATTGACATCCCTTTCCGTAATATGCTCTTTGTATATTAAACAACTTTAAGCAAGGGCCTGCAGGGCCCCCAAATTTAAACAAGATCCTATCAGAAACAGATTCCTTTGAAGCACACAATTGATCAGAATCATGGAAACACCGTCAAACCCCCTTTCTGAAGAAATAATGAGAAAGGGAGAATAAATATATAGGTGCAAGGGTACCCTTGTTGTCTCTCAAGCAACATGCAAGGAAGCAATATGTACTTGTTTGGAGAAACATAAACTGACCTACCATAAAATGCCAATGAAATGTGCGGGGAAAAATACACCCTGAGGCCATATTTAAGCTAATTGCGTACCAGTGCTCCATTGCAATAGAGATCTATAAGCCCAGTGGTAGGGCGTTATCCTCTTTAGCCCATTGAAAATTTTATCACAATCCCAGAACAATGGTTGTGTACAAGAACAACTAGCCTTTGACAGAAGAAGAAAAAGTAAACAACCATAATGTAGTATATGCATATTAGCAACGAGGCATTCCACAAAAATGTTGCCAATATCAAGTAGGCTATGAAACCAGCCTAAACTCCGCTTCTAAATACATGTTTCCAAAAAAACTTTGAAACCGTTTGGTCATCCTCAATTAAACTATGAAAAGGTATGGCTTCAAATGACACGAATAAAAACACTCTCCATAGAGCTCTTGACTTTTGCAAATTGCAAAAGAAACCCATAATAATATCTCCACCCAAGGTGAGACACAAAACCTCCATGTGCAGCACCTATAAACACATGACTTGCCATGAAGTTCTATGTAGTATTTTCCCCAAATGAACAAAGAATAAGTCCAAAAAATGTATTGCTTGAAATCTTGTACATAATATTTTATGTACATCATTGTAACGGTGGTTTGGTCAAAGATCACTCATCTAACACTCCACCTGCTCCATTGAACTCTTGACTTACCTCCACCTATTTCAGCTCAAGACTCTTATATATAGCTAATGGAATGTAGAGTGTACACCATGTCATGCACAATTTGACAATATTCTTTTGGTACAACTTTCATTCTTCTATCTTTATGCAAGTATTTTCCATAATTACAAAGTTTGGCTGAATTGGGCTAAATAATTTAAAATATGGAAAAAAATCATACAATTGAATTATTTGGTGCAATTTACTTTGGATGGTATGTGTAATCAATGTAAAAATTTGGTGGTAGGGAGATAAATATTGTGAATGCTTATGGAAATATTTTGAGTTTAGTGTATAGTTCATAAAGACAAAGGGCATCGTTATTGTTGGTAGTTGATGAGCTCTTTTGTGATGGACAAACTCAGCTTCTCTGTTTCCTACTTCTAGCTCAGTAGCTTGTGATGTATTAGGTAGTTGATGTTTGTAGATGTCCTAATCATTAATTCTAAGTTTTTGCAAATTTCTTCTTGGTTGCTAGAACCACAACTGTCACATGCTCTTTGCTGCTAGATATTGACACCATTGGTTGTTTTCCTCACTATGTTCTAAATATTTTACAATCACATTCTTTTCCAAATGTCATCTTTGAATTAGGGTTTGATTCCTTTTTCCCAAGGAAAACACTTCACGGAAAGTGCTTTTGAGTACTTCCTTATGAGCTATAGATGGTAAATGGGGTAAATCATCAGCCCTGATTATTGATCCTAATTACGGGGGATAAAGAGAGTAGAACTCATGAAATACTCAACTTTGGGGGAGAGATCTCCCATCTCGCTTATGACCACTTGAGCTACCCGATTAGGTTATTGTTGAACCTCAGAATTACCCTCTCCTTGACAATTTTTCTCACCATTTTCCCTTGCTTTTCCATAAGATTACAGATCCCAATCAAATGATAAATGATAGATTTTGTCTTAAGGAAGGCATTGAATGATTGACATGTTATATTTTTGTGTTTTTTCTATTTGAATAAATTTTTACAAATTAGTTACAGAACGCATCATGTTATGTAGTTAACTGTGTACTTCGTAGCTACTTCCATGGTCTGGCAGGTTCCAGGTGTCAAATGAAGAATCATGCCACATGGGCATCTCTAGAATTGTCTCCACGTGGATTCTATCCTATTCACTCTGCCCAGATTGACAAGAAAGCAAGCTCAAGATCATAGTCAAAGGTGGAGTCAAACATATGATACCCGGAAGCAGTAGGACTCTTCATATGCTTTTTCATGGTTAATAAATAAATCTAACAGTATTGTTGCAAGCATTAACTTGTATCATCCACTTGTGTTAATGGTTCTGTTGCAAACATCTCGCTCGAATTTAAGCCACCTATAGATAATCATATGTTTACATAGTTCTGTTGTAATGCATATGAGCCACTTGTAGCTAGTTTTCCTCAAAGACAGTTATGATTATTTCCTTTTAAATACTGGTTGCAGAGAACCGAGAAGGGTTTGAAGAATTTTATGTATTAAGTTCAGACTTTCAACTCTGTATTTTGGACTTCATTATTTTCTATAATATAAGTCATGTGTTGACCAATGATCCTTTAAGAGAGAATTTTTAATTAGTTAGCAACTCAACCAAGTCAGTTGCAGAGGGCCCCTGCATTGAAGGAGGTTTTCTTTCCATTTGTTTTATATTTAGTTTTAATTTCATTACTTTGCTTTTAGCAGTTTTACTAACTTAGGTTGATTTATTTTATTTTTTATCAATAGCATAATGTTAAAACTCAATTGTGTAGTCTTGTTCTTCCAACACATTTCATGAAAGGAAATGATTTTGTTTCTAAACATAGTAAGGTTGAAGTAATAAGAATGCACTGTTGTCTAGTTTACTCATTGTTTTGTTATTTATTTTCTAGGACAAATTTGTCAATCCACTGTGTTAATGAATTCTTTTGAACACCATTTTAAGTTGACACTCATCCTAAACTAAATGATTAAACATTCACTTCACACAATGGTTGAAATCAATCAGTTACCTTCTGCATGTTTCAATTAGTTCTCTAGATCATAAAGTATAGAAAGTTGCTTGTATCCCATCTTAAGAAGGTTATCTTTCAAAATTGAAGGTTAGAGTAACTAGAAGTACTTCAGTTGATTTCATTCTCTGTATTTATTTCATCATGAATTACAACTTCACCCTTAATTTTAAGAAATAGATTCATGACTTAGGATTAATGACGAGATAGGATAGATGCTCTATTTTTCCTTTCTTTAAATTAGATTTTGACTAGCTTCAGCTCTTGGTTCACCTTTAGGAAGTTTATATTCACTTACGTTTCTCATAGTTCAGATTGTACATCATTAGGAATCAAAGAACAGAAACCCCCAAAACAATATAAAAATACAAAACAATGAAGTAGGAAGGGTTAACTAAGCACATATAGTGCACTACACTTCATCATCTTACAAACCCCGATTGATAATTTATGCAAGCAATTTAGGACACTAAATTGACTAAACATTTTGGCGTCGTTTCCAAGGAAGTGTAAATTAGGTAACCACATCTATTAAATCTAAAAAAAATGATATGCGTAGAGAAAGAGACTCTAGGGGTAGATTTATAGCTAGAGGCAGGAGTTCAATTCCTACAACACCACCTACTCCACCAAGACTAAGAAGAGATACACCTCCATCTCAAGCTCATACCTCCTGAAGTTCTAAGGTTAGAAATTCAATCAAGAGGATCTCCTACTTCATCTACTAAGGCAGTCCTAGAGGAGATGAATTTTGGATCTCCAATAGAAGGAGTAGCATTTTTCACCTCCACAGGGGAACATATTTTAGTTGAAGAATTAAGAATACCTAGTGAGAAAGAAGAAGTAGAACCTCCCTCCCACACACCATTAATAGAGGAACCAGAGGAAGAACAATTAACCTTGCAGGTTGAATCTTATATTGACTTTGAAGAAACTATAATGTTAGAAGAAGGAGAGGATGGAGAATTCACACTGTTTGGAGGAGGAGGAGGTAGAGGAAGAGGTAGAGAAAATAATGGAGAAGGCATAGGAAATAATGGAGGAGGTAGAGGAAATAGGGAAATTGATAATTCTTTTGGATTCCCTATAGTTGATGAAGAAACAAATGTGACAATGAAAAATATCTCACCTTCTGTCCTCCAAAATTTCCACGAGTTAAAAAGTGAAGACCCTGAAACATTTTTATTTGAATTTGAAGTTTTTGTGCAGAAATTATGATTATTTAGAAGACTCTCAAAAACTTAAGTTGTTTCCTTCAATGTTGAAAGGAGCTGCTTTAAAGTGGTTCATGGGGTTGGTCACTCAGTCCATTAGAACATGGAATGACATGAAGAAAGTATTTTTGGACAGGTATTTGGATTATTGCATGCCCATAAATCACAAGGATGAAGTGTTCAAAATGATGCAAAGAGAGGATGAAAATTTAGAGGATTTAATTGATTGATTCAACTATAACTTGAAAAGAGCAAAGATGGATAATTTAGATGAAGATACCTTAAAATCTCTTCTATTAAAATCTATTAGAGATGAGTGGATAGATATCCTTAACATGAAGGGGAAGGGAGATATCTCTCAAGTCCCATTAAGTGACATAGGAGAATTATGTGTTCATCTCTCAACAGGAAAATCCAAAATTGGGAAAGGTCCAAGAGATCCTTATCTTGTTAGAGTGAATAAATCTGCAACTGGATCAGTGAGTAGGGTAGAAATTGGGAATATGCCTAATGTATTCAAAATAGATATTCTAGGGAGCTTTAGTGAAAAATAGACACCCTTAAGTTACAAAACAAGCAGAAAATCGAGGTTGATGCTTTAGCTATTTTCTGTCCCAAATGCAGAAAAAAAACACGCTTTAAGAGAATTCCCTTTGGATGCAAAAATCATAGAGACTTGTGTGATTTGTTCAGAAAACCATGAGACCAAGGGTTGTCCTTCAGTTCTAGGTCTTAAGGCTATTTTTCAAGAAGAAACAATTCCAAATTCAATAGAATCTCTTTTTCTTTGTCTCTAGAAGACCTTGTCAAGGGCCACAAAATCAGGGAATTAACAATCAAATGTATATTCAGCCCCCACCAAATTGGAATTCTTGGTAGCAATATTGGCCTCAACCTCAATCTCAACCTTGGGCTCAAGGAATAGAAATCCTTATGGAAGATTCTCTCAATACTATCAATATCCTCCATCATATCAGAATTATCCTCCCCAGCAAATTCTATAACAAAATCAGTAGCCACAACTTCAAAATCAAAATCCTCATCTTTCACTACCATTCCCACAACAAAACCAACATCCTCAAGTTCAAAACCAAAATCCTCAACTCTTACTACCATTTTAGCAGAGACCAAATCAGCTACCTGCCCAACCATTACCAAACCCCAACAATAAAAATCCTCAGAATAATTACATGGTGGAAGGACAACAATTTCCAACTTATATGATCACTTCTATAGATCTCAATGATGTTCAACTAAGATCTGGTAGGATATTAGAAAATGAAAAGCCTTATGTAGTTATTCAGGAATAAGACCATTCTAAGGAAGATTCTCTATAGCCCAATAAAAGTTTTGAAGGAACATCTCTCCAAAACCAAAATACTAAAAATGAAAAACAGAAAGAACCAATGAACTCAACTCCTATCATTGAGCAACCAGTATCTACATCTGCACCTCCTTTTCCTGAAATATTACAAGTTGATAGAGAGGTAGAAAAGCAAATTATGTTGCCTAGTTATGATTTTCTCGATGAATTGAAAAATGTCTATATCAAAATCCCTTTGTTACAAGCCATTAAGGAGATTCCAATTATAGCTAAAACAATAAAGGAGTTTAGCATAAAGAAACCAGCAAGAAAAACAAAAGAAATAAAAAGAATTTAGCTGGTAGGAAAAATAGCAGACACAGTCATGGGAAAAATTGCCATACAAAAATATGTGATCTAGGAAGTCCTATTGTAAAAACACATATCAATGGAGTTGAAATTCTGAATACATTGATTGATTTAGGAGCAGCAATAAACATCATGAGCAAACAAACCATGGAACAGCTCAAGCTTCCTAATATTCTTTACACACCTACATTACTGCAATTAGCAAATATATCTATAATTAAACCGGATGGTGTGTTAGAAGATATTTCAGTGTACTTAGATTCTTGGGAATACCCTGTTGATTTTATGATCTTAAACCCCCAAGAACAATCTAGGAGGACATCCACTTATATTAGGAAGACCTTGGCTGGCCACAGCTAATGCTGTCATTAGCTATAGATTTTGTGACATGTATATTTATGATGGTAATTCGACTAAGAAATTCACTCTATAACCTCCAGTAAGAAAAATCACAGAAATAGATTACAAGGAATGGATTGATGATGAAAATGACATTCAGCCTCTCTTTACTATTTCATACATTAGTGAAGATAGTCAAATCTTGAATACAATGGAAAATTTTGAATCATCTCTAGAATATGAACATGATCAATTTCAAGAAAAATACAATATTGTATATTTGTCATCTAGGCATATGTATCTTTATTCTATGGAATAATTTAGTAGCTCTACAATTGAAATCTTTCTAGGGAGAACATTGAGCATAAACAATAACTTGGAGAAATTACAATGGGAAAAGCTAATCAAAACATTACAACAAAATTATGTTGCATATGCATGGGAATATACGCACATGAAAGGAATTTTTCCTAAGACTTGTATACATCACATCTACATTGAGGAAAATTGTAAACCTATCAAACAGCCTCAAAGAAGGATGAATCCAAATCTTAGGGAAAATGTGAAAGAAGAGATGCAAAAACTGCTGAATGTAAACTTCATTTACCCAATTTCAGACAGCCAAAGGTGTTGGCATTATGATACATATGTTGTACTTGATGGCAACCCACTCATCTCAAATGGTAAATTATAGTGCAGCAAAGTTATTTTCTGGTTCACGCACTTTCACGCAGATAAAAGTTCACGCACTTTCATGCAGAGAAAAGTTCACACACTTTCATGCAGAGAAAATTTCACGCACTTTCATGCAGAGAAAAGTGCATGCACATGGGAAATCTTATGGTTGGTTCATGGTATTAGTCTGACAGTTTTTGATCCTATGGTTTTGGTCTGTGGTATTTAGTCCTTGGTATTTGAACCTATAGTTTTGGGCCATGGTATCTCGTCATAAGTGTTGATCCCAAGTATTGGGTCCATGGTATTAAATTGTTATGGTTTTTGGTCTGTGGTATTGAGAAAGGCCTAAGGCTATAAAAGAGGAAGGAGACCATATGGCAAGGCATCTTCTGAATTATTGAATATCTGATAAAGTGCTAGATCTGGAATACTGTGATTGGGTTATGGTGCAGATCTGGATCTGAATGAAGAAGGAACCTAAGCACAAGGAGAAGGATAAGTTCTATTGACGGGTCAAAATCTTAAGGCTAGAATAGTGGTATCTATATATGATTTTGATCTGTAATATGTGGCACATGCTTGATCTATAAATCTGATAATCTGGGTTAACTAAAATATGAATGTTTGAAAGAATGAATTTATAGATCTTTACGCAGGTTTCTGAATAGTGAAGTAGCATACATCTCTTGATTTATGTTCTAGCTACTTCTATTTATTGCTACAATGTTCTGGGTTCAGAAGTGGGGTGTGATTATTGTTATGATGATCTGGGTACAGTCGTTATAGAAGTGTTTATTTTGATTCAGTTTTGATTGGTGGAAAGGTGATTGTTGATGCAGAAATTCTTGATGTTTGATTGATGTTATTTGTGGATCCAGTCTGAAAATTTATGAAACATGGTCCCTAGAAGGAAGAGAAGGTTGTAGTCTTCTGCAAGTAGCAGCCTACGTACTAGTATCTCAACTAGTACAAGAACTAAGGGGGTTGTAGCTCCCTTCCAGGAGAAGTTGGGAAACAAGAGAGAGTTGTAGCTCTCTGCAAGTAGCAGCCTACGTACTGGTAAAGGACCGCACCAGTACAGAATCATTGTAAAAAGAAGTTTCTAATTGAAAAGATAGAGACATATTGCAGCAGGTGGTTTTCACCCACATTGGGTTTCCACCTTATATCTTGTGTTCTTGTGTGTGATTGTCTTCTGCTCTATTTTTTATGTTCCTGGTTACTGTTTATATGATCCTGATGCACAGATTAATGTTCAACATCTGTAGAATATTTTAAATTATAAGTCTGTATGGTATACGTGGGTTTCCTTATCTGTAGTTGCATATATATGCGGTTTTCTCTAACTGAAGTAGCGTATATGTTCTGGGTTTGAAAAATAAAATAATTGACCAAATAATATTGATTCACCCCCCCTCTTAGTATTATTTCCAACAATTGGTATCAAAGTGGGTCCTTCAGAAGAAGCTTGATCGCTTGAAGGAAGATCTATCATCATGAGCAACTACGAGAGAGAAGCATCAATCAGGCCACCAATTTTTGATGGGACCAACTTCATCTATTGGAAGGTAAGAGTTACAGCCTATCTTCAATCTCTTGGTACAAAAGTCTGGGATATCATAGATACAGGGTACACTTTTCCATCAGCAACTCCTACAAATCCGGCTGAGAAGAAGCAGTTTGAAACTAATGCAAAGGTTGTCAATACTCTATTAGGATGTCTATCTCAATCAGAATTCGTCAAGGTTATGTAGTATAAAACCGCAAAAGAAATATGGGACAAGATCGTTCTGAGCTATGAAGGAGATGAACAGGTAAAAAGAGCAAAACTTCAAACCCTCAGAATTCAATATGAAAATCTCATAATGTACAATGATGAAAGTGTGGCTAACTATTTCCTACGCATAGATGAGATTGTTAATTGTATGAAAAATTTGGGTGAAGAAATAAAAGAGGCTGTTGTGGTTGAAAAGGTTCTGAGATCTTTGTCTTCTAAGTTTGAATCAAAAGTTTCTGCAATAGAAGAAAAGGAGAATCTACAGAAAATTACCATGTCGCAACTACACGAAATTCTAACCGCTTACTAAATGAGGAAAGGAGGACCATCAGACAGGAGAGAAGCTTCATTCGAGGCTTCAGGCAAAGGAGATTACTATGAGTCAAAACATATGTCAGAAGAAGAGGAAGAATCAAATTTTGTCAAGAACCTTCAAACGGGTGCTGGAAGATTCAGAGGTAAGTTACCCTTCAAATGCTTTGCTTATGGAAGAGTCGATCACTATGCTGCCAAGTGCCCTCATAAAGATAAGCTTGACAAATGTAAGGAACCTGTTAGATGGAACAAGAAACAGAATGTAAGTAAGAAAAGCTACTACACTCATGAAGACAGTGATGGACTCTCAAATAGTGATGAAGATGAACGAGGTAATAATTATAGACTTTTAATGGCTTTTGAAGATGATGATTTCATGGATGCTATAGATGAAGAAGGTCTTTATGAAGAGATTTCTAAACTCAAAATTTGTTTAGAAGAGAAAAATATGATTATTGATACTCTGCAATTCCAATTGGCTGAAAGTGAAAAACATCATGAAAAGTTAGAATGTGAAATAGTGGGACTTAGAAAAGAGATTGAGAAAACTAAAGCTCTTAATCTTAGATTTGTTAAAGGATCTGAAACGTTAGATGAGATTATCAAAGTACAACGTTCTCCACTAATCAAGACAGGTCTGGGATATAATGAAGAAGCATCTCAAGCACAGAAGCCATCCACCTCCAAAAGTTATATTGATGCAGCAAGGAGAAGTGAACAATTTGACAATCAACAGCAAAGGCAAAATGCTGCTCACCAGGTAAATCAGGGAAATTTTTCTTCAAGAATGAATAGAGATCACCAAGTAAATCAAGAGAAATTTGCTTCAAGGATAAAAAAAAGCTACAACAGACCACAGGTAAATCATTCTCAATTTTCCTCAAGAATGAATGTCAATGAAAACTATAATCGTTCAGTCCGTAGGGTCGATAATCGCAGGAATTTCTTCAATGGCCAATGTTTCTCTTGTCACAACTTTGGACACAAATTAGCTCAGTGTGTTGCCTACAAAACTATCATGACTAGAGAAACTCAAAAACAGAGGAGTATGACTGGGATCATGAAAAGGACCTACAATAACTTTTCTTCTCTTGAAAATGAAATAGAATGTTCTATTTGTAATAATTTTGGTCATGAAGATTCTGAATGCAGGAGCAGGTTTCGGCAGGCAACTCAGAAGGAGCAAGCCTCAAATATCAAAACATGGAGAATGAAAGAACCACAACCAGAAAGATGTGGTATAGCCTTATATGCAGAAGGGTAGGAAAATCAATGGTACATCGACAGTGGATGTTCAAAACATATGACAGGTGATAAAGAAAAACTT
Organism: Pinus tabuliformis; assembly: GCA_031772625.1. Classification (NCBI taxonomy): domain Eukaryota; kingdom Viridiplantae; phylum Streptophyta; class Pinopsida; order Pinales; family Pinaceae; genus Pinus; species Pinus tabuliformis. Next base: position 731,504,611 of record CM062815.1, read on the forward strand.
CAGTCATATAGTGCCTTGGAGAAGGAGAAGAAGGTCTCATTTGGAAATGACACCCCTACACTCATAAAAGGTAAAGGTTCTCTTCTTTTAAAAGAAAAGGTCAAAGCAGGAAATGTTATGTATGTTGATGGCTTAAAGCATAATCTATTGAGTGTCAGTCAGATGTGCGATCAAGGAATAGAGGTAATATTTCGATCAAATGGATGTAGTGTTCGTGATCTTGATACAGGAGAAACAGTGATCAAAGGCATAAGAACTCCAAATAATTTATACATATTCAAAGAAGGACAACAACAATGCTATCTGAGCAAGAATGATGAACACTGGCTATGGCACCGGAGGTTGGGGCATCTAAGCTTCTCACAGATAAGGAAAGCATGCAAATACCAGGCAGTTCGTGGTCTTCCAGACATCAGAATTCCAGATAATACAATATGCAAATCATGTCAGTTTGGTAAGCAAACCAGAACTAACTTCCCTGAGAAGGAAGGATCAGCTAGCAGGCCACTTGAGCTTGTCCATACTGATGTATGTGGTCCATCTAGGAAAAGGTCACCTCGGGGAGAAGAATAATTTATATTATTCATTGACGACTATTCAAGGATGGTTTGGATAGGACTGATGAAGCACAAAGATGAAGCCTTCGAAAAATTAAAATCCTTCAAAGCTTTGCTTGAAAACGAATCAGATCACAAAATTAAATGCCTTAGGTCTAATAGAGGTGGAGAGTTTACCTCAAATGAATTTTTCGGTTTTTGTGAAGAACATGGAATAAGAGGAGAATTCTCTACAGGCAGGACTCCTCAGCAAAATGGAGTAGTTGAAAGGATGAACAAAATGGTTCAACAAATGGCTCGTGTTATGCTTAATGAGTATGGAACTCCCGCAACTTTCTGGGGTGAAGCTGCATTTGTTGCAGTTTTTATTCTCAACAAAGCAAATGTCCGGGTGAACAACACTAAAACCCCTCATGAGCTCTGGTATGGTGAGACTACTTCGGTAAAATATTTCAAAATTTTTGGAAGAAAATGCTATATCAAAAATACTAATGAACATCTTGGCAAGTTTGAACCTAGAGCAGATGAAGGCATTCTCCTTGGTTACTCTCCCCACAACAAAGCATACAAGTGTTATAATAAAAGGCTTGGAAAAATTGTTGAAAGTATTGATGTAGTGGTTGATGAAGAAGAAAACACTCCTAGGCAGGTAAGATCTGAAGATTTCGAAGATGATGAGGACTATCCATCAACATCAAATCAGATTCATGATGAAGAAGAAACCCATGAGGAGCCTGAAGAACAAATAAGGATAGAAGAAAAGACTCCATCCAGGTACGTTCAGAAGAATCATCCAGAATCTCAAATTTTGGGGCAAAAAGAGGCAGGAATACAAACAAGAAGAACAATTGCAGAAGCTTCAAGCTATTTGGCATTACTTTCCTCCACTGAACCACAAAATGTAAGAGAGGCATGCAAAGATGAATGCTGGGTCAAGGCAATGGATGAAGAACTTGAGAGTTGGTTCCTAGACCAAAAGATAAGAATGTCATAAGGACAAAATGGATCTTCAAAAACAAGTTGAATGAAAATGGGGAAGTGATTAGAAACAAGGCTAGACTTGTTTGTAAAGGGTATGCTCAACAAGAAGGAATAGACTTTGAAGAAACTTTTGCTCCCGTTGCTAGACTTGAGGCCATCAGAATGTTCCTTGCTCTCTCTATCTTTCAGAAATTCAAAGTATTTCAAATGGATGTGAAATCTACCTTTCTGAATGGAGACTTAGAAGAAGAAGTGTACATTGAGCAACTAGATGGATTCATTCTTGGAAATGATCCAAAACTTGTATGCAGACTTAAGAAGGCTCTCTATGGTCTTAAGTAGGCTCCAAGGGCTTGGTACTATCGTCTGGACAAATAACTTCATCAACAAGGTTTTTCAAAAGGATCAACAAATAGAAATCTTTATATAAAAATTGAAAATGACAAATTGCTAATACTTGTTGTGTATGTTGATGATATCATATTTGGCAGCAATGAAGAAGCTATGAGTCAAAAATTTGCCTTGGTGATGCAGAAAGAATTCGAAATGTCCTTGATTGGAGAGCTGACATATTTTCTTGGTTTACAAATCCAACAAAATGAAGGCGGTATCTTTTTATCTCAAACCAAGTACCTCAAGCAGATCTTGAAGAAATATGGGATGGAGGATTCGAAACCTGTATGTACCCCGATGGTGATAGGATGCAGCCTCAGCGCAAATGATGACTCAGCAGCAGTGCATCAACCAACCTATAGATCTATGATTGGTAGTCTTCTCTATCTAACAGGAACCCGACCAGACATCATGCATGCAGTGGGAATAGTTGGAAGATTTTAGGCAAATCCAAAGGAAACTCATCTTCAGGTAGTAAAGAGAATTTTCAAGTATCTTCAAGGAACTCAAAAATATGGTCTATGGTATCCTAGAGATACAGATCTCACTCTTCATTCTTATACAGATGCAGATTGGGCTGGAAGCGTGGATGACAGAAAAAGAACTAGTGGTGGTGCATTCTTTATGGGTACCAGATTAGTATCTTGGTTCAACAAGAAACAGAGTTCGATTGCTTTATCTACAGCTGAAGCAGAATATGTGGTTGTTACATCTTGTTGCACACAACTCCTTTGGATGATGCAAACTTTGCAGGATTTTCAAATCACTTGTACTCCACCTATCTCCATCTTATGTGATAATACAAGTGCAATCAGCATTTCAAAGAACCCAGTCATGCATTCAAAGACCAAGCACATACCAATCAAGTATCATTTTCTCCGGGAACAAGTGCTGGAACAAAAGGTCAAATTGGAGTATGTTCCCTCCAAGGAACAAGTTGCTGATATACTCACCAAACCATTGCCCAGGGAGACATTTGAATACCTCAGACAGAAGCTGGGGGTTGTTGATGCATCATCCTGCTGTTGAATCTTGTCTGTTGTACGCAGGTGGATACACGTACATTTTCTGGTCTATGTGGGTCGAATGGGTCTATCAGAGATCATTTGGCATAGGTTCAGGGGGAGCATATATTCTTCTAATGATGCATTGTTGGCATTATCTTAGAAGTCCTTGGTTTGATTTCTCAAGATTTTTCTGGTGGAGTAGATCAATGTGTGCTGGTCTGAAGGTTGATTCTGCTGATAGTTGTTCTTGTCTCTATGTCATGTACTTCTTTTCATATCAAGGTCATGTAATGGCCTATTTTGGTTTCCCCACTATGCCTGGGATGAATGAGTTTTGTCTATCTTGTGTATTCCCACTTGGATGGGAGATGGATGTATGTATGAGTCTTGATGATAGGAAGGTTACTTATAATGTATGGAGTCATGTTCTTTCTTGTAGAACATCTTTTTGCAGACAACATTTCAGCACAGAGCATATACAAAGGGGGAGCTCATTCAGAGTTTTCAGCAGGTACTCAGGGGGAGTATGGTAGTCCGCCCTTTTCCCTTGATGTCAAAGGGGGAGAGTGATTGGTTGTTGTTGCCATCAAGTCCAAAGGGGGAGATTGTTGGCATTATGATACATATGTTGTACTTGATGGCAACCCACTCATCTCAGATGATAAATTATAGTGCAGCAAAGTTATTTTCTGGTTCACGCACTTTCACGCAGAGAAAAGTTCATGCACTTTCATGCAGAGAAAAGTTCACGCACTTTCATGCAGAGAAAAGCGCATGCACATGGGAAATCTTATGGTTGGTTCATGGTATTAGTCTGACAGTTTTTGATCCTATGGTTTTGGTCCGTGGTATTTAGTCCTTGGTATTTGAACCTATGGTTTTGGGCCATGGTATCTCGTCATAAGTGTTGATCCCAAGTATTGGGTCCATGGTATTGAATTGTTATGGTTTTTGGTCCATGGTATTGTGAAAGGGCTAAGGCTATAAAAGAGGAAGGAGATCATTTGGCAAGGCATCTTCTGAATTATTGAATATCTGATAAAGTGCTAGATCTGGAATATTGTGATTGGGTTATGGTGCAAATCTAGATCTGAATGAATAAGGAACCTGAGCACAAGGAGAAGGATAAGTTCTATAGATGGGACAAAATCTTAAGGCTGGAATAGTGGTATCTCTATATGATTTTGATCTGTGATATGTGGCGCACTCTTGATCTATAAATCTAATAATCTGGGTTAACTAATATCTGAATGTTTGAAAGAATGAATTTATAGATCTGTACACAGGTTTCTGAATAGTGAAGTAGCATACATCTCTTGATTTATGTTCTAGCTGCTTCTGTTTATTGCTACAATGTTCTGGGTTCAGAAGTGGGGTGTGATTATTGCTATTATGATCTGGGTACAATCGTCAGAGAAGTGTTTATTTTGATTCAGTTTTGATTGGTGAAAAGGTGATTGGTTGATGCAAAAATTCTTGATGTTTGATTGATGTTATTTGTGGATCCAGTCTGAAAATTTATGAAACGTGGTCCCTGGAAGGAAGAGAAGGTTGTAGTCTTCTGCAGGTAGCAGCCTGCGTACTAGTATCTCAACTAGTACAAGAACTAAGGGGGTTGTAGCTCCCTTCCAGGAGAAGCTGGAAAACGAGAGAGGGTTGTAGCTCTCTGCAGGTAGCAGCCTGCGTACTGGTAAAGGACTACACCAGTACAGAATCATTGTAAAAAGAAGTTTCTAATTGAAAAGATAGAGACATATTGCAGCAGGTGGTTTTCACCCACATTGGGTTTCCACCTTATATCTTGTGTTCTTGTGTGTGATTGTCTTCTGCTCTATTTTTTTGTTCCTAGTTACTATTTATATGATCCTGATGCACAGATTAATGTTCAACATCTATAGAATATTTTAAATTATAAGTCTGTATGGTATACGCGGGTTTCCTTATCTGTAGTTGCATATATACGCGGTTTTCTCTAACTGAAGTAGCGTATATGTTCTGGGTTTGAAAAAGAAAATAATTGACCAAATAATACTGATTCACCCCCCCTCTTAGTATTATTTCCAACAAATGGGTTTCCCCTCTAGTGATTGTGCCTAAAAAGAACGGTAAATGGAGGGTATGCATTGATTATCGAGAATTGAATAAAGCAACCCTTAAACATCATTTTCCTTTGCCCTTTATAGATCAAGTGTTAGATACATTAGTTGGTAAGAAGTATTTCTCATTCTTGGATGGCTTTAGTGGTTATAATCAAATTCAGGTGGCACCTTAAGATCAAGATAAAACCACATTTACTTGTCCATGGGGAACCTATGCCTACCGAGTACTTCCTTTTGGATTATGTAATGCACCTGCAACATTCCAAAGAGCAGTACTAGGAATTTCTTCTGATCTAATACATGATTGTGCAGAGGTATATATGGACGACTTTATAGTCTATGGGAATACATTTGAAGAAGCTTTAGAAAATTTGGAAAAGGTTCTTAAAATATGTAAGGAAGCAAACCTTTCACTAATCCATGAAAAATGTTTTATGATTTACGAGAGATTCTTCAGCGTAAATCACATAAAAAATTTCATTTGTTGACGTGTTTCGAACCAACTAGTGTGGTTCATCGTCAGGACAAGTTGAAGAAACAGATCTAGCTTAGCATGTTAAATAGTCCGAGCAGAGTCTCCAACGACTAAATTTGATTAACAGCTAATTTTTGACTTTAGGACCAAGGTCAAATTTTTATTTATTAATTTATTATTATTATTATTATTATTATTATTATTATTATTTATTTTTTAATGGAAATTAGTTAAATTAGGTAAAAATAAATAAAATAATTTTAATGGTTAGTTTAAAAAGGTAATTTATTTATTTAATTTAAATTATTTATTAATAATTATATATGTGTGTGTGTGTGTGTGTGTGTGTGTGTGTGTGTTTTAATTAAAAATTATAATATTAGGTTCTTAGGATTAATAAAAATATTGGACCGACCTAACTTAAAAAACATAAAATAAATAAATTTAAATAAATAACTAAATAAAGATAAAAATAAATAAAAATATTAATATATAAACTAGTTAAGAAAGTAGAAGGTAAAAAAGAATAAATAAATAAATAAATATAAATATAAATATAAAAATAAAAATAAAAATAAATAAATAACTAAATAAAAATATTAATATATAAATTAGTTAAGAAAGTAGAAGGTAAAAAAAATAAAATTATATATAATAATAATAATAATAATAATAATAATAAGTTAATTAATTAATTAATAATTAAAAATAAATAAATAAACTAAAATAAATATATATATAAAAATAATGAGAAAATTTAACTAGGAAGAGAGGGGAGGGATCCAGCAACTGCTTATCTTCCATCCGTCTTCTCTATTGAGATTGTTCAGTCTCTTCTCAATCTCAAGGGCTTCCCTAAATTTTCAGTGATGGAACTGCGAAACCCTAGCGATAACACTCGCTTCCTCTATGCAAACATGATGTTTAGTACTCTCAGCATGCTCAGCTAAAGCAGAAGACTTGGTCCTCCTATGCTTAAGGTCAGCTACATGCTCACTAATCCTTTGATTAATGGAGCGACCAGTCTCACCAATATAGGGGGTTCCACAGGAACAAGGAATAATATAAACCCCTTTCATGTCCTTAGGGTCGATAGGATCTTTTACAGACCTGAGGGATTTATGAATGGTGTTGAGGGGTCTAAAGGTCGAGGGGACATTATGCCTCTTAAGAATCCTAGCAATCTTATCAGTGGTCCCCTGAACATATGGAAGATGGACACCTGGGACCCGCTCTTTCGGTTCTCTTTTAGCTAATGAATTTTTGGCAGCTTTGAGGAAAGCTTTCTGACCCAGGTACTTGCTATAACCATTCTCAACAAAAACATTAAGGAGGTGGGATTTCTCTTTCTCAAAGCTTTTTTCATCAGAGATCCTAAGGGCCCGAGTAGCTAGGGTGTTGAGAACACCCAACTTCTGAGCTGGGAAATGGTGGGAATTGGCATGAAGATACTGCTCCGTATGTGTTTTCTTTCGAAACACTTGGTGGGAGAGGGAACCATCACTATTCTTAGAAATAAGAATATCAAGGAATGGGAGGCAACCATTGACTTCTTGTTCTTTAGTGAACTTAATGGCTGACGATTGACAGTTGAGATGATCGAAGAAGAGATCCAATTCCTCTTGGCCATGAGACCAGATGACATTACATTTTAGGAGATGGAATTAAAGTTGATAAATCTAAAGTTGAAGTCATCTCTAAATTATCAATTCCAAATTTTCAAAAGGATGTTAGAGGTTTTCTAGGATTTCCAAGATACTATAAAATATTTATAGAAAATTTCACTAAAATAGCATCCCCACTCCTCAAATTACTCACCAAAGATTGTGAATTCAATTGGAATCCTGATTACCAGTTAGCATTTGAGACTTTAAAAGAAAAAATTTCTGAAGCACCCATCTTGAGAGGTCCAAATTAGAAACTACCTTTTCACATTTCAACAGATGCTTTAGATACAGCTTTGGGAGTTGTATTAGGACAAAAATATTTGATTCCCTATGCCATCTACTAGACAAGTAAGAATTTGACTCCCACCGAGTTAAATTATACTGTAACTAAAAAGAAAATTTTAGTTGTTGTTCATGCTATCAATAAATTTAGACATTATATAACAGGCTATGAAACCTTTTTTCATACAGACCACTCTGCAATTAGATACTTAATGAATAAACCTATTACTAATGTCAAAGTTACAAAATGGTTATTACTCTTGAAAGAATGCAACATTACTCTGCTAGATAGACCTGGAAAACAAAACACTCTGGTTGAATATAAGTTTCCTGATGAATATATTTTTGCAGTAACTACTCAGACCCCTTGGTTTGTAGATATTGCCAATTACTTAGTCACAGGAAACTTTCCTTCACATTTGTTTCCTAGAGAGAAAAGAAAAATCATTCAAAGAAGTGCAAGATACTCATGGATCACTAATGAATTGTATAAAACAGGTCCAAATCTCATGATCAAAAAATGTGTTAGGGAAGATGAAATGCCTGAGATTCTTAAGGAATGTCATGATGAACCGTGTGGTGGACACTTTGCAGGCAAGAGGACAACCTATAAAATCCTTTCTTTAGGATATTATTAGCCATCGATCTTTAGAGATGCCAAAGAATATGTCATGAGGCATGACAGCTTCCAAAGGGTAGGAAAACCTGCTTCTTCAAATGAAATGCTCCAAAAAATTCAAGCACTCATTGAACCTTTTGAAAAATGGGCCTTGGATTTTGTCAGACCAATTAATCCCCCATCTAAGCAAAAGAAGTAAATATTGGTATGCACTGATTATGTCACTAAATGGGTAGAGACTAGAGCATTACCTTTTTCTAATGAAAAATCTGTAGTTAATTTTCTTTTTGAGGACATCTTCACTCGTTTTGGTGTTCCAAGAGAAATTGTGACAGATCAGGGATCTCAATTTATATCTAAAATGGTGAAAATTCTTGTGGAAGATTACAAGATCAAACATAGGAAATCTACCCCCTATCATCCACAAGCAAATGGTCAAGTTGAATCTACCAATAAGGTGATTGAAGGAATTCTCGATAAGACTATGCATCTACATAGAAGAGATTGGGCAGAAAGGCTTCCTGAAGCCTTATGGGCCTATAGAACTACATGGAGGAACACGACGGGACATACAACCTATGAACTTGTTTATGGGAAACAAGTCTTGTTTCGTATAGAGTTTCAAATCAAAACCTTCAAGACGGTAGTCCAGTTGGGACTGGATTTATCAAAGGTACAAAAACATAGAGTGGAGCAACTCAATGAGCTTGATGAAATCATGCAAGATGTAGTTCAAAGAACCAGTATAGTCCAAAAACAAAGGGCTAAATGGCATGATAAATATATCAAGGAGAAGAAGTTTCAAGCAGGAGATTAGGCACTTTTGCTAGATTCAAAATTCAAATATTTTCAAGGGAAGTTTCAGACTCAATGGCTTGGGCCATATGAGATTGAAGAAGTCTTTAGTAATGGAGCAGTAAGGATAAGGACAATAGATGAAAGAAAAATACCTCTTCTTGTGAATGTTCATTGGTTGAAGGTACGTCATAAGCCAATTTCAAGGGAGGAGTTTATTAAGATTTTCCATAATAACTCTGAAATGAAGCTAGTGAAGAAGAATTCTTCTTCTCCACTAACTTAGCCTTTATTTTTCCTGACAAAAAAAAATCATAATATATATATATATATATATATATATATATATATATATATATATATATATATATATATATATATATATATATATATATATAATTGTATAAGTTTGCAAACCAATCATTGATTGGCATACTTATACAGAAAATATAGGGTGAACATCAAAGATTTTTGACATCCTATATTTTCCATTTCCTTTTTGTAATAAGTAGTGACAAAAAGCTACATTCATTTGTAGTTCAGAGTCTGCAAATGCATAGTCTCATTCCATCTCATTCTATTTTCATTTTATTTTATAGCTCCATTTCATCTCACTGTCATATTTCATTTACATTTTATTTTCTCAGTTTTTCCCCATCTCACCCTATTTTCCATTTTTATTTTACATTTCATTCCATTTCACTGTCATAACCCATTTCCATTTCATTTTTACACTCATATTCCATAGCCATACTTCACTTTTCCTTCTATTCATATTCTGCAGTTGATTCCATTTTGCAGCTACAACTTATTTATCAGCTCTGGCACAATTGTACAGCTCACAAATAAATCATGAATGCAGGAAATTGAAGAATCCAGTTTTGGAGACCAAACATGCTAAAAGGTACCTACAGATCAACACCAAAAGAGTTATCAAACAGAAAGGTTAAGTTCTAAAGGTAAAATGCAAAATTTATTTCAAACAACAAGTTAAAAACATAAGGCATGTATAATATGGATAATTGTATGTCTCCTTAACGAGTCATCGTTTGATTTGATTGCCACTTCATCATACCACATCTCCGCCACACCCTCCATACTCTATAACAAACGATCCATAATAACTTCATCATACCACATCTCTGCCACACTCTCCATACTCTGTACCTAAACGGTCCCTAATAACTCCATCTATTAACGGCCATGGCTACAATGTGACCAAATTGTCCACTCCTCCCCAAACCCTCACCATCTATTTTTTCCACACAAACTCGTAGTTCTTTTTCACCATACTCGTAGTCAATCCATTTCATAGACTAGGGAGTAATTCTGAAGGTTAAGAAATTTTTCAAAACAGAAGACATGGAACCCATTGTCAGGATAGAGCTAGTAAGAGCAAAATATATGGAAGGATACCCACAACTCAAGGAAATGCTGCAGAAGGCTGGATGGCTCAACTTCATTGAAAATTTTGATGGTTTTCATAAAGAGATCACAAAATATTTTGCTAGATCTTTTGATGGTACAGAAGTAGAAATTAGAGACATTAAGTTTGCAGTAACAGAATCCTTCATAACAGAGGCTACAAAACTTCCAAGACATGGTGAAAGATGGTTCAAAAACAAGGAATTCCACAGTGAATCATGGAAAGTAATCATCAGGAACCTAGGTATGGATGTCTTTGTGTTTAGGAAAGGAATTCCTATTTCAGCTCTTAAAAGTAAATGGTGAAGCATGCTTTTGATATTACAGAAATTTATCACATGTGAGGGAATATTTGGGTGCATGTATGTCTACCATATACGTTTATTGATGAACTTTCTAGAAAATGGAGAAATCAATCTTCCTTTCTTCCTGTTAAACGGTTTAAGAAGGATGGCTTCAAACGTACCAAAGAAAATAGAATTCATAGACACAACCATGTACCATCATGGGTTGGTAAAGATACTAGTTGAGTTTCATTTGAAAAGAATAGGAGATACCTGGGAAAATTTCATGATAAGAAAATATTCCAAGAGACACCAGAGTCACCTAAAGAAGGTAATGTCAGAAGGAGTATGGGAAAGAAGACCGGTATAACCATTCAAAGCAAACCTAATTCCTCAATGCAGAAAAATGATGAGGAGCTAATGTCTGAAAAAACTGATAGAGATCAAGAAGAAAATCAAGCAAAAAGGGAAGATGAAAATGAAAGTTGGTAAAACTACTGGAAACAAACCTAAATCTTCATTACAGAAAGATGATGAAAAATTAATCTCTAAAGAACTGACAAAGATTATGAAACAAATCAAGAGAAAAGAAAAGATAATAAAGGAGAAAAAGATCATAGAGAAAGAGAATGTAAGACATCCACAACCTAGAAGAAGCTCTAGACTCTGAGGGATGGTAAAGAAAATACCATCAAAAGGGACAGAATTCATAAACTTAGAAGAGGAAACCCCATAAATTTCTCCTATTAACATGTCTTCTGCACACAGTCCTCAAAACTCTCCTGACCATCATTTTGAAGAAATCCCAAGCAGAGGATCTCCAAGCATAGACCCAGTACAACAACAAATATATGATTATATAGAATCAATGGAGAAGAAAAGTGCTTCAATGAATCCAGAATCCTTTGTCAATCCAGAACCCTCTATCAATCCACAAGAACCTCTAATTGACTCTCTCAAATAGGAAATCTATGAATTAGAGATATTGAACATACACATCAAGAAGGAAAATGAAACCTTGAGGGAACAAAGTAAATTGTACAAGGTTATTCATGACAACACCATTCTGCATCTAGGACTTCGGTATAAGAATAATGGGAAGTTGAAGAGGAAGAATAGAAGCTTGAATAGAACAGTCATCAACCTTAAATACATGCTTCTTATGAAGAAACCAAGAATGGCAGTCACTTCAAAGAAGAGCAAAAGAAGAAAATTGGATGTACTAGTACAAGTGTCTAAGAAAATGCAATAGGAAATAAGAATTCACATTTTTGGAAAATTGCATGAGGAAATGCAATGATTTTGTAGTGGGGGTAAGTTGAACCTCAGAATTACGCTCTCCTTGATATTTTTTCTCACCTTTTTTCCTTACTTTTCCATAAGATTACAGATCCCAATCAATGAAAAATGATAGGTTTTTTCTTAAGGAAGGAATTAAATTGTTGAGATGTTCTATTTTTATGTTTTTAATATTTGAATAAATTTTTTCAAACTAGCTACAGAACACAACCTATTCTGTAGCTAACTGATTATTCCTTAGCTACTTGCATGGTCTGGTAGGTTCCATGTGTCAAATGAAGAATCTGGCCACATGGGAATCTCTAGAATCGTCTCCACATGGATTCTGTCCTATACACTCAGCCCAGATCAATAAGAAAGCAAGCTCAAGATCATAGTCAAAGGTGGAGTCAAACATATGATACCCAAAAGCAATAGGACTCTTCATCTGATATTTCGTGGTTAATCAATAAATCTAACAGTTATGTTGCAAGCATTAACTCGGATCAGCGACCTGTAGCTGTTAAGATGTTTACACAGTTCTGTTGTAATACGTATGAGCCACCTATAGCTAGTTTTCCTCAAAGACAGTTATGATTATTTCCTTTTAAATACTAGTTGTACAGAACTGAGAAGGGTTTGGATAATTTTATGTATTAAGTTTAGAATTTCAGCTCCGTATTTTGGACTTCATTCTTTTCTATAATATAAGTTGTGTGTTGACTAATGATCCTCTAAGAGAGCATTTTTAGTTAGTTAGCAACTCAAGCAAGTCAGTTGCAGAGGGCCCCTACACTGAAGGAGGTTTTCTTTCCAGTCATTTTTTATTTAGTTTTAATTTCATTACTTTGCTTTTAGCAAATTTTCTAACTTAGGTTGATTTATTTTAGTTTTGATCAATAGCATATTGTTAAAACTCAATTTTGCAATCTTGTTCTTCTAACACATTTCATGAAAGGAAATGATTTTGTTTCTAAATAGAGTAAGGTTGAAGTAATAAGAATACATTGTTGTCTAGCTTACTCACTGTTTTGTTATTTATTTTCTAGGACAAATTTGTCAATCCACTCTGTTAATGAATGTTTTTGAACACCATTTCAAGTTTATACTCATCCTAAACTAAATGGTCAAACATTCACTTCACACTATGGTTGAAATCAATCAGTTACATTCTGCATGTTTTATTTAGTTCTCTAGATCATAAAGTACATAAAGTTGCTTATATCCCATCTCAAGAAGGTTATCTTTCAAAATTGAAGGTTAGAGTAACTATAAGTACTTTAGTTGATTTCATTCTCTATATTTATTTCAGCATGCATTACAACTTCACCCTTAATTTTAAGAAATAGATTCATGACTTAGGATTAATGATGAGATAGGATAGATGCTTTGTTTTTCCTTTCTTTAAATTAGATTTTGACTAGCTTCAACTCTTGGTTCACCTTTAGGAAGTTTGGATTCACTTAAGTTTCTCATAGTTCAGATTGTACATCATTAGGAATCAAATAACAGAAACCCCCAAAACAATATAAAAATACAAAACAAAGAAGTAAGAATGGTTAACTAAGCACATATAGTGCACTACACTTCATCATCTTACAAATCCTGGTTGGTAATTTATGCAAGCAATTTGGGACACTAAATTGACTAAACAGTTATTCAAGGTTTTCTTCAAGGTTTTCTTCTTGTGTAGGATATCTCTACTTTATTTGGGATTTCCTTGTCTTGGTTTTACCTCTTTTAATTTTTATTTTACTTTCATTTTTTTGTGGGTCTATTACCATTATCCTCTCATGTACTACTGGCCTATGCAAAAACATTTATCTCCAAATTTTAATTTTTTAAATTTAATCTTTCCATTGGTTTTTGTAATGGACTATACAACTATTTCATTCTCTTTAGAACCTTGAAACTTTGGTTCTAGGATTATAGTTCCTTTAACAAGAGAGTCCAACAACGATGTAGAAAACATTAATGTTTCCTCAAATTATTTTGTAGTGGCTGCATTGGCCGTAGTCCTCAAGGAGCAACCGAGGATTCTCAAAAGGTTATTTCAGAATTTACCAAGGGGGTGAAAGTATGCATGATTTTGATCCCTTTATGGTGGCCTTGAATGAGGCAAGGAATTAGGATTAGCCTATTAAGACCTGAATTTTGAAAAATTTATATAATGTTTTAGTTTGATGAGATGTAGTGTCGAATTATTCACTACCAGTTTTTATGCATTCCCTTTGTTTTCCCCACATCATATCGAATTTGGTAACTATGGTATTTGCATCATTGGTTACCCTTGTTCATATCAATTAGTCACAGCCTAACAATTTGGGCTTTTTGGAATCCAGCAGATTTGGCCACCTCAAAGTTTCCCCTACTAAGAATTCTTCTCAAACTCTGTTTTACAGTAAGAGGGAACTTGGGGAGCTCTCTTCACTTATAATTTCCATCTTAGGCAAAAGATTTCATAGTTGATGCCGGATAATGGTAGCCAAAATAACTTGTATCACTTGTAATCTTATTACTAGGTTGTTGTGATCTACCTCTTAGCACGACCTACTAGCGGAATCATAAGGTTATGTATGATGCCTTCCAGGAGACCTATTGATTGCCCTACGATTGTAAATCTCACAAATTTATGTCATCGTCTCTCAATTCCTTGCGACATGGAGGGATGAACCTCAACTTAATCAATCTCCATAAGTTTAGGACTCTTATTTTGATTTAATGTTCACACCATTCCCAACCTATGATAACCTACTCCACGGATTTCACACTTCAATAGGGAGTTACACTTTTAAGCATCTAGTCGAAACTTTGATTACCCATTTTCCATTAGGAATTGCTTCACTCAACTCAACGATGAAGAAATTTGAGTTACACCCCTCTAAGAACAAACTTGTTCATGTATCCCAAAAACCCAAAGATATGGTGGTTAACTCTTTTTTACAGATGGTTCAACAACCCATAGTTAGCTTGATTCTCCAACGAGGACATTCACATTATTATTTTGTAGAGGAACATGTTTTGAATTTGTGGCATGCACTTTCACTTTAGAGTATGCCCTTTTTTACCTTGTCCCAACATCCACATAGGTCAATCAATCTGGCACACACTGCTCCAAATATAAAATATATGAAAACTACGAAAATGCCCAAATATCAAAATTAGAGGAGACATAACAAGATGAACATCAAAAATATTTGTACAATTTATTTTTTGGATTGTTGGGAATTGAATGCACTTGAAATTCGTCAGAAAGTTGTTCCATTCCTTTCGAAGCTTTCTATCCACAAATTAATCTATAAACTCCTTGATATGATGCCACTAGTGAGAAGATGGTGAAAAATGAATCAAATGAACATTTGCGTGACTTAAATAAGTGAGAATCAAGGTTTTGGAGGACTTCACCTCCTTTTTTTGATGTAGGAATAAAAAGAGAATTAAAATCATTTTTTATTAGTTATTTTTATATGCTTGTAGGTGTCATTTGGAAGAGGGAGAGTTTAGAATTACTCACGGTATTGTGGTAATCCTAGGACTTATTATTACTTGGGAATGCCACTCTTAAGTACTAGGGGTGTCTTACTTTAGTAAAGGATATCGCCACTTATGTTGCCTGTCATCCATTGTGTACCAAGGATGATAGGGAAATCCACAAAGATACTAACATGCTTGGAGGATGGGGGACAGAGCATTGTTTTATTTTCTAATATTCTTCCCACATTTACCCAACCCTTCACCTATTTCCACCTACCACAATTTTGTACACATGCAACTAATGGAATGTAGAGTGCGCAACAAGCAATATTTTTTTCGTAGTTGCATTCTTTTGTGAATATTTGCATTTTTGGGTACCTATTTAGGTTCCAAGTTAGGTGCCTCTCTCAACCCTTCACTAGAAAGCTCCTTGATTTGCTTGATGACCTAAATGCATTCCTCTACATGTTGTCAAACCCTGTTTGGGTTTTGGGTAGGAACTTCCTAGGGTGAAAGGGAGTTGCAAATCTCTCCCCTACCCTCTTATTGCATCCCTTAATATAATTTTTTAATTATATTTTTATGTCTACAACAATTTAATTTCAAAGTCATTCCTTTCCTATTTAATTTGTTTCAGAAACTATGTTTGTATTCTTATGTCTAAGTTGAAAATTCTTTCCATGGGATAGCTCTAGTGTTTGAGTGTTTTGAGCTTCATGTAGGAGTTCTCAAGGTTCTTTCACAGGGCTGGCTGCCCCTTTTGTATTCTTCTCTCGACATCCCTAGTGGGTTAGTCTTGGTTTACATTCGATACCATCTCGAAATTGTAGGGAAATGTCCAGGTTTTCCCCACCTAGTTTTCCCTAGAAAAGAAGTTGAACCTTTTCTCCACATTGTGAACTTTATGTCGTTAAATATTTATGTAAAAATTATATATTTGTTAAAGTGAAAATATTAGATGCATAGATACATATTTCTTTGTTTCCTAATTTTTAGAAGGTGCTTCTTTTGAAATTGTCCATGTGTGCAAAATCTTGGGGGGTTTGTTGTGAGGTTTTCTTTAGGAAAATGTTGAAAACACTCTCCAAATTGTGAATTTTATGCCTTCAAATATCTATGTAAAAGGCATATATTCGTAAAAGTGTGCATATGACACAGATAGACATATTTCTTTGGTGCCAAATTCTTTGAAGGTGCTTGTTTTGAAGTTTTCCATGTGTGTGTGTTGATTTCTCTAACCCCAGCTTTTGGCTAATCATTGACTCGACATATTCCTTTTTTATTAAATAATTATTGCTACATATCTACTGAATAAAAAACATTATTGAGATTTTAACACAAATAAAAATAAACAGTGGAAGAAAAATAATCACATCAATCTCATACACATGCACACATAGATCTCTGCCTTTCAAATCCATTGTTTTAACAATTGAACTTTAGCATACAAGGGCTCCCTTACTGGTATAATGGCCCGTTGAGGAAAAATACAAATACAACAAAAATTTGGGAAATTCATGATCAAACCCTCCAAAACTCATCATTTGATCTTGCTGGCTAATACGGATCCTTCTCCCTTGCTATCCCTTGCATTCCTCCTCAGACTCCACACACTTGGATGAATGTCCTCCAGCCAATCATTGAGATCCTCACTACCTCATTGTCTTGTGCTCACTAATGTGTCTTCTATTTTAGCCTAGCATTACTTTTATAAGTTTGAGTTATTGATTGAATCCAAAACTATGATCTCCAAGGTGATTCATTTTTTATATTAGATCTCAACATCACTTGAGATCAATGGTTGAGATTCATTTAATTCATTAATGCAATAGCCTCTACATTTCATTAGGTTAACTCACTTTTTCTTATAAAAGCCAATTACTTTAATAATTCTATTAATTAAAGTAATTTTCAAGGTTAAGAGTCTTTTGGAATATTGCCACATGTTTACACACTTAGACCTATGTGGAAGTACCTATCTAGTGCCTTGGGATACATGCTGTAGATTATAGTTTTCCTATGAGGGTGTAGCAATGATTAAATAAATGCATAGATTTTAGGCATCTTGTGGTTGTTGTATGCAATCATGATTGTTTTGTGTTTCCCAAACTTAGATAGAGCCATATTTAGTATGCTTTTATATTTTGACTTAGATGCTCACTTTTCTTAATTTAGTTGTTTTTCTTAGTTTTGTTTTATGCATAGATTTATCTTTAAGAAAAGTCCATAGTAGAGAAGGGTTCTATATTTTGAGAAAAGGACACACTTCTAGGTAGGAGGTACTCTATTCTAGGAAGCTTTTGCCATGCAGGTTAGGTGCTTTATCCAAGATCCCAAGAGTGACGCTATTGTAGCAATAATAAATTCTTTTATTTTGAGTTCTTCATTAGTGCATTGATAGTATATTGTTTATTCCATGCAATACCTCAATAATCTATGATCAAATTACAATTAAGCTTGCCATAATATTTTGACTTACCCTCTTTTAAAGGGAAACTAGAGCATGTGTCAAGCTTGCATGTCACAATTGTATCATGCAGAGTTTACCTACCACGAGTTTTGTGGATCTAAGCAGCCATATACCTGTTGGAATTCAAGAGGCAACAATACTACAAAGTGGGAAAGAGGTTTCACAGTTAACCTGCCTTTCACATTATGGTTGGAGTCGGTTTGTTGGCAAGATGATGGATACCCCAACTTTCTTTTTATGACTGATTGCAAGATTGAATCCTTCAACATATTCCTCACTCAATTGTCATTAAGTGATGGGTTTTTTCATAAGTGCTTCACATCTATAAACTTTACCAAAGTTATTACTGAGTCTTTGGATGTGGTTATATTTTCAAAGCACACACGTACAAGAAGACGAGAAACAATATGCCTGACTAATTTCAAGTTATCTTCCTGTGAATAGCGTGTTCCCTTACATAAACTTGATGACTCGCTCTGCTTCTTTCTAGTGAACAAATTTGGGACCTTTCATGAATTGTGATACAATTCCAATTCCATAACTATCTATTTCTTATTTAAAGTTATATCCACTAGATTAGAACCTACACAAGGAGAATTCCATTCCCATTTCAAAAGAACCTGCAATCGACTTATACCATTCTATTTAATATTTTATGTATTTCTTCACATCCCTGGCCTATGACATAAATATGCAACATACTACCTTGCATTTTCTATACTGACACTCCTAAACAATAATAAAGTATGCCCAAATCTATCATTTCAAATGATCTATGAAGCTCACCTTTTGGTTTTTCAATTATCGAAGTTGTTACCTATATTGATGAGATCATCTACAACCAAGGCCATAGTGACAATATCTGTTATAGTTTTATCTGTGTTGCACTAAAGGTGTTTTTTCTTCAGAAACACTACAATACATTGCAGTTTCCATTCAGCGGAGAAGTGTACCTAGTAGCAGCCTTGGTGTGTGTGCAAATGGGTTGAATTCACATCAGACTTTATCTGTTATTTTGAAGGTGTTTCTCCTTCAATAATACTTCATCTTAGTAGATCCTTTCAATCTACACCTTCAGCGGATGCATAC
This sequence comes from Pinus tabuliformis, assembly GCA_031772625.1. NCBI lineage: Eukaryota > Viridiplantae > Streptophyta > Pinopsida > Pinales > Pinaceae > Pinus > Pinus tabuliformis. The sequence continues at coordinate 731,523,506 of CM062815.1, forward strand.
AACCTTTGGGTATATGCTACAAATTCCAGTTTTTTTGTGAGGGTATTACAACGATGAAAGAAGCACATCGATTTTAAGCATCTTATGGTTGTTGTATGCAAGCATGCTTGTCTAGTGTTTCCCAAACTTATATAGAGCCATATTTAGTATAATTTTATAGTTTGACTTAGATGCTCACTTTTCTTAATTTAGGTGTTTTTCTTAGTACTATTTTATGCATAGATTTATCTTTAAGAAAAGTGAATAGTAGAGAAGGGTTCTATATTTTGAGCAAGGGAGACTCTTCTAGGTAGGAGGTACTCCATTCTAGGGAGCTTCTGTCATGCATCTTAGGTGATTTATCCCAGATAGAGATCCAAGTCTCTACTTCCTTGACAAAGTCCCTGCCAGATAAGACACCAGTGGATAGAGTTCCAAGTCCCTAAATTTTCCAAAAACTGACTTGAGCCTAGCTATCTAGCCTAAAATCCTTTACATTCCAATCATCTCTTGGCTGTGATTTCATAGAGAGAGTCCTCTCTGGTTTGGTAGAGCTAACTGCCAAACTAAAACCTTGGTTTGTGGTTACCTCCGTTGATCTCCTCATCAGCCTGAGACATTGTGGAGGATAAAAAAGGGCATGAAAACTAGGGAGTGCCAAGGTGTTCTAGTGAATTTAAGGTTCCCAGGTCATGGAAAAATGTAATGATAGTTGTGAGGTCATGACTGCCAAGGTGTGTTAGGGAATGCTACGGCATGCTAACATGTGCCATATAGTACGAAGACATGTCAAACAAGCTAAGATGTGCCAAGTGCTAATGCATAACAAGATGTACAAGGGTTCCAAGTCACTGCCTCCTCTTCTTCCATATTCTATCCACTTATGACATTTCCTTGCAAATATTTGGTGCATTTTCTAGTTATAGGTCATTTATAGGTTATAAATCTCTTCAGAGTTTCACTTCTAATTGAGTATTCAATTGAACATATTGATTCTCTTATACATAACTATTTTTCCCTCCACCCACTTTTCATAACTTCAATAACCATTAGGCAGGGACCTGCAACCTCAATGTTGCTTTACTTGTTTAGTAAAATATTGTTGAGACTTTAATTTATTGAAAGTTGTAGAATTTACAATTTATGAAGTTTCAAGGTCTAATTTTTAAAAGTATAATTATTTAAAGGGTGCTAGCTCAATGGAAGAGCACTTGCTTTACACGCAGGAGGTTGGTGGTTCGATTCCATCATGCCCTGACATCCACATGGAATGGCGATGATCAATTTTTGGTGACGGAGGCTCTTTTGACCATCACTAATGAGCTTTGGTGACATTTTTCGACCCTCACCAAAAATATGAAATGGAAATGGTCAATGAACGCTACCATATATACGCATCAATAGTGATGACCCTCAAAAGTTCATAACCATAAATCGTTGTTGTTGATATGAAATGGTAACGGTCATTGTCTACCATTATAGTCATTATTTGTGATAAACCATGAATGTCACCACAACACCTATACTTCTGGCAATGTGGCTTTTGGTGATGGGCAATGAACATCACCATATATATGCACCAATAGTGATGACCATTAAAAATCCATCACAATAAATCATTTTTGTTCATATGAAATGGTGATGGTCACTATCCATCATTATAATCAATATTCGTGACGGACCTTGAATGTCACCATAACACCTATAGTTTTGGTGATGCCACCTTCAGTGACATTCAGTTTTCGGTGACTGAGGCTATGGTCTGTCACCATTGCTCATATGCAATGGTGACAGTCACTATCCGTCATTATAAATCATTATTGGTGACGAACTTTGAATGTCACTATAACACCTATACTTTTGGCAATGCCACCTTTGGTGACGTTCATTTTTTGGTGACAGACGCTATGGTCTGTCACCATTGCACATATGAAATGGTGACGGTCGCTATTTGTCATTATAAATCATTATTAGTGACGGACTTTGTATGTCACTACAACACCTATACTTTTAGCGACACCACCTTTGGTGACGTTTAGTTTTTGGTGACGAATGCTCTTTTGACTGTCACTAATGATCTTATGGTGACATTTTTCGCCCCTCACCAATGTCCTTTTTTCTTGTAGTGTCTCCACTCATAAAGACTGGGTTATGCTATGAAGGAGAATACAATAAATCCAAGGCAGAGGATAAAAGGGAAATCATTTTATAAAGTTGCTAGGGGAAAGAATGACAACTCACTTCAATACGAGAACAAAAATTTGAGCAATAATTCAACATCAAATGAACAACTACAAAGAAAGCTTGTCGAAAAAATACAGAGGGAAAAACGAAGGGATAATCAAATAATAATCTATCAGAAACCATACTTCTTCAGGAGACAGGATTATCAAATGTCAAGATGGTTATATTCTCAAACAACACCCACTACCAGGTACAACTATTTTTTTATGGATATTGCTACTGCTGTAAAATTTTGGACATAAATCCATAAATTTTAGAGCGTATGTCAGAAGAATTGATTTGGGAAATTCTAAGAGAAGAAAGAATGGGTTCACAAACATTAAAACAAACATGAATCTAGAAAAAAATGCATTTGCTTCTCTCCTTGATAACACTGAATGTTTCTATTGTCATAAATTTGGGCACAAGTCATAATAATGTCAACTTAAAGACAATATATTAACATCTCAGAATAATTATAGAACAAATGGATGCATGAAATGGAGAAAGAAGGAAGAAGAAAAAACCCGATAAGTGTGACCTAGTTATGTATGCTCAACATCAAAACAATAAATACTACATGGACAATGGCTTCTATAAACATATGACATGAGATAAAAACAAGTTTGTTTCCCTGGATTAGAATAAACGGGAAATGTCCCATTCAGCAATGATGAAGTGACAAGAATTAGGAGAAAGGGCACAGTCAGTTTGAATAATGGATGAGGAAAGGATCATGATGTATTGTTTTTAGATGGTCTAAAACATAATTTGTTGAGTGTAAGTCAGATGTGTGACAAAGGTTGTGATGTTCTCTTTAGAGCTCAAGACTGTGAAATCAGGTCAACATCTACAGGGAAGATTCTGGCTAAAGGAGTTCAAATAGAGAATAATGTATATATCTTGAAGGAAGAGAGTGAAGAATGCTACATCAGAAAACAAGATGAATCCTGGATATGGCATAGGAGATTGGGGCATCTCAATTTTGATCACATCATCAGACTCGGTAAGAAGAGAGAAGTTAGAGATCTACCAACAATAAAGAAGCCTTAAAACACTATCTGAAAATCATGTCAAATGGGTAAACAAACACGAACATCATTCAAAGTCAAAGATAAACTATCAAGCAATAAGCCTTTACAGCCAGTTCACATGGATTTGTGTGGGCCTTCTGAAATAGAAGCACCAAGAGGAGAAAAATATTTCATGATGATAATGTATGACTATTCGAGATTTACATGGGTGGCATTCCTCAGAAATAAGTCAGAAACATTTGAGAAGTTCCAAATATTCAAGGAACTGATGGAAAACTAAATATGGTGCAAGATAAAGTGCATAAGATCATATAGAGGAGGTGAATTTACATCAAATGAGTTTGTAGACTTGTGCAACAAATTTGGCATAAAACGACAGCATATTACTGCAGACACACCTCAACATCATCGAGTTGCAGAGAGACAAAACATAGTCTAGATAATCTTCGGCAAAATCACATAATCAATCTTTTGTCGACGCGTTTCGAACCAACCAGTGTGGTTCATCATCAGGACAAGTTGAAGAACTGATCTGGTTTAGCTTGATTAAATAGAGTGTGCAGAGACTCCAACGGCTATATTGCAACGGCTAATTTTGACCTGAGGATCAAAGCCAAACACCAGATTTTACTAATAATAGAAGCAAATATTTTATTATTAGTAGTTAATTAAATAATAAATATTTATTGAATAACCTATATTTATTATTATCCCTAAATTATTTAAATAAATAGTATTAAATTATTATTATTCTTAGAATTTGGTTACAATAGGTAACTGTGTAATTATTTAATAATAATTGTTTAAATCAAAAGGTCCAATGGTAAATTATGGTAAACTGAATAATGGTAAACTATAATTATTATTATTCCCAAAATTATTTAAATACAATACATAGTATTAAAATATAGTTACAATAGGTCACTGTGAATTTATTTAATAATAATTATTAAAATTAAGGGTCCAATGGTGAACTAGATCTTCTCCAAAATAAATCATTTTTATTAATTATTTAAATGTAATGGCCCATTCGAAATTAAAATAATAAGTTCATACAATAATTTATGTTTACTAAATAATCTATATTTACCTAATAATATATAATTCTGATATTAAAATCGTATTCTAGTTAAATCATTATTATGTAAATACCATAATCTAATTTAGTAATTTATATCTATATTTATTACTAAATTTTTTTATTAAAATTAACTATGTTATTACTTATCAATATATAGGGAAACAGTTAAAGGAAATAACTAGGTTAAAAATCCAAGTAAAGAATCTAATCAATTTTAAAATTACCCCCTGGGATAAGGTTAATACCATAATTAGGTTGAAAAAACTTAATAACCTATTACTTACTCCTGCACTCCATGACAAACCTACCAAAAACAGAACTGGAGGAGGGGGAAGACAGAAACCCTAAGACCTAACAAAAGGGGAAAGAGGAGGCTAGGAAGACAAGGCTGGGACCCAACAACTGCTAATCTTCCAGCCATCATCCCTATTAAGATTGTTCGGCCTTTTCTCAATCTCCAGGGCCTCTCTAAATTTACGATGGTGAAACTGTGCAACTTTGGCAATGACTTGAGCATCTTCTATACAGACATGATGCATAGTCTTCCCCGCATGTTCAGCCAGGGCTGAGGACTTAGTCCTACCATGTCTTAAGTCAGCCGAATGCTCGCTAATCCGTTGATTGATAGAGCGACCAATCTCACCAATATAAGGGGTCCCACAGGAACAGGGAATGACATAGACGCCCTTCATGTCCTTCTGTTCAAAAAATGGCTAGAGCCATGATGCAAGAGAGAAACATTCCTCAAACCTATTGGGTAGAAGTGGTGCATACAACAATACATATTCTTAATAAGGCACTTCTTTGACCACACTGTGATAAGACACATTATGAGATGTAGCATGGGAAACCAACATCAATCAAGCATTTTAAAGTATTTTGAAGTAAACACTATATTAAAAATAATGATGAAAAGCTAGGAAATGTTGATGCTCGATCAAATGAAGGAATATTTTTGGGATATTCAAAAGTAAGGGATATAGGTGCTATATGTTATAGCACCATTTACCACTCTTGGTATTTGTGATGCTTTGTTTATGGCCTAGGGCAACCCATCCTTCGAGACTTGGTCCAAATATATAGAAAACAATTTTTATTCCTTGTATGCTACTTTTCCCTGAGCTAAAAGTGTGTACACGCGGGTCAGTCAATACCCAATCCATGTATATGTATTAAAACAATTAAAAAATATATTTCCTTAATTACGAGTGGAGTTCACGGGTTTTACCTGTTGATTACCTCCTATTGCCCATGGCCCAACTATTTCCCAACTAAAAAACTAATTGGGAATGGTATAAATAAGACGTCTATGGGAAGGCCTTAAGGAGGAGAAGAAATAGAGTTATTATACTGAGATTATCCCTAATTGAGTCTGATGAATCCCTATGCCTCATGCAATTCCCCAAGCTTCAGGAAACCCTTGTTTCCTTGATTATTGATATCCTTCCTTTTTCTTGAGATATCATGGCATTGGTGATGGAAGAAGATTGTTGAAGGTTGGGATAGGACAAATTTGGAGGACAGTTCCGCTTGAAGCCAGAAGAAGACTCAGGTGAATTCTATCCATGTTGTTTATAACTTACTGCAATAAAATAAATGTTGTCTTGTTTTCAAAATTAACTATGTTTATGCATCCAATTATGTTTTAATTCATATATGAATGTCATTTTTATGTATGATCAATCATTTGTTTATATGATATAAAGTCAATTTCGTGAATATGCTTTACTTCTATATTGCTATGTATGTTTGAATTGAATGATTTTTAGGTTTGAAGAACATCGGGAGTTGCAGAGGGTCTGAACCCTGCGGGACCTACTCGAATGAAGGAAATCCAGGTATGATCACTCTTACACAGTTTAATAATATAAGCATCTTGCCTGAGCTGTATGAGTATTTCTTGTTGTAGTTTGTTTATGCTATGTTGGGGTTCTAACCCAAAGCCCTAGGGTGCTTCCACCTGAAACAGAATTGGTGACTCCGCTGGGGATAACAATCTTTTTATTCTTGGTTTAGGTTGTTCATTATCAATCAGGGCTCAATCTTTGGCTTTCTTGCTATTACAGTCTTATTTGGTCTGCTAGAGTCCCAGGCCTTAAGTCTGATCTTTTGGATCAAACTTTGTTTTTTATTTTTTCTTGCAAAGCTTTGTATATGCTCTTCACTTTGTTTATAGTAGCGTATACATGCTTGTTTCTGTAAAGTGAGCTTGTGTATATGCGAGTTTCCTATGTCAGAAGTGCGTGTGCACGCTTCTGTGTTTGAACACAGCCGTGTATGCAAATTTTTGCATTGTTTTTTCAAATCTCTTTTCCCAAATAGATTTGTTGTCTGGTCTTTTCAGTGTCTGTGTGGTCAATTGTTGTCTGAAGAATTTAATTATTCTACAAGCCTACTATTTCGAACTCTCTTCCTCATTGAAAATATTTGGAATAGGTTTGCTTCTTTGGTGAGTTTGTAATTTGTGTTTTGGCACACAAGACTTTGTCCTAAAGTTATTGATTGTTCTGGTCCTCCAGAACATGAGATTGTTTTCAGTTTCAATGTCAAGCCCAGATTTTGCATCTACTTGCTTTGCTCTCGTTTGTTTTGTTGCCCATAGCTTTTCTTGCTTTTTGAAAGTCCTTTTGACGAATTTGGAAGTATTTCTTTCCTGGCTTCTTGGTTTAGTGTGTCAAACTCTTTGCTGCTATTTGGGTCGTTTTGTACAAGTTAAAGTCTTTTTGCTCAAGTTTTCGTTCATTTTCGAGTTTGTAACTTGCAAAGACTCCTTATGCTCTTTTTTCTATCTTTGAGTTTTAAAATCATTTTGGTGATTTCAAAAAGTTGTTTTGGTTGCTTCTTTAAAAAAGAAAAGATCTCAAAAAACATTGTTTTTGTTTTTCTTTTGCCAAGTTTGGTTTTTGGTTTCTTTTTGTTCTTGAAAGTGAATTGCAAACTTTTACAATTTGTCCTTCTTGTTTGGAGAGAATTTTGTGTTCAAAATTTGTATCCTCTTAAGTACTTAAGTTGGCTCATTGTTAGTTATAAACAATTTCTTTTGCTTTTTGAGTGATTTAGGATCTTGCATCTCCATTATATCTTGCATTAGGGTAGTTTGCATTGTTAAAGCATTCATAGTCTTTTAGTTTTTGGGTGTGTGAAGTGTGTTTCAAGAAAAGAAGACTAAAAGTGCTTTGCCTTGTAGAAGTTTCGTAGAACCCATATAGATATATATTTTCATCAAAGAAAAAATGATTGCATTCATGTAGTTAGTTTTTCATTGATTTCTTTTGCATCATACAAACATCATTGGTTTCACTCCCATCTATACCCTTGACTTAAAGGACAAAAAAATCGAGTGATTAATTAAAATAAAATAGAACTTTTGTATTTTCATCAGAATACACCAACAAGGTTAGGTTTATTAGGGCCTTGGATTAGGCAAGAGGAGAGTTAACTCTCCAAGGCCACTCAAAATTACAAAACATAGAAGTTTGATTAATGAGCGAAATCCAATAGCGTTAGGGAGACCGGGAAAGCTCTGTAATTGGGAGAAAAGCATGAGGGAGAGTGAAGATAAGGACAAGAGGTACCCCCTTTCTTACTTGTCGGATCCTGCCTCATGATTGTTCCGCACAGATTCTGATACAAGTTGGTGACCATAGTTGCCTATCCTAGGGACAACACAGGTGGCTATAGAGGGGAATCTCGTGGCACCTAAAGTTGACATTGTATCATGTTTAGCAATACTTCTGGAGGGAACCCTTGTGGAGCTTGGGGGCTTGCGTCGACAAAGGCTATTGTCTGGAGGTCAGCGTAACTACCTCTGATATCTTCGCTAGTAAGCATGGGGCGTAATTACCCAGTCTATTTTCAGAAGGGCCTTCTTATTAACTTTCTTGTATTTTGGTATCCGGTCCTAATCACCCAGAGCAGAAATACTCGAGAGTTGTTTGATTGCTGATATCTTTAGGGACTTTTTAGTGAGTGTTCTTTGCTCCTAGTTAGCCTAGCTTTATAATTTTTTGAGTCTTTAAGTAGATCTTCTAAATAATTCGAAGTGCCTGACCAACCATCTTGGCAGTCTAGGCGACTTTGTGGGATATCACCTACGAGTCCTGAGCCTTCTCCTAGAAGGCGTAGGAGTGATTCTACCAGTGGTTTTCAACCAGTGGCAGCAGGCGCATCAGAGATTGATCCTCCGCTTGGGGTCATTGATTCACAAGATAGACCTGGCACCAACAGAGAGTTAGAGAGGAACACACCAGTTCTTTCTCGAGTACTTTTTCAGTCAGAAGATAATATCTAAGTTGAAGAGCTTTCAAAGTCAGTTGTGGCTCTGAATTCTCCTCTTCCTCCTAATCATCCAAATGTTCTATTGTACATTGGAACTCTGACTCATAGGCCTTTGAGCCCAGGTTTACATCCATTTATTCCTTCAATAACCACTTATGGAAGCATGGCATCTACGACGAGTGTTGTGAGCATGCAGACTCCCATATCTATACAAGGAGGAGGAACTATTTGTAGAAATTTTGAATAATATGACACTTATTCACAAAGATTATCCCGATTATACACTAATTGTGGAATACATGCACAATACATAACCTCCTCTACGTTGATCATCAATTTTCAGTATTAAAGAAACATCAAGCATGTACACATTGAAGCATCAATCACACATATCAACACAGTATGTAACCGGGGAAAGCATACCGCTGAAAACCCCTCAACTATGTGTATATTATATTGATTGAGAACATGTAACAATACATAGTACAATACTCCTCGCAAGTACTCAGTACTATCTCCACCTGTTACACACAAACTAGCTCAGATTCGAAGCAATCACTAGTTCAAATCTCCTCCACTGCTTGCCTACCTCCACTGCGCAATCCTGCATGAGAATAGATGAGAATGGCTGAACAAAACTCATATTTTCCTTGTGTAACACTACGCAATCCTCATTGGCAATACTCAATCAATGCATGTGCAAATCTCATGCACAACTATAGTCACAACTGACAGCTGTCTTGCCCTTTCACTCACCTCTAACACTTGTCTCCACTGAACTGTCCATGCACTAAGTTAACTGAAGTATTCTTCAGTTGCTTTATGAGTTAATAATTATTTAATTAATTAATAACTAATTCACACCACTCATCACTTAGTCTATTTATCAGTTAGACTAAATACAACTAGTTCAACTAAGTCAAAATGAACACAACTCCATCAACTCCACAGAACTCAATCACTGAAGTTCTAACTGAAGTCCTTCATGCAATAGCTCAAGTAACCCATAGGAAACATGTATTTCCTTCTGGTAGCTGCATGTGCCACATCTGTAGCTTGAACAGAAGTGCTCCAATAGAATAAGATAATGTTTATAGTCCAAATATTATTAAGAGCTAATAATATTCGACTGTTCTATTTTTAGCCCGGCAGTCTAAAAATAGACTCCGCCCATATGTCTAAAAATAGAGGTCCATCTATTTTTACCAACTTGACCAATCATCCACAAATAGCATCCTGCAACTCATAGACTATGATCCATATGTCTAAAAATAGACTTTGCACCAAAAATAGCCTGTGGGACCACTTAGTGAAGGCGACTTCTTTTCACTAAGCTCCATCATGTTGTTGCATTTTCAACCCTCCCTCTCAACCAGATATGGATTATCTACAACCCCTATCCTGTAACTCTGGAATGTTTTGCATGCAAGACATCTGCCCAGTCCATTTGCTCCAACAACACTTGGAACAAAAACACTCCCTACTGACCACTCTATTGGGCTAGGAACATACTCTAATGCTGAAGCTCTACCTGCTGCTGACAAGTTCTCCCTCTCTAACATCTCCGCTACTGCAACATCTCCATGCATCTTGCACCATTGCACACCTCTCTGTGCCAACTAGCACTGTGAAAAATACTTATGCCTCTTGCATTGTTGCAGCCTGCTAGCTATGCGCTGTCCTTGGATTCCCTGCACTGTCGCTCTCTCTGCCGCTCCATCTGCATCTGTCTCTACCCAATCAGTCAGTTCCTACTACTCCACATCGGGGCACCTGTAGCAAGGTCTCATCCAAGAGGTTGGGTACCTCAAGGTCCAAGGATCCTACCCCTCCTCCTTAGGATGATCAATCCACATCACCCCACCTCCTACCTGGAGGTATGGCTGCATGTGATCCCTTTGCCCACCTGGCTCGATGTTTCTCCCTACTAGAGGTCTCTACATGAGTGGTCTCTTCCACTCCATGAACTTCATCTTGTGGTTGATCCACGTCCTGAAGCTCATCCTTAGGAACTAATAGCTCCTCATCTGCATGCAAGTGTGGCTCCCTCTCAAGTGAACACTTCATGGCTTTCTCCTCCTTCTTGCCTTTCGCACCAGAATGAGAAGCTTTCTTGTTCTTCCCCTTCTTTTCTTTGGCAGCCAAAGTGCAATTTTCTTCATCAGATTCCTTTGATGAAGATCTGTCCCTGGTTTTCCGCTTGATCTCCTATTGCACAAGATCCAACCAAAGTGTCTCCCATCTTGGCAATTTCTCCTGGCCATTGACAGAGTCCTGATAGGAATGTCAACTCTTCGAAAGACCAAGAAGAGCCAAGCTCACCAGTTCCTCATCATCGACAGTCAATGCCACACTTCCCAGCTCATCCCGGCATTGGGTGAACTTCGTGAGATACTTGGGCATACTGTCTCCATTCTCACACTTAATGTTTCTGAGTTTATCCTTGAGGACCAACTTCCTTTGGTCGCTCTTGCTTTGGAATAGATCTGTCAACAATTTCCACATCAAGTATGGAGAAGCCTTTCCATGGAGGTTGGACACAATGTGATCCTTCACGCCCTCTAATAGAATCCTTCGACACTTTGCTATGTTCTTTTGCCAATCCCCGACTTGAACAGCATTAGTAGGTTTTGGGACCTCCGCATCTATGAACTCCTTCAACCCATTGTCATCTAACACCGCCTCCATCCTGTCCTTCCATGCAATATATTTCGAGCTGCCTTCAAGGGCATACTCCAATCGCAATCCGTTGAAAGACATTTCAACTTTGACACCAAGAAAACACTACTGCAAATTCGAATTCCACCAGCTCAAAAACTCAACCGCTTCCGATCTAAAATTCGTGAGAACAAAGTATTTCTAATACAGAGATCGACTATATGCGCATTCACCGGATATCTCACCTTCCAAAAGAAGGACGAATCCAAAGGCTACCTGGCCCGATTACAGACTCTACCTGAAGAAATAAAACGTAGTCACTTCTTGAATAATAGATCTGATGATCAATCCTCACTTTGATATCCTATATAACTTCTTCTACAAATCAACCAGCTCTGATACCATGTAGAAATTTTGAATAATATGACACTTATTCATAGAGATTATCCCTATTATACACTAATTGTGGAATACATGCATAATACATAACCTCCTCTACGTTGATCATCAATTTGCAGTATTAAAGAAACACCAAGCATGCGCACATTGAAGCATCAATCACGCATATCAAAACAGTATGTAACTGGGGAAAACATACCGCCGAAAACCCCTCAACTATTTATATATTATATTGATTGATAACATGTAACAATACATAGTACAATACTCCTCGCAAGTACTCAGTACTATCTCCACCTGTTACACACAAACTAGATCAGATCCGAAGCAATCAATGGTTCAAATCTCCTCCGCTACTTGCCTGCCTCCACTGCACAATCCTACATGAGAATAGATGAGAATGGCTGAACCAAACTCATATTTCCCTTGTGTAACACTACACAATCCTCATTGGCAATAGTCAATCCATGCATGTGCAAATCTCATGCACAACTATAGTCACAACTGACAGCTGTCTTGCCCTTTCACTCACCTCTAACACTTGTCTCCACTGAACTGTCCATGCACTGAGTTAACTAATGTATTCTTCAGTTTATTTATGAGTTAATAATTAGTGAATTAATTAATAACTAATTCACATCACTCATGACTTAGTCTATTGATCAGTTAGACTAAATACAACTATTTCAACTAAGTCAAACTGAACACAACTCCATCAACTCCTCAATCAACTCCACAGAACTCAATCACTGAAGTTCTAACTGAAGTCCTTCATGCAGTAGCTCAAGTAACCCATGGGAAACACGTATTTCCTTCGGGCATCTACATGTGCCACATCCGTAGCTCAAACTAAAGTGCTCCAAGAGAATAAGATAATGTTTATAGTCCAAATATTATTAAGAGCTAATAATATTCGACTGTTCTATATTTAGCCTCGCAGTCTAAAAATAGACTCCGCCCATATGTCTAAAAATAGAGGTCCATCTATTTTTACCAATTTGACCAATCATCCACAAATAGCATCTTCCAACTCATAGACCATGATCCATATGTCTAAAAATAGACTTTGCGCCAAAAATAGCCTGCGGGACCACTTAGTGAGGGCGACTTCTTTTCACTAAGCTCCATCACCTTATTGCATTTTCAACACTCCCTCTCAACAAGATATGGATTATCTGCAACCCCTATCCTGTAACTCTGGAATGTTCTACATGCAAGACATCTGCCCGGTCCATTTGCTCCAACAACACTTGGAACAAAAACACTCCCAACTGACCACTCTGTTGGGCTAGGAACATACTCTGATGTTGAAGCTCTACCTACTACTGACAAGTGCTCCCTCTCTGACATCTGCGCTACTGCAACATCTCCATGCATCTCACACCATTGCACACCTCTCTCTGCCATCTAGCACTGTGTAAAACACTTGTGCCTCTCGTATTTCTGCAGCCTGCTAGCAATGCATTGTCCTGGGATTCCCTGCACTGTCGCTCTCTCTGCCGCTCCATCTGCACCTGTCTCTACCCAATCAGTCAGTTCCCTCTACTCCACATCAGGGCTCCTGTAGCAAGGTCTCATCCAAGAGGTTGGGTACCTCAAGGATCCTGCCCCTCCTTCTTGGGACGATCAATCCAGATCACCCCACCTCCTACTTAGAGGTATGGCTGCATGTGATCCCTCTGCCCACCTGGCTCGATGTTTCTCCCTACTGGAGTTCTCTGCATGAGTAGTCTCTTCCACTCCATGAACTTCATCTTGTGGCTGATCCATGTCCTGAAGCTCATCCATAGGAACTAATAGCTCCTCATCTGCATGCAAGTGTGGCTCCCTCTCAAGCGAACACTTCATTGATTTCTCCTACTTCTTTCCTTTCGCACCGCAATGAGAAGCTTTCTTGTTCTTCCCCTTCTTTACTTTGGTAGCCAAGTGCAATTTTCTTCATTAGATTCCTTTGATGAAGATCTATCCATAGTTTTCCGCCTGATCTCCACTTGCACAAGATCCAACCAAAGCCTCTCCCATCCTGGCAATTTCTCCCGACCATTGACAGAGTCTTGATAGGAATGCCAACTCTTGGGAAGACCAAGTAGAGCCAAGCTCACCAGTTCCTCATCATCGACAGTCACCCCCACACTTCCCAGCTCATCGCGACATTGGGTGAACTTCGTGAGATACCTGGGCACACTGTCTCCATTCCCACACTTAATGTTTCTAAGTTTATCCTTGAGCACCAACTTCCTCTGGTCGCTCTTGCTTTGGAATAGATCTGTCAACGCTTTCCACATCAAGTATGGAGAAGCCTTTCCATGGAGGTTGGACACAATGTGATCCTTCATGCCCTCCAATAGAATCCTTCGACACTTTGCTGTCTTCTTTTTCCAATCCGCGACTTGAGCAGCATCAGTAGGTTTTGGGACATTCGCATCTATGAACTCCTTCAACCCATTGTCATCTAACACTGCCTCCATCCTGTCCTTCCATGCAATATAGTTCGAGCTTCCTTCAAGGGCATACTCCAATCGCAATCCGTTGAAAGACATTTCAACTTTGACACCAAGAAAACACTTCTGCAAATTCGAATTCCACCAGCTCAAAAACTCAACCGCTTCCAATATAAAATTTGTGAGAACAAATTATTTCCTGTACAAAGATCGGTTGTATGGGTATTCACCGGATATCTCACCTTCCAAAAGAAGGATGAATCCAAAGGCTACCTGGCCCAATTACAGACTCTGCCTGAAGAAATAAAACGTAGTCACTTCCTGAATAATAGATCTGATGATCAATCCTCGCTTTGATATCCTGTAGAACTTCTTCTACAAATCAACCAGCTCCGATACCATGTAGAAATTTTGAATAATATGACACTTATTCATAGATATTATCCCTATTATACACTAATTGAGGGAATACATGCATAATACATAACCTCCTCTACGTTGATCATCAATTTGCAGTATTAAAGAAACATCAAGCATGCACACATTTAAGCATCAATCACACATATCAACACAGTATGTAACTGGGGAAAACATATCGCTGAAAACCCCTCAACTATCTATATATTATATTGATTGAGAACATGTAACAATACATAGTACAATACTCCTCACAAGTACTCAGTACTATCTCCACCTGTTACACACATACTAGCTCAGATCCGCAGCAATCACTGGTTCAAATATCCTCCGCTGCTTGCCTACCTCCACTACGCAATCCTGCATGAGAATAGATGAGAATGGATGAACCAAACTCGTATTTCCCTTGTGTAACACGACGCAATCCTCATTGGAAGTACTCAATCCATGCATGTGAAAATCTCATGAACAACTATAGTCACAACTGATAACTGTCTTGCCCTTTCACTCACCTCTAACACTTGTCTCCACTGAACTGTCCATGCACTGAGTTAACTGATGTATTCTTCAGTTGCTTTATGATTTAATAATTATTGAATTAATTAATAACTAATTCACACCACTCATCACTTAGTCTATTGATCAGTTAGACTAAATACAACTAGTTCAACTAAGTCAAAGTGAACACAACTCCATCAACTCCTCAATCGACTCCACAAAACTCAATCACTGAAGTTCTAACTGAAGTCCTTCATGCAATAGCTCAAGTAACCCATAGGAAACACATATTTCCTTATGGTAGCTACATGTACCACATCCGTAGCTCAAACTGAAGTGCTCCAAGAGAATAAGATAATGTTTATAGTCCAAATATTATGAAGAGCTAATAATATTCGACTGTTCTATTTTTAGCCTGGCAGTCTAAAAATAGACTCCTCCCATATGTCTAAAAATAGAGGTCCATCTATTTTTACCAACTTGACCAATCATCCACAATTAGCATCATTCAACTCATAGACCATGATCCATATGTCTAAAAATATACTTTGTGCCAAAAATAGCCTGCGGGCCCACTTAGTGAAGGCGACTTCTTTTCACTAAGCTTCATCATCTTGTTGCATTTTCAACACTCCCTCTCAACAAGATATGGTTTATCTGCAACCCCTATCCTGTAACTCTAAAATGTTCTGCATGAAAGACATCTGCCTGGTCCATTTTTTCCAACAACACTTGGAACAAAAACACTCCCAACTGACCACTCTGTTGGGCTAGGAACATACTCTGATGTTGAAGCTCTACCCACTGCTGACAAGTGCTCCCTCTCTGACATCTGCGCTACTGCAACATCTCATGCATCTTGCACCATTGCACACCTCTCTGTGCCACCTAGCACTGTGCAAAACACTTGTACCTCTCGCATTGTTGCAACCTACTAGCTATGTGTTGTCGTGGGATTCCCTGCACTGTCGCTCTCTCTACCACTCCATCTGCATCTATCTCTACCCAATCAGTCAGTTCCTGCTACTCCACATCGGGGCTCCTTTAGCAAGGTCTCATCCAAGAGGTTGGGTACCTCAAGGATCCTGCCCCTCCTCCTTGGGACGATCAATCCACATCACCCCACCTCCTACCTGGAGGTATGGCTGCATGTGATCCCTCTACCCACCTGGCTCAATGTTTCTCCCTACTGGAGGTCTCTGCATGAGTGGTCTCTTCCACTGCATGAACTTCATCTTGTGGCTAATCCACGTCCTGAAGCTCATCCTTAGGAACTAATAGCTCCTCATCTGCATGCAAGTGTGGCTCCCTCTCAAGCGAACACTTTATGGGTTTCTCCTACTTCTTGCCTTTCGCATCGGAATGAGAAGCTTTCTTGTTCTTCCCCTTCTTTGCTTTGGTAGCCAAAGTGTAATTTTCTTCATCAGATTCCTTTGATAAAGATCCATCCCTGGTTTTCTGCCTGATCTCCTCTTGCACAAGATCCGAACAAAGCCTCTCCCATCTTGGCAATTTCTCCCGACCATTGACAGAGTCCTAATAGGAATGCCAACTCTTGGGAAGACCAAGTAGAGCCAAGCTCACCCGTTCCTCATCATCGACAGTCACCCCCACACTTCCCATCTCATCTCGACATTGGGTGAACTTCGTGAGATACATGGGCATATTTTCTCCATTCTCACACTTAATGTTTCTGAATTTATCCTTGAGCACCAACTTCCTCTGGTCGCTCTAGCTTTGGAATAGATCTGTCAATGCTTTCCACGTCAAGTATGGAGAAGTCTTTCCATGGAGGCTGGACACAATGTGATCCTTCATGCCCTCTAACAAAATCCTTCGACACTTTGCTGTCTTCTTTTGCCAATCCCCGACTTGAGCAGCATCAGTAGGTTTTGGGACATCCGCATCTATGAACTCCTTCAACCCATTGTCATCTAACACTACCTCCATCCTGTCCTTCCATGTAATATAGTTCAAGTTTCCTTCAAGGGTATACTCCAATCATAATCCGTTGAAAGACATTTCAACTTTGACACCAAGAAAACACTTCTGCAAATTCGAATTCCACCAGCTCAAAAACTCAACTGCTTCTGATCTAAAATTCGTGAGAACAAAGTATTTCTTGTACAAAGATCGGTTGTATGGGTATTCACCGGATATCTCACCTTCCAAAAGAAGGATGAATCCAAAGGCTACCTAGCCCGATTACAGACTCTGCCTGAAGAAATAAAACATAGTCACTTCCTAAATAATAGATCTGATGATCAATCCTCGCTTTGATATCCTGTAGAAATTCTACAAATCAACCAACTCCGATATCATGTAGAATTTTTAAATAATATGACACTTATTCACAGAGATTATCCCGATTATACACTAATTGCAGAATACATGCATAATACATAACCTCCTCTACGTTGATCATCAATTTGCAGTATTAAAGAAACATCAAGCATGCGCACATTGAAGCATCAATCACACATATCAACATAGTATGTAACTGGGGAAAACATACCATTGAAAACCCCTCAACTATATGTATATTATAATGATTGAGAACATGTAACAATACATAGTACAATACTCCTCGCAAGTACTCAGTACTATCTCCACCTGTTACACACAAACTAGCTCATATCCGAAGCAATCACTGGTTCAAATCTCCTTCACTGCTTTCCTGTCTCCACTGCGCAATCTTGCATAAGAATATATGAGAATGGCTGAAGCAAAATCGTATTTCCCTTGTGTAACACTACACAATCCTCATTGGAAATACTCAATCCATGCATGTGCAAATCTCATGCACAATTATAGTCACAACTGATAGCTGTCTTTCCCTTTCACTCACCTCTAACACTTGTCTCCAATGAACTGTCCATGCACTGATTTAACTGATGTATTCTTCAGTTGCTTTATGAGTTAATAATTAGTGAATTAATTAATAACTAATTCATACCACTCATCACTTAGTCTATTGATCAGTTAGACTAAATACAACTAGTTCAACTAAGTCAAACTGAAAACAACTCCATCAACTCCTCAATCAACTCCACAGAACTCAATCACTGAAGTTCTAACTAAAGTCCTTCATGAAATAGCTCAAGTAACCCATAGGAAACACGCATTTCCTTCTGGCAGCTGCATGTGCCACATCCGTAGCTCGAACTGAAGTGCTCCAAGAAAATAAGATAATGTTTATAGTTCAAATATTATTAAGTGCTAATAGTATTCGACTGTTCTATTTTTAGCCTAACAGTCTAAAAATAGACTCTGCCCATATGTCTAAAAATATAGGTCCATCTGTTTTTACCAACTTGACCTATCATCCGAAAATAGCATCCTGAAACTCATAGACCATGATCCATATGTCTAAAAATAGACATAGTCTAAAAATAGACTTTGTGCCAAAAATAACCCGCGGGCCGACTTAGTGAAGGCGACTTCTTTTCAATAGGCTCCATCATCTTGTTGCATTTTCAACACTATTTCCATCCCTTCTATTACTCCCAACGCGGCTATATTTGGGTTTACTTCCATTCCGTCAACGAGTGGAAGTTCTCAGGCTACTGCATCCGGTTTTGGATTTATCCCTTTTGGAATGTCCTCTCACGAGATTCCTTTAGTTCCCTTGAACATACCATCGACTGCCTCTACATCCATGATGAGTGGATCAGCTTCTTTTCAGGGTTTCCAATTTGGAAGTGGTCATATTCCACATTCCAATCAGACAGTAAGTTCAATGCCTTTTTTTTTACAAGTCAAGGTAATAACCCATTCCAGAGTTGGACAAAACCTACGGTTAGTGGGATAGGAGCTGGGAATCAATTTTTTAGCCAACAAGGGAATGTGTCGTATTGTTCAGTTAATTCATTTCAAAATTTTCCACCCTTTTCTAACGCATGGAATCCTTATCAGGGGCTATCAGCTCCTTTAAACACTTTGTTAGGGGGTAACTTCACTTGTTACAGAGGATTTTTGGCAGGAGTTGATCAAAATCTGAATTTTGTTGGACGACAAGGAGCACGTTTTGGTTTAGTAGGCTCTACGAGTTACTTTAGGCAACCTCGTGTTTTTCAAAATCCAGGTAATTCATTTGAGACCTTTCGGAACCCCTTTTCGACCTTTGGGAACCCCCCGCACTGGATGGAATTCCCAAGGTCCACCACGACTCCCTTTTCTAGCCACGCTGAACTTGCGAGACTTAACTAAATTGACAAATGATCCAATTCAGTACAATCCATCTTAGCCTTCGGTCCCAACTAAACTTCCCTTGGATATCCCAAAATTTGAGGGGAAGGGTGGTGAATATCTGAGAGACCACGTAACCACATTTCACTTATGGTGCTCATCCAACTCCCTGATAGATGATTCCATCAGGTTGAGGTTATTTCAGCACACCCTAACCGGAAATGCGGCCAAATGGTATATGGAGTTTCCAAGGGGCACCTTTAATTCTTTCTTTAATTTGGCTAATGTATTTTTGAACCATTTTTAGATGCGTGTCTAATATGAAGCCAGAACTGAACTTTAGGCTAACTTTCAGCAAGACACCACAACTCACATTTCAGATCACATCCAGGTATGGAGGAGGAGGAAAAGGCTTATCAAAGTTGAAATCCCACCAGAGTTCCTTCTTGAATGGTTTCTCAAATCATCACAACTTGAGATCTCAAAGGATGTGTCTCTTTCCACTATTTATTCGGAAGAGCAAGCCATATTTTGAGCCCAGCAATTGGAACTGATATATTCTTAGTCTGGGACTCTTCAGAAAATTCTACCTGATGCTCTTAGGTCTAAGGTCGATTTAGCCAAACCAAAACCAAGCCCCCACTCCGATGGTATATTTCGATTGATTGATATTAACATGGTGAACCTATTGAATCAATTACAGTGGTTGTCTCTACAAACTGCTTCTTCTACCCAAACAGCACAGTCTATACCTACACCTTCCCAAACTACCTCTATAAACCTCGTCCAGACCTCTAACCCCAAATGAAATCAACAATCTGATGGGAAAAGGAAGGGACGAGGTAAGAAGAAGAACCAGGAAGGGAAAGGCAATGTAAACAAACCCAGCAATGGTGCCAGAGAGGGTAGGAAAGAGTCCAAGAAAAAGGTAAAATTTCCATGCAAGTTATGCAATGGAGATCATCTGACTCACCTCTGCCCTAATATGCAAGATGCTCCATACTTATTAGTACAGCAAGGGTCCTCTAGCTCCCAAGCTATTCTGACTAACCCTTTTCCCCAAGGGCAACAATTACTTACTGGCATGAATTCTAACACTGGTACCTCCGTAGGGGGCAACCAGGAAGGGGAAAGTTCCTCAAATGTTTATATGATGAGCTCTCATATCGATGTCACTACGCAAGAATGCGATTATGGTGAATCAGAAACATCTAAGGCTAAATCTGTTCCTGAAGCCACAAAACCACTTCATATTAAGCTGCCCTATGTTGAGACTATGCCTCAAATACCGAAAGGCTCCGCAAAGCACTCGACTATTAACCCTAATGCTAGGCAACCCAAAACTACTCGATTGTAGAAGATTTGGCTCAAAGTCCTTGTGCTATGTCAATATTGGAGGTGCTCCAGTTGTGCCTTGCTCAGAGAAGTGCTTTGCTTTCGGCAATTGGAGTAGTAGATCCAAAGAATTCTTTAGAGCTCACTTTTGATATGTTGAATGTAAAAAAGAGACTTCCTCACCATATGGCTTTCATGATAAAGTCCACATACCGAAAGACCAATATTTTTCGGACTATTATATATGAGGGAGCTTCCACATGCATGATGTTTATGTCATGTTGGAAGGCCATTAGATCACCTTCAGTTGTTCCTTCACCAATTCTTTTGACGGCATTTAATGGACATTCTCATAGGCCACATGGGATTATCCCGGCCTTTCCTATCTTTGTTGGGGGAAAGGTAGTGAATATTGAGGTAAAAATCGTCGATGCGAACCTGGATTATAACCTCCTCTTAGGCAGGAATTGGATTTACGAGATGGATGCCATAGTTTCATCATTATTATGCATCCTCTATTTTCCTCATGAGGGGAGGATTGTTAAAGTTGATCAATTAGATTATTCTTCAGGTGACTCTCACGCAACTTCAAATTCTACCATTCCGTTGGTGGAAAATCACTGTCAACCTATTGATAATTTAGGAGTTGGGATGTACTCTTTGTTAATGGGTATATTTTACCTCCATCCTCCTATAGCTATAATTAATGCGATTTCATCCTCTAGAGGACCTTCTTGGAAAGATTTCTTTCGAACTCATTATTTTTCGGACCCTTGGCCCTTACCTTCATCTACCACCACATTAGATGGAGGGCAGGTAGGTGGAATGGCATTTCCCATGTCTGCAATGGAACTCACTTATCATTCTATCATTAACTCTACAGACAACCATCCCACTCCTTTTTCACAAGAGGAGTTAGATGGCGATGTGGCTCCGGATTGAACCCTCAATTCTAGTTCAGCCCTGGATTGCTTGGATATAGTCTTACCATCTAAAGAAGCAATTTTGGAAGCAATGATGGGTGTGGATTGACCATGGGAGGATTTACATCATCGTTCATATTTTCTCCCTCCATTGCATGAAGTCGAATCTAGTTTGTCCAATCTATCTACTAATGATGTTTTTACAGTTTAAACCCTTTGGCTCTAGCACAATTTTCTGCCAAAGCTAACATGTCAGTTATCTCATGAACTGTACCTATAAACATCTCTAGGAATCCTAACATAATTGAAAATGTCTTCATCGGCACTGATTGTTCCCTTGAAGAAATTCAAATCTACACCGATCTCTTTAAAGAGTTTCGAGATGTGTTCGCTTGGTCTTATGAGGAAATGCCTGGAATTGATCCATCTATATTCCAACATGAGATGAAGACATATGAAAATGCCAAACCTATTTTTCAAAAACTTCAACCAATCAATCCTCGAAAAGCGGCAGCTATTAAAGCTGAAGTTGAAAAGTTGCTTAAGGTGGGTTTCATATACCCCGTTCCTCTAACTGAGTGGATTTACAACCCAGTCACGGTAGATAAGAAGCAAGGAATGATCTGAGTATGCATCAACTTTAGGGATTTAAAAAAGCTTGCCCAAAAGACAATTACCCCACGCCTTTTATTGATCAAATTTTTGATGAATGTGTGGGTAATGAAAAATTTTCGTTCATGGATGGATTCTTTGGTTACAATCAAATTACTGTCCATCCAAAGGATCAGCACAAGACAACCTTTATTTGTCCTTGGGGCACGTTTTCATACAAGAAGATGCCTTTTGGCCTTAAAAATGTTGGAGTTACTTTTCAGCAGGCCATCTCTTATGCTTTCAATGACATCAAACATGTTATCGAAGCATACTTGGATGACTTAGCTACTCGTTCTCGCAAGAAAATTGATCATCCCAGTCGCCTTTGGTTAGTCTTTGAGAGATGTCATTTTTATAAAATCTGGTTGAATCCAAATAAGTGTGTTTTTTTGGCCACATCTAGTCAGCTATTAGGATTCATCATATCGAATGAAGGGATTCATGTCGATCCTTTCAAGGTTGAGGCAATAATTTAGTTTCCTCCCTCGTCTTCCATTCGTCAACTTCAAAGTCTCCAAGGAAAGGAAAATTTCTTGAGGAGATTTATAGAAAATTACGCCGAGATTACCAAAGGATTTATGCATTTTCTTAAGAAAGGAGTTCCATTTTTATGGGATGATTTTGTGCAATGATCTTTTGATGCTTTGAAAAAAGCATTAACCTCTGCTCCATTATTGAGTCCACCAGATTATGGTAGAGATTTCCTTTTGTATCTCGCTGCGGCAGAATCAACCATCGGTATGGTTCTGGTTTAGGAGGATGATGCTCTCAGTGAGCATGTAATATACTACTTGAGTTGAGGCTTAGTAGGACCTAAGCTACGCTATTCTCCCATCAAGAAATTGGCCTTGGCAGCTGTCCATGCTGTCTAGCAGCTTCGTCATTACATTCTGCTTTGCAAAATGTTCGTCTTAGTGGCTGCCAATCCTTTTCAATTTTTCCTCAGTAGGTGAGTGACTGGGGGCAACTATAATTGATGGATTGTTATTTTGCAAGAATTCGATCTCAAATTCTTCTCAGCTAAATCTAAGAAGTCATTAGTTTTTGCGGAATTGATCTCAACACTACCTTGTAAGGAAGCTAATGTTTATGAGGAAATTTTTCCCAACGAACATTTATTCCTCATTTTTTTCACAAGATCCCTGGTACGGAGATATCATTATATATCTCCAGACTTCAAAGTTTCCACTTGATTTCTCCAAAGATGAGCATCGAAAGTTATATCATCTTCCCAAAAACTATGTTATTATTGGTGATACATTATATCGTAGAGGGGTTGACTAAATTCTTCGACATTGATTAACTTTGGAAGAAGCTGAGTCTGTACTTAATGATTGCCATAGTGGAGCTTGTGGTGGTCATCTATCAAGGCTTGAAACATCCCAGAAAATTTTGCGAGCGGGCTACTTTTGGCCTTCAATTTGCAAAGATTGTATTGAAGTGGTCAAACGTTGCCATCCTTGTCAAATTTATACTTGGAAAATGTGTGCGCATCCAGCTCCACTTTTTCCTGTTATCACTTCTGGTCCATTTACGAAGTGGGGCATTGATTTTACTACTTGTAATCTGCCTTCAGCAGGGAACCACAAGTACATCATTGTGGTCGTCGACTACTTTACAAAGTGGGCTGAGACCATGCCTACATTCAAAAACGATAGTGTGACAACAACCTTGTTTCTCTTCAACCAAGTTATTTCACGATTTGGTATCCCAAGAGAGATTGTCACTGACCATGGCAGTCACTTCCAAAATCAAATGATGATCGAATTGCATCTCAAGTTGGGCTTCCGGTAGGAGCATTCATCTCCATATTATCCTCAGCCCAATGGGCAGGTTGAAGACGTGAATAAGTCCCTTAAGAGCATCCTACAAAGGACAACTAATAAAAATCGATCCAATTGGCACATTATGTTGTACTCAGTACTCTGGGCATATCAAACCTCAGTTAATACTACCACCGGTTTTACTCCTTTTCAACTAGTTTACGGGTTGGAATCTATTTTCCCTATAGAATGTGAAATTCCTTCCCTTAAGCTAGATGTAGAACTTCTTCCGGAGACATCTAGTCTCGAAGAATGCCTTGTTTATTTGGAACATCTTGATGAGTAGCGTCGAGGTGCAACCATTATAAACGAAGCCCATAAGAAGAGGACTAAAACTCAATATGATAAACTTGTCCATCCTCGGGTTTTTTTATGAAGGAAACCTTGTCGTAGTCTATGACAAAGACAAAGATGCCCTGGGGGCAGGCAAGTTCAAATCTATGTGGTATGGTCCCTTTCTAGTCAAGTGTGTTTTGGAAAAAGGGGCTTATGAATTAATTGATTTTGAAGGGAACAAGTTGGAAGAGCCCAAAAATGGGCTCTACCTTAAGAAGTATTTTGCTTAGGCTTCGGCCGAGCAATTACTTGTTTGTATATATTGTATCTTTGTACATATCTATCTGGTGTTTTTGTGATATCAGTATTTTTGATCCGCTTTGGTAGGAATTGATGGACGATTCGATATATTTCAGATTCTTCGATGGTGCCAGTAGACACACTCAGAATCTTGCTTCTACGGCTTGGGTGATTTATTATCCATTTGGCCAGTTGATGGTGTTGAGGGGAGTATGTATTGGCCCTGCTTCAAACAACATTGCCAAGTATACTGTCGTTCTTAATTTACTATCTGAAGCAATATCTTATGGGATTTGATTCATTGGATGTTTATCTAGACTCACAACTAGTGGTGTTGCAGTTAAATAACACTTATTGGGTTCATGACCCTTATTTATATCGCCAATTTTTTAGAGTGAGAGTGTTGCAACGATCATTTATTTATATCACATATGTTCACATTCCACAATCTGAGAATTCATTAGCAGACTCTATTGCTAATCAAGCATTAGATTGGCACATTAATCATTCATCAAATTAAATAACATAAAAAATAAAAAATAAAAAACAAACAAACAAACAAATTGAATCTTTATATATATCATAAAATCACCTGTATATAGATGGAGTGTTCAAAAAATAATATACAAAATTGGTACAGGATGCCCTCAAAATTTGGGCCTATGCCCATCATCATGTCAAGTCATACATAGATCTATCTATCGCCCGGCTCGGGATGAGCACCTAAAAAGTTAACCATAGCATTGGCTACATGCCGAAGTATCCGGACCCAGTCCTGTGGTACCCCTACCATGCGGTGCTACATCTCCTTAGGCGAATCCTCTATGGCTATCATAGGTACCTAGTGAGTTAGTCTCACCAAGTTTCTTTGAACAACATAAAGGACTCTCTCTGTCTCAGCTGCCACCTCTTCAGCTCCTCTTCCGTGATGCCTGTGCCTCAGAAATCCATCAGCTCTCACTAGACCCACATATGGAACATGGTTATTATATTTTGTCAACATTTTGTCTCATCCAAAATAGTGGTATGCTCTCTTTGCCTCCAAGTGATAGTCATCCTGCAAAAAATTGGAGTTTCAACTGTTAGTTTATGTGTTAAAACTTTAACTCGCTTTCATGCGGGTTCCCTTTACACATAGTCACATGTAGGGTCGTCGTATACGTGGTTTTCTCACATCCAACCCACGTGTACGCAGAGTTAAATTTTTTGGCATAGTTTCCCACGGTCAAAACTTTGAAAAAACTTCTAAAAACTATCATAAAACATTACAAGTAGAATTTGAGGATTACCTGGAAACTTTGGGGTGATTTGAATGGTCCAATTATTCAGAGGAAAGCTTGCTCTTTGCTCCAAACATAAATGAAAAAACTATGAGTCTATAAGTCATTATATAACTTTGAAATTACAAAATATTTTTTCAAAAATAGATTTTTGTCTCATGGATTTTTTGACCTGTGGACTTGGATTGTCGAGAATGGGTTGTATTTACTACAAATTTTGGAGACCTCTTCGAGATGTTGTTTCAGTCCCATGACCGCTAACCCATCATGGCAGGTATCATTCTCTCATTGGAATTTAGGTTAGGGAAAACCATTTTCCACTGCATCTTGCATACTGGCCTCCATTCAGCGATACATTAGCCGTAGGATCGACCCCATCGTATCTTGGTTAGCAAACCATTTTCACTCGTCAATTTTTAAATCATGATGTGATGGTAGAGCCATCCTTTACATGGGCATCGTAGTTAAAACCTCGCTGACATTGGTTGCCCATGCTACTATACTGAGTAGGCTCGGGAGTCCACTTTAGTCTCACCATGACTAATGCTTTGAAAGCACATTCTCCTTTTCTCCGCGCTAATTTCTAGCCTTATACCCTAGAGTCTCCTTTGTGTTGAGTTGTACTACTGCATTGAATTTTGACTATTTGCACCTTTTGGCCTTGATTCGGCTTCACTTGGACTCGTGTTTAAGCCACTTATTTGACCATGTCTTCTGCAAAATCAACCATGCAATCACTTAGCTTCTACAACTTGACACATCCTTTTACCTATGGAGAGAGCATCCCTTTGGGTGTCTTTGACCAGTTTCGCCTCCCTACATTGAGCATAGGAATGTTCCCCTCCCAGGAACTAGATCATCTGTTTCTCTGACACTCATTCTTTCAACTGTACTATAGCATTCTTTTATTCTTTTTCCAGCTTAAAGAAAAAGACAAAAGAAAATTATATATTCCAAAAAGAGTGGGAATGGGATGACATTTCCATATTTTTTTGGCAACTAGAGTCAGTCATGTCGCCCTTGAATAAATCACTCAACAGAGAGTCTCTCCTCCATTTGGGTGGGATTTAGTTTGACTTAGGTGAGCGTTAACCTTGTTATTGAGTCAGTACTCCTCTGATTGGTTACCTCTTCTAATCATATGGAGAGTTTGCTTATGCCTCTTGCATGACAAACTTATACAAAGTTATCATATGCTGCCATATAGTCATCAAGTAAACATTTAGGGGCTAATATTCGCCCATGGGCTAATTTTCTATACTTTCTCCACAAAAAATATTCGCTAATTTCTTTTTTTTTTGTAAAAATGATTCACTCAAATTTTATAGAATGAAATTATTTTACCCTAAAAATCGCCAATAAATTATAAATTTGAATATTTTTACAAAAATATCTCCAAACATTTTATAGATTTCATATTATGGACAAGTGGGATTTTCCAAGGTTTCTAAACTTTAAGATAAATTTTCGTCCTTAAAATTTTCCCTGATAGTCATCATTGAGTCGTGATTTTGTTCAAGGGAAGTAAACCTGAGTCAGCCTCTCTGCAGTGTCTCTTAACCTATTTTTCAGTTGGCCATCCCTTGTTGTCAGTGTCATGTTTGTCATCACATTAGTTATATTGGTTCTTTGCTCATGCCGGTTTGAGAAGGTCTCCATTTACTTCTTGCTAGTAGGTCTTGTCCTTATCGACTACGGCAAATTGCTCTGAGGGCAGATCTAGAGCTGCACCCTGGCCCTATTTTCATTATTGATAGGTCACCTTGTGCTTAGCATCGGTCAGTATCATGGGTCTTTTATTGAGTGGTTTCCCTTGTGTTCGACATCAACTTTCATTGGCACACTCTGGGATTCATGCAGTGCCTTGGTTTCCATTTGACCCTATTGGTGGATTCCTTGCCTTTGTGTCAGCTTTCATTATTGGTTGGTTCAGAGGGTTTCTATCATGCGCTAGCTACATCTTGTGTACGCTGGAAACGTGCTTCGGTTGGGTTACTACATATTTTTCATCCAATTCCTTCCACATTGTTGGCCTATGGGTTACACTCGCTCTAGATTGATGAAGGATGCCTTAATGCCTTCCTTCTAGTGGATCTTTTCCTATTGACTACAACTCATTTGCTCTAGGAAAAGGATCTAGAGTCCATTTGGTAGTACTTTGGAGTTTGCAGTCATCAATGGTAGATTCCTTCACTATCGATAGTGGGAAACCATCATTGTCTCCTGATTGATAGATTCTTTCAATTGTTCCACTTCAGCTCATTCATTCACACTTGTTAGATTGTACTAGGTACCTTGACTCTCATTATCATTATCGGTGGGTAGTCTTGCATTTGTTAACGGTATACATCAATGGTCGGTAATCAAATGATTTCTCATGTGGTCGACCTTAGATCATTCATTCCCATCATGTAGCAATGTACTGCAGCAGTCGGTGAAGACCTCGGGTTGCATCAGAATGTTTTGGTTCACTTGTCAGTTGTAGTTCTTCATAGTGACATATTATATGTTGGAATCCGAGTTGCAATGTAGTATCATTTTATTCCATCATGTTCATTTGGTACTATTGGGATCAGTTTTTGACATCAGTGATCAGCTTCATCCTTCAGCATCATTGATCATCTTCTTATATGTGATATTCAGACATGTACTTTTTCGATCATGATCAGATGATCCATTATGTACTTTCAGTTCCTTTATACTTGTATACATATTGGATCCGCTTGTACTTGATATGCGGACATGCTTTACTTTCTCTGAGCATGGGTATGCCCGCCTCAGACAGCAGTTTCTTTCTGATCTCTTTTGATGGCTTGGCAGGCTGAATTCTAGTGAAGTCCTTCTTAGTCTCGACATGATTCTTTCCATACACTTAATACATTTCGGCCATCATGTACCCCTTCTGACCTCATATATTAGGGGGCATCTGTTATATCACCATTTACGACTCTTGGTATTTGTGATTCTTTGTTTATGGCCTAGGGAAACCCCTCCTTCTAGAATTGGCCCAAATATATAAAAAATAGTTTTTTATTACCTGTACGCTACTTTTCCCTAAGCTAAAAGCATGTAGACGAGGTCAGTCAATACCCAACCCGCGTATATTTATTAAAACACTTAAAAAACTATATTTCCTTAATTATGGGCGGGGTTCATGGGTTTTACCTGTTGATTACCTCCTATTACCCATGGCCCAACTATTTCCCAACTAAAAAACTAATTAGGAATGGTATAAATAAGACCTCTATGGGAAGGCCTTAAGGAGGAGAAGAGCTAGAGTTATTATATTGAGATTATCCCTCACTGAGTCTGATGAATCCCTGTGCCTCATGTACTTCCCCAAGCTTCAGGAGACCCTTGTTTCCTTGATTATAGATATCCTTCCTTTTGCATGAGATATCATGGTGTTGGTGATGGAAGAAGATTGTTGAAGGTTGGGATAGGATGAATCCGGAGGACAGTTTCGCTTGGAGCCAGAAGAAGACTCAGGTGAGTTCTCTCCATGTTGTTTATAGCTTACTGCAATAAAATAAATGTTGTCTTGTGTCTGAAATTAACTATGTTTATGCATCAAACTATGTTTTAATTCATATATGAATGTCGTTTTGATGTATGATCAATCATTTGTTTATATGATATAAAGTCAATTTCATGAATATGTTTTACTTCTATACTGATATGTATGTTCAAATTGAATGATTTTCAAGTTTGAAGAACATCGGGAGTTGTAGAGGGTCTGAACCATGCAGGACCTACTTGAACGAAGGAAATCTGGGTAAGGTCACTCTTACATAGTTTAATAATATATGCATCTTGCCTGAGATGTATGAGTATTTCTTATTGTAGTTTTCTTCTTCTATGTTGGGGTTCTAACCCAAAGCCATAGGGTGCTTCCACCCGAAATAGTATAACAAGAGTTTACATAAGATTGTGGAATGCATAGATGTAAAGTTTGATGAAGAGTTATCTGATAAGAAAAAAAACACAGGCATTATTAATCCTCCAGATCATCGTCATCATGACAGTAAAGAAAATGAAGTACTAAATGAATAATTAGAAGATACAAAGACTCATTCAAAAGGAACCTCAAGACACACTCAAAAGAATCATCCTGAAAATCAACTTATTAGAGATAAAAGTGAAAGAGTACAAACAAGGAGGAAACTAGAAGAAAAAACTGAGCAAGTTCATATTGTTATGATGTCACAAATAGAGCCAAAAAACTTTGATGAGGCAAGTAAAGAAAAAAAATGGATAGATGATATGAATGAGGAGTTAGAAAAAATTGAGAAAAACAAGACTTAGGAACTAACACCAAGACCTGTTGGCAAGAATGTCATTGGTACAAAATGGGTATTCAATAATAAGATGAATGAACAGGGTCAAGTTGTTAGAAACAAATACAGACTAGTGTGTAAGGGTTACTCAGAAGTGGAAGGTCTTGATTATAAAGAGACTTTTGCATCATTGACAAGACTAGAGGCAATGAAGATGTTTTTGGCCTTTGCCTGTTACAATGATTTCAAGGCGTGCCAAATGGACATGAAGTTTTCCTTCCTAAATGGTGATCTTGAGGAAGGAATCTATACGGAACAAACTAAATGTTTTGCATTATCAGATAAGCCTAACTTTGTCAACAGGTTAAAGAAGAACTACATGGTCTTAAATAAGCACCACAAGCATGGTTCTCTAGACTGGCCAAGTACCTTAAAAGAAAAGGTTTCAATAGAAGAGGAGTTGATAGTAATATGTACATAAAGGATGATGAATATGAATTAATGATTGTGTTTGTGTATGTGGATGATATTGTTCTTGGCATCAATAAAATCATCTAGTAAAATGGTTTGCTAAAGAGATGAAGTCTAAATTCGAAATGTCAATGATTGGAGAAATTACCTTTACGTAGGGCTCCAAATCTTACAAAAGTCTAGAGGCATATTCATTTTGCAATAAAAATACCTAAGAGATATATTTAAAAAGTTCCAAATGGAAGATTGTAAACATGTCTCAACCCCCATGGAAACTGGATGCAAGGTATGTGTAGATGATGAATCACCTAATGTGGATCAAAATCTTTACAAATCCATGATAGGAAGGCTACTATATTTAACAACCTCTAGACTAGATATAATGTTAGTAGTTCGATTAGTGGCAAGATACCAATCAACACATAAACAAATTCATCTATTAGCAACAAAGATTATTTAGGTATTTGAAAGGGACTACAGACTATGGACTATGTTATCTGAAAGGTAAGGACTTTACATTGACAACATACATAGACGCATATTGGGCCAGTTGTGTGGATGATAGAAGAAGTACAAGTGGTGGTTCATTCTACCTAGGAGAGTCTCTGGTTGCATGGTTGCGAAAGAAACAATCATCAGTTTCTCTATCTACAACATAAGTTGAATATGTACATATTAGTTGTAGCTTGTTGCACACAAGAGCTATGGATGAAACAAACACTACATGATATGAAGGTAAATTTTAGCGAACCTATATCCATCAAATGTGACAATAAAAGTGAAATAAGAATTTATTAAAAACTTTTTATTCATTCAAAGACTAAACATATACCTATAAAGTACCACTTTCTCAGAGAACAAGTGGTTGAGCGAATAGTGAAGATGGAGTACCTACCCACAAAAGAACAAATAACAGATATATTTACAAAGCCTCTGGCTAGAGAACTGTTTGAGTATCTGAGAGACAAACTAGGGATAGTCCCTACAGGTGCTTCTCACTGATGTAACTTCAAAAGGAGAATATAAAACTTGAAATTTAATGCACCATCTAAAGGGGAGACTACAAGAGCAGGAAGAAGTAAAGAAAAGGAACATGAAGCATATGATTATGTTAAGAATTTGAAGTAGTTAAGAAGCAGCAAGAGCAAAGGCATCATCAAATTATGAGATCAAGTCATCTTCTTCATAAGAAAGCAACATCAATCAGGTGCACCAGTCAAAAGTTTTGAATATTATATTTTTTTTGTAAATCTTAAGTCCAGTGCACGCATAAATCTTAAGTCCTATATATAAGTGCGTAAATAAATTTTTTCAAATGAACATTTACATATCTAGACAAAGCATGTTGGCATCATCAGAATTTTCTCAAAAATCCTTCATCTTCTGATGAATCTAATTGTTTATATGGAATACATTGATGTACATTATGATGATCCATGTATTAACTGGCATTTGATCTAAGATCCATTCAAGTATATACATGCAAGCAAAGAGACTACTATGGAAATTGGTTCTTAAATAAAAAGGACACTAGTAATTAAGTTACAATGCTACATTCAAAACTGAGATATCTTCAAATATATATGCTCCCATCAAGCCTACAAGAGCATATTTTATTCATCTTTGTGTCAAGTTTTAAAGAAATATCCATCATGAAGAATCATGAGGTCGACACATGATCCACGTTATTTGTCCCTTCCAAATGAAGGAATCTAGCTCAACAAATGATCAAGAACAAATTGTTGCGAAGGATCATTTCATGCATAGATCCCCATGTGATTGTAAATTCTAATATTGAAGAAAATTATGAAAATACTTCTACAAATAGAAGGTCATCTAGTGATTGAAACATTGTGCCACACCCAATTGCATCACTAGTATTTCTCCAAATACTTTAGCTTCATTGTTATGGTCGTAGAGATTTGAGTAATATTAATTCTATATGATCAAAGTGTAAGAAGATTTAATGTGAAATTATGAAGGAAATTCTCCAAAGCATCAACATCAAAATTGAATAAGAACAAAGTCCTATATCTGAAAATATAAATGAAGATTCAATTCATCAGAAACTTTACAAAAGAAGAAATAAAATCATATGAAGAGAACATTCTCCATATCCATACAAGATGCAGAAAATAAAACTCATATATCTCATAGAAAGCAAATGAACAAACATTCAAATCCTTTGTATCGTCCAATATATTCTCTACAGTCATCGAGATGCAATTTCTGGGCATTCGATTCAAGAAAATTTCAAGAAAAATGAGATTCATACATTTTATACATTTCTTGTTCCTAGAAGATGAGGTGATCATCTGAACCATATTTCTTGAAATGTCATCTGAATAAGGCATAGTAGATCAATGATTAATCAATTACAATATTGGCACAAAACAGATCGTCACATGCCTACACTCTCTGAAATTGTAAAATATGCAATTAGAAAATACTAGCAAGTGATTAAAGCCAATAGATGTCTAAGCTACATTACCACAATTCATTGCATCACTAGGATTTTTCTAAATCCTCCAGTATTGTAGTAGAAGCATAAAGATTTGAATACTATATTTTTTTTGTAAATCTTACGCATGCAAATGATGAGTGCTTGAAGAAGTAAAATGGATTTAACATCAAAAGAAGAAATCTCTTAAAGTGATTTAGAAACACTTTGTAAACGTAATACATCTTGTCGATCAAATGAAGATCCCCAATTTCATAAGGATTTGAGCATGGATTCAGTTCATCACGAACTTAATATTATTCTTAAAAAAAAAAACTCAAAGAGGCATTTTCTGGGTATGAATATTTGCGAAAGGAGTTACATCCCATGCAAAGGTCATTCCACTTATTTTTTCGAAGAAAATGAGGATCATCAGTCACATAACAAACACCTACAACAATTATATATCTATATATCTATATATATATCTATATATATATATATATATATATATATATATATATATATATATATATATATATATATATAGATATATATATATATATATATATAGATAGATAGATAGAGATATATATATATATATATATATATATATATATATATATATATATATATATATATATATATATATATATATATATATATAGATAGATATAGATATATCTATCTATATATATATATATATGTATATATATATATATATATATAGATATATCTATATATATATATATATATAGATATCTATATATATATATATATATATATATATATATATATATATATATATATATATATATATATAGATATCTATATATATACAGAGAGAGAGAGAGAGAGAGAGAGAGAGAGAGAGAGAGAGAGAGACTTGACTCTGCATGAACTATACACAAGAAGACCAAGAGAGCAACCAAACTTCAACAAAAATTTATGATGAATTCAAAGAGAATGAAGCACACATGGTAACTCCTATCTATAATGACAAGGAATGAATGCCAACATGGAAAGAAATGGAAATCAGAATATCATCAATGTGGTCAGTAATATAATTATGGCTATTCAAAAATTAAATAAAATAGGAATGCACACCAGGAGACAGAATGTCAAGTAACCAATATGGACAATGTCAACAACCATAGCCATGTGTTATTATGGGAGATAATCAATTACAAAATAATGTATTATCAATACTATGGGTTCTCAATTACCTAAAGGGTCAAATATGTAGCATAGAGGAAGGAATATTGTCAATATAATGATTGCTTGCAGCTCTTCTAGCATGGGACTTAGTCATTGCAACAAATGTATCAATACCTTGTCTATTGGTATCGATATTCAATTTGATTGAGAAATACATTATGGAGCATCATTATTATTATCATTATATGATTTTATTATCACTGCATAATATTTTTAATGTTTCATTTATTAATGGAGTATTATCACCAATGTTGATGGAGCAATGCATTATGAAGCATCATTATTATTATCATTGTAGCCTTCTTTAGCATACATTTAAGGTCTTTAAGATTGAACATCGTGTAGCATCTGTGTTATAGGTATGTGTTATGGAGATATTTCATATGCGTATAATAATATTATATGGTGATATCTACACCAAGAAATCACCGGATGCAATATTCACCATATTATATCTGTGTATAATAATATTATTACATGGTGGAGATGCGGGGTATTACATCTGTGTATTACATATTACAACAAGCAATCACCATATGCGTATAGTAATATTATACATTGATATTTACGACAAGAAATATTCACCATATTACATTTGCGTTCAATGAAGACATGCATTCAATGACCATATGAATTCAATGAAGATATTACACCTGCATTAAATGAAGATATGCATTGGAATGGAAAAGGTGTTACATGCATTCTTTTTGGTATGGTATTAGATATGAGTTCAATGGTATGACATATACGTTCTTGCAGTTACATATGCATTCTTGCACTTACATCTGCATTGGAATGGAAGAGATATTACATATAATTTATGTTTGATACCTCGACTTCCAATCGAGATACTACATATGTGTTTGACTTGGAATGTAGGTATTACATATGGAGGAGTTGTAAAGGAAATGATGAAACAGTGGAGGAATGAAAATGCTATCTGCAAGTTATGCCATCTTTATGATGTTGTTTGGATTAATATGGAGGAAATGGAGGCGAAGCCTGCAAGGAAATCTAAAGCTAAATGTAAAAATGTGTCAGATCATGAAAGACAAATTTTGTGTAACTTCCTTGCACTACTAAACATGAATACTATGTCTACAATGTATACACCTTGGAAAAATAAGAGAATGTGGCTTAAGATGTTGTAGTTGACTATCTACTAGTGCAAGTAGAGGAAGAAGATGAATTTTACTATGGTGATATGGTAGAATTAGAAGTCAATAATGATGATTATAATGATGATAATAACCAAATGAATGATTATCTGAGTGAAGAGGAATTTGAACTTGATGATAAATGATAATGTTAGCTCCCTATTCTACTAGTGTAACCCCTTATTGTTATTAGTGCAACCCCCTTATTATATTGTTGTGCCCATGTAGTCCCCATATTGTTATTATTGTGCCCCATAGAAGCCCACTATTATTATTGTTATTGTTGTTGTTATAGACCTAAACCCTGAAATGTATGATAATAGAAATATACCCAGAAATAATAAGATAGAAATAGATAGAAATGATTCACTTTATTGATCAAACCCTTAAGGTAGGGAAACACCATACATTCACTCCTTAAGGAAGGATAGAACTCCACAAGCCATATGCCTGTTCATACAATAATCCTTGACATCTCTCAATGTGGAGTCTCTAGCCTCTATATAGGCCTCATACATACAATACCATGGGTCATTACCACGGTTCCCTCAATACCATCTATCTAATACCATGGGACCATTACATTATCACTAACTACATGTGGTCCCTTACATGATACGGGTTAACCACCTTATTTATTACTATGGCCCATCCCATTATTACATTATTCCCTTGGGTACCTTGTTATAGACATTTTTGGGCACTACAACCCCAAGCATAAAATGTCCATAAACCAAGGGCTCCTAAGTCCTTAAAAGTGTTGTTTCAACCCCTAAAGGAACAAGGTCAACTGATTACAGCTTCTCCCAGAAGTTCTCCATGAAAAACTACTCAGAACTGGTCAAAACGGGATCATTTCACCTGGTCCATAGGCAAAGTGCGTTGCATCTCACCTAAGTACACTCAGTAGGTGCGTTGTATTTCAAAAAATCCTTCTATGGGGTGCGATGGGCAAAAGAGACAAATGGCAGTGTCAATCCGCGAGGTGGAAAAGCATGGAATCTTCCAGAAACTTCTCCTGTGACACTTGCTTCTTTGAATTCGACCAGGGATGAGTAAGAGATCATCAATCTCCAAGTGGAAGCAAGACCTATCAGAGGGAAGACACTAATCAAATTACAAGCTGACTCATCTCCCTTACAGATGTCTATATATGGATCCCTCATCTCAGAGATCCAGAGGTTGAAATTTTGCATCTTGTAAGGAATTGTTGTTGGTTTATTGGTGTGAGATCATAGTGTTGGGTGATCTAAGCTTGTCATGAGGTGAAGAAGGGCTTCTTCTTACTGAGAGGATGATGTTGGGTCAGAACAACTAGTTGTAACTCTCTTGACTCTTTCTTGATTATTAATAAAGCTATTCAAGTTTTCCTCCATACTCTTGTGTGATTTATATTTTTATGAATTTGTATGGTCAATTTACATCTGATCCTAGATTGTTTATGATAATAGATCCATGTTCTCGTATAGTGTTATGCTACTTTGATTCTACAGGTACTCTATGAAGCTGGGTATACAAGGAAGCAAGTAGCAAAGGACTATCAGAAGAAAGAAGAATCAAACAAGGAACCAAGTGCAAGACAGAGGTTGGTCTCCTTTATTCTTCTCTCATCTATCTTTCATAAAGGAAAACAAAAGTAGTTTTACTTTGTTTGTTTCTAAGGTAGCTACCACACCTTAGTGGGATTAGCAGTTCTGCATAGACACTTTTCCCTGTAACAAAATGGCGACTCCACTGGGGAGCGACTAGGTTGTTTGTTTATCTACATTTGTTTACTTTATAAACTTATAGACGGAGCCTGAAGTTGAGCCAGGTAGCCTTCAAACTGCATTTGCTCTGCAAATGCAAAGTAGATAAAAGCCGCTTCAATCAATCTTTGGGTTTTGTTTATGAATTAAACAACTAATTTACAAAATCTCTAATTGCCCTTGTGGTGGCTCTAGTAACCTCCTTAGATCTACCCCTGTGATTGATTTACTTATTACCACTTGCTCGGCCAAAATCCCTGAACTGAACTGCAAACTGTGACTCGGAACCCAATAGTCTTGTTTCTGGTCCAACGCACTGTCTATTCTGTGAATCTCAAATTCAGCGCACTTCTCGAGTGTAGTAGGTGCGCTGCATTTCAAATTCACTGTGTTACAGGTGCGCTGATCAGACTAGCATTGTTCCTAAATTTTGGTTTCTGTGTTCACTCTTTTCATATCTATTCAAGAGTTTTGTTGCCTATACTCAATACACCTCTATTTGAAATCCCTTTCCTTGCTATTATTCTGCCTCCATTGTGCAAAGAACTGTAAATATTTTTATGTATTTGTTGAGTCATTTTCAGTTCTCCATTACAAAAAGTAGCGTAATCGTACTGTCGTTTCTTGATTTGAAAGTGTCGCAAGTGTCGTTTTCAGTCATCGAAGAGAGTCTAATTACTCTTGATAGTTGATTACCCTATTACTATTGTATTTGGTCTGAATTAGTAGTTTTTTTTAGTGTCGAAAGCAAGTTTTCATTTCCAAATCGCAAAGTGTTGTCATTGTCTTCATTTTGGTTTTGAAAAAGTAACTTGTTAGTATTGTCGCTTTGATAAATAATTCAAAATTGCACATTAGCTTTCTTTTTATCATTCACATATTAAGAAGGCTGAAAACAAATACGTGCATGTGCATTTTCATTTAGACTGTTTGATTGGTTTGATTTAGGATAGTGCATATAGTGTGTGCTCTTTGCTCTTTGTTGAAAGAATTCTGTCTTTCTTTCCTTAGTAGCTAGGATTTTCATTGCACAAAGAAGATAAAAAGATTGTTTATCATCTTAGATTGCATTTTAGGAATTGTATATATACATCACGCGGTGAACTTGAAAGGAAAATTTCTTAAGCAAGATCAACTATAAAATAAATTTAATGAATCTAACAACGCTTTGGAACCTAATGCACAAGATCTAGAAGTGTGGGTTAGAGATGTATTTCGGCGTCGTAAAGCCTGGTAACTGTCGTTTTCACTGTTGGTTGGGTGATTCCTCCACTTTGAGACAATAATTGCAAGTACGGACTTGTGCTCCCACGTACCATCGAGTATATTTTGGGAGACCACAATAGGCTTAATTCTTTATCCATAGGAAGCCATGTCTGCCACCCTATCGATCGCAATGCACTGAACACAACATTCGGGAAGATTGACTGCCGTACCGTAAAAATTATTCTGCAGTTTTGCGATTGGTTTCGTAATCCATCTGACTAGATTTCCAGAGCAGTCCCTTTCGTTCCTTTTCAGACTCCTTAATGAAAAAGGTCCATATGAGCACTTGTCACTTCAGGCTCATTAAAAATCGAAGGCGACTAGAGTCATCTTTTGTTTTTTCTCGACTCTTTAAAATTGAAAAAAAAAGTTGTGTCAAAGCATCTAAAATTTATTTTAAACGGAATAATCATCCCTTTTCCTACGTTGATCTTAGGTTGAGAAAATGGAGTCTACCAACCAAGGAGTTCCTCTTGGAGGAAATCCTAGTTCCTTCTCCTCTTGGGGAGATGTTGGTGCACCCCACATGGCCATATTGTCACTTCCAGGATTGACAATCGGCTTGCCCGTATGGCTCTTCTCAACTTCTGTCGTTCAGAACACTGCAATTCATGAACAATCGAGTCAGCAACTAGACGACGCCAAAGTTACCCCCCAACCTTCTACTTCATCCAACTCTTCCTCTCCTCCTTCCTCTTCGCTTGATAGAGCTGGTAAAGCCCAAAATCAAGTACCTGAGAAGAAGAAGGAAAAGAAGAAGAAAGAGAAGAAGAAGAAGGAGCCAAAGGCGAAAAGGGGCAACCAAGCATCGTCTAGCGAAAATCCACACACTGCACCGACCAGGCCTAAATCACCATGTGTCATTTGCAAAGGAGACCACTTTCATCGAGATTGTCCTTGCATCCCTTGGATCTTAAGGGACTGGTCTCCTCGTTTGCACAATCCGGTGTCGTCAACCTCTGATGATCATGTTGAAAGCACACCATCAACTAGTGAAAGTGAAGCCCGAGGACAAAAAGGAAAATATAGATTTCCTTGTAAACTGTGCGAAGGCGATCATGCCATCCACCGTTGTCCCTTCTTAGACGAGGCTAAAAGAGTTTTGGATGATCGTCCGATTTCACCATTACGACTTCCTCCTGGATATAAGAAACTCTTGCCGAGTCCGTCACTAGTTGAAAATCCGGCTGACCCGCCTAGGTGGTCAGCCGAAGCGTCTATCATTGAAGATAAACCATCTGAACCCATACCAGACAAAAGTCAAAAGGTCGAGACGGCAGTTGACCCGGTCTTGCCTTCAGAGGTTCCGTCTTCAGATGATACAGTCACTGAAGAGAACAAGGATGAAACCGTCCAAATTCTTTTCATAAACACAGACTCCGATGAACATGGGGGCAATTTACCCATTCCTTTACCGTAGGAAGGAAGTTCGTCAGAGTCATACCCGGCCGTCTATTCGGTCCCACCTCCAAGCAACCTAGTTGTTTCCTTCGATTGGAATCAACTAGGCAGACCCCGTTTACCGGCCAGTGTACCATTTCGAATCATTACTCAAATATACAAAATGGTCATGGCTGGTACCATCATAGATGAAAGGGCTTCTGTGAGTATCCTTTCCTTGACTACTTGGAAAGCGCTTGGTTCACCATCACGTTTGCCTAAAATGAGAAATCTAATAGGCTTTGACAAAGGAACCAGTCGACCGTTAGGGATCCTTCCCAATGTGCCCATAACATTGAGAGGGAAAACCGTTCAAATGAATGTAATGGTAGTCCGAGGACCCCTGGATTATAATCTACTCCTTGGACGAGACTATATTTATTGCATGGGAGCGATTGTCTCCTCACTCTTTAGAGTAATGTGTTTTCCGCACGAAGGAAGAGTGGTCAAGCTCGTAGACCAGCTTTCATTTCCCAGTTCACACGTATCAAATAGTTATATACCATCCATAAATGGTCTTTTCACGCAAGGAATGTCTCATCAATCCCTAGTCTGTCCTCCTAATGAGCGCGAGTGATTCGGAGGACATGACTGAAACCCAGGGGGCATGCACCCTGGTCTGCTTCGGCAGGAAAGCTTCAGATATAGGGTAGGTTTCCGCGAGGGATATATGACTAGTCTGATACTCCCGTCCGTGATTGGAAAAGGGAGTTGGACTGGAATAAGATTCCCTTGTCAAAGTTATGTGGGTGGAGGCATCTGCGTCACTCGCCTTTGTCTATTTCGGTAGGCATCGCCGAAGAAGTGTTTTGTTTGCAGTCAAGATAAAACAATCTTTGGTAACCTAAAAGAGGTAAACCTTTCTCGATAAAACAAATGTTTTGTCGGTAGAATAAAAGGTGACCTTGAGGCTCTATTTTACACCTGGGGGCATGCAAACCTTTTGGCATGCAAGCAAAGAGTGATCATTTATCTTTTTTTTGGATTGGTCGTTTCCTAACTTGCATAAAGAAAGGATGTGGGGAAAGATTTAAAAAATTGTCATTTTTATATGAGACATCCTTATTAT
Organism: Pinus tabuliformis; assembly: GCA_031772625.1. Classification (NCBI taxonomy): domain Eukaryota; kingdom Viridiplantae; phylum Streptophyta; class Pinopsida; order Pinales; family Pinaceae; genus Pinus; species Pinus tabuliformis. The sequence goes on from CM062815.1 coordinate 731,564,379, forward strand.
ATGACTGGATTAATCGAGAAGTTTTAACGCGGACTTCATGCTCGTTAAAAAATAAACATACGCAATGAGCAAATGTTTCCCCCAGCGTTTAAGCTCATTAAAAAATGAACCAATTTCCGGTAAATAACCATCGTGAATGTAGTACTTCAGCCTTTGAAACCTTGGTCGTGTTCTCATCATCACCTCCACTCTGTATTGGCTGATCATTCACCTCCATTTGATTGTTTACCCCTTTTGAGGAATAGCTGCGAAGAGTCATCCTATTAGCCATCCTTGTAACACTGTCGTGATTGGAAAATTCCAAACCTTACCTGGAATCAGCTGCTACCCAATTTTATCACTCTTTCCTCAAAAAACGAGTCTCCTTTAAGCTCTTTTCAACTGACTCGTAAAATATGAAAAGATTACTGAGCCATTGGCCTCTCCATCTCGTTAAAGGGACCGGAAGTGCTATCCCTCCTTTAGATTTTAATCTTTTTGGACCTGAGGGATTATTACACAAAAAATTCGAGTGCTTGTTTTGTTCAGCTCGTTAAAAAGTATCGAAAATTCATCCCTTCTGTATTGTTTTATACTTTTTCGGACTTAAGGGATTAGATGACGAAAAAGGATTTTTGGAGTTTCCTTTATGTCCCTTTTCCTACTCTCTAAAATTGAAAAGGACCGAATTATCTTTGTCGTTAAACTCGTTAAAACCTAAATAGCAACAAACTTGTCCATAGCAGACAAGAACGAGTTTCACTATTGCTAGGGTCGTTAAAACATAGCGATGGGTTTGCCCGAAGGGAAAATTCTAGAACAAGCATATGTTATCCTCCTCAAGCTTGAAAAAAATAAAGAGGTACTAGTCAGCAATGACTGGGGAAAAATTGGGATGAAAACTTGAAGAAACTTTGTTGGTAGCAAGTCGCTCTTGAACATGACACTTTCACTCCGCATCCAAGTCGGGTTGTGTTGTTTCATTCCCCGGCCACATCACCATGCTCACATCACACCATCCACATTTGGGGTTAATGCTACCAATCCATCATGTCAGTGTCACTGATATGTTCAAGAGAAGTCATTCAGAGAATTCACCAGTGTCTCACCCACTATAATACATCTTCTTTCATGACCGCCACCCTGAACCTTATATCACCAGATCGTTTTCACCTCCGTTAAAATCATTTGATCCGTTTCATGTCATTGATGTAGGATACATTAAGGCCCTCCTATGATGGATCGCTTCTTGTCAACATCGCTCATTATCCAAGAAGTCGAGCTAGGGACAACCCTTTCAGTACTTTGAAGCTTGCATGCCTCAATGGCAAGTTTCTCACTTCCGGCAACAGGTTTACATCATTGGCCTTCGACCGAAAGATTTTGTGTGGTGTTCGACGCCAATTCCCTTATTCACACCACGTGAATTGTACTGTAGTACCTTGAGGGTCATCATCATTATCAGTGATTCCTCTCGCGCCTGTTAACAGCTTACATCATTGGCTGGTAATCAGGCGATGTCTTTCCATGTTCGACTCCAGAACAGCTCTCACATGGATCGACTTGTACTTTGAGTGAAGATCGAACGAGATTGAAGACCCCAGATCTAGTTTCATCCATCCGGGCTGCGATATATATTCAGGAAATAAAGACATCAAATGTACATCATTCCTGCATAGATAATCATCCAATCGAAGGCATGATGGCTCTACTAGAATCATCAGTCTACACTCAGACGATTGTCTGTCCTATGTACATGAAAATGAATTTATAAAATTGAGCATGGGAATGCCCGCCTCAGCTAGATCATGAAAATATTATGAAGATAATGTATTGTATTGTATCTTATTACAGGTCTCCTCCCAACTTGAAAGAACTTTGAATCCTCATGATAAAGCATTTCACCCGACATCAAAAAAGATTAATGACCTCATGCTTTAGGGGGCAACTGTTATAGACATTTTTGGGCACTACAACCCCAAGCATAAAATGTCCATAAACCAAGAGCTCCTAAGTCCCTAAAAATGTTGTTCCAACCCCTAAAGGAACAAGGTCAACTGATTACAGCTTCTCCCAAAAGTTCTCCATGAAAAACTACTCAGAATTGGTCAAAACAGGATCATTTCACCTGCTCCATAGGCAAAGTGCATTGCATCTCACCTAAGTACACTCAGTAGGTGTGTTGCATTTAAAAAATCCATCTATGGAGTGCGATGGGCGAGAAGAGACAAATGGCAGTGTCAATCCGCGAAGTGGAAAAGCATGGAATCTTCCAGAAACTTCTCCTGTGACACTTGCCTCTCTGAATTCGACCAGGGATGAGTAAGAGATCATCAATCTCCAAGTGGAAGCAAGAACTATCAGAGGGAAGACACTAATAAAATTACAAGCTGACTCATCTCCCTTACAGATATCTATATATGGATCCCCCATCTCAGAGATCCAGAGGCTGGAATTTTGCATCATATAGGAATTGTTGTTGGTTTATTGATGTGAGATCATAGTGTTGGGTGATCTAAGCTTGTCATGAGGTGAAGAAGGGCTTCTTCTTGTTGAGAGGATGATGCTGGGTCAGAACAACTAGTTGTAACTCTCTTGGCTCTTTCTTGATTATCAATAAAGCTATTCAAGTTTTCCTCCATACTCTTGTGTGATTAATATTTTTATGCATTTGTATGGTCAATTTACATCTGATCCTATATTGTTTATGATAATAGATCCATGTTCTCGTATAGTGTTATGCTGCTTTGATTCTATAGGTACTCTGTGAAGCTGGGTATACAAGGAAGCAAGTAGCAAAGAACTATCAAAAGAAAGAGGAATCGAACAAGGAACCAAGCGCAAGACAGAGGTTGGTCTCCTTTATTCTTCTCTCATCTATCTTTCATAAAGGAAAACGAAAGTAGTTTTACTTTGTTTGTTTCTAAGGTAGCTACCATACCTTAGTGGGATTAGCAGTTCTACATAGACACTTTTCCCTGTAACATACCTCCCATTGTACCCCATATTATCCCCCCTAGGTATATAAAATTCCACCCCCCTTAACATGTTTCATCCCTGAAACATGTGAAGAACACAAATAATAAGATCTACTCAAAAGAGTAGTCCACTGGTACCATGCACGTGCATCTAGCCATCCAAGAGAAAGGTGAACCCTCGATCTCGCTGGTGCCTCGCTCACTTGAGATGGAAGTTGACCTTGGCAGCTATTCTGTGTTGATTTGTAGTAGGTGGATCTTCACTCCTCGCTATCCGCCATGCAAGCGTTGTTGTCCTTGTGGCTAATTGGTTGCCATCTTGTTGGTTGTTTTCTTGCGGGGTGATGTGGGTGATGATATATTGAAGTTTTAACCCACGATGTCTTTTTCTTTAATTCACCCTTTACTAGAGCCTTACTATTCTCTAGTGCATGTAGTGGTGCTTGTTGTGGTGTCTTATCTTCCAATATTACTTCAACCACTAAGCGCTCATCTGATGTATCAGCACCTGTAACCTTTTCTGCTTTAGCCTCTATTTGTGTTTGATTATCGATCATCACTAGCTCATCATTTGATATGTCATTCCCTGGAATATCTTCTACTTCAGCCTCTATGTACTCTACCTGTTTATTGATGGAAATATCCTGTAATGTAATTTTCTTCTTTTTATACTAGAGCTTCAGGAATTTCTTCTGCACATTAATATTGATACTACCCATAGATTCCATCCAATGGTATCCCAAAACAACATCCATTTTATCCATATCTGAAGTATAAAAATCACCATGCAACACATACTTATCCATAGAAAACTTCAAATCTTTATAAACTTGCATATCCTGTGTGTTTTCAATGTGTTTTGCTATCACTTGTAATTTTTTTGCCAAGTTGACATTTATGAGATTTTGCTTGCAACTCGGATTTATAGACACAATGATTTTCTCCTTCTGAATCAATCCATGAACCTGCAATAAGGATATACCAATAAGAAATAACCCCACATGTTTGTCCTTATCTTGTTTTCTAGCCTGGGACCATGTTTCCAAAATAAGTTCTTCTAGTTTTTAATGAGGAAGTTTCGCCACTGAAAGGGCAACTGAGTCCCACCATGTAGCAGCTTCATCTTTTAGATTAAATAGCACGTGACTTACCCAAAATTGTTTGCATCAAGATTTGTGATATTCTATAAATTCTTCAATAGTAGGACCCTTATCATTCCCTGTAAAAAATTCCTTGCTAGAAGCCATGAAGGTTTCGAAAAAAAAATCACTTACTTGGCGAAAATTTGAAATTGTCACAGTTTAGTCAATATTACTCAAAATCCCTATTATGACCTATTTTTAGAAATGGAACAACCATTCTGCATCTGCCCATGTGATAAAAATCTCGATCTAGGCACTGGAATTTCAGATCTGCGTTGCAACTCTCCCGCCTTCACCATAAATTCTGAAAAAAAAAAAAAAACTGATTTTAAATCAACGATATCTCCCTCATCCGGACTCCGATTCGATTGATTTGTTTTTTGAAATTGGGTATTTTTTCACAAAGAATCCAGATTTACAATTAGATTTTGTAGATCTTGCACTAGGACATCCAGATCTGTGCCACAAACTCGCTGCCCCGAAAAAAATTGTCTGCAACACCACTAATTTTTAGATCAGCAATATCTCCTTCATCCGGACTCCGATTCGGCCGATTTTTCTTTTTGAAATTGGGCATTTTTTCACAAATAATCCAAATCTGCAATTAGATTTTGTAGATTTTGCCCCAAAACGTACAGATCTAATATGCAAACTCGCCGCCCCAGAAATTTCCCGCAAAAAATTAAAAAAAATTCTCCACTTTTGCCCAAGAAAGTGCTCTAATACCACTTGTTATAGATCTTATCTGAAAGTATAAGATAATAGAAATAAACCCAAGAATAATAAGATCTAAATGTAGAAATGCTTTACTTTATTAATATCAAACCCTTAAGGTAGGGAAACACCATACATTCACTCCTTAAGGAATGAGAACACTCCACAAGCCATATGCCTGTGCATACAATATTCCTTGACATCCCTCCCTGTGGAGTCTCTAGCCTCTATATAGGCCTCATACATACAATACCATGGGTCATTACCATGGTTCCCTCATACCATCGAACTAATACCATGGGCCCACTACATTATTATTAACTACTTGTGGTCCCTTACATGATATGGGTTAACCACCTTATTTATTACTATGGCCCATCCCATTATTACATTATTACCTTGGGTACCTCCCTTTGTACCCCATATTATCCCCCCTAGGCATATAACATTTGTGCCCTTACATTATTATTGTTATGTCGCCCATGATTACATTATGACCCCTTAGACTCCTATATATAGAAAGCATGTCTTTTCATTTGTATCATCCAATAATTGTTCATTTGTGTAATGTAAAGGAGGTTGTCCCCTTGAAGAGGCTGGTTTCTAAGGCATTGATATGTCTTTTCTATCTTTTTCTGAGCTGGTTTCATAACATTTGGTATCAGAGCTTTGGATTCTAGGGTTTCGCTGCTCCAAACAAACCATCGTGGAATTTGCGCTATAACGTTTTTTTCTACGATGTTTAAGAAGCTAAGAAACAATACCATTTGAGAATAAATCCCACTGAACCTTGGTTCCAAATTTCCGATCTTGACTGGCTATATTTTCGGAGATATGATCTAAGGAGTTTAGGGTTTTTGCAAGCTCCAGAATTCCATCTCAAACAAGTCATCGTGGAATTTTCACTATAATTGTTTTTCTACAAAGTCTCAGACTCTTAAATGAAAACCCATTTGAGCTAGAAACTTGGTTAAGCTCTGGCCCAAATTTCAGATCTCGTTTCACTATATTTGCATAGATACAATCCAAGACATTTAGGGTTTATGTAGTCTCCTGAATTACATCCAAATCAGGTGAGCTTGGGAAAATCATCATAACTTTCTCTCTAAGCATCTGATTGAAATGTCGTCAAAAGCTACAAAACATGGATGGACTGTACTTTTCTTTATATCTCTTTCAGGTCCTAAGGTTGAAACAATGATACGTGGCACTTCGTACAAGTGCGCTCTACTGAACTAGTCTATAATCACATCATCGTGGGAGATTTGACATAACTCTTCCTGGAAGAATCCAATATTGATTAGACTTGTGGGGTTAGAAAGAGGACTCATAGGGCTACCACAAGACAAAATTTTAGACCTTGGAGATCCAAAATTACAGAGATACAGTAGATTCAAGATCAAGCTCCAAAGATCAAGAAAAAAACGATATGAGGAATTTTGATGGCAAGGATCCGGTAAATTGGATACTACAGATGGAGCAATATTTTGATCTACATGAGATTCAACTATTAAAAAAGGTACATATTGCATATTTATATTTAGAACCAAATAAGTTTTTATGGTATAAAGTTCTTTGTTCTTGTAAATCACTTATCACTTGGTCAATTTTTAGAGAGGAAATGATAGCACATTATGAGGATACAAAGAGTAACACATTCTTTAGCCAATTGATAAATCTCAAACAAACGGGTTCAATGATAGAGCACATTGAGTACTTCCAAAAATTGAATATAAGGGCAAATTATATTCCATAGAAGCAAAGGATTGATGTCTTCATAGGGACTTTAAAGGATAACATTCAACATGAGGTTCGTCTTTGGGAACCTGATTCATTAGAGAAGGCATTCAAGTTGGCAAGAAAATTTGCAAGAGGGATTATGGAAACAGGGAATCCTACCACTCACAACTATAAATATGGAAGTATTTTTTCTCCTAGCCTTCCACAACCTACAAGGTTTACACGACAACAATTGGAAGAAAAAAGAGAAAGGGCTTTGTTACAGTTGTGATAGCAAAGACACTAAAGGTCATAAGTTTGCTGAGAAAAAATTAATTTACATAGATTGTGAAGAGGAGGAAGAAAAGGATCAAGAAACATCAAAAGAAGAGGATATAGACTAGGAAATGACCCCAGAGAAAGAAGAAATGAATCTGACCATATCTTGTAAAGCATTGGCAAGAATTGCCGCTCCTCAAATTCTCAAGATAGAAGGAAAAATCAAGAAGTGAAAGATCACATCTAGCATCAAGAAATGAATCTGACCATATATTTTAATGCATTGGCAGGAATTACCACTCCTCAAACTATCAAGATAAAAGGACATATCAAGAAGAAAAAGGCAATAGTGTTGATTGATTCAAGCAATACCCATAATTTTATTCAATGTAAGATAGAAAATGAATTGAATTGCTTCGTATATCCAACACCAGAGTGTTAAGTGATGGTTTCAAATGGAAGAACCGTAAATTTCTCTGGAAAGTGCCATAATATCAAGCTATCAATCGGAGAATATGTTTTCAATAGTCCAATGCTTTCCATTCCAATGGGTGGTGTTGATGTTGTACTAGGAGTATAATGGCTACAATTTTTGGGTATGATAACTTTTTGTTTTCAATAACTCTTCTTGAAATTTTTTTCAGAAGGAAAGGAAGTTAAATTAAGCAGTATCACAGGGAAATCAGGAAAGATAATCAGCTCTAAGGCATGACAAAGCTTCTAAAGGAAGAACAACATGGCATAATTTCACAATTATGTTCGCTAGAGGTTCCCGCGTCGAAATCATTTATTTCTCCAGATCTCCAAAAAGCCTTGGATAATCATCCCAAGGTATTTGAGACTCCCAAAGGCCTCCCACCTATTTGTGATCATGATCATTCTATTCATTTTCCAGGAATTTTCCTCCAAACATTAGGCCTTATATATATCCCTTTGCACAAGAGAGTGAAATTGAACGTAGGGTTGCAGGAATTTTAGAGGTTGGTATAATTCAGCCTAATCAAAGTTCTTTCTCTACTCTAGTAGTATTGGTGCACAAGAAGGATGGATCATGGCGCATGTGTCTAGATTATAGAGAGCTCAACAAGCTCACTATTAAAGATAAATTTCCCACCTCTCATTTATGAATTATTGGATGAACTGCATGGAGAAATTTACTTCAGCAAGTTGGACCTTCATGCAGGATATCATCAAATCAGAATGAAGACTCAAGACATTCTTAAAACAATATTTAGAACTCATGAGGGTCATTATGAATTTTTGGTCATGCCTTTTGGCTTAAACAATGCACCTTTTATATTCCAAGTTTTGATGAATTCCATTTTCAAACCCTTCCTTAGAAAATTTGTGTTAGTATTTTTTGATGATATACTAATCTACAACAAGTCTTGGAAGGATCATGTTCAACATGTTGATAGAGTGCTCACACTATTGGACGAGAAACAATTATATGCAAAAACCTCCAAATGTTTCTTTGGAGTATAAGAGGTAGAATATTTGGGTCATATTGAACCTGATGAAGGTGTTAAGGTAGACCCTCAACAACAACAAGTTCTCCAACTCTTAAAGGATAACCTCACTTTAGCATTGAATCGAATGAAACAACAGGAAGATCAACATTGCAGTGAAAGAAGTTTTGATATAGGCGACTAGGTATTTTTAGGAATACAACCATACAAACAAATGTCCCTCAAGCAACCTAAGAAGGATAATAAATTATCACCAAAGTATTATGGTCCTTACAAGGTGCCGCAAAAGATTGGTACTATGGCATACAAATTGGAGCTTCTTGCATCTTCCTGGGTGCCCCAGTTTTCCATGTTTCATGCTTAAAGAAGTTTATAAGTGACAAGCTCCAAGTTCAAACAATATTTTCGAAACTTGACAAGGAAGGAAAAATCATATTGAAACTTAAAGCAGTCACAGAAACAAGAACCCATCAGCTACAAAATCTATCAATTTTAGAGTATCTCATCAAGTGGAAGAACTTTCTCGCTGAAGATTCCACATGGGAGGACAAAATTTTTATATAGCAACATCCAAAACTACTCAAGCGTTGAGGACAACACTTTTTGAAGGAGAGGGGCATGTTAGGTCCCTATTCTACTAGTGTAACCCCTTATTGTTATTAGTGCAACCCCCTTATTATATTGTTGTGCCCATGTATTCCCCATATTGTTATTATTGTGCCCCATAGAATCCCACTATTCTTATTGTTGTGCCCTTACATTATTATTGTTATGTCAGCTCTGAATACATTATGACCCCTTAGAATCATATATATAGAAAGGATGTCTTGTCATTTGTATCATCCAAGAATTGTTCTTTTTTGTAATGTAAAGGAGGTTTCCCCCTCAAAGAGGTTGGTTTCTAAGGCATTGATCTGTCTTTTCTATCTTTTTGTGAGTTGGTTTCATAACAACCAAAGCAAATTCTCCAACAAGTCTAAGGAAGAATATCCATTTGATGAAAATGATCAAGATTCTGATGCTTTTGAGAGTAACAAAGAAGCTAGAAAATGGATATACTTCAGATGATGATAAAGTTACTTCAAAATTTCTTAACATGCCTTGCAACTGTAGATTTGTCTAATTTATACTTCTTTAATTGTTCTGATAGGGTTTACAAAGAAGTTTTGAATTTGGTGGTCATATTTTTAGGTAGATCTTGCATGATTAATGAAGTGAACTAACCAAGCTAAGGTAGACTTCCATTTGAATGAGCTCATTGAATTAAGTTCTTGCATCTCTATTAATGTGGCAAGGTTGAAAGGATGGGCGACTATCGATATGCTTGTAATTGGATATTATGAGATTAAATTTTGTTTCTACTTATATTTGTATATCTATAAGGATATTAAAATAGAAATGAAGACATGGAACTCAACTCATTTGATTAATAAACCCACTTTTTTTAATCATACAGAGTTGAACTCCCTATAAGTTTCTTTTCTGGCTAGAACATTCACAAATATGTGAAAATGTCCAGTGTAACCCAATGGAGAAAACAAAGCTTAGGAGCAAAGGTTAGGAGAAATAAGAAGAAAAATTTCTCAGGACAAGCATTTATTTACTATAGTAGTGGAACCTCTAGAAATGAAAACAATCAACAAATCGAAGACAAATAACTTGAACAACATAATGCTTTATCACTGCATACCATTGCCATTGATGTCAAAGGGGGAGGTAAGTTGATGTGTGGGGACAGAATGAAGGTAGAAGGAGATTTTGTGTTTCCATCAATGCAAAATGGTGAGAATGTTGGCAATATTGGCATTGATGCCATTAACCTAATTGGTGATAATTTATGTTGAATGTTATTATTGTAAAAGGATGAAACTAATGTGAAGTGCAAAGGTGTTAATCAATGTGAAGGCTAAACATTGTCAAATGGAAAATTGAATATTGAGACACAAGCTGAAAAATATATGTTTTCATTAAGCATAAAATGTAGGATACAAGATAATCATTATTGGTTGAGATGTTATATTTCAGCTCTAATTTATGTTACAAATTGTTTTCAAAACTGAAAATGAAGAGACAAGCTTGTGCACAATTTTTATAAGACCAAGAGACAATGCTTCATTTCATATTTCTGCAAATAATACAAACAACCAATAAGGCTTGCTTATAAAATACACAATGGGATATGGAGAAAGGACTTTTTGGAAGTGAAGGAGTCTGCATAAGAAATTTAATGAGCAACATCAGAAGTGGAACAAAGTGGAAAAGGAGAATCAGTACAACAATAGTCTTGATAGTATAATTATATATGAGGTAACCAACATTTTTTGACTTGATGTTGTGGTTGAGAGATTTCTGTCCCTTTTTATGTTGTAGCATGATAAAGAACAAGTTGTTTCCTATTGAGGTAGGAGCCTCCTCTAGGTTGTATCCTGCAAAAAATTTGTGGGAGTTGGAGCTTCCTTTGAGGTAGGAGCCTCTTGTAGGTTGAAGCCTACAAAAATAGGATGTAATAAGGAGTAGTAGCTTGCCTTCACATCACTTTCAGCCTAAATTTCACGATTTTCTCCCTTCGAGGTTTCCAGTTATATCTGGTGTCTTCATGTGTTGGTTATTGAATACTGTGTGAATGTAGTTGAATTCTTGATCAATATATATGAAAATTTATCTCCTTGACACCTGTAAAATAAATTAAATAAAAATAAAGCTCATACATAAAACATCAGTTGCATAAGAAGTAAATTAAGTTGAGCAAAAATTAAATAATTTTAAATTGTTGATTAAACCCCCTCTCAGTAATTTCCAATCGTCAATATTAGAAGTTTGAACCAAGTTATCACTAGATGTACTCTGATCTGCAAAGAGGTCAGGGTACAAGAAGTAATGATCCCCAAAGTAGATTAAATTGGTTTTATAGTTATGAATATGATCAATATTCTAGTTCGGTAATATGTTTTCTATTGAAAAGATGGGAAATCGTGCTGGATTATCCTCCTGTTCATGGTGCTGGACACCGCCAACATACAAGGAATCTCCTTGATATGAGGTCCCAATTGGACCTCACATTGTTTGGTGTAGAATTTCCATCCAGAGTACAACCCGACTGTCGTTTACTTAAATATATGCCTTGTATTTAATGGTTGGCATGAGATAAGCACACATGTGCTTCCAAATGAGAAAGAGAGGGTGCCTTGTGAGTGTTAAATTGCAGATGTATCATAGTTCTTTCACTGCAAAGGGTAAATAAAGTGAGCCTCTAAAAGAGAAGTAATAGTACTACCTTGATGGAGACACTCACGTATATGACAAATAATTCTTGAACATCAACTGAAATAGTTCACATAGACACCATGATCATTAAATCATTACAACACATTTCCAATAAGTTAGGCATCGATTCACTGAAATAGTTCAATGACTCTAGTACAAGTGAAAGCAAACATGAATCATAACATTCAAAGAGTAGTCTTAAAACATCCACAATCCATGTATTAAAATTTGTTGGCCTAAAAGGCTACAAGTATTAAGAAAATGTTCCAAGATACATAAGTACAATGAACATCACTAGCTCCAATAGTGGAGTGTTAGAGCCACTATTTGCTCCCCAAAAGTTCTGATTCTATCTATTTAATGCCTGTGGGAGAATCCAAGGTTAAAATTCCTTTGCATTTGAAATGAGGATATTTTTATAACTTGAGGAATGACCTTTTTTATCCTCCTAACTCTTGGCTCTCCAACTTCTAATGACCTTTGTACTTATACAACCTTTGGACTTCCAAATGACTTTTGGAATTACATATTACCCTTGGTATTACATGACTTTTTGACTTCCATGGCTACTTTGTCATACATGGCTCTTGGACTTCCATTTATTTGTCTTTACAATGATTACATAAGTACATCATAATTTCAACATCATTATGTGATGAGGCATGGCAAGTCACTATCATTGATGATTAGGACTTATAGTGATTGATGACATTGACTTATGTAATGGGTGACATGGCTGCCACTTGTGTTTTATTCTATATGTAGCTCTCGACTGTTTATTTTCTTCAACCTCTGAACGGTCTTCAATCTTATGGAGTCTTCAGGGTGATTTAATCAACAATTTTTCAATGTGTTCTTTGTCCTTTGTACTTCCTTTGGATTCATCATTTACCCAATGTTCCTCATGAATACTTTCCACATTGTTCCTAGAGTACCTGTAACTACAATCACTCATGACAAGCAACCATCAACCTAAAAATCTCTTATTCTAACATGTTTTCTGCAGATTTTATGTTCATGCCTTCATAGTGTTCTTGGAAAAGGTATTGAGGGATTCTGGGCACAAGAGATCAGTTTGAAAGGTTGAAGGGATGAAGGGAGGAGGCTTCAAGGCTTTGATATGTGCTCATGTGCTCAAGGGACCAAAGACGGCACATGGCGAAGGTTTGAAGGATGAAGGATGAAGCTTTGTGCCTTCAGAGTGCACTCATAGGCTCAAATGGTCAAGAGGTTGCATGGATCATTTTGGAAGGATGAAGGGTGGGACTAAAGGCCTTTCAGGAGCGCTTAGGTGCTCAAGGAGGGTGCACTTCTTTGAGTCGAAGGAGTGCACTCAAAGGAAGACTTAGTTTTTCCAAAAGGCGTAGTTAAAAACAAGGAAGGGGAAGGTGCTTTAGGAGTGCACTATGCACTCTTGGAGGAAACATGGAGCACTTATGAACAACAAAGGATTCCCTATCAAGGTTTGAAAGTGCGCTCATGCACTATTTTCCTCAATGAGTTCATTTTGAAACCAAAATTTGTCTATATCTGGAAGATAGGACAAGCAATGAACACGACGTTGTAAGCATAAAAACATGTGTGACACGTACCAACTCATCAAGAAGACTTAGAAAAGCTTTAAAAATGATAAGTAGACATCAAAACACCACTTTACAAATATTCTCCAAGTACAACATGTGAAGTGTGTGCAACTGCGACAAAAAAGTGTCATTTTACAAAAAATAAAGGTGCTACGATCATGAAGTACACAAAATATGTTCTAATCAATGCGATGACACTTAACAATGATCAAGAAAACTTGAAACATATAAAGTAAAATGAAACGACATTTGACGACCAAGTCAACATTGAAATAGGCTCCAAAATTTGAATATAGTGAAAGTTTTGGAGGATGTTGTAGTAGAAACAACACTTGGCGACACACTGGGCAAACTTCAGCTTCTTTACTTAAGAATAGATTTTAAATTAAAGGTACAATCCTTTAGGAAATATTGATTCACCAACTGGATTCCCTTGAATTCCCCCTTTTGACCTGGTCATATACATAATACTTTACTTTCTTCGACTTGGTTTGAACACATAATTAAAAGCCATATCACAATTGTTTCAATCCAGAAAAGGGTAATGTGCGTGTTGAGTTCGTGATATTAAGACTATAAGTTTTCATCTCTAATGTTGCCTCATTGTCAGCAAGCCTAGACAATACCATGATAAAGTCACTTCATGAGCTCAAATGTTGCTTCGCTACTAGCAGGCCTGAATAGTACCCTAGCGAAGTCGCTTGCTTCACCTCCCTGCACAGGAAGCCTTTCTCTTCCTTCACCCTTTATTTATTTATTAAATAGGGTTGTGCTTCGAAATTATTATTTTCAATGGGTGGAAGAGGGATCCTGAGTTATTAAGAATAAATGAGGTTTTCCCTTTAGAGAAGCATTTTAGAACCTCTGATATAGGTTTTATCACTTTAGATTTCCTCCTTATCCTTTCTCTACTAGATTAGACAAGCAGTAACACACAAGTAGATTTATACCAAGTTGAGCAGTTTGGATACTAGAGTAGGCATAGATCTAATAGGTTCCCTCAAGGTTTCCCTTTTCTATGTATCATATTTTCCATCATGATTTAGCTCAACTTATGGCATCTTCTAAAAATAAAGAAGAAGAATAAAAAAAAGGCAATTGTTGTGGTTGTTGCACTTTCTCTTTTATTCTACCATAAATTCCTTTAGAGACAAACACTTTTCACACAAGATCTTATTTATGTACAATGACAATGGCACAAGACATAATAAGACATGATTTACATGACACACACATGAGCAAGACAGACGAAAAGAAAAGAAAAGAGAAGAACAAACTATACAGGAAGCACAACTTGTAGCTGCTATTGAAAGTAATGCTTCAAATATCAACCATTTACAGGAAGGAGGTCAATCCTCCCATCTAAAGATTTCATCTTGAAGGTATTATGACTGAGATTTTCATCGATGATGAATGGGTCAATCCACAAAGGTTGGAACTTTGTGTGTCCACATTTTTCTTCGTGGGCCTTATCCCACTTGATAGCTAGGTCAACCACATCAAAAATCTTAGCCCCTATAGGATTTTTATTGAACCAATTCTTAATGCGGTTTTGGTGGAAAATAAATGTTTCTTTGTCTTTGACCCTTTATTCATCAAGTTTGAGTAAAGTATCCATCATTCTCTGAACCAAAAGGCAAGTTTGGGAGATACAAGTTCAAGGGCAAGATAAATTCTATATCATAAACCAGAAAATACGATGTTATGAAACCAGCTCACAAAAAGATAGAAAAGAGAGATAAACGCCTTAGAATTCAGCATCTTCATGGGGGCAACCTCCTTTACATTACACAAATCAACAATTCTTCGATGATTCAAATGAAAAAACCTCTTTTCTATATATAGGAGTCTAAGGGGTCACAATATAACCAAGTTGACCTAACAATAATAATATAAAGGCACAAAAATAACAATAGAGGGATTCTATGGGGCATAGTAATAACAATACGGGGACAATAGGGGCACAAAAATATTAATAAGGGATACAACTATAATATGAATGGGGGCATCACTAGTATTATAGGGACCTAACATGCCCCTCTCCTTCAAAGAAGTGTTGTCCTCAATGCTTTAGTAGTTATGGATGCTTCTGTATAAAAGTCTCATCCTCCCATGTGGAATCTTCAGTGGATAAGTTATTCCACTTGATGAGATACTCTGAAATGGATCAATTTCGTAGCTGTTGAGTTCTTGTTTCTGTGACTGCTTCCGGTTCCAATATAATTTTTCCTTCCTCGTCAAGTTCTGGCAATGTTGTTTGAACTAGGAGCTTGTCACCTATAACCTTCTTTAAACATGAAACATGGAAAACTGGGTGCACCCGAGAAGCTGCAGGAAGCTCCAATTTGTATGCCATAGTACCAATCTTTTACAACACCTTGTACGGACCATAATACTTTGGTGATAATTTATTATCCTTCTTAGCTTGCTTGAGGGACATTTGTTTATATGGTTGTAGCCGTAGGAATACCCAGCCACCTACATCAAAACTTCTTTCACTGCGATGTTGATTTGCCTGTTGTTTCATTCTATTTTGCGCCAACACGAAGTTATCCTTTAAGAGTTGGAGAACTTGTTGTTGATGCTTGATGTGATGTTCCACTGCTTGAACCCTAGAATTTTCTCTTAAATATGATGTGATGGATGGTGGCTGATATCCATAAAGTGCCATAAATGGGGTCATTTTTGTTACATTATGGAAGGAAGTATTATACCACTATTCAACCAGAGGCAACCATTTGACCCATTGTGTTTGTTTATTAGATACAAAGCAACAAAGATATCCTTCCAAACATTTGTTTACTATCTCAGTTTTCCCATCAAATTGAGGATGATAAGATGATAATTTCGTCCAAAAATTTCCAGTAAAAATGGGATCTCTGTCACTTACAATAATCTTTGGGTTTCCATGTAGCTTTTGAATTGTTTCCATAAATGTAGTAGAAACTGTACTGGCTTTAAATGGATGTGATAATGCACAAAAGTGTGCATATTTGGTAAGTCTGTCAACTACCACCATGATAACACTCTTTCCCTCAGACTTGGGTAAACCTGTGATCAAATCCATAGAAACCTGCTCCCAACGTTGGCTTGGAATGAACAAAGGTTGTAATAGACCTAGTGTCTTAATTGTTTCAACTTTATTTTGTTGGAAAACCAAACATTCCGCCACAAAATTTTAAACATCCGATTTAAGGCCATCGCAAAAAAATTCCTTCTTAACCCTGTGGTAAGTTTTTAAAAATCCTGAGTGCCCTCCTAAGGGAGAAGCATGCAACTCCAGAAGAATATTTTGTTTGAGTTGGGAATTCTTATAGAGGTATAAGCGATCTTTGTACCATAACAAATCATTTTTCCAGCTAAATGTATCAGATGTGTTGGAATCTTGTTGTAACTTTCGAATAAGTGCCCACACTTCTTCGTCATTTCGAATAAGTGCCCACACTTCTTCATCATTCTCCCATTCATCCCTTGCTTCGTTTATCCAATCTGGTTGGATAATAGAAATGGCGCACAACAATGCTTTCACATCCTCATCCTTCCTTGAGAGTGCATCTACCACAAAATTTTGCTTCCCTTTTTTGTAGATGATTTCAAAGTCATAACCCAACATCTTTGTGACCCATTTTTGTTGCTCTTCCAAGGATAATCTTTGTTCTCAAAAGTATTTAAGGCTATCATGATCCGTTTTTACCTTGAAGTGTCTTCCCATTAGGTAGGGTCGCTATTTCTTAAGTGCATGTAGTATTGCCAACATTTTGTTCTCATAAATAGCTTTGCATAAATAATTTCCCTTGATTGGATGACTTTCAAAAGCAATGGGTCTTTCATCTTGCATTAAAACAACACCAATTCCATTTCCTGAAGCATCACATTCCACAATAAAGGTTTTTGTAAAGTCTGGTGTAGCTAAGACCGGTGCTTGGCACATTGCCTCTTTAAGATGTTCGAAGGCCTTTGTTACTTCTGGAGTCCATGAAAATGCATCTTTCTTCAATAATGTTGTTAGAGGTGCTGCTATTTTCCGATAATTCTTAACAAACTTGCGATATTACCCTGTCAACCCGAGAAATCCTCGTAGATGCTTTATGGATGTGGGTATTTTCCATTCCTTAATGGCTTTAATTTTTCTAGGGTCTACCTTAACTCCTTCATGAGATACAATATGACCCAAATATTCCACCTCTTATACTCCAAAGAAACATTTGGATCTTTTTGCATATAATTGTTTCTCCTCCAATAGTTGTAGCACCCAATCAACATGTTCAACATGATCCTTCCAAGACATGTTGTAGATTAGTATAACATCAAAAAATACTAACACAAAATTTTTAATGGTGGGTTTGAAAATGGAATTCATCAAACCTTGAAATGTAGAAGGTGCATTAGTAAGTCCAAAAGGCATGACCAAAAATTCAAAGTGACCCTCATGGGTTCTAAATGTTGTTTTTGAAATGTCTTCAGTCTTCATTCTGATTTTATGATATCCTGAACGAAGATCCAACTTGCTGAAGTAAATTGATCCATGCAATTCATCCAATAATTCATCAATGACAGGGATGGGAAACTTATCTTTAATAGTGAGTTTGTTGAGCTGCCTATAATCTGGACACATGCGCCATGATCCATCCTTCTTGTGCATCAATACTACTGGAGTAGAGAAAGAACTTTGGCTAGGTTGAATTATACCAGGATCTAGCATTTCTACAACCATACATTCAATTTCACTCTTTTGGGCATAGGGATATCTGTACGGCCTGATGTTTGGAGGAACACTTCCTGGAATCAAATGAATAGAATGATCATGATCATGAATAGGTGGGAGACCTTTGGGAATCTCAAATACCTTGGAATGATTGTCCAAGAATTTTTGGAGATCTTGAGAAATAGATGATTTCGATGCGGAAACATCTAGCGAACATAATTGTGCAATTACACTTCGTTGTTCCTTTTTTAGAAGCTTTGTCATACCGTCAGAGCTGATTATCTTTCCCAGTTTCCATGCAATACCCCTTAATTCAACTTCCTTTCCTTCTGCAGAAAATTTCATGAAAATTTTTTGAAAGTTGAAAGCTATTGTACCCAAGGATTGTAGCCATTGGACTCCTAGTACAACATCAGCACCTCCCATTGGAATGGAAAGAATTGGGCTATTCAATACATATTATCCCATGGATAGCTTGATATTATGGCACTTTCCAGAGCAATTTATGGTTCCTACACTTGCAACCATCACTTGACACTCTGGTGTTGGACATAGGAAGCAATTCAATTCTTTTGCTATCTTACAATGAATAAAATTGTTGGTACTTCATGAATCAATCAACACTATTACCTTTTTCTTCTTGATATTGTTATAGACATTTTTGTGCCTTACAGTAATAAGCATGAAATGTCCATAATCCAAGGGATCCAAAGTCCCTAAACATGTTGTTCCTACCCCTAGAGGAACAAGGCCAACAAACCACAGCAATTCACAGAAGTTCTCCACCAGAAACTGCTCAAAAACAAGTCAATTCAGGATCAATTCAGAAGCTCCACTAGCTGCCTGCGTTGAAATGCAGAAGTTACACTGGCTAGTTGCATTGCAACGCAGGTAGAAGCACTACCAGGGTGCGCTGAGCGGGAAGTGACAAATGTCAGGGTTTCTTGTGAGAGGTGTCAAGACTGTGGAAGCTTCCAGAATCTTCCTCCATGACACTTGCCTTGATGAGTTCGACTAAGTGATGAGTAAGAGGCTCTTAGCCTCCAAGTGGAAGTAAGAACTGACAGAGAGAGAGGACACTAGTCAGATCACAAGCTGACTCATCTTCACTCCAAACATCTATATATAGATCTCTTCTCCATGGGATCTAGAGGCTGGAATTTTGTTATTGCAAAGAATTGTTGTTGATTTGAGACTAGAATCATTGGGTGCTTAATGCTTTGAAGGGAGGTGAAGATAGGAATCTCATTTGCTGGGAAGGAGGTGCTGGATTGGACCTCTCTGGGTTGTATCTCCTCCTGAACCTTGTTATTCATCAATAAAGCTATCTTGGTTTCTCCTATATACTGATGTGTCTTTGATGTATGATTGCATTAGTGTATTTGGTTTATTTCTAATCCTGAACTAGTTATGAATGTGGATATCTGTCTTTGTGTAGTGTTCTTCTCTTGTGATCTTGCAGGAACCTGTTGAAGCTGGGCGAGCGAGAAGGCAAGTAGCTGTGAACTCCCAAAGAGAAGAGAAACCGGATCGAGGGACAAACGGAAGACACCGGTAAGTCCATCTATTTCTCTTCACTCTCATTTCATAAAGGAAGAAATACTAGAATAGCTGTCTTTGTTTGTTGCTAAGGCACTGTCACACCTTAGGTGGATAGAATCATCCTGCATAGGCATTTTTCCCCACAACAAATTGGCGACTCTGCTGGGGAGATCTTTTTAGTCATTTTATTTGTGTTTCTATTATTGTTTATTTCATAGACTCAACAACAGCAATCGAACTGCATCTGCTATTCTCAGATGCAAAGTAGACAGCTGCTGCTTTGATCTAATCACTGGATTTGTCTATGATCTGAACAATGGACTCACAAATGATTTGATGATCCTTTGTGATAGATCTTAGTCTTCCCTCAAAGCATCCCTTTGATTTCACCTTGCTTTTTGCTTTTATTTGGCCTAAAACTGTAGATTAAATAGCAAACCGTGACCCAGAACCCAGAGAAACAACTCTCATTTCTTCAGCGCAGGCTCTGTGAAGAGACTCTGCATTTCAACGCAGTTCCCGTGAAGGCTACCTGCGCTGAAATTCAGTTTCCCTTCTATACAGGTGCGCTGATCTAGTTTTGCCTTGTGCAGCTGGGGTTCTCTGCTCTGTTTTGCCTTGTTTTGATCTCTGATTTTTGCAGCCTGTAACCAGCATAGGTACTAGTATGATAACTCCTTTTCTCTGCTTAAATTCCGCCTCCTTTTGTACAAAAGACTGTGAGTGTTTTTATGTGTTTGTGGCGTCATTTACAGTCTCCTTTTGCATGAGTGAAATAGTCATCCTGTAGCCCTTGATTCAGATCTGTTGATTGTGATCTTAGGAGAGAGTTCATTGGCTGTTTACAGTTTGGTTATACATTCATTTTTGCTTTTGGTTTGAGTTTGTCTCTTTTAAGTGTCAAAACAAGTAGTTCATTTCGAAAATCGTTAAGTGTTGTAATCTCTTCTACCCTTTCTGATTTCGAAAAAAGTAAACTTGTTTGTAGTGATCATTTAAAAGCAAGTTCAAAGTTGTGAAAAAAAATTTCTTTTTAGGCATCAATATTAAGAAAGCGGAAAACAAACACCTGCATTGTGCATTTGCATCTTGATAGTTTGCATGTTTGATTTAGGAAAAGTGCATTTTAGAGTGTGCTGATTTCTCTTTGAGAAAAGATGGTGTCTTTCTTTTCCCTTTGTAGCTAGGATTTTCATTGTTGAAAAAGAGATAAAATTTGCTTATCATCTTTTAGATTGCATTTAGGAAGTTGTTTATACATCTCGTGGTGAACCTCAAAAGGAAAACTTCTAATAAAGATCAACATAAAATAAACTGAATGAACTTAATAACGCTTTGTAACATAACGCACAACATAGAGGTCTAGGATAGAGACGTGTTCCGGCGTCGTAAAACCTAGTATCTGTTGGCCTCGCTGATGGTGGGTGATTCCTCCTGAGGGACCAAAAGTGCCAGTACGGATTGTGCTCCCACGTACCGTCGCGTATATATTGGGAGACCCCTATAGGCTTAAAACCTTTATCCTTAGGAAGCCATGTCGACTGCCCTACTGATCGCAATGCACCGAACACAGCATTCGGGAAGATTGACTGTCGTACCGTAAAACGTATTCTGCAGTTTTGTGATTGGTTTGGCACACCCTCTACCTAGATCTCCAGAGCAGTTCCTTTTGGCCTTTCTCAGACTCTATAACAGAAAAATTCCATCTGAGCATTTGTCACTTCGGGCTCGTTAAAACATCGAAGGCGACTAGAGTCATCTTTAGCTTTTTCTCGACTCTTTAAAACTGAAAAAGCAAGTTGTGTCTAAAGCGTCATTAAAATTTATTTTAATGGAATAATCAATCACCCTTATTCCCGCGTTGATCTTTCAGTTGAGAAAATGGAGCCCTCCAACCAAGGAATTCCCCTTGGTGGAAATCCTAGTCCCTTCTCCTCTTGGGGAGATGTTGGAGCGCCCCATATGGCCACATTGTCGCTTCCAGGACTGACAATAGGCTTGCCTGTCTGGCTCTTCTCAACTAATGTTGTTCAAAACACCACTACTCCTGAACAATCGAATCAGCAGTTAGACCAGTCTAGAACTGCCCACCAGCCTTCCACTTCCTATAACTCTTCCTCTCCTCCTTCCTCTTCGCATGATGGAGCTGGCAAAGCCAAAAGCCAAGCTCCTAAGGAGAAGAAGGAGAAGAAGAAGAAAGAGAAGAAGAAGAAGGAGCCAAAAGCGACTGGGGGCAAGCGAATGGCATCTAACGAAAATCCACACACTGCACTGACTAGGCCTAAATCGCCATGTGTCATATGCAAGGGAGACCACTTCCACAGAGATTGTCCCTGCATCCCTCGGATACTAAGGGACTGGTCTCCCCGCTTGCACAATTCGGTTGCGTCAACCTCTGATAGCCATGTTGATAGCACACCGTCAACTAGTGAAAGTGAAGCCACAGGACAGAGAGGGAAAGCTAGATTTCCCTGCAAACTGTGTGAAGGCAACCACGCCATCCACCGTTGTCCCTTCTTAGACGAGGCTAAGAGAGTTTTGGAAGATCACCCGATTTTACGAGCGCAACTTCCTCCTGGATATCAAAAACTCCTGCCAAGTCCTTCACCAGTTGAGAATCCGGCTGGCCCGCCCAGGTGGTCAGCCGAAGCACCTATCATTGAGGATGAACCGTCTGAATCCATACCTGATGAAAGTCAAAAGGTTGAGGCGGCAGTTGACCCGGTTTTGCCTTCAGAGGCTCTCTCCTCTAATGATACCATCACAGAGGAGAACGAAGACGACAACGTCCAAATTCTCTTCATCAACACAGACTCCGATGAACAAGAGGGAAATGTGCCCATTCCTTTATCGCAGGAAGGAACTTCGTCAGGGTCATACCCGGCTGTATATTCGGTCCCACCACCAAGAAACCTAGTTGTGTCCTTCGACTGGAACCAACTAGGAAGACCCCGGTTGCCAGCAGCCATACCATTCAGAATTATTGTCCAAATATATAGAATGGTAATGGCTCTCACTATCATTGATGAGGGGGCATCTGTGAGTATCCTTTCCTCTATTGCTTGGAAAGCGCTTGGTTCGCCAGCGCTTTTGCCTGAAATGAGAAATCTGACAGGCTTCGATAAAGGAACCAGTCGACCTTTAGGGATCCTCCCCAATGTGCCCATAACATTGAAATGGAAGACCATTCAAATGAACGTGATGGTCGTTCAAGGACCCTTGGATTATAACCTACTCCTTGGACGAGACTACATATATTGCATGAGAGCCATAGTCTCCTCACTCTTTAGAGTAATGTGTTTTCCGCATGAAGGAAGAATGGTCAAGCTCGTGGACCAACTTTCATTCCCCGGATCACGCATCGCAAATAGTCATATACCATCCCTAAATGGTCTCTTCACTCAAGAAATGTCTCAACCCACGGTCCGTCCTCCTGATGAGCGCGAGTAATCCGGGAGGATATGACTGGAACCCAGGGGGCATGCATCCTGGTCTGCTTCGGCAGGAAAACTTTGGGTATAAGGTAGGTTTCCGCGGGAGAATATGACTAGTCTGTACCCCGTCCGTCTAGGAAGAGGGGTTATTCTAGAATAGGATTCTTTTGTCAAAGTTACGTGTTTGGCGCCAAAGTCATTCACCTTTGTCTATCTCGGTAGACACCGCCGAAGAAGTGTTTTGTTTGGAAGGCAAACGAAACTATCTTTGGGTAGCCTGAAAGAGGTAGGCCTCTCTCGGTAAAACAATTGTTTTGGCGGAGGAGAAGTAGAGGTAACCTTGAAACTCTGTTTTATACCTGGGGGCATGCAAACCTTTTGGAGTGCAAGCAAGGGCGACTATTTATTTTTTAAATTTTTAGGTCCTCCCTTTAAACCTGTAGGTCTAACCCTTTAAACTCGTAGGATTAGTCGTAACCGAACTTGCATAAAGAAAGGATGAGGAGCAAAGCTTTGTAAGATGAAGCTCCATAAAAAATAGAATCTTAATGAGACATTCTTACCTTATGACTGGATAATCGAGCAGTTTTAGCACACAGTTCATGCTCGTTAAAAAATAAACGCAAGATCCAATCAGTTTTAGCGCATAGTTCATGCTCGTTAAAAAATAAACATAAGATCGAGCAAATGTTTCCACCCGTGTTTAAGCTCGTTAAAAAATGAACTATTCCGGTAGATAACCGCGGAGAACGTAATATCATCAGCCATTAAAGCCTTGGTCGTGTTTTCCCATCACCTCCACTTTTCCATTGGCCGATCATTCACCTCCATATGATTGTTTACCCATTTTGAGGAACAGCTGCGAAGAGTGATTTCACTATCCATCCTTGTGGCACTGCCGTGATTTGGAAATTCCAATCCCTCCCTGGAATCAGCTGCTACCCCTCTTTATCACTCGTTCCTCAAAAGACGAGTCTTCTTTAAGCTCTTTTCATCTGACTCGTAAAATATGAAAAGGTTGCCGAGTTTTGGCCTTCTAGCTCGATAAAGCGACCGGAAGAGCTATCCCTCCTCTAGATTTTAATCTTTTTGGACCTGAGGGATTATTGCACAAAAAGATCGAGCGCTTGTTTTATTCGGCTCGTTAAAAAAGATCGAAAATTCATCCCTTCTGTATTGTTTTATACTTTTTCGGACTTAAGGGATTAGATGATGAAAAAGGACCTTTGGAGTTAACTTTATGTACCTTTTCAGACTCTCTAAAAATGAAAAGGACCAAGTTATCCTTGTCGTTAGACTCGTTAAATGCATTAAATAGCGACAAACTTGTCTTTAGACGAGAACGAGTTTCCCTATCGCTAGGCTCGTTAAAACATAGCGATGGGCTTGCCCGAAGGGCAGGTTATAGAACAAGCATATGTTATCCTCCTCAAGCTTGACAAAAATAAAGAGGTACTGGTCAGCAATGACTGGGGAAAAAATTGGGAGAAACTAAAGAAAACTTTGATGGTAGCAAGTCGCTCTTGAACATGACACTTTTCCTCCGTACCATAATCGGGTTGGGTTGTTTCATTCACCGGTCACATCACCATGGTCTCGCCATACCATCCATATTTGGGGTAATGCTACCGATCCATCGCATTAGTGTCGCCATATGTTCAAGAGAATTCGTTCAGAGAAGTCACCCGTGTCCCATCCACTACCATACATTATACTCTTTCATGACCGCCACCCTGAATCATATATCATCAGATCGTTTTCACCTCTATCAAAATCATTAGCTCTGTTCCGTGTCATTGATGTGGGATTCATTAAGGCCCTCCTTTGACGGATCGCTTCTTGTCGACATCAGCTCATTATCCAAGAAGTTGATCTAGGAACACCCCCTTCAGTACTTTGAAGCTTGCATGCCTTAATGGCAAGTTTCTCACTTCCGGCGACAGGTATACATCAATGACCTTCGACCGAAAGATTTTGCATGGTGTTCGATGCCAAGTCCTCTATTCACACCACGTGAATTGTACTGCAGTACCTTGAGGGTCATCATCATTATCGGTGATTCCTCTCGCGCTTGTTAACAGTTTACATCATTGACTGGTAATCAAGCGATGTCTTTCCATGTTCGACTTCAGAGAAATTCTCACATGGATCGACTTGTACTTAGAGTGAAGATCGGACGAGATTGAAGACCCCGGATCTAGTTTCATCCATCCGGGCTGCGATATATATTCAGGAAAAATAAAGACATTGACATGTACAGCATTGCAGCAGATAATCATCCTACCAAAAGGATGATGATTTCATCAAAATCATCAGTCTACCATCAGACGATTGTCTGTTCTATGTACAGAAAAATGAATTTATAAAGCTGAGCATGGGAATGCCCGCTTCAGCTAGATCATGAAAAAAGTATGAAAATAATGTATTGTATTGTATTGTATTACAGGTCTCCTCCCAGCATTGAATGAACTTCGGATCCTCCTAATAAAGCATTTCACCCGATAAACTGCCTCATACTTTAGGGGGCAACTGTTATAGACATTTTTGTGCCTTACAGTAATAAGCATGAAATGTCCATAATCCAAGGGATCCAAAGTCCCTAAACATGTTGTTCCTACCCCTAGAGGAACAAGGCCAACAAACCACAGCAATTCTCAGAAGTTCTCCACCAGAAACTGCTCAAAAACAAGTCAATTCAGGATCAATTCAGAAGCTCCACTAGCTGCCTGCGTTGAAATGTAGAAGTTACACTGGCTAGTTGCATTGCAACGCAGGTAGAAGCACTACCAGGGTGCGCTGAGCGGGAAGTGACAAATGTCAGGGTTTCTTGTGAGAGGTGTCAAGACTGTGGAAGCTTCCAGAATCTTCCTCCGTGACACTTGCCTTGATGAGTTCGACTAAGTGATGAGTAAGAGGCTCTTAGCCTCCAAGTGGAAGTAAGAACTGACAGAGAGAGAGGACACTAGTCAGATCACAAGCTGACTCATCTTCACTCCAAACATCTATATATAGATCTCTTCTCCATGGGATCTAGAGGCTGGAATTTTGTTATTGCAAAGAATTGCTGTTGGTTTGAGACTGGAATCATTGGGTGCTTAATGCTTTGAAGGGAGGTGAAGATAGGAATTTCATTTGCTGGGAAGGAGGTGCTGGATTGGACCTCTCTGGGTTGTATCTCCTCCTGAACCTTGTTATTCATCAATAAAGCTATCTTGGTTTCTCCTATATATTGATGTGTCTTTGATGTATGATTGCATTAGTGTATTTGGTTTATTTCTAATCCTGAACTAGTTATGAATGTGGATATCTATCTTTGTGTAGTGTTCTTCTCTTGTGATCTTGCAGGAAACCTGTTGAAGTTGGGCGAGCGAGAAGGCAAGTAGCTGTGAACTCCCAAAGAGAAGAGAAACCGGATCGAGGGACAAACGGAAGACACTGGTAAGTCCATCTATTTCTCTTCACTCTCATTTCATAAAGGAAGAAATACTAGAATAGCTGTCTTTGTTTGTTGCTAAGGCACTGTCACACCTTAGGTGGATAGGATCGTCCTGCATAGGCATTTTTCCCCACAACAGATATGTCCTTCTATCTTGATGGTTTGAGGAGTGGTAATTTGAGCCAATGCATTACAAGATATGGTCAGATTCATTTCTTCTTTATCTAGGCTTTGTTCCTGGAGTATATCCTCTTCTTTTAACCTTTCTTGTTCCTTTTCTTCCTCCTCTTCACAACCTATGTAGAATAATTTCTTCTTAGCACACTTATGAACTTTAGTGTATTTGCTATCACAACTGCAAAAAAGTCCTTTTTCTCTTTTTTCTTCCAATTTTTGTGGTGTCAACCTTATAGGTTGTGGAAGGCTAGGGGCAACAACACTTCCATCTTTATAGTTGTGAGTGGTAGGCTTCCTGGTTGACATAATTTTGCTTTCCATTTTTCTTGCTAACCTGAATGCCCTCTCTAATGAATCAGGTTCCGAAATGTGAACCTCATGTTGGATATCATCCTTTAAAGTCCCTATGAACACATCAATCCTATGCTCCTCTGGAATATCTTTTACCCTTATGTTCAATTTTTGGAACTCCTCAATGTGCTCCATCATTAAACCCTTTTGTTTGAGACTTATCAATTGGCTAAAAAAAGTGTTTCTTTTTGTATCCTCATAATGTGTTGTCATTTCTTCCATAAAAATTGCCCAAGTGACATTTTTTTTTATGAGAGCAAAGCCATCAATACCATACAAACTGTTTCAGTTCCAAATATAAAGGTTCAATACGTAACTTTTGTTTGTTTTTCACATTATGGAGATCGAAAAATTGCTCCATCTGTAGTATCCATATTGCGGGATCCTTGCCAACAAACTTCCTCATATTGATTTTTGGAATATGATGGGTCTTCAATCCAACATTAGAGTCTATGAAATCATGATTAACATTTCTTTTGTTCTCATCATGAGTTTCCTTTACTACCTTTTCACCATTAGTGACCATTTCTTGTAGCAACTTATTCAGATTTATCTTCAATTCTTCCATCTTATTGTCCATGCCATCCATATTAGCGTCCATGCCATTCATCTTGGCTTCCATGACATTCATCTTGGCTTCTACATCTTTCTTTAAACCATCCATCTGAGATTCTGTTACTTTTTGTGCGAGTGACATTTGTTGCACTTGGTCTTGTAATTTTGATACATCATGTTGCATTTCTTCCTCTTCTCCATGAGTCATGCTAGAGCTTTCAGGTTGCTTACTAGGTGTTTGCATTTTCTTTCCCTGGGGCATCAATTACCGATAATAATGCTTTACTATGCCCTTTGAATTACTTCAAACTAATTTTTCAAACCAAGCTTATGCAAAATTTTAAAAAAACTACACACCTTTTTTTTTCACTTTGTAGGAGCTCAATATTGAATTTGATGTATCTCTGTAACTTCAGATCATCCAGTTATGAAATTGCGACCTGCAGTAGCCCTCTGTGTCCTATTTTCAATGCCACTAGTCTGATCAAATTTAGATTCTCCAAGGCAGAGTTATGCACAATCTCCCAAGATGACCTGATTATAGACCTTTCCAGAAGAGCGAAATTGTATGAAGTGCCACATGTCACTATTTTGACCTTCGGATCTAAAAAATCTATACAAGTAACTACAGTCCATCCTCTTTTTGTAACTTCTTACAAAATTTCAATTTGATGCTCAAAACAAAAGTTATGACGACTTTCCCTAGGTCACCTGTTTGGAATGAAATTCGGGAGTCTGCAAAAAGTCCAAATTCCTCAGATCATATCTCTGCAAATATAGGGAAAAATGCTCTGAAATTTGGATCTGAGGTTCATCATGATTTCGTCCCAAATTGGTTTGTTTTTTAGCATCTGAAACTTCATAGAAAAAAAAAGTTATAGCGCAAATTCCACGATGACCTGTTTGGAGCAGTGAAACCCTAGAATCCAAAGCTCTGATACCAAATGTTATGAAACCATCTCACAAAAGGATAGAAAAGAGAGATGAACATCTTAGTATTCAGCCTCTTCAAGGGGGAAACCTCCTTTACATTACACAAATGAACAATTCTTTGATGATTCAAATGACAAAACCTCCTTTCTATATATAGGAGTCTAAGGGACCACAATATAACCAAGCCGACCTAACAATAATAATATAAAGGCACAAAAATAACAATAGATGGATTCTGTGGGGCACAGTAATAACAATATGGGGACAATAGGGGCACAACAATATTAACTAGCATTTGCACCTAATGTTGCAAAGGAAACGCCGTAAGGCATATAATGTGGAGGAATATTGAAATGTGAATGGGCATTTTTGAAAGAAAGGGTCGATGATAATGAGTTTCAATTGAGGAAGCCATGCTTAAAACCCTATTCGGGGGTTAAAGTGGCTATAAAATGGAATAAAAATCGTCATAAATAGCCATTGAAGTTGCTTAAACACCTTTGTATCTGGATAAAGATTTCCTAGTTGAAGGTGAAGGTAAACAAATGAATCCAGGTGAACAGGTTGATGATAATGAGTTTCAATTGAGGAAGCCATGCCTAAAACCCTATTCGGGGGTTAAAGTGGCTATAAAATGGAATAAAAATAGTCATAAATAGCCATTGAAGTTCTTTAAACACCTTTGTATCTGGATAAAGATTGCCTAGTTGAAGGTGAAAGTAAACAAATGAATCCAGGTGAACAACAACTCGGTATCCATATCGATTTGGATAGGGTTATTTAAGAAATCATTATTTAAACGAAAAATTTAATTAATATCAAGATATATTTAAAACATGTATTATATTCATTAAAATAAATTGATTTTTTTTTTTAAATATGTTAAAACCCATTGATAATGAATTGGTTGTAAAGACATAAACTATTAGAATGGTATTTCATCTTGAAACATCATTTTTCAAGTTTCAGTTGGAAAATACAAGTAGTAAATTGTAACGAAAGAGGTTAGAGAAGAAATATAATATTCTAAAGAACATTGTGGTTGTCATTCCATATTTGAAGTTGCATCGAAATTTGTTGGAGGCATCGAAGACCTGAAGAAGCAGTAATGAACCTGCAAAATGTATATTTTGTTAGGATTTGTAATATGTAAATTAAGTGTGGAAATTTATTTGTAATATTTTGCATGTGAGTTGTGTTAAAATGAAATTGGAATGAATGGAAATGAAGTTACAAGGGAGAGAAACAAGGCGCAGTCTAAAGTTTGGAGGGGAAATGAGATATGAAATCTTTTATAGGAATGTGCCTATGTGATGATGTATGGAATCTAGATTGTATATAAAGGTGCATTGAATATATACACATTATTACAAGCCCATTCAAACCCAAGTGTGACATCAACTTCAGATTCCCTAAACCCTCAGATGAGTTTGTGCTAATTATAGCCCAGGTTGGATTGGTAATAAATCTGGGTTTTACTTGGATTGAACTTACTACTAAAATAACCGAGGTTTTGGTATTTTGTGAATTAAAATTCATGCAATTTGAGTGTTTTTGCAAAGTAATCTGCATTTTCTTTAACATTGTACATAAGAAAGGTTTGGTCTTTTGTGAATTAAAATTCATGGAATTTGAGTGTTTTTGCAAAGTAATCTGCATTTTCTTTAACATTGTACACAAAAAAGGTAGCTGCTCTATAGCAAGCCTGGGAAAGATGTCCATGATTATTAAATAAAATGAGGTCAATATTCAATGTCATTGAATAATATTCTCAGTGTTAATAAATCTAAATCTATGCTAGTTTATTTCATGAACGGAATAATCAGAGCTAAAAACAGTCGCCAAGGGATTGCAGACTACTTCCTCAATTTATCCTCTGCACTCTGACTTATTTGTAATACAGCCTAGCATGTGAAGGGTGTGCTAGTTAGCAGAGTAGGCTAAAGTCTAAAAAAGGCTTAAATACTCGTTATCATCTCATTTCTCTAAACCCTCTCTCCCTTGCTTCTGTACTCCGTTCATTCAATATTTCAAGTATTCACTTCCTGTTATCTTCCTTAATCGCTTAATTCATTGAATTCAGTCCAAAAAATAAATACCAAGATACCTACAACTACTGTTACTCGTTCGAGGAGGAACATCCCCAAAAGAGGGCAGGTGAAGGCAGCCATTGCCTCTTCCCTCGCCCAATCCATCAGATCAGTGTTAGGATCCCCTAAATCATTCAACCACTCTGTTGTTTCCTCTTCCTCTTCTCTCGCGACTGCAAATCGTTTGAGAGCACAATGAATGACTTGCAGATCAAATGGGCTTGAGTTTCTTTCATTACAAATTCAGTGATGCAGAAATTAAATCATTATGGATGAAAGCATGGGATCCATAGATCTGTTGTCCAAATCATTTGCTCATTTGTCTAACTCTTTTCCCCAGATTTGAAGCCCTGCAACAACAATGGAGTTTGCTCTTTATGCTGTAGTGAGTCACCAAATATAAAGAGGGGAAATATTTTCTACTATAGCAGCTATTCCTAGTTGCAGTTGAAAAGCTCTGAAATACAAAGTTTGTTGATAAGAGATTTTGAGTTGAAATATATGGCACTTGATTCCCCTTGGCATGTGTAACTGATTTTGATCCATTAGTGGTGTTTATAAACTTCATCTATGTATTAGATTGATAGAAATACCCATTAACATGTAGAATAGATTTGAATCCTGTTTTTTACATCCAACAACTAAGAGTTTACTAATTCATCATGCTTTTGATCCATAAGTGAGTGGCTATAAACCTTAACTCTGGATTGAGTGATGAATCATTTGCATGAATGTGCTTTTAATGTGTGGCTAATTAGCATGAATGTTCTTTGAATGTGTGGTTAATCAAATATGAATCGTTTGCATGAATGTGCTTTGAATGTGTGGTTAATCAGATATGAATTGTTTGCATGAATGTGTGGTTAATCAGGTACTCAACACTCACTTTGAATGTGTTGTTAATCATTTGAATTTGTGGATGCATGAATGTGCTTTGAATGTGTGGTTAATCAAATATGAATCATTTACATGAATGTGTGGTTAATCAAGAACTCAACACTCACTTTGAATGTGTGGTTAATCATTTGAATGTGTGATTAATGAAATATAAATTGTTTGTATTTTGGTAGTGAATGTTAATGATTGAAGTTACATGTAGTTGAAGTTATTAAAAAGCTAAAAGATTTTCTATTGTTTATCTTATAACTGTTTAAACTAGAAGGAGATTATTATTGTTCGCATAGTTGAAATTTGGAGGAGATTCTTTCATTTAGGTTAATGAAATGAAACTTTGAACAATTTATTTTGATTTAGGTTACTAATGGTCAAAAAATTATTTTGAGCTTATAATTGCTCACCTATATGATGCATTCATTTGGAGTTAATTATATCATTTATATTTATTGTGACCAAAATCTAATGTGAGTGTCAAATATGTAGGATGGAGAAAGTAGACGTTATGTGTATTCGCAAAAGAGCCAAAATTCTGGGAACTGTAATTTGTGTGGGTGGAGAAATGGCTATGAGTTTCCTTCAAGGTCCTACTCTAGCCCAACTCTGGCTTCTGTGGGGACAATCAACATCAGTTTCCAACACTAATACAGTACACCTAGTGGAAACCATTCTACACGAGGGAGATTCAGGCAACTAGATTAGAGGGTGTATTTACCTTATCTCAACAGTGATAATGTTATCCACTACCATGATATTGCAGGTCTCCCTACCACCTTGCATATTAAATTGATACCCAATTATAACCCTTTTCTGTATTTAGAAGTTTCAAAGTTCCCCACCCAATCAAATATATGATTATAATTTCATGTGCATGTTGAGACAATGAAGAAGTTTCCAGCCACACTATCCCTAACATCAATTACTGCCATTCTAGGCTCCATCCAAACTGCTCTCCTAATAGCCATTCTTGACAGGGGCATCATTCCAACATCATGGATACTGGATAGGGCTAATATTTTGACTGTGTTCACTACAGTAAGTCTACATACATGAATGATGTTCTTCCTCAATTTTCCCAGCCATGAATAACTTAAATTTTTGTTAGGTGGTTAAGCTGATTTGTGGAAGATTAATTCAATTTGGCAAGGAATCATATTCAATGCAATGGCATTTCCATTACAGTTATGGTGTTTGTTGAAACAAGGGCCAGTATTCATTATAGTATTCAACCCAATGTCTACCGTGTGCTCAGCAATTTTATCATCTATAGTTTTGGGAGACACGTTTCGTTTGGGAAGGTGGGTGGTTTGTTATATTCTCAAATATTCAATTCGGTGTCTTTTTATACACTCCAATATTCAATTTGTGTTAGAGTGGTTCAGGTAAAATTAAACTTGATTAGATAACGTTATTAGTTGTTTTTGGGCTAATGAGAATCTATGGTTTTGTCCATGGTATTCATATGGAATATAGTATATTCTTAAGTCTTCAATTTCTATTAGATTGGTTCAAGTAAATTTGTGCAATGGCTATGAGTTTCCTTCAAGGTCCTACTCTAGCCCAACTCTGGCCTCTGTGGGGACAATCAACATCAGTTTCCAACACTAATACAGTACAGCTAGTGGAAACCATTCTACATGAGGGAGATTCAGGCAACCAGATTAGAGGGTGTATTTACCTTATCTCAACAGTGATAATGTTATCTCATATATTATTCAAAGTATAACACACCAATATACATGTTCAAAAATAAAAATATCTGCAATTATTTTGATTTTGATGATAATAACAAATTTAAACCCAGCTTACCAGGCTGACCATGACAATTCCCTCCATCAGACACATTGAGAAAGGTCAAGCTTATTTACCATGCCCGGTTGGGCTATATAAACACACTGTTAAATTTATATTGGTATAACTTTAATTGCATATGCTTACAACCCAACCACATTTAATATCCTAAACCACATACATTTAATATCCTAAACCACATACAAAATCCTATAGCAGAGTAAATATTATTTGCCATGGAGAAAAGCAGAGCTTATTTACCATGCCATAGGATCAAGTGCAAGAAAGGAAGCCGCACGTGCTTGAACAGGGCTAGAAACGTTAGGCTGCTACTAAAAAGGCATAACAAACTTACGTGTTAGTCTCCGCTTTGGTCTGTTCCGTAGTTTTAAATGCGAACGAAGTCAAATCATTAGCACTACGTGTAAATTTTACAATGTCAATCCACTAAACTAATATTTATAAACTAATATTTTTTTTATTTAATGTCAATCCACTAAACCAATATTTATAAACTAATGTTTTTATATTCAATCCTTCAAGCTGTGGTTTTTTCCATTTTTATGTAGTTATAGAGAATCATCTTTCCAATTTGCTTCACATAATATAGCTATTGAGATATGTTTTGATTATGCTCATAATTCAGATAGAAGTGAATACTTTAAGTAGATACGATGAATTGAATTTCAGATAGAAGTGATAAAGGGATTGAAGCGTTAAATCCATACTATGAAATATGCACCTACAATCGATGGTCCTGGGTTCATTATCATGCTCATGCTTCTATCCCTAACAACTCATGATGAGCAATTCTTATATTGCATGTAATAAGAAGGTTAGCATGCTGGGACAAGTTTATTTCTATGGCTGAGGACATGTGCAATTTTAGAACGAGCTAAACCTCAAAATGACATGCCCATTTGATATTGAACCTGGGCAATCATGTGGCACTGCTTTAGCGTACGGTTCATCTTTATCTCTGCCCGTCCCCCTGACCCCCGAGGGCTTCACTTTATAGAATACCGGGAGAATAGTAGCTATTTCTCAAACATTATATCGGATTAAATCATCACCCGTTAGCATTCGATGTTCTATTTGATTAAATTCAAAATAATTCCTAAACATAAAATGTTTAAAGATAATTCAATGATTTACTCAAATGTACTCCTTCGAGGGAACCAGTCTGATAATGACACCACACAATTGACACCACACAACCAGCAATTGTTCTCATAAGTCTCTACAACGTCCCTAGCTAAGCAGTGCAGAGAGAACACCATGTGTGGGGCACCACACAAATGACACCACACAATCCTCATAAGTCTCTACAGTGTCCCTAGCTCAGGAGTGCAGATGAAGGGCGTTGATCGAATTAAGCCAATGTCAGACCCCAGAACAAGATTGATGAACTATTTTATGAAATTTCTTTCAAGAATGCCGCCCATTTGTATGTGAAAATTGAGAGGGAACACCATGTGTGGGGCACACGTCCTCCACTAGGAGCTTGAGTTACAATCTTGTCATAGCATACCTTGCAAAGCCGACCCTCTTCGTTTTCACACACAAAAAAATATCTCTTATATATAAATTTGACATTTAATTTAATTCTATTATTATTATTATTATATTTATATTTATTATTAATATACTTTTAATAATTTTATAAGTATTAATAAAATTATTATATTTTTATATTAAAAATATATAATAATTAAAATTATTCTATTTTGAAACTGTAGGTACATTATGCTAAAAACATATATGTCCATATCAAATACAAAATGTTTTGCTTCAACGTTTTGCTTGAACGTGGAAAGTAAAAATAAAAATATCTGCAATTATTTTGATTTTGATGATAACAACAGATTTAAACCCAGCTTACCAGGTTGACCATGACAATTCCCTCCATCAGAAACATTGAGAAAGGTCAAGCTTATTTACCTTGCCCGGTTCATTGAGAAAGGTCAAGCTTATTTACCTTGCCCGGTTGGGCTATATATACGCACTGTTAAATTTATATTGGTATAACTTTAATTGTATATGCTTACAGCCCAACCACATTTAATATCCTAAACCACATACATTTAATACAAAACCCTATAGCAGAGTAAATATTATTTGCCATGGAGAAAAGGAGAGCTTATTTACCATGCCATAGGATCAAGTGCAAGAAAGGAAGCCGCACGTGCTTGAACAGGGCTAGAAACGTTAGGCTGCTACTAAAAAGGCGTAACAAACTTACGTGTTAGTCTCCGCTTTGGTCTGTTCCGTAGTTTTAAATGCGAAGGAAGTCAAATCATTAGCACTACGTGTAAATTTTACAACGCCAATCCACTAAACTAATATTATAAACTAATGTTTTTTTTTATTTAATGTCAATCCACTAAACCAATATTTATAAACTAATGTATTATAAACTAATGTTTTTTTTTATTTAATGTCAATCCACTAAACCAATATTTATAAACTAATGTTTTTATATTCAGTCCTTAAGTTGTGGTTTTTTCCATTTTTATGGATTTGAACCTGGGACATTCGTTTTGCATAATACTTGGTTAATTGACCTTGTTGTGTAACCATACAATATGACATTGTTAATAACATTATTATATGTAATTTTGTGGAGAATTTTAAGATGTTTTTCGAATGTATAAATATATTTTAGGGTTTTAAAAAATTAAGTTAATAGAGTTAAACTTATGTTTGGAAGAAATTATGATTTGATTTTAATAAAAATGGAAAGGGAAAAAAATTATCTAATAATTAAATTAAATGATTATGTGTTCTTAGCTCCCACCTGAATCTATGTCATATATTGAATGGAATGTTAAAAAATTAGTATTTTGTTGATTGTTGATTGTGGATAAAAAGAATTGTTCAAGAAAAATTGAGGTGAAATCTTGATTTGTCTTATTTAAACTAGTTTTTTTACTATATATGGATTCAGCACCATGTAAAACTCCTAGGGTGCTTAGATTGCACATGATTACCCATCAAGCTTGTCATTTCAATACCACCTTGCATATTAAATTGATACCCTAAACTTATGTTTAGAAGTTTCAAAGCTCCCCACCCAATCAAATATATGATTATAATTTCATGTGCATGTTGAGACAATGAAGAAGTTTCCAGCCACACTATCCCTTACATCAATTACTGCCATTCTAGGCTCCATCCAAACTGCTCTCCTAATAGCCATTCTAGACAGGGGCATCATTCCAACATCATGGATACTGGATAGGGCTAATATTTTGACTGTGTTCACTACAGTAAGTCTACATACATGAATGATGTTCTTCCTCAATTTTCCCAGCCATGAATAACTTAAATTTTTCTTAGGTGGTTAAGCTGATTTGTGGAAGATTAATTCAATTTGGCAGGGAATCATATTCAATGCAATGGCATTTCCATTACAGTTATGGTGTTTGTGGAAACAAGGGCCAGTATTCATTACAGTATTCAACACAGTGTCTACCATGTGCTCAGCAATTTTATCATCTATAGTTCTGGGAGACACGTTGCGTTTGGGAAGGTGGGTGGTTTGTTATATTCTCAAATATTCAATTCGGTGTTTTTTTATACACTCCAATATTCAATTTGTGTTAGAGTGGTTCAGGTAAAATTAAACTTGATTAGATAAAGTTATTAGTTGTTTTTGGGCTAATGAGAATCTATGGTTTTGTCCATGGTATTCATATGGAATATAGTATATTCTTAAGTCTTCAATTTCTATTAGAGTGGTTCAAGTAAATTTGTGCAATGGCTATGAGTTTCCTTCAAGGTCCTACTCTAGCCCAACTCTGGCCTCTGTGGGGACAATCAACATCAGTTTCCAACACTAATACAGTACACCTAGTGGAAACCATTCTACACGAGGGAGATTCAGGCAACCAGATTAGAGGGTGTATTTACCTTATCTCAACAGTGATAATGTTATCTCATATATTATTCAAAGTATAACACACCAATATACATGTTCAAAAATAAAAATATCTGCAATTATTTTGATTTTGATGACCATGACAATTCCTTCCATCAGAAACATTGAGAAAGGTCAAGCTTATTTACCATGCCCGGTTGGGCTATATATACGCACTGTTAAATTTATATTGGTGTAACTTTAATTGTATATGCTTACAGCCCAACCACATACATTTAATATCCTAAACCACATACAAAATCCTATAGCAGAGTAAATATTATTTGCCATGGAGAAAAGCAGAGCTTATTTACCATGCCATAGGATCAAGTGCAAGAAAGGAAGCCGCACGTGCTTGAACAGGGCTAGAAACGTTAGGCTGCTACTAAAAAGGCGTAACAAACTTACGTGTTAGTCTCCGCTTTGGTCTGTTTCATAGTTTTAAATGCGAAGGAAGTCAAATCATTAGCACTACGTGTAAATTTTACAACGTCAATCCACTAAACTAATATTTATAAACTAATATTTTTTTTATTTAATGTCAATCCACTAAACCAATATTTATAAACTAATGTTTTTGTATTCAGTCCTTCAAGCTGTGGTTTTTTCCATTTTTATGTAGTTATAGAGAATCATATTTCCAATTTGCTTCACATAATATAGCTATTGAGATATGTTTTGATTATGCTCATAATTCAGATAGAAGTGAATACTTTAAGTAGATACGATGAATTGAATTTCAGATAGAAGTGATAAAGGGATTGAAACATTAAATCCATATTATGAAATGTGCACCTACAACCGACGGTCCTGGGTTCATTATCATGCTCATGCTTCTATCCCTAACAACTCATTATGAGCAATTCTTATATTGCATGTAATAAGAAGGTTAGCATGCTGGGACAAGTTTATTTCTATGGCTGAGGACATGTGCAATTTTAGAACGATCTAAACCTCAAAATGACATGCCTGTTTGATATTGGCCCTGGGCAATCATGTGGCACTGCTTTAGCGTACGGTTCATCTTTATCTTTGCCCGTCCCCCTGACCCCCGAGGGCTTCACTTTATAGAAGACCGGGAGAATAATAGCTATTTCTCAAACATTATATCGGATTAAATCATCACCCGTTAGCATTCGATGTTCTATTTGATTAAATTCAAAATAATTCCTAAACATAAAATGTTTAAAGATAATTCAATGATTTACTCAAATGTACTCCTTCAAGGGAACCAGTCTGATAATGACACCACACAAATGACACCACACAACCAACAATTGTTCTCATAAGTCTCTACAGCGTCCCTAGCTAAGCAGTGCAGAGGGAACACCATGTGTGGGGCACCACACAAATGACACCACACAACCCTCATAAGTCTCTACAGCGTCCCTAGCTCAGGAGTGCAGATGAAGGGCGTTGATCGAATTAAGCCAATGTCAGACCCCAGAACAAGATTGATGAACTATTTTATGAAATTTCTTTCAAGAATGCTACCCATTTGTATGTGAAAATTGAGAGGGAACACCATGTGTGGGGCACACGTCCTCCACCAGGAGCTTGAGTTACAATCTTGTCATAGCATACCTTGCAAAGCCGACCCTCTTCGTTTTCACACACAAAAAAAATATCTCTTATCTATAAATTTGACATTTAATTTAATTCTATTATTATTATTATAATATTTATATTTATAAAAATGACCAAGCCATTTACAATAAAAATGACCAAGCCATTCATAATGGGTTGTCTAGATTAATTCTATTATTATTATTATTATTATATTTATATTTATTATTAATATACTTTTAATAATTTTACAAGTATTAATAAAATTATTATATTTTTATATTAAAAATATATAATAATTAAAATTATACTATATTCAATTTTGAAACTATAGGTACATTATGCTAAAAACATATATGTCGATATCAAATACAAAATGTTTTGCTTAACAGATTTAAACCCTGCTTACCATGACCATGACAATTCCCTCCATCAGACACATTGAGAAAGGTCAAGCTTATTTACCTTGCCCGGTTGGGCGCTTCAACGTGGAAAGTAAAAATAAAAATATCTGCAATTATTTTGATTTTGATGATAATAACAGATTTAGACACATTGAGAAAGGTCAAGCTTATTTACCTTGCCCGGTTGGGCGCTTCAACGTGGAAAGTAAAAATAAAAATATCTGCAATTATTTTGATTTTGATGATAATAACAGATTTAAACCCAGCTTACCATGACCATAACAATTCCATCCATCAGACACATTTAGAAAGGTCAAGCTTATTTACCTTGCCCGGTTGGGCTATATATACGCACTGTTAAATTTATATTGGTATAACTTTAATTGTATATGCTTACAACCCAACCACATTTAATATCCTAAACCACATACATTTAATATCCTAAACCACATACAAAATCCTATAACAGAGTAAATATTATTTGCCATGGAGAAAAGCAGAGCTTATTTACCATGCCATAGGATCAAGTGCAAGAAAGGAAGCCGCACGTGCTTGAACAGGGCTAGAAACGTTAGGTTGCTACTAAAAAGGCGTAACAAACTTACGTGTTAGTCTCCGCTTTGGTCTGTTCCGTAGTTTTAAATGCGAAGGAAGTCAAATCATTAGCACTACGTGTAAAACTAATGTTTTTATATTCGGTCCTTCAAGCTGTGGTTTTTTCCATTTTTATGTAGTTATACCTGGCTGCCCTACACATGGTTCAATGGATTTGAACCTCGGACATTCGTACTTGGTTAATTGACCTTGCTCTGTAACCATACAATATGACATTGTTAATAATATTATTATATGTAATTTTGTGGAGAATTTTAAGATGTTTTTCGAATGTATAAATATATTTTAGGGTTTTAAAAAATTAAGTTAATAGAGTTAAACTTATGTTTGGAAGAAATTTTGATTTGATTTTAATAAAAATGGAAAGGGAAAAAAGTTATCTAATAATTAAATTAAATGATTATGTGTTCTTAGCTCCCACCTGAATCTATGTTATATATTGAATGGAATGTTAAAATTTAGTATTCTGTTGATTGTTGATTGTGGATAAAAAGAATTGTTCAGGAAAAATTGAGGTGAAATCTTGATTTGTCTTATTTAAACTAGTTTTTTTACTATATATGGATTCAACACCATGTAAAACTCTAGGGTGCTTATATTGCACATGATTACCCATAAGCTTGTCATTTCAATAAATTTCCTTTTATTGGGTGATATACAAACGATTGGATTTGCAAATTGAAATTAAAGTAGAATTCTATATCTAACAGATAAAATCCCGTTGCACAATATATTGGTGTGTTAATTTCAATGGTAAATAGCTTTTAGATTTAAAAAACTGTATACAACCCACCGTAGTATTAAATACTGCATATCATGGAGGATAGAAAAATTCCATTTTGATTTCCAATTTCTTTTAAAATGGTATTATCAACCTTATAGATAGATAATCATTATTACTGCCAAATATCACAATGTAAATATCCCACATAGAGAAGTTGATAGCTAAAAAATTTACATGCTATAAAAGAGATCATAATCAGTATCAACGCTCAAATGTAACGTATTTTGCAATTTCACCGTACGAGCTTATTTTTGGCTTATATTGAGATGACATCGAGGAATATCTAAAACGAGGTACATAACAAGGAGCGTGATACCAACAATCTCTAGCGAAACTGTAGGAAATAACAACTTACAAGGTTCATAGTATAATCAACTTTTTTCCGAATACTCTACAATCATTAATTTGATGTTGACAAGACAGAAACGGATCTCCATATAGGACTCTCATAAGCTTCCAGAAATCCTACTAATGGCGTCCATGCTTAATGACGTCACAGGATCTTTCCTGAATAAATTGTGTACAAGTAATTTCTGAAAAAATTTAAATTATGTCACCAGCAGTTTTAACCCTTTTGCAAAATAATTGAAATGACAGGTTTCTTGATTGAAAAATAATAGAAATGGCAGGTTTCGTGAGTGAAAATTTGTTCAGCCATTACAAGTATTTTCTCCAAAACTTTACAGATTAGCAAAATCTTGAGATCATGCTATTAGCACTTTTAACCGTTTTCAAGAAGCCTTTTAATTATGCTTATCAAGAATGCATCCAAATATACCTGTTCAATGTTTTGACGTAAGGATTCCTATGGCCTTCTGAAACATAGTTGTATGCATGTAACCAGCCGATTATTTCAAATTTTCCTGTACTT
The DNA here is from genome assembly GCA_031772625.1 of Pinus tabuliformis. Lineage (NCBI taxonomy): Eukaryota > Viridiplantae > Streptophyta > Pinopsida > Pinales > Pinaceae > Pinus > Pinus tabuliformis. The sequence goes on from CM062815.1 coordinate 731,605,573, forward strand.
GTAATTGACCATTACCCACCAACGCAAAGCTCATGATCACCCAAAACAAATTCTCCTCCATCACCCAAAACACATTTTCCTCAGACATGTACAGCAGAAGCACGCCTGCTATGAAACTCATCCCCTGCGTATACCCCACCTCGTTGTCATACACCGCATATGCCTTCAACACATTGTGGAGAGACCTCTGCGCAAACTGAAAAATTAATAAGCCAGTTAGTTGAGCCGCAAGGGTCAGTTATGAGATAAGTCGGTTATTGAAAAGAAAAACATCCCATATAAAAACAATTAGGGAAAGTGACAAATCTACAGAAAAAACCGTCAAGAACGAGCTAGTTGCAAACATAGATGGCATGATGGTTTGCTCCTCAAAATGTTTCCTTAACTCTGGCAGTTTCTCCTTGTGTGTAGGGTGAGAACCAGCACACGCACGATTTTGTTGATGTGTTTATTGTTTGGACATGTTAGATATGTCCATTTGGAGGATACTCTATATGTTGATCGACATGCTTAGAATTTGTATTTGTGTGCTAGTAGATGAAGTATAACTTGTTAAAAGTTTCACATTTTCCTATTCCAATATAATGAAGTAAGGGAGTCAATATAATGAAGTAAGGGAGTCAATGTTCACCATCAGTAATTTCTCGTGTTTTTCACCTAGATTTTTAGGGCCAAAGGCACCACCACACTTCAAACCATTTTATAATGAAGTAAGAGAGTCAATTTCAACTTTTGTCATTTCTCATGATTTTCACCTAGCTTCCTATGGACAAAGACACCATCACACTTCAATCCATTTTGTAAATGAGTTTCACATTTTAATAGTAGTGAATCTTCCTTAAGGTTAATAAATTGTAGTAATTATTTTATATGATATATTTCTTGCCACTTCATTCATAAGAAAATAATAATTTTGATAACTTTCACCCAACTTCTTAACAATTATTTGACTACTGAAAAATATATAGAAATGTAGATACTCAAATCTTTTAAAATATATACATGTTCTTAATTCTAAAAAAATATACATAATTCAAATTGTAATTTGGTTTCATAAAATACCTATAACACACATCCTGCATCATCAAATAAAAATTTTCCACATTTTCTAATACCCATTAAAATAGTTCCAATGTTTCAATAATTTTTTTCCAATATCCATTAAAATAGTTGTCTAAATATTCAATCACTGAAACAGATTCTAGTCAACACTAGAAAATTAGAATTTTCAAAAATTTCAAATACCAACTAAAATATATCAAAATAATATATAACATACATCCTTCATAATTGAATAACTTTTTAAATTTTCCATTACCCATTAAAATAGTTGTCCGAATTTTCAATCACCGAAACAGGGATTAGTCAACACTAGAAAATTGATTTAATTTTTTTTTTCAAATACCAACTAAAATCTATTTTAATCAGTACTTGACTTCAATCCGTACTTAAAAATTTGAACAGTTTGTTTCCGTTCACCTACCCTATGTGTCACGATTTCTATGAAATGCCATGAGCAACAGAATTCACAATTTCTATCAGATACCATTGACAATATAATTCAAGATTTTTTAAAATATAATCGAAATTGTGAAGCCCAGTTGTCATCACGTCACCAAATCTTGATTCCATAAATAATAATAAAAAACTTGATTTTGAGCATTGCCTTCCGAATACTCAAACCCATTATATCCAGAGATGTGGCCTCCCCCAAATTTATTAATTAATTAATTTAGGATAGTCTTCCCCATATTAATTAATTTATTCCAATTTTACGTGACCATGAAAAAACTTAAACTTATTTTGGTGTTGGCTCTTCATTGATACCTTCAGCAATAATAGAGTTACTCGGAAAAACATAATGAAAGCCATAAGCCTACATCGAAATCCAATGAGTCTCTGTATGAAAAAAAGCCTTTGCTATTTTTGACTCGGGCATACACTACACAAGTGTTAGTGTTAGGTTGAACCTTCCCATAAAAATAATAGAATATATATATATAATAAACAAATTTGACGGCTTGCATGCAACCCACTTGGCATCTGTGAGCCGAACACATGGGGGAGAAGCACGATGACCTAGAAAACACAGGGCAGAAGGAATAAAGGAGACAGGGCATAGTTATCAATTTCTATTAATCAATATAGCTAGCTAGTTGCGTCGAGTTCAAATCTATCAACCTTCTGAGATACGGAGACAATCATGTTATGATAAGAATAGGCTAAACAGAGGAACATGGACATGGACTGTCGAGGAGGACAAAAATCTCATTACTTTCATTCTCAACCGCAACCATTGTTGCTGGCGTGCAGCTCTGAAACTCGCTAGTAATATATAGTTTTTTTTCAAGAAAATATATGGTTTCTTTACTGAGTCTGCCTTCTGCCTACTAATGAGAAATGTCGAGTCTTTTTTTTTTGGCAGACTTGCTCAGATGTGATAAGAACTATAGATTAAGGTGGATGAATCACCGACGGCTAAATCTGAAACGAGGGAGAGGGATTTTATCTGAAACAAGGGCTTTTATAAGAGTCTCAAAATGGGAGGTGGACAAGGATTTTTTGTGCCCTATCTGCATGCAAATGATGAAGGACGCGTTCCGCATGGCTTGTGGCCACAACTTCTGCTACATGGGCATCATGATGCATCTCAATAACAAGAGCAATTGCCCCTGTTGTGGCCTCTATCTCACAAACAATCATCTCTTCACAAATTTTGTATTTAATATTACTTCTTTTTATTAGATTCATGATACTTTAGTCCTTATTTTTGAAGCTAGAAATGTTTGTTAAAAGATGCAGAATTTAAAATCAAATCACTGATTGAGACTTTAGATGTACAGGTACAATTTCCCCTGCTGTGATCAGCTCTTCACCAATTTTGTATTTAATATTAGTTCCTTTTATTAGATTCAGGGTACTTTAGTCCTTATTTTTGAAGCTAAAATGTTTGTTAAAAGATGCAAAATTTAAAATCAAATTACTGATTGAGACTTCAGAATTTTAAGTGTTTTTTTAAAGCTAGAAATGCTCGTTAAAAACGCAGAATTTAGGTTCAAATTACTTATTGAAACCTTTAGACATTCGGGCCTTGAAACTCGTGTTTGTTTCAGATTCTTGCAAAATTTTGTTTCAATTTCATTTTTATTGAGACTGGAAATCATAGCCAAACAAAGCTCAGAAGTTAATTGGAAACTGCGTGAAAATAAAAAATGCAGCAGTCTTTAGTTGTCTTCGCTTACTATTTAAATATTCATGTTGAGTTTCTATTTCTACTCGAAGCGACTGTTGATTGATGGAAAAAATCATTTCTCATTATGAGAACCTTTGTGTTTTGGATTCTTGCAATTTCTTTTTGTTTTCATTTTGTCGTGTGAAGGTTGAAGACTGGAAATTATTATAAAAGAAATATCAAAATTTAACTGGAATTTGTTGCTGAAAATCGACGAGTATTGCATTTGTGTTTTCTGGTGTTCAGAAATGAAAATGTTGCCATTTTTTTGGGGGAAGAATATGCATAGAGAGAATAAGCGACAGAGGCACTAGGAGATGAGTTAATGATGAACTACCAATGACAATGATATAAATTATTATTGTTCTATTTCCTTGGAAACTACATATCTCAATAATTTTTGGTGAAAAATATATGGTTTCTTTACTGAGTTTGCCTTCTGTCTACTAATGAGAAATGTCGAGTCCTTTTTTCTTGTAGACTTGCTCAGATGCATTAAGAACCACAGATTAAGGTGGATGAATTACCTACAGCCAGACCTAAAATAGACATTTGTTGAGTAGAGGTAGACCGTCCAGGTATAGCCCTCCCAATGGAGTATTCGCTCCGCCTTTGAGCAGCACTACAGTCACCCAAAAGGCATTCTCCTCAGACATGTACAGCAATGGAGTATTCGCTCCGCCTTTAATCAACACAACCATCACCCAAAATGCATTCTCCTTCGTATACCCCACCACACCAAGACAGCGCGGATCACAGGAAACTCATCCCCTTCGTATACCCCCACCAAGACAGCGCGGATCACAGGAGGATCACAGGAGTCAGTTATTGAGCGGCAAGAGTCAGCATCCCCTTCGTATACCCCCACCAAGACAGCGCGGATCACAGGAGGATCACAGGAGTCAGTTATTGAGTCAGTTGTCAGTTATGAGATCAACGGTAGTAAAGTTTTTAATCGTCTAACACTAAATCTAATGGTGAATAACCCAGACAGCGCGGATCACAGGAGAGTCCATTTCAAATGGAAACGCCTTACGGCGTAATAAGGGATACAAATACAATATTAATGGGGGCATCACTAGTATTATAGGGATCTAACATATGGTGAGGTTTTAAAGGAAGGGTTAGGGGTCACACAGTCAATCCATAATGCATTGTTCAAAGTGTTGTGCTACTTCCTTTGATCAGAAAATATGGGTTTCTTGATGATGTGAATAAGATTTTTATTTGTTGTTTCAACCAAACCATTTCCATGTGGGTAATAATTAGATGCATGCTTTAATACAATCCCATTTTCCAATGTGAATTCATAAAGTTTCAATGAAGAAAATAATTCGCATCATCAAAGACAAGTGACATTGGAATTCCAAACCTAGTTATAATGTTATGTTGTAAGAAGTGGATGACTTCCTCGTCATTTACTTGTCTTAAGGAGGGAACTGCTTCTGACCAAAGAGTGAAATATCCTTTCATTGTGAAGATATATATTGGTGTTACTATGACGAATGTGGAAAAAATTCCCCAATAAAATATAGGCCCCACTATTGAAATTTTTCCTCAAATACTATTAGTAGCAGTAGGGCAGTTGACTCCTAATCCCGATCGGTCCATCTTTGACAAGTTGGTCACTTGTAGACATAAGCATGAGCATCTCTTAATAGAGTGGGCCAATAATAACCAACCCTCATGAATTTATGTGCAGTTCCATCACCTGAATAATGACCACCTACCAGTCCATTATGCAGGTCTCTAAGTACCTTCTTCATATCTTGTGGCTCAAGGCATCTTAGCAGCACACCATTGTGGTGATTTTTGAAAATCACTCCATGAACAAGTAGTTAGAATAAAGATTTTAAGAAAACTACCCTCTTTTGTTTATTCAACAAATGTGTGGGCAAGGTCTCATGCTCTAAAATTTGCCTTATATTGGAATACCATGGCATTGTAGATGAGGACTGAGGAACATATTCAACATTATGCATTTGTATTTCCTACTCCCAACTCGACAGATCTTACTCAAGAGAATATATTTCTTTGACTGCTAGTTTAGAAAGGCCATGAACCTTAATGGTATGAACTGGTTTGAATTCCAGATCATATTCTTGCAAGCATGTCATCCAATTTTCCCTCTTCTCACCCTGCTCCTACTGCACGACAAATGTTCTTATCATTGGGTGTGGTACAAATATGATCGTGTGAGATTTTAGAAGATAGGACCTTAAATATTTGATTTCCTTGTATGCAACATATATATGTTTTTCAATGACAAGATAATTTAGCTCTCGCCCCTATACACCAAGACTCATAAAAGAGATAGTTCATTCATTTCCTTCAGTATCCTTCTAAGTAAGGACAACCACGATGGATGAATCCAAAGCAAAGGTATAAAGAAGGAATTCTTTTTCATAATCGGGACTATATAATGTAGGTGCATCAGCGATAACTTGTTTAATCTGAGCAAAATCATCCTTATCCCATTTGTAAATTTTATCTTTCTTAATAATCCCATGTAAAGGTTTAACTATTTGAGCATAGTTGAAGATCAACTTTCGCAAGAAATTAATCTTCCCTAAGAAAGATTGCATAGCCTTCTTATTCACTGGGAATTAGATTTGTGTAATAAATTTGACGCTCTTAGAATCAACTTTAATTCCAATCTTAGCTATGATGTTCCCTAAGAGCGTCCCTTCTGACACACCAAAGATGCTTTTCTTGGGATTACGAGAAATCCCATATTTACGACACTGATCAAATATCTATTTCAAATGGCGTACGTGATATAATACTATTTTGGAAAATATAGTAACAACATCCAAATAAACCACTACAATTTGACCAATAAGGGCACAAAAAGCGATGTCCATCGCTCTTTGAAATGTAGGATCGACATTGATAAGCCCGAATGCATTCTCTTGAAAGTGAATGTTCCCCATTTGGTCCTGAAGGTAGTTTTCAAGTGATCTTGTCCCGCCACTAGCACTTGATTATAACTAGAGAAACCATCTAGTAGCGAAAACATTTTAGAACTAGATAATGTTTGAAGGATCTTTTCCATGGATGGCACTAGATAATTATATTTATCAGATGCTCAGTTGAGATTGTGAAAGTCTACACATAGCCTTATCTCATTGGACTTCTTTCTAACTTGGAAAAGATTTGAAATCCAAGTGGAATGTCTAACCTTAAATATGTTCGGAGAATCCGACAAAATTCTTAATTCTTTTTGGATAAGGGGATCCACTATTGGATGAACCTTCCTTAATTTATGTTGTAATGCTTTTAACCCATCTTTGATGGGAATGTCATGCTAGATAATACGAGTATCATATGTCTTTAAATCATCATATGTCCATGCAAATACACCACTATACTTTTTGAATAACCAGATGATTTTTTATCGTTCTGATGGAGAACAACATTTACCAAGGTTTACAAACTTCATATCTTCTTGAGTTCCTAAATTGACTTGTTCATATGATAACTTTGAGCTCTGAAACTCAGTATTGATGGGCCCTCTGAACCAGTTTTTCAGGTCATATAACATTTCCATGGACATTATACCCTTGGGCATACTATTACCTTTCACTCCATTAAATGCCTCCTGCAAAGCATTGTCGTGCTCATCGTCTACTATGGTAACATCCTTGAATACGTCCACATTAGCCATGAAAAGAAGTATTTGTTGATGTTAATTGAAAACGCAAAAATTAATGACATTATTAGGCACATATGGTTTATATATAATCTCAATTGAAAAAACATTTCTCAATGGCGATATTCTAGCAGTTTCATTTGCTAATGCATCTACTAGAACATTTCTAAGCCTAGGAACAAAAATAATGTTAAAAGCTTTAAAATAACTAATTAAAAGGCATACCTCCTGTTGGTATTTTTTAAGATTAGATGAGGCACAATGGAAAATATCCCATACCTAATTACTAACCACCTCTAAGTCACCAATTACCTTGAGAAACTCTACCTTCAGATTGATGGATTTCTTTAATCTTAGTACGAATGTTTCATATTCAACAATATTATTTGTACACTCGAACTCCAAATGACATGATAGGATATGCTTGCATAGGTCTATAAGTACGCAACCAACTCCAAAGCCATCTTGCATCTTTGAACCATCAAAATATAGAGTCCAAATATTATTATCTCCTAAGTTCCTTCCTATACTATTACTACTATTAGTATGCACATCTATATTACAAGATTCATTTTCACTAGTTGGAGAACAAGGAAGAAGCTCCAATTATGTATCTAGTGGGACGAGAGATGGTTGTGCTTGATAACACCCATGATCAGTTTCCAAAGATTAAATCAGCAAAAGAAAGAGGCTCATAATGCCCCTCACGTGGTGTCACAGTGTATTTCATGTACGGTTCACTTTCCACTCGAATCTGATTATTCCTTCCCTTATATGGAAGCCATAAATGTGACCAATCTGTAGAAAAATATCCTTGTAATTTACTAGACCAAGCTCTACTCAGGAAAATGCATAGGATTTTTGGATGTCCACAATTACAATATTTATACATTAGTGTACTCGATGATCAGATGATAATCGGATAAGAATATTCTTGAGTTTACCAATAGTTTGGACAAGAGATTTGTCCAATTGAATGATTTGTGCATTGGATTTGTCCCATTTAGAATTTATTTTATTTGCAACAGATAATGTCATTACATTCACAAATGCACCAGATTATAGCATTACATTCATAGATGCAATAGAATCTACTAAACAATTATGGACATTGTAATTGAAAATTTCAAAAGTTAACAAAAATGGAGGGCAAAGAGTGTTAGCTTCTAATGTTACAACATTAACTACAGATTCAAGGGAACCAAAAGACTTACTAGACACCTTTTGAGAGGTAGAAGCTTTGTCACCTGGCGAAGGTTGTGAAAAGGCTTGGACAAGTAATTCACGCTGACCTGTGAACTTTGCGATCTCATAGATGGAAATTTTGGTGGGTAGTAACCACCAATAAATGTCGACATTTAAATTTTTACCCCTACTTATTATGGTACTAAACAACACATAAATAATGGTGTGCAGTAACTCTTGTAAGTATATCTATTTACAACTTGTTCCTACATCCATTTTTTATGCAAATACATGCTTAAATTTTTAGATATTTTAATTTTGGTTGGTTTTCATATGAATATTAACAATGAAAAATCACTCCACAAATATATAAAAAATGATGGCATAAATATTGCAAGTGCATCCAAATATTATGGCAACATTTTTTGGAGTTATGCACATGGTATAAAGGTTGCAATAAGACCTTTCAAGCTTATGGTCAAATCAAATGTTTGAAAAATAATTTTTGCAGTAATATTGAAAAATAAATATTTGTTTTTCAAAGCTAAACATTATAAGATATATTGGTTAATGAAAAACTAATACTGGTCAACACTCAAATGGATTGGTAGAGTCATGCCTTTACAATGACTAATAACTCTAACAATATTACCATCATAATTATAAAGTAACTCTTTAACAATATCACAACATACATGATATATTAATGAATTATACTTTTTAAATCCTCTTAAACATCTAAAAGATTAGTTTAATGTTATTAATTTGTAAACAAGTTGTGATTTTAAATTTATCTTTTCATTTAATTCTTTACATATTTTTTAACTTATTAACTTATTCCTCATTAACTTATAATTCATTAAACAAATTTTGTAGATGTTTAATTCACAATATTCAATCTTCAACCCTTGTAGATGTCAATGTTTAGTTCACAAACTTTAATAACATTAATTTTCATTTACAATATTCTTCAAAGTAAAATATCAATAAAATAATCAAGAAAGTGAACTTCCCATATCTTTAAGGATTTTAATATATTTTCGTCATATATTACCCTCTTTTATTTATGCTTTGATCCATTTTATTCATATATTGATCCAAATCATCAAATATTTAAGCAAAGCCATAAAAAAGGGCATTATCTAAATATTCAACAATTCCAATATAATATGGCTACATATTACCCTCTTTTCGTTATGATTTGATCCATTTTAGTTTGATAAAGGTCCAAGTAGTCAAATATTTATACAACACCATTAGGAAAATGTATTGGCAAATATTTGACTATTTCAACTTATTTTGGTCATATATTCCCCTCTTTTGGTTTTGATTAGACCCATTTTGACCATATATGTATCAAAATTGATGCCACTATGTAAATATTTGACAATTTCAACCTATTTTAGTCATGATTTAACACATCTTAGTAGTACATGGGAACAAATCAACAAATATTTAGAAAACAACACCCAGAAATGGCATTATCTAAATATTCGATGATTCCAAACTATGTTCGTCATATATTGCCCGCTTTTGGTCATGATTTGACAAATTTTAGTTATATATAAATCCAAATTATTAAATATTCAGATAATTCCATTAAGAAATGACATTGTATACATATTCAATGATTTCAACCATTTACATTTGTCTCCTTAAAAAGCGTATGGATATGATTCTCATGGATAAAGAGACATTTAATCAAATATGAAAATGAAGATGTCTTAGGTTTCTCAGATTTCTCGTCCTTGAAATCAAAATAGGACGAGTTATGCTTGAAAGGTGTTTTGGTGACCTTATCCATCACATTGTTTAGGAAAACCACTACCTTATATGGATGCGTCCCCACTTTGACTAATAAACATGAGAGAGAAAGAAAAAATTGTAGACACATGTTCAAAGATTGATACACTTAGCTTTACTAGTCGCAGAGTAGTGAAAATTTGCTAAGAAATATATAATAAAAAAGGATATTTGATGCACTACAATAAATACGAATACAAGAGCAACATTATGCATCAAACCATAGCACCTTCTTGGAGAAATATATTTAGATGTGAAACCAAAGTTGTAGTCTTTGCACAACTAATGTCAACCTTACAAACATAGCAAAATTTTTTCTAAACCAAAAATAAAAACATGTTTAGCATATAATTTATCAAGTTGTAGACAAGCAATAACTACACCAGAAGGACCTAGTAATTTAGATGACCAACAACCAAATATCACATGTGGATGAATGTATGTGTGACTAAGTGCATCGATGTGCCACAACTCCCAAAGCTTCTCCACCCACAAATCATAGATTCACTTGGGGAATTTTAATGATTCATCTTATCTTAATGCATATAAACCTTGGCTAATATTACTAATGTTTAAAATGATAACTATAATATGATGGTGGCATTTTCATAAAGCAACTATGATGTCAAAGGATTTTATATAGTTACAAGAAAATTTTGAAGATATTTAGAGTACAATAATTTTATCTAATAGAATTCGAGTGAATTATTTTTTGAAAAATGAAAATTTGTGAATTTTTTTTTGGAAAAAAACATGGAAAGTTAACCCATGAGTGAAACTTAGCCCCTAAAATTTTCTCCAGATTCAACGTACTGTGATTCCTACAACTCCCATAATATTTACAATTAATGTAGCATCAATGCAAAGAAAAACCCACCCACATGCCCAAGGCTCCAACAAACCAGGAAAATTTCATCCAAATATTTCAAGAAAACCCCAAATTCAGCTTTTCAAAACCTACATATTAGTCCTTGTAAAGACAAATTAATACAACATCATCGATAAAATATGTGCCTTTCTTAGACATAATAAAAGTAAACATAATGAAATTTTCTAAAGCTTAAAATTACTAGGTGAGTTGACAAATAATCTTATAGAATCCTACCATAACACACCCATCTCTTTGTCATTTGAAAAGAAAAATGATGCTATTTTTTATAAAGTAAAGGATTATGGTTAATTGAGAGGCAATCTAATTAAATCCCATTGTAGCAATTTTTTTTCTTTTTAAATAGGGGGAGCCTAGGTTAGGGCCAACCCTAATGTTGAATGAAAAAATGGTTTGTGCACCAGTGGCATACAACAACCATTGCACAAGACTTGGTCAAGCTTGGACACCCCTTGGGATATTTTATTTCCCCCATAAGTGGCAATCATTACCAATCCCTTCCCATGAGATTTTAACTTGAAAATTAATTGGGACTAAATCCCATAGAAGCCAACTAATTTACATCTCATGGGTAAATCACATCATAGCATATTTGGTCATGGATTATTTTTCCACTTACTCTGATTCAGGAGATATAATAACTTATACTTTACTTACTCAACTTGTTAATGAATATAAAGAAGTGCAATAATGGTTTGAATAAGGTTGAAGTGATACAATAATTTATACTAAATTTAATCTTATGGATATTCTCTATATTCGTTTTTTTGCTAAAGCAAGAGTGTTTTTCGTTTCTCATTCAAAGGTTTAAAAATTACAGAACTATGTTACAAGTCCCAAACAAAGTGAATGAGAAACACAGTCGGCCACCTACCCTAAACAACGGGCTACAATCCTTTACATCAAACAACCCACTAACAAACAAACTTCCGAACACATAAGGAGAAAAGACTCCAAACAAAGAAAAAAACAGGTCCAGCCAAGGGTTAAAACAAGTGCGACTAAGAGAACCGCCCTCCAGGAGTCGACACGTAAACCTCAAAAAGCTCGAAGGATAACTCCCCAAACTAGCTCGATGAACTAGAGCCGATGATCTTCCCTCCCTGAATCCAATGACTGAGGAGAATATCGCACGAAGAAGAAGCACGAGGATAACCCACATGATATGTGTGGTATTCTCTCTCCGCCCACTGCCACGTGTTGATTGATGAATGGCATCAGAGGCAAACCTGGTAAAACCACTTTAGGTCTCGGATGTGCATGATAAACCACAAAACCACTTTACCTTTGATTTCTCTGTGAATGAAAACAATTGTTCCTCTCCTTCTGCCATCCAAAAGAGAGCCTTCAACCAACGTGGTCAGGAGCAGAGTCTAGATGAACCCTGGTCTACCATTCTCTTCCCTGCCTGACTTGAGAAAAAACTCATTGTCTGCACAAGCCAGATAGTAGCATTCCTCTCTTAAATTCCCTGCAGCCATTGTTTCCCAATTATAAAAACTATATTCATTCTTACAGAGCACCCCTTCATTTGCCAGTAGGTCTGCCACTCTGTTGGCATTTCTATCCACATGAGCAAAGCTTAGGGTTCTCAGGATTCTCAGATGTGATCGAATGCACCGATAAACCTGTAACAGTCTCCAGTGGTGCGAGACTTTCTCAGGGTCCAAGCCATTAACAATTCTTTTTATAGAATTGATTGTTAATTCAAAATTAGCTTCTATTATGGAGTTCTTCATGTTGATATTTCTCAGAATCTCTAATCCCTATTCTATGGCCATTAGTTCTGCCATGTTGTTGGTAGCATTCCTCAAGTGGCTATGAAAGATGATTATTAAATTCCCCTTATCATCTCTGATGGAACCTCCATACCCTGCTTCCCCCGGGTTTCCTTTCAAGGCTCCTTATGTATTTAATTTTAAGTATCCAGGGGGGGGGTTCACCAGAAGTCCTGCCTCATAGTAGCACGAGATGGGATCTGGATTGATCTATGAGGGACCATCTTCTGTAAGCCCATAACATGAAGAATTCGGGCGTCCTAATGAGAAGGCGGATTCTCAATAGGGTGCCTTTGAAACGTATTAATGGTATCTTTGAGCTGCCTGAGGAGTTGATTTATAATGATTTGGGGCGGGCTGCATTTGTCCTTGAAAATTCTATTATTAGGTTCTTTCTAGACATTCCAGATTAGGAAGCCTAGGATCAAGGTCTAGGCTTAGTTGGTAGTCTCATTCTCTGAGAGCTTATTCCTCCAATCCCTTAAGGTTTTGGAGATGTTTTTTTCATCTCTGTCAGTTTGTCTAAAGATATAGGTTGCCCAGTTCCATAGGGTAGAGGTGAAGGTGCAAAGGCTGAGAAGTTGATCCCTTGTTTCTTCCTGGATACCACATAACTGGCATCTAGAAGGTCCTCCAAAACCATTCTTTCTAAGATTCTCCCAAGTCAAAATCTTTTTGTGATGCACCATCCACATAAACAACTTGCTTTTCATCCATTTGAGGTTGCTTCCATAGGTCCTTCCAAGTGTTATTCGAGTTTGAAAAATTGTATCCAGTGACCACATCTTTGGCTTCTTTGAGGTTGAAATTACCCTCACTGCTTCTTCCCCATCTAAGTTGATCTGGAGACAACGAGATCAAAATTCTCCTCTTTTCCAGGGTTTTCACAAGAGTTTCTATCTGGGTCTTTAGAGGAGATTCTTCACTATTAATTGGTATTTTCCAAGTTCTCCACTTGCCACTGTTTCTGGTTTTATTCCAAAAGTTGCTGACCTTTTTTATTCCTTTGTTAACAGTTGCCTCTCTGAGAATGTCCAGTCCTTCTCTACTTAAGTTAGATTCCTGCTTCTAGTTATCCTCCCAAAACCAAGCAAGGTTTCCATTCCCAATCTCCCAAAAGCTGTGGTTCAGAACTAAAGCTCTGTTCTCCCACGCATTATTCCAGATGTGAGAACCCCTAATTTGCCCTGTCATTCTAATCAAGTCCCCCTCTCTCCAGTTTTTTGCATATTTCTCCTTCGAGAGCTTGGCCCAAGGTTTGCTAGATTCCTTCAGCCATCTCCACCAAAGTTTGGCCCCCAAAACGTTTTTAATAGTTTTCGGGTCATGAGACCTAGACCCCCATGAGGTTTGGGCATGAAAAGTTTGTCCCAAGCTACCAGAGCCCATTTCTTCTTTTCCTCACCTTTTCCCCAAAGAAAGTCTCTTTGCATGTTCTGGATTTGCTGGGCAAGTCCACTAGGGATAGGAAGTGCTGACAACATATATACTGGAAGAGACTGCAGGACTGCCATTATGAGAACAAGCCTGTCATCGAGGTTTAGAGATCTACTTGTCCACTTGTATATTTTGTCCTTTAGTTTTTTGATCAAAGCTTCCCAAATCTCCTCGCTCTGAGGTTTTTCAGTGAGAGGTATTCCCAGATATTTGGAGGGGAGTTGGTCTCTTTGAAATCCAAGAATTTTGGAGAGGTTTCTCTGAATTACAATATTTGTATTGAAAAAAACACTTTATATTTTGAGAGACTTACCTCTGTACTGGCCACTAAGGCGAAATCCTACAGGATTTTCTTGTAGGCTTTGGCTTCTTTAACCGTTGGTATGCCCTGTAACATAGTGTCATCTACAAATTGCTGATGAGTTAACGTGTTCCCTTCCTATGTAAGCTTGAGACCCTAGATAGTGCCCTCCCTTTTGGCAGAAGTGATTGCTTTGCCTAATCCTTCCATCATGAGAATAAATAGAAATGGTGAAAGCGGATCTCCCTACCTGAGGCCTCTCGAGGGCCGAAAGGATTTGGAGGGAGAGCCATTGAGGAGGATGGAAAAGCTGGCTGAAGTTACCAAAGCCATAACCCATCTTATCCAATTCTAGTCAAAGCCATAAGCAATTAGAACTTCTTTGATATATAACCAGCTCAGTTTGTCATAAGCCTTCACTAGGTCCAGTTGAATGATCATCCCTACTTGCTTATTATTCTTGATAGAGTGGAAAATTTTATGTGCCTGAATGATGTTGTTAAGAATTCGCCGTCCTTCCACATACCTCGTTTGTTCCTCCCAAACTAGTGTTGGAAGGAGGGGCTTTAGTCTGTTTGCAATAACTTTAGAGATGATTTTTTATATCACATTACAAAGGGCTATGGCCCTGAACTGATCTGGAGTCATTCACTTCTCCTATTTAGGAATGAGGGTAATGAAAGAGGTGTTTAGCACTTTTAGGATTGTTTTTGAAATCCTTGAGTCCTCCACCACATCCAAAATATCATTTTTGACTATATTCCAGCTTGCTTTGAAGAAGTCTACGTTAAAACCGTCTGGTCCAGGCGCTTTCCGATTGTGCATCTCATTTATTACTTATTTTACCTCTTCTTTTGATACTGGTCTGTTGAGATTGTAGTTGTCTTCCCTAGACACCAAGTTTGGAATATGCTTCGTAAATTTCCTGATAGCTAGTGATCTATTTGAGATAGGCTCCTTTACTATTTTTTGAAAATGTTGTACCAGTACGTCCTCCATATCTTTGTGTGTATTGATCTCTCTTCCTACCGAATCTAAGAGCTTTGTGATTTGATTATGGGCCCGGTGTTCCATGGTAGATTTGTGAAAAAACCTTGTGTTTCTTTCCCCTTCTTTGAGCCATTGGACTCATGATTTCTGCTTCCAAAATATTTCCTCCTACTGACATCTGGTGTCCCATTCCTGTTGTAGTGAATCTGCTTGCAGTTTCCTATCCTTAGTGAAGCCCTCCTTGATGAGAGTTTGGTTGATATTCTGAAGCTTTTGATCCACTTCTTTTTTGGCTTTAAAAATATTTCCAAACTCACTTTTGTTCCAATCTTTGAGCTTATTCTTGATGTGTTTGAGTCTTTGTTGCAGCATGAACATTTTTGTGCCTTGAACCATTAAATCCGCCCTCCACCACTTGTCAATGTTGGCTATGAAATTAGGGTGAGTAAGCCAGATACTTTCAAACCTGAAGGGTCTGTTCCTTGGAGTGTGAATAAAATAAGCTTCTAGCTGAACTGGCCAGTGGTCCGACCCTCCAAAAGGTAGGATAAAGGAATTCAAGTTAGGCCCCGAGAGGAGGAGGTCCTCCGAGATTAGGAACCTATATAGTTTTGAAGCGACCTGTGATGCACCTCCCCTCTTATTGTTCCAAGTGAAGATTCCATTTGTTGTTTCTAAGTCCACTAGCTTCAACTTGATGAGGAAGTTCTGAAAGGAAATAGAATCCTTGCCCATAAGTCTAGTGCCTCCTTTTTTTCTGTAAGAGATTTGATCATGTTGAAATCTCCACCCAGAATCCAGGGTATTGCTGGGTGTCTTTGTCTAAGCTCTTCCAGTGAGGTGAGAAGTTTGAGTTTGTCGTCAGGATTTTGAGGACCATAGACATTAGTAACCATATAAATATCCTTGTCACCTAAAGGTTGGATAACCATTGAAAGATAGATCCTAGTTGCCTCCGCATCCAAAATGTCAAATTTTTGGGGATTCCAGAGAGTGAGAATCCCTCCCGCTGTTTTATTGGCTTTTACTTCTAGGTAATAATACTTACTGAGCCATTTACTATGTATCTTCCAGACTTTATCTATTGAACATTTTGTTTCCTATATGAACACCATATCTGGGTTTTCTTATTTTATTCTACTGTTGAGATTCCTCTTCTTTCTTTTACTTCCTAAACCCCTGATATTCCAAGTTGTGAGCTTCATGCTGATGGGTTTTTGAATGAGTAACTGGTAATATCTTTCATCTTACCTGAGTTGATCATGAGCTTTCCACACTCTATTAGCAGCTCATTTTGACTCTTTCTGCCTCTTTTCCTATCTAGGTTCCTAGTCAAGTGTCCTAATATTTCCTCTATTGATTTGACCCCTTCCCGGTCCTTTCTTTCATGGCTTCTTTTGTCTCCTGAGGTTTTTATTTGAGATTGCCATAGGAAAAGTTGTTGTACTCTGTCAAACTCCTCTTGTGGTAGGGAGTCTATTCCTTCGCTGGTTCCCTGGTTTAAGAATTTCTCCAGATCAAGATTCCCCCTCTCAAGTATCTCATCTAGTTCTTGGTCCTCAGTCCCAAATTCACTAGGGGTCATCTCTTGATCCCTGCCTTGTTCCATGTTGTTTGGTATACCTTCCTGTAGTTTGTTGTTATCATGTATTATTTCCATGTTGTCTTCCTTTTCTGTCTCTTTAGGATGATTGTCTAGAATTACATCTTTCTCACTTTTCCCCCCTTCTTCTTCTAAAATCTCAAAACTGTTGCAATTTGCTACTTTGTTATCACTCTGTTTTTTCTGATACCTTCTTCCTTTGCCTTTCCCTCTACCTCCTATCTTGGTGAATCCTTCAGGATCTTTGTGTATGTTGGCCCTCAGATTCTCCTCCCGCTTGTTTTGTGGGAAATCTCTTAAAAGGTGTCCATGTTCATGACATTTCATGCATCTAAAAGGAACATGTTCATAGTCCACTGCCTGTACCCAATCCTCATCATAAACTTCTAAGACCAATTCATCTAGGAGTGTTCCCGATAAATCCATTTCCACACATATTCGTGCAAAGGAAGTATATTTCCCTCTCATAGTTGCCTCTAAAATTTTTAGAAAATGACCTAATTTATTTCCTATAGCTTTCAAGGATTCAAGCAGTCAATAATCTAGAGGTAAGGAGTAAAGTCTTATCCATACCAGGACCGAAGTGAATTTCTCCTGCTCCGGGACAAAGTTCATTGCCCATGGTCTCATATGGAGTCCTGCTGCAGCATAGAAATAAGGTCCTGCTTAGAAAACTCTCTCTTTATCCTCTAGGCTACTGAAAACTGCTGTGAAAAAGCCCTTGGACCCTAGGTGAAGACTTATATCTCCCTTTGGTTTCCAGTTGTTTCTGATCCAAGTATACAGATTCTTCTCTGTGGACCATAAGCCCATAAACTTACAGATAATAGCATAAGTCGTCATATGATCTCTATGCTCCTGCAGTGCAGGATCATTCAGAACCACCCTAGGTTTTGTGGCAGTCTTGGGCTTAGAGGATCCCTCTGCCGAGTTGTAAACCTTTTTTTCCTAACTACTGTCCTCTGGACTCTTCTCCCTTCTGGTCGTACCATGAGTTTCTTCCTAAACATCATCTTTATTACTTTCCAGTACTGTTGAGTCTATATTATTTTTTCCTTTCTCCCAAGGTCTCCTACATCCATTCGAACTCGTTTCTATGCTTTTATTTGAAACAGCGTTGCTGTAGGAGGGAGTGGAGCTCCCTCCTCCTGGAACGTCCATGGTTCTCCGCTTGTTGCTCCTGTTACTTCCTGCTCCGAACCCTAGCTCAGAACCCTCTGTCAACCTTGTTCCCCAGTGATCTCCTGGATATTCTCTATATTCACCATCTAATTTTTTTTTTTTTTAATAACACTTCTTTGCTTCAACCCATGAGGTGTATATTGATTTATTTGTGTGGGGTTTTAGTCTCTGTTGGATCTGAATTTTAAATTTTATAAGGAGGGGTTGAGAGTGGGAGATAAATATCAGGGTTGCACTTTCCCAAGCAACATTCAAGTTTTACCAAGTCTTGCACAATCTTGGTGCCAACATCATATTGTTGGGTAGATTGTTCTTCTATCCAACATTAGGGTTGGCCTCAAGCTAGGCTTATCCTAGTTTTGAAAAAAAAAAAAAACATTGTTGTGCTCCACACAAATCAAAAGCTTTCTTAACTCTATAATTTTTAAACAATGGGAAAACTCATCATAACTTAGTTGTTAACTAACAGTGCAGGAGACCATTACTGGATGTTATCCACAAATGTGAGTTGGCTCATCACTATATTCAAGGAAAACCATGCCTCTTGGAATAACCTACTAGTGGGTTGTAAGGGAGTAGGCTTCCTCTCCTACAAAATTCCTTTGAATCTTGGTTCATTAACTTATTATGTGACATCTAATAAAAACAAACTCTTAAACAATCATAACTAATTTTGTTACCTCTATTCAATATCCTTTCATTCATTGAAAAATATTTATAAAAGTTTTCTAAAATACAATGGGAAAATGTATCGTAACTCAGTTGTCAAACCAAGAGTAGGGATAACCATAACTATAGCTAATTTATATAATTATATAATTAAAAATATTTTTTAATTAATATAATTTTTTTTAATTAAAGTAACTTTTTTATTAATTTTACACAATTAAGTTTTTTTTATTTATTATATTACATATTCAATCATTATTATTCCTGAAATGCAATGTAATCTTCAATAAAAATGCACTTGTTTTATCATAAGTTATGATAATTTATTCATAAAATTGTTAATCATCCAAGAGTGTAATCTTCAACAAAGATGTATAGGATAATTTCATCTATCTTCTTTTATGATGTACATCATAGGATAATTTCATCTATCTTCTTTTATGATGTACATCATAAGTTCATCTTTAAAAAAATGTAAGTACTTAAAATATACCAACATATATCCATTTTGATTTCAGATTTACCAAGCACAGAGAGGGATCAAATATCTTGAAGTGTCCATCTCGACATTTGGTAGATCTAGAGTTAAGATGGATATATGTTGATTTAGTTATTAATTAAAATTAAATATATTTATAATTATATAGATAATAATTAATTTTGTTTTATTATTTTATTTTTATGTAATTTGACTAAGTCAAAATGCTAAACATTACATTACATTATAACATTTCTACCATAATGGGCTAGAGAGCTCTTCTCGACACAATAATAAATTCATTATGAATCACAATAATAAATTTATATTTTAATTTGCCCCATATATATTTTATTAAGATAAATATTTATCATACATTACCTTTATAATTTTTAAATGCTTATTATTAATAATAAAACTATAAGTCCACAAGGTCTTGGATAAATAGTGATCGGTGCATTGTTAAGGTACTCCTAGATGTTAAGTAACTGGTTCAATTCCCCGCCCTAATCAAGTGTTATTCTTTGACATGACCATGATGTAGCCTCACAGTTTCCAAACTTACAAAATAAAAACTTATAAATTAGCTTTTAATATATATTAGTTTTAATATGAGTAGTTTATTTATTAAATATGAAGAATAATAAAATGAATGATGGAGAAAACATGAATTTAGCAATCATATAATAAGCTTAAAACATTTCCATTAAGTAAGCCAATATTTATACATTTTTATGAGCAAAGGCTTGTCTTAATCATATCCTATAATCTTTCAACTAATTCTACATTGTCTCCAAATTTCCCTGAACTAAAAATATATTTATCTAAATAATACTTTCGAGACATAACAATAGCAACAAATACATAACAATTCATAGAAATAATAATAATTCTAGAATACTCCAAATGTTCATTTTCTAACATTTCTTCCCCATAATTATCATTTGGAGAAATTCCAAGAACATCTTTGAACTTGCAAAACTTTTCCTTTGGTAGTTCCTTGGTGAAGATATTTGCAACCTCAACCTCTGTTTTGTAATACATGATCTCAATCACGTCTTGTTGAACTATATCTTGAACACAATGATACTAGATATCAATATGTTTGATCTTCTTATGAAAAACTAGATTCTTGGATAATTTAATAACACTTTGATTATCAAAAATTAACCAAGTAGGTTGCTCTCACTACTCATGTAGATCCTGCAAAATTTTTCTTAACCATACTGCATGAAAAGATGTTGCTGTTGTTGCTTTATATTCTACTTTAGATGTTGTTGAGTCCCAAACTTGCATCTTTCCTACACCTTTTTCTAGCTTCTTTCCATTCATCTGAACCTCCTAAGTCATCAGTATCATTTCATATTAGTTAAAAAAGAGCATTTAAAGTGGTTTCTTGACTATCTGTTTGTGTTTCTATTTGAACTAGATTTTTGTTTATGAGCTGCGGAATCTTGTCACTTTCCACAGCCAACCAAACTTTCCGCAGTTGTTTTGTCAAAGTCTACATTACAAGTGTCTTCAGGAAAATCGAGCCACATGGGCAAGTTGAAAACGACATGGACATGGACCGAGTCCTATTGGCTCAGTTGAATTCATCAAAAGAGGCCATAGTCAACGATGGGCAAAGCGGTGGTTAACCTAAGAGTCGTACGGTGATAGAAATCTGTTTTTCACCACGTGAAGACTTGCGTGGTTGTTCCTAAATCTCAGGGGACAAATCAACACCTATGGACTACTCCATGAGCTGAATCCAACAACCACCCTCCAAAGATTTAATCTTCACGGCACCCATAATGCTAGATTCCTGGACGTGGCTGTTTACGTGTCTCTTTTCAGTGCAGATTGTAGGATAGTTATGTCATCCTCTGTTATAAATAATGCATTCTCATATGCATATTAGCTAGCTTTTGTAATGTAATTTTGACTGTTAACAAGCCCACTATGCCATGACTTTACTTCTATGTTATGACTATATTTTGAATACATGAGAAGACTTTGTTTATAAGCTCAATTCGTGGTTAATAGCTGTTGCCCGAGGACTGTGCAGAGGGCCCCTGCACATGCCAAGGCTTTGTTTATTGCTGTATAGTTTCATGCTTTATTTCCTTATGTTCATTATGCCATAGTTATTCTTGTATATATATTGCATTTCTTATGGTATTAATGTTTTATTTCTGTCCATAATTTTCCATGCTTTATACTGTTGTTAACTGATCAGTGTCTTTGTTCCAGATTACAGTAGGCAGTCCGAGAATTTACACATAGTTTTATAATGACTAATGACATGGAATCAATGTTGTCCTTTTGTTGATTTATTCTTTTTAGTTTTTAATCCCAGCATTGTTTTATTTATTTCGGTTTTGTACATTTTTTTTTATTAGTTAGATTAGATATTAAATTACTCATGTCATTATCAGTTACCTCCTAAGGGATTGAAGTATGAATGTGTAGTTTGATATTAGTTTATTTTTCTGCAAGATAGTTATTGAATTGCTCATGTCATTTTCAGTTACCTCCGAAAGCCATAGTGAGTCTAATGGTGAGGGATTGAAGTATGAGTGTGTAGTTTGATATTAGTTTATTCTCCTGCAAATTAGATATCAGATTGCTCAAGTTGTTTATGATTAGCTCCGAAAGCCATAGCGAGACTAATGGCGAGGGGTCAGAGTATAAATTGATGTAATTTTTATTTTAGCTTTACTTTGCTTGCAATTTTTGGATTTCTTTGAGTACAGTTTCTTTTGTATTTAGACAGCAGCAAGGGTAATGGGTTTCATGATCAATAGTTCACTGTTTGTTTGACTAGTATAGTGGCACATTTTCATTTTCTTTTAGGAATTAATTTTGTCATTGCATGTTTTAAACCCCTTTTGAAGTTTGAAGTTTGGGAAATCAGTATAAAGGACATCATTGCCTTGAACATTTATATCCATACTTATCTTTTAGAATTTCCCTCTCACATTAGGAAGTCAACCAAGATAAAAACCCCCAAAACAAATAAAAAAACTAAAAACGACAAAAAGTAAGAGATAGGTTATCTTGCACATATAGTGCGCCACACTTCGTCAGCTTACAAATCCCGAATTGACAAATTCATGTAGCAATTTAGGACACACTAAATTGACCAAACATTTTGGTGCCATTGCTGGGGAAGTGTAACTAGGTAGCCAATTTCTTAAAAAAAAACAATAAAAAGAAGGGAAAAATTGATAACTTCTTGAAGTATGCTCTCCTCTTGCACCTAGTGTGATCTGGAGGATCAAAAAAGAGAATTATTAGTTCAATAATTTCTTAAGTATGCTCTCTTCTTGCACCTAGTGTGACCTAAAAAATCAGAAAGAGAATTATTAGCCCAACTTAAAAATAAAAAAAATTACATGCATAGAGCAAGAGATTCTAGGGGAAGGTTTATAGCTAGATGAGGAAACATTGAAAGCCATCAGAGATGAATGGATAGATATTTTAAACATGATGGAGAAAGGAGACATTTCTCAACTTCCACTTCATGACATAGCAAAACTATGTGTCCATCTCTCGAGAGGAAAATCTAAGACAGGAAAAGGGCCTAGAGATCCTTCCCTCATCAGGGCAAACAAATTTGCAACTGGGTCAGTAAGTAGGGCAGAAATTGGAAATATGCTTGATGAATTCCAAATTGATATCTTGGGGAGCCTTAGTGAACAACTAGACATCCTTAAAATTAAAAACATGCAGAAAACAGAAACTGATGCTCTAGCCATCTTTTGTTCGAAATCTTGGAAGAAACATGCTCTAAGGGAATGCCCCTTGGATGTAAAAGTTGTAGAAACATGTATGATTTTCTTAGAGAATCATGAGACCAAGGATTAGGGAAAATTTTAAGAACCCCCCCTAAATTTACATGTATAATAAATGGGCGAATCTCCATGGTATATAGGAAAAATGGAAGGCGATTTTATCAATAATATGATATGTATATATAATTTTTTGGCGAATCTCTCACTAGGTATAGCGAATATTTTAATCAATTATAAAATCTTGTGTTTATTGAATACACAAATGAAATTATTGCATTTATTTAAAATATCTTTTGAAATCAAAATTACCAAAATTACATATCGATAACCTAGTGGGTGTAGGATAAAATTCACACATGCCATTCACAGAAAGCATGAGAAAAAAACCTAATACTATATATAAAACCAAGAAAAATTCAAATTCATCACTTCTAGGGACCTCGCAACCACCCTGCCAATACACATACACAAGTATGTTCCTGTTTCCAATTACAAAAATTACCCAAATTACAATCTGTTTACTCCAGCATATGTTGGAAAGTTATAAAAGGATGACTAGTGCAATCAATCAATTCCTTTTAGCCCTGATACACAAGTATGTTCCTGTTTGCAATTAGAAAAATTACCCAAATTACAATCTGTTTACTCCAGCATATGTTCGAAAGTTATAAAAGGATGACTAGTGCAATCAATCCATTCCTTTTAGCCTTGGATTTGTTTCAGTTTAAAACAGAAGTATACAAATATACTTGTCCAATGTCTATGCTTTAACCATTCACCTTAAGATGTTTTTACAATATAATTTCCTAAGTCTATTTAATATCTTCATTATCATAAAAACCAACCTATATCCATCTTAACTCCACATCTACCACTCTTAGGGGGATGAAATCTATTTATCCCTATGAGCACTTGGTAGACCCAGAATTAAGATGGATCTAAGATGATAGAATTTCCCCTTTAAATAGTCTATGCTCACATGAATACCATGGTATTACCATGGGTCAATACCATGGGTTATCATAAACCTGGAACTTAAAAATTACTATTAGTAATTTATAAAAATTAATAAAATTAATAGTTGATTTTTATTTTATTTTTTATTTTAACCAAGCTAAAATGTTTAACATACATTAAATTACAACATCCATTTTTAATCTTGATCGGATCAAATATTTTTTCACTCTATGCTAGTTTGCATATCATGATATTTGATACCTCTCGAGGGTTAGTAGATCCAGAGTAAAGATGGAATTCCCCCATTTAAATAGGCTACATTCTAGGTGAATACCATGGGTCAATACCATGTGCCATTTTGGTGAATACCATGGGTCAATGCCATGTGCCATTTTTATTTTTATTAATACTAATATTAGGGTTAATAATGTTTTTTTGCATGGTATTAATAACAATCTAGTCCATGGTATTTGTACCATAGTATTTTGCCCATAGGTTTCACCTAAATATTAGGCATTTTTTTGAGTGTTTGTAAATATAAGGTGACTTATGGAGTAAATATAAAAAAATGTTTTATTTGTTTACCATACCTCTCATTTATTTATATTTTTATTAATATACCATACCTCCTTTACAAATATGGGTTATGGACTAAATATAAATAGAATGAGGGTTATGGACTAAATATAAAAAGAGGTTTTATTTATTTACCACGCGTCTAGTTCATTTATATTTTTATTTATTTACCATACCTTTTGAGTAAGTATAAAAAGACGTTTTATTTATTTACCATACCTCCACTTTACTTATATTTTTATTTGTTTACATCCTTGCATGTATATAAGGTGACTTATGGAGTAAATATAAAAAAATGTTTTATTTATTTACCATACCTCTCATTTATTTATATTTTTATTAATTTACCATACATCTTTTATAAATATGATATTTGGGCCTTTCGCCCATAGGATTCACTTAAAATAAAACCTATTCTTGAAAATGGGCGAACGGATTCACTTAAATAAAACCTATTCTTGAAAATGGGCAAATGGAAGGTTGTAACTCCTAATTTAAAGGGCTAAATTTACCATTTTTACCCTCTCCCTTAAAATAAGGTGGGCTATTTGAGGTGATTTGTAAAAAAGTACTATGATACAAAATATTCACCCACTAAAAATTTAAAACCCCTTAATTTCGCCAAAGGGCGAACATTCGCCCCTAAAATTTTCTATGCCAAGGATTGTCCTTCAATTCCTGGACTCAAAGCTGTCTTTCAAGAAGACCCAAATTCAGTAGAATCTCTCTGTTTTGTTGCAAGAAGACCTTGGCAGGGGCAACAAACTCAAGGGTTTAATAACCCTATGAATTTTCAACCCCCACCAAATTCAAACCCTTGGCAACAACCTTGGCCCTAACCTCAAAATCCATATCAATCATGGGTACAAGGTATGCAAAATCCTTATGGGAGATTTGCTCAATTTTATTAATTTCCTCCATCTTTTCAACAAACTCTACAACTTCCAAATCAAAGCCCACAACTTTCATTGTCATTTCCTCAACAACAACCTCCTCAAAAAAATCCAAATCCTCAACTCATGCTCCCGTTTCAACAGAAGACAAATCAACTACCCTCTCAACCATTACCAAATCCTAACAACAAAAATCCTCAGAATACTTACATGATAGAAGGACAACAATTTCCTACCTATATGATTGTTCCTCTCAATGATGTACAACTTAGGTCTGGTAAAGTTTTAGAAAAACCTTTTGTAAATGTCCAAGAGCAAGATACCTCCAAGGAGGACTCTCTTAAAGTCAATAAAGGTTTTGAGGAAGCATCTCTTCAAAACTCAAACATTCAAAAAGAGAAAGAAAAGTTAACCCCCACAACTCCTATAGTTGAGCAACCTGCATCTTCATCCACACCTCCTTTCCCTGAAAGATTACAAATTGATAAAGGAGTGGAAAAACAAATCTTGTTGCCTAACTATGATTTTCTAGATGAATTAAAGAATATCTGTATCAAGATTCCCTTGCTACAAGCCATTAGAGAGATTCCTATTCTAGCAAAAGTAATAAAGGAGTTGAGTCTCAAAAGACCAGGAAGGAAACCAAGAGATACAAGAAGAATCCACCTGGTAGGAAAAATTGTAGATATCATGATGGGAAAAATTACCATGTAGAAGTATGTAGATCCAGGGAGTCCAATTTTCAAGACACATATAAATGGGATACAAATTCCAAATACATTGATTGACTTAGGGGCTGCTATCAGTTTATGAGTAGACAGATTATGGAACAAATTAAACTTCCTAATCTCCTCTTTACACCTACTTTACTGCAACTTGCAGATCGATCAATTATCAAACCAGATGGTGTATTAGAAGATATTACAGTCTCCTTAGATTCTTGGGAGTATCCAGTAGATTTTATGATTTTGACTCCCAAGAGTAATCTAGGAGGGCACCCACTTATTTTAGGAAGACCTTGGCTAGCCACAGCTGATGCTTTCATTAGTTGTAGATCTGGGGATATGTACATTTCTAATGGTAATTCAACAAAGAAATTCAATTTTTATCCTCCAGCAAAAGCAATCACAGAAGTAGGAGACAATGAATGGGTCGATGATGAAGACACTATACAACTTGTCATTACCATTTCTGAAATCAATGAGGATAGTTAAATTCTAAATACATTAGAAAATTTTGAGACATCCTCAGAATATGACCCCACACAATTTCAGTTGGATTCTGACATTGAATATTTATCATCAAGACAAATGTCTCTTTACCCTATGGAAGAGTTCGGTAGTTCTACCATTTAGATTTTTCCAGGTAGAACATTAAATATCAACAAAAATTTGGAAAAGTCACAATAGGAAGAACTAACCAAACTCTTGCAAAAACATTCTACTGCATTTGCATGGGAGTATACAGATATGAAAGGTATTGATCCTAAGACTTGCATCCATCATATCTATATTGAGGAAAACAGTAGACCAATCAGACAATCTCAAAGAAGGATGAATCCAAATCTTAGGGAGATAGTGAAAGAAGAGCTCCAGAAACTGCTCAATGTAAACTTCATTTATCCAATTTCAGATAGCCGATGGGTTTCTCCTTTGGTTATAGTACCTAAAAAGAATGGTAAATGGAGGGTATGCATTGATTACAGGGAATTGAATAAAGCAACTTTGAAGGATCACTTTCCTTTGCCTTTTATCGATCAAGTATTAGATACATTAGCAGGAAAAAAGTACTTTTCATTTCTGGATGGTTTTAGTGGTTATAACCAAATTCAGGTAGCACCTGAGGATCAAGATAAGACCACATTTACCTGTCCATGGGGAACTTTTTCCTATCGAGTGCTTCCTTTTGGGCTATGTAATGCACCCGCAACATTCCAAAGAGCAGTACTAGGAATTTTTTCTGATCTAATTCATGATTATGTAGAGGTTTATATGGATGACTTTACAGTTTATGGTGACTCATTTGAAGAAGCATTGGGAAATTTGGAAAAAGTACTTGTACAATGTACAGAAACAAACCTTTCATTAAGCCATGAAAAATGCTTTATGATGTTTACTGAAGGTATTATTTTAGGACATCATATTGCAGGGGATGGGATTAAAGTTGATAGATCAAAAGTTGAAGTCATGTCCAAGTTGCCTATTCCAAATTGCCAAAGAGATGTTAGAAGTTTTCTAGGATTTACTGGATACTATAGAAGATTTATAGAAAGCTTCACTAAAATAGCATCTCAACTCTTCAAATTGCTTACAAAAGACTGTGAATTCAAATGGGATCCTGATTGTCAATCAACATTTGAAACTTTGAAAACAAGAATATCTGAAGCACCCATCTTGAGAGGACCAAATTGGAAACTTCCTTTCCATATTTCTATAGATGCTTTAGATACAGCTCTAGGGGCTGTGTTGGGTCAAAAGGATTTAGTTCCTTATGCCATTTACTATACCAGTAAAAATTTAACTCCCACCGAGTTGAATTATACTGTAACTGAAAAAGAGTTCTTAGCTGTTGTTCATGCAATCAATAAGTTTAGACATTATATAACAGGCTATGAAACTTTTATCCATACTGATCATTCTGTAATTAGATATTTAATGAACAAACCTGTTACTAATGGCAGAGTTACAAGATGGCTCCTACTTTTACAGGAATTCAATATTATTGTGTTGGATAGACCAAGAAAATAAAATACGGTAGTTGATTTCTTGTCTAGGATTCAGAATTCTAAAGAAGATTCTCCTGTAGAGGATAAGTTTCCTGATGAATATTTATTTGCAGTAACTACTAAAACCCCTTGGTATGCAGATATTGCTAACTATTTGGTTATAGGGAAACTACCTCCACATCTATTTCCTAGTGAAAGAAGAAAAATTATTCAGGAGAGTTCAAAATATTCATGGATTTCTAACGAATTGTTTAGAACAGGGCCAGATCTTGTGATCAGAAGATGTGTTAGGGAAGATGAAATGCCTGACATCCTCAAGGCATGTCATGATGAACCAGGTGGCGGACACTTTGCTGATAAAGGGACAGCCTATAAAATCCTCTCTTTGGGATATTTTTGGCCTTCCCTTTTTAAAGATGCAAAACAATATGTCAAAAGGTGCGACAGCTGCCAAAGAGTAGGGAAACCTACCCTTTCAAATGAAATTCCATTGCAACCATAGGTACTCATCGAACCCTTTGAAAAATGGGCTTTAGATTTCATTGGACCTATTAATCCACCATCTAAGCAAAAGAAGTATATATTGGTTTGTACTGATTATGTCACTAAATGGGTAGAAGCCAAAGCGTTATTTTCTGCTACTGAAAAATCAGTTGTTAATTTTCTTTATGAGGATATTTTTACTCGCTCTGGTGTTCCAAGAGAAATTGTGACAGCTTAGGGAAGTCAATTCACATCCAACTTGGTGGAGACGCTGATGGAAGAATACAAAATCAAGCATAGAAGATCTACTCCTTACCATCCACAAGAAAATGGTCAAGTGGAGTCTACAAACAAAGTTCTTGAAAGCATCATCACCAAAATTGTTCATCTACACAGAAGAGATTGGGCAAAAAGGCTTCCTGAAGCCTTGTGGGCCTACAGAACTACATGGAGAAATACAACAGGACATTCTCCCTATGAACTTGTTTATGGGAAAGAAGTCCTGCTCCCCATTGAGTTCCAATTCAAAACCTTCAAGATGGCAGTTTAGTTGGGGATGGATCTATTAGAAGCCCAAAAGCATAGAATGGAGCAATTGAATGAGCTAGATGAGATCAGACAAGAGGCGATCCTAAGAACTTATCTAGTTCAATATCAAAGAGCTAAGTGGCATGACAAATACATCAAAGAGAAAAAGTTTCAAGAAGGAGACTAGGCATTGCTATTTGATTCCAAGTTTAAAGACTTTAAAGGAAAATTTCAGACTCATTGGCTTGGGCCATATGAGATTGACAAAGTCTTTAGCGATGGAGCGGTAAGAATCAAAACCATTGATGAACAACAAACTCCTCTTATTGTGAATGGCCACCGATTAAAGATCTATCATAAGCCACTCTCCAAAGAGGAATTTGTCAAAATATTTCAAGATAATTCTGCAATAAAGCTGGTGAAGAAGAATCCTTCGTCTCCACCAACCTAGCTTTTGTTCTTTTCTTTTCAAAAAAAATATATATATATATAAGCCTGAAAACCAATCACTGATTGGTAATCTTATACAGAAAACACAGGGTGAAAATTAGGAACTCCTGACACCCTATGTTTTCCAACAAAAAAATCTCTCTCTCTCTTTCTCATTTTTCATTCCACTCCACCTCATTTCCATTCCACTCCATCTCATTTCCATTCCACACCACTTCATTTCAACTCCATTTCATTCATTTCATTCCATTAATAAAAGTTTTTATGACCATTTTCATCCATTCAGTCATTGTTTATACATCTCATTCAGTTATAAGATTGTTGGGTCAGTTTCTGCAGCTAAAGTCAGTTTCCGCAACTGCTCACTGATTCCGTAGCCAGTTGGGTTTCTGCAGCCACCACTCTGTTTTTCAAAAAAAAAATTACAGTCAGATGTTAGTTCAACAATCATGAAATCAAATGCAGGTATGAGGATATATTATGAAGACATGAGGCATTCAAAAGCATCAACGAGGAGCAACTAATTGAAGACTAATGAAAAATGGCAAACATTCCAAGGTATGAGCAAAAATTTATTTCAAATGGAATTCAAACACATTTTTGCATAGTTATTAAACCATAGCTCCATAATATGCAATGATTGTGTTGATAACTCCCTAACCATTCCACGATCTCTATACGATTCCCCACAATCCTTGCATTCATTTTTAAACAGCCTCATAATCAAGCCTCCGGTCTTCACTCATGTTCGGCTATCTTTTGATATTCCACCTGTAATTATGGAATGTGGTTGATTTGACTACGGCTTCTCTCAGCCACACAAAATCCGCAGCCGTTTCATAAACTTGTTTGCGTTTACTCTGTAGCCACCCAATTTTAAATATTGTCGGATGCACTTTAGTCCCCCTACTCTTCTATTGACCTCATGGCTGCATTTCCATCATGCTCACATAAGACTTCACCCCATTCTATTCTTTGTTCTGCTTCATTCCGTGTACCTATTCTCTGATATCCGCTTACAGTCATTGGTCTCCTTCATAAACCCTGTTCATTTCTGCTACTTCAGCCATCTTACCTCTGCTAAACCCTCCTCACGTAGACGAGTTTTAAAGAACAGAAGGAAGGATGGGTCTGTTGTTGAGGGCAGAACCAGAGGGACCCAGATTTATGGAAGGATATCGGCAAGTCAAAGACATATTGAAGAAGGCCAGGTGGCTACGTTTCATCCAAAAATTCAAAGGCTACCACAAGGAGGTTACAAAGACTTTTGCAAGGTCTTTTGACGGACTGGAGGTGGAAATTAGGAACCTCAAATTTACAGTGACTGAGGCATCCATAGCAGCTGCTACAGAACTTCCCCAAGAAGTTGAGCGCTGGTTTAAGAACAAGAGCATTGGTGATGAAGCTTGGAGAGTGATCCTACGTAACCCAGGTATGGATGTGACCATATTCAAAAGAGGAATTCATGTTCATGCCTTAGAAGAGAAATGGGCTAGTTTACTATTAGTTATTCAAAAGTTCATAACATGTGAGGGCCATTTTGGAGCAATGTACATGTATCATACACGACTGTTGATGAATTTCCTAGATAACCAGACCCTCAATCTGCCATACTTTTTACTAAACAGTTTGAAAAAGATGTCTGTAACCGTCCAAAAGCATCTGGGGGACATAGAACCACATTTGTATCACCATGGTCTCGTGAAAATCCTGATAGAAAAACAATTAAAAGAGAAAAGGGACACCTGGGAGCAATTTTTAATTAGAAATTTCTTTGAAGAACCCCAAGAAACCCCTGAAGGCAGTACATCAAAAAGAAGTAGAAGAAAGAGAACAGGTGATAAAACTCAAAGCACTCCTACTAACACAGTTGAAAGAACTAGTAGAGAAGAAAGACTGTCTAAAAGGAGGAAGGAAAAGACCGAGGGTAAAAAGCCAACAAAATCAAAAGAGAAAAGAAGCATTGAGGCTGTGCATCAAACCCCTTCCTCAGAAGAAGACCATCAAGTATTGTCTGAGAGACTAGTTCACCTTCAGGAACAGTCAGCTATGGCCAAAAAGAAAGGAAAAGGAAAACGGAAGGAAAAAGACAGTAGTCCACAATATGTAAGAAGAAGCAGCAGGCTTAAGGGAAAATGGAGAAAAGCACAAACGAAAGGACCCCATTTTATTGATTTGGGAGAAGGAACACCTGAACAAACTCCAGCTGGCCGTAGTCCACCTCATTCTCAGCCAAACGTTGAAACTAGTCCTCAAGATGTTGACATAAGTCCTTTTCGGCCAGATTTTGAAGCCAATTCTCCTCCACAGCATTTTGGGGACAACCCAAGGAAAATGACACCCGAAATAGATCCAAAGCAGCAAGAGGTGTATGATTACATAGAATCCTTAGAAAGAATAGCCACGGGTCCCAGCACTTCATCCACTCAGCCTCACATAGCACAAGAAGCTCTAGTCCAATCGTTGAAACAAGAAGTCTTTGAGTTGGATGTTTTAGATAGACATATTAAAAATGAAATGAAGCACTCAAAGAGCAAAGAAAATTGGACAAGATCATTCATGATAATACCATGCTACATCTCGGGTTCTAGCAGAAAAAGAACAAGAAATTGAAGAAAAAGTGCAAAAAGATAAGTAGAGCACTGATCAATCTTAAATTCAAATGCTTGATGAAGAAGCCCAGGATGTTAGCAGCACCAAGAAAGAGAGGAAGAGGGCTGGATGTACTGGTAGAAGCTTCAGAACATATGATTTGAAGGGGGGATAGTCAAAATTTTGGTTGCATGAGGACATGCAACACCTTCACAGTGGGGGTATGTTGAGTCCCAAACTTGCATCTTTCCTACACATTTTTCTAGCTTCTTTCCATTCATCTGAACCTCCTAAGTCATCAATATCATTGCATATTAGTTAAAAAAGAGCATTTAAAGTGGTTTCTTGACTATGTGTTTGTGTTGCTATTTGAACTAGATTTTTGTTTATGAGCTGCGGAATCTTGTCACTTTCCGCAGCCAGCCCAACTTTCCGCAGCTGTTTTGTCAAAGTCTATATTGCAGGTGTCTTCAGGTGAATCGAGCCACATGGGCAAGTTGAAAACGACGTGGACATGGACTGAGTCCTATTGGCTCAGTCGAATTCATCAAAAGAGGCCATAGTCAACGGTGGGCAAAGTGGTGGTCAACCTAAGAGTCCTACGGTGATAGAACTATGTTTTTAACCACGTGAAGACTTGTGTGGCCGTTCCTAAATCTCAAGGGACAAATCAACGCTTGTGGACTGCTCCATGAGCCGAATCCAACAGACACCCTCCAAAGATTTAATCTTCATGGCACCCATAATGCTAGATTCCTGGACGTGGTTGTTTACGTGTCTCTTGTCAGTGCAGATTGTAGGAAAGTAGTTATGTCATCCTCTGTTATAAATAATGCGTTCTCATACGCATATTAGCTAGCTTTTGTAATGTAATTTTGACTATTAACAAGCCCACTGTGCTGTGACTTTATTTCTGTGTTATGACTATATTTTGAATACATTAGAAGACTTTGTTTATAAGCTCAATTCGTGGTTAATAGCTATTGCCCGAGGACTGTGCAGAGGGCCCCTGCACATGCCAAGGTTTTGTTTATTGCTGTATAGTTTCATGCTTTATTTCCTTATGTTCATTATACCATAGTTATTCATGGGTATATATTGTGTTTCTTATGGTATTAATGTTTTATTTATGTCCATAATTTTCCCTGCTTTATACTATTGTTAACTAATCAATGTCTTTGTTCCAGATTACAGTAGGCAACCCGGGCATTTGCACATAGTTGTATAATGACTAATGACATGGAATCAGTCTTGTCCTTCTGTTGATTTATTCTTTTTAGTTTTTAATCCCAACACTGTTTTATTTATTTTAGTTTTGTACATTTGTTTTATTAGTTAGATTAGATATTAAATTACTCATGTCATTATCAGTTACCTCCTGAGGGATTGAAGTATGAATGTGTAGTTTGATATTAGTTTATTTTTCTGCAAGATAGTTATTGAGTTGCTCATGTCATTTTCAGTTACCTCCGAAAGCCATAGCGAGTCTAATGGTGAGGGATTGAAGTATGAGTGTGCAGTTTGATATTAGTTTATTCTCCTGCAAATTAGATATCAGATTGCTCAAGTTGTTTATGATTACCTCCGAAAGCCATAGCGAGACTAATGGCGAGGGGTCAGAGTATGAATTGATGTAATTTGATTTTAGCTTTACTTTGCTTGCAATTTTTGGATTTCTTTGAGTACAGTTTCTTTTGTATTTAGAAAGCAGCAAGGGTAATGGGTTTCATGATCAATAGTTCACTGTTTGTTTGACTAGTATAGTGGCACATTTTCATTTTCTTTTAGGAATTAATTTTTTCATTGCATGTTTTAAACCCCTTTTGAAGTTTGAAGTTTGGGAAATCATTATAAAGGACATCATTTCCTTGAACAGTTATATCCATACTTATCTTTTAGAATTTCCCTCTCACATTAGGAAGTCAACCAAGATAAAAACCCCCAAAACAAATAAAAAAACTAAAAACGACAAAAAGTAAGAGATAGGTTATCTTGCACATATAGTGTGCCACACTTTGTTAGCTTACGAATCCTGGATTGACAAATCCATGTAGCAATTTAGGACACACTAAATTGACCAAACATATGTGTAGCGAGAAAATATAGGTTGTTTATTAATATTTGAAGCAAATATGGTTGAACACATGTCGAATGAATATCTTGAAGTTGATTTCCTGTCACCCATGCAACCTTCCCAATATAAATATGTAAAATAAATCATCCTAAAATCCTCTAGTGCTATGTCTACTAATCCATAACCAAATTTACCATTCATATATCTCGAAATCCTCTTAACTTCCTTCCAATGCAATTCCTTGGGTTTTGACATAAAATTGGATAACATATTGATTGCAAAAGATATATCTAATCGAATTGAAGTTAAGTAGATCAAAATTCCAACCAACAATATAGAGTAGCATCAACTATATTGGAGTCATCATGTCTATATAAATTCATCCCGACTTCCAAAGTAGTTGTAGTTGGTTTGCAACTCAACATGTTGAATTTTTTTAGAATATCCCATTAGTATAATAGGCTTGTAACATAAAAATACCATCTTCCTTCTGCCATACCTCTATACCCAAAAAACAAAATGACTCACCAAGGTCCATCATTTCAAATTTGGCAAACATATGTGACTTAAATTTTTGAAACAATTTAAAATTTTTCCTTGTATGGATCAAATGATCAACATAAAGTGCAACAATAAGAATATATATTCCTAACTGAAGTATATAAAGATTAGATTCAGATGAACTCTTGACTAAACCATGATCTTGAAAACCTTATCAATTTTTGAATATTAAGCCCTTAGAGCTTGCTCAACCCATATAGAGTTTTCTTTACTATGTACAAACAATCTTCTTTTCATGGAATCTCAAGACCTTCAAGTTATTGTACATAGATTTATTCATATACATAACCATTCAAGGATGCTAATTTCACATCCACCTGATAAATTATCCACTAATATTGTGCAACCAGTATAAGAACTATATTGATTCTATCCAACTTCACTACTGGAGAAAATGTCTTTGTATAATCAATCCCTTCCTTATGAGCATATCATTTTGCAACTAGGCGTCCTTAATACTTATCAATTCAACCATTTGATTTATACTTAGCTTTATGCACCTATTTAGTACCAATTACATATTTTCCTTTGGGTAATTTGACCAAATTCCAAGTATCATTCTTCATTAAATTATTCATTTTTGCTTCCATGGCTTCATTTCATTCCTTTTTAATTGATGCTTCTGCATGATTATCTGGATTATTCATCTTCATTACATTAGCTATAAGTGCAAAGTTTATAGCCGCCTTTATGATCTAGTAATATTTTTTTCAAATTTCCTATCATTTAAACTTTGTAAATTGCTTGAATCAAAGGAGAGCTTGCAAATCCTATCTTCAGTCATTTCTCCTCTTTCTACCATTGTTTCTTTATTCAACTTATCCATGATTAAACATCCTTTATTTTCAAATACCAACTTATAATTATGCTCCGTCATTTGTCCCATATAAAAGAAATTTCTTCCTCAATGTTGGTGATACCAATGTGTCATTAATAAAATTCTTCTTCATATTGCAATGTGAAATTGCAAATGTACCTTTCCTTTTCACTTTTGCAATACTATCATCACCAAATAAAACTTTACCAAAATAGTTACCATTTATTCTAGCAAACAACTCTTCCTGAGATGCCACATCCTGAATAAATATACCATGCATTAATTTCTTCATTATGTGCCATCAAACTCAATGATATGAACCACTTATCATTTCTACTTTCTTCAACGATTGTATTAGCTCCTTTTCATCCATTATATCTCATTTTTTCATAACAATCTCTTTCAAGATGACCAAATTTTTTACAGTAATAATATTGTGGTATTTTTCTTTGATATACTTGTCTTCCTCCAGCTACTCCTCTTCCTAGGAACCTACTCGGACTCCTTCCTCTACCTATTGAAGGGAATACATTTCCTTGTAAATTCTGTCTATTTTTGTTCTGATTATGAAAGCTTTGATTATGGAATTTTCCTTTTCTTCTTCCTCTTGTTAGGATATTCCGACACATAGGATATAGTTAAGTTCAACTTGGTCTAGTTTAGAGTTAGGTATAGAGTTAGGTAAAGTGTGTTTCTTTACCGCTGTACATATTGTAACTTACAATCTGACGGTCATGATATGTAGTGATCCGACGGTTCACTCTCACCTCGGTATTATCGACACTTGATCCGTGGCTTGACACCCGATTGGTCCATGAGTTCTATTTAAAGCGCATGGAGGGTCATTGTTCGGGTAATCCGTGCATGAGAGAAGCTTATGTAAATTTTCATTCTTTGATTAATAAATTGTCTGTACCCACGTTGGGACAGGCCGTGGACTGTTTCCCTCCTTGCACTCTGAGGGTTTTAACCACGTCAAAAATACTGGTGTATTGATTTGAGATCTGGTTGTGAGCGGTGTCCTTTTGGTATTCTTTCTGAGGAACTTACCCTGTAAATTCCTACATGGTATCAGAGCATGTATTCTTTCTGAGGAACAGGGTAAGTTCCTCAGAAAGAATACCAAAAGGACACCGCTCACAACCAGATCTCAAATCAATACACCAGTATTTTTGACGTGGTTAAAACCCTCAGAGTGCAAGGAGGGAAACAGTCCACGGCCTGTCCCAACGTGGGTACAGACAATTTATTAATCAAAGAATGAAAATTTACATAAGCTTCTCTCATGCACGGATTACCCGAACAATGACCCTCCATGCGCTTTAAATAGAACTCATGGACCAATCGGGTGTCAAGCCACGGATCAAGTGTCGATAATACCGAGGTGAGAGTGAACCGTCGGATCACTACATATCGTGACCGTCGGATTGTAAGTTACAATATGTACAACGGTAAAGAAACACACTTTACCTAACTCTATACCTAACTCTAAACTAGACCAAGTTGAACTTAACTATATCCTATGTGTCGGAATATCCTAACATCCCCCCTTAAGAACAACTTGGGATAGGATTGAAGGATTTACAAATATGACACAATAGGAGAAGGAAGGAGGCACTAGAGCCTATCCCCCCTTAGCGACAACTTCCTGAACTCCAAGCATATATCGAAGTTTAGTGAACTTCGCCTCTGTGAGAGCCTTTGTGAAGATGTCTGCAACCTGATCATCTGTTGGACAATATTGCACTTCAAGAACATGGTCATGAATGAGCTTTCTGATGAAGTGAATGTGTAGTTCAATGTGTTTGCTGCGCTGATGTTGAACTGGATCTTTGCATAGCTGAATGGCACTTTGATTATCACACCAAAGTGTGGTTGGATGCTGCTGCTCAAAGCCAAAAGAATACTTCGTTATGTTCGAGGTACAGTACAGTTTGGGATTCATTACAGTGCCAAAGCAGCTCCTCTGTTAGTTGGTTTCACTGATTCTGATTGGGCTGGTGACCCTGATGATCGGAAGTCTACTGCCGGTTATGTCTTCACTCTTGGTTCAGGACCAATTACATGGGCTTGTAAGAAACAGGCTGCCATTTCTCTTTCGTCAGCAGAAGCAGAGTATCGTGGTGCCGTGGAAGCTAGTAAGGAAGCCTTGTGGCTTCGTCAGATCCTATCAGAGTTTGGCTTTGAGCAGCAGCATCCAACCACACTTTGGTGTGATAATCAAAGTGCCATTCAGCTATGCAAAGATCCAGTTCAGCATCAGCGCAACAAACACATCGAACTACACATGCACTTCATCAGAAAGCTCATTCATGACCATGTTCTTGAAGTGCAATATTGTCCAACAGATGATCAGGTTGCAGACATCTTCACAAAGGCTCTCACAGAGGCGAAGTTCACTAAACTTCGATATATGCTTGGAGTTCAGGAAGTTGTCGCTAAGGGGGGATAGGCTCTAGTGCCTCCTTCCTTCTCCTATTGTGTCATATTTGTAAATCCTTCAATCCTATCCCAAGTTGTTCTTAAGGGGGGATGTTAGGATATTCCGACACATAGGATATAGTTAAGTTCAACTTGGTCTAGTTTAGAGTTAGGTATAGAGTTAGGTAAAGTGTGTTTCTTTACCGTTGTACATATTGTAACTTACAATCCGACGGTCACGATATGTAGTGATCCGACGGTTCACTCTCACCTCGGTATTATCGACACTTGATCCGTGGCTTGACACCCGATTGGTCCATGAGTTCTATTTAAAGCGCATGGAGGGTCATTGTTCGGGTAATCCGTGCATGAGAGAAGCTTATGTAAATTTTCATTCTTTGATTAATAAATTGTCTGTACCCACGTTGGGATAGGCCGTGGACTGTTTCCCTCCTTGCACTCTGAGGGTTTTAACCACGTCAAAAATACTGGTGTATTGATTTGAGATCTGGTTGTGAGCGGTGTCCTTTTGGTATTCTTTCTGAGGAACTTACCCTGTAAATTCCTACACCTCTCCCCCTATACTTTGTGGGGAATGCATTCTCCATGTATTCACTTGAAGATTTTTCTTCAACAACTACCAAATATCCACTTAATTCATCAATCCCCATGACATTAAGACCCTTAGAAACCATGATACTTATAGTGACCATTTCAAATTTTGGTACGGAACTTTTTAAGACATTCTTAATTATTCTTCATTTTGGAACTTCTTTTCATAATTTCCTCGTCTGATTCACAAGATCCAAGATTTTTGTGATGTAATCATTCACTCATTGATTACTTTTCACCTTTGCATTTTCAAACTTAGTCCTTATTTTTTGTAGTTTAGAAACTACTACTCTTCATATGTATTTTTTTTAAATTTTCGATGCATCATTAGTGGTTTATGATATACTAATCTATGGAAAAATTGAGTCATCAACTATGATGCCAATTAAGCAAAGTGCCTCATTGTCTTTCTTGATAGTTTCCTTTAATTTTTGCTTATCGTTAGTATCTAGTGCTTAATGTTCATCATCAGAAGGCATGTCATAACCATCAATTACTAATTCCAATATATCTTTGCTAATAAAGATTGGTTGCATGTTTTTTCTCTAGTAAACATAATTAACACTTGTGAGTTTTGGAAGTATTATATTGCTTGTCACCAATGTAGAAATTGAATAGGACACCAAAGGAAGCAAAGAAAACAAGCACAATGTCCCACTTCAACCCGAGACAAGAACAATTGTCCCAAAAAACGAGACTCAACCACCGAAAATTTAAGGATGGAATTTTTTTTAAAGTTTAGAAACCTTGACAAATCTCACTTGTCATAATATGCGATCTCTAAAATGTTTGATGATATTCTTGTAACAATATTCAAATGTCTAGTAATTTTATAGTCTCTATAAACAATTTTGGAAAAGTTTAAGGTAAAATAGTTTATATTGTAAAATTTGGGCGAATAATTTTTAAAAATTTGAAATTAGTGAATAACTTTTTTTTGGAAAAAGCATGGAAAAGTAGGCCACTTGTAAATATTAGCCCCTAAAATTTTACCTATCAACCACCACCTCCACCAAAATATTTTATTAAATTAAGAGTACAAAGGTTGGCATCACGTGTGCTTAGTTACATATAATTAAAAAAAAGTATATGAGACCTCAACTTTTAGTTTATGTAGGTCATTGGTAATGTCATGGATAGAAAAATAATGTTCTATTTGGGTAACATCTAGAATAACCAAATTTATTCATTTGAACTTTGGAAAGTGATGCATTAAATCATGATCCCGAAAATGTGGTTGGGATTTTTTATAAAGAGCATATGAGTGACTTGCATTTCTATTTTGGGATTCTTTCTTAGTTAGATTGATGTCTATATCTAATATATTTATAACCAAGTGGGCACCTAATATCTTCAACACCTTGCCCTGTTAGCTCATCATCATATACAGACTTTTGAATGAAGATATAATGCTATTAACCTTGTTTTCAAGTTGTTTCTAGTAATTAGGTGGGAGTTGAGCTCATTGAATATGCAAAGAATAAGGAAAGCTAATAATATTAAATTCATTGTAAAATGATACTGGACAATGTGACATGTTTTTGAATGAAGAGAATAAAAAATCAACTTGTAAAAACTTATTCCAAAAAGTATAATACTCAAGACCTAGCCTTCCTAATCTCAGAGAGGGCTCTCTCTTTATGATTTAACTTTGTTTTAGTTAATTAGTTTTAGGCTAGTTATGATTGTGCTTGAGTTTTGATTTGGATTTTTTAGCAAAACTACTGCAATGGTGTGTTCTGAAGCAAAAGAAAAAATTATAAAGTCTTTCTGAAAATCAGGACTTATAAGGACTGGAGTCTTGGTTAGGGCTTCCTTGATGGCTTCAAAGGACTGTTTGGCCTCCACTGTCCATTTAAGTGTTGAGTCCTTTCTTAACATGTTATTTAGTTCTCTAATCAATTCTGCTAAATTTGAAATGAATCTCCTAAGAAAATTTATCTTGCCTAAAAATGATTGTAACTCTTTAATGTTTCTAGGATGGGAAATGGTCAAAATGGCCTCTATTCTAGCAAGATCTATTCTAATTCCATCTTTGGATATGATATGTCCCAACAGCACACCCTCTTCCAAACCAATGAGTGTCTTTTTGGGATTTAAAGAAATTCCAAATTTCCTACATTTGATGAAAACTCTTCTCAAGTGGTCTAGGTGTTCATTGTCAGATTTAGAAAAGACAATGATGTCATCTTGGTATACTAATAAGAAATCATGGATCTCCTTGGAAAAAGCTATATCCATAGCTATTTGAAATGTTGCTCCTGTGTTCATTAATCTAAAAGGCATCTTCAACTACATGAAGGTACCCCAAGGAGTAGTAAATGCAGTTTTGGCTTGGTCCTCTAGTTGAACTAAGATCTGGTTATATCCAGAGAATCCATGAAGTAAAGAGATTCTAGATGAGCCTAATACCCACTGAAGGATATGGTCCATTTTTGGTAGAGGATAGTTGTCTTTTAAAGATACCTTGTTTAAATTTCTAAAATCAACGCAAAGTCTGATTTCTCTAGTCTTTTTCCTAGTGGTGAGTAAGTTTGAAATCTATTCTGAATATCTAATGGGGGCTATGATTTGGGAATCATACATTCTTTTAACTTCTTTTTCAATAGGTGGCATAAGAATTGGATTAATCCTCCTAATTTTCTATTTGAAAGGTTTATGATCTTCTTTGAGAGGTATTTTGTGTTGGATTATGTTCGTGTCATAAGACTTTAAGTCTTCATAACTCC
The DNA here is from genome assembly GCA_031772625.1 of Pinus tabuliformis. Lineage (NCBI taxonomy): Eukaryota > Viridiplantae > Streptophyta > Pinopsida > Pinales > Pinaceae > Pinus > Pinus tabuliformis. Next base: position 731,646,969 of record CM062815.1, read on the forward strand.
ATGCAAAAACATCTTGGAACTTGTTAGTACCTGAATCCGCCTTAGGCTGAAAGAAGGAAAAATTCAGGGTAACCACAAACCAAGCTCAGTCTGGTAGCTAGCCCTACTAGAATATGAGAGGGCTCTCTCCGAGTCACACTCAGTGAATAGATAAATGAAATGGCCTGAGATGACTTACAACAGAATATTTATCTTAGGCTAGTACGTTAAAATGGATACAAGAAGTGATTTTTATGAATGACTGTGTTTCTGGGATGGTATGGGACCAATGGACCTCAATGAACAGAGAATTTAATACAAAGGCACAGATTACTTCGTGAGGCAATATAGGCAGAGAGTCCAGCAATTTAATTTGAAAGCAACACGGAATGGAGAGATTGTTTAGGAGGGTGAAAAGGGCATGGGAAACATGAATCCTTTTCAACAGAAGAAGAACATTGAACATGAAATTTTCCCACAAGCAGAGCAATAAAATTGAATTCTACCTTATCTAACTCAGAAAATTTAACTGGAAATGAATATGAAATGAACTATGAAACATAACACAATACATATGAAACATAAGAGACACATTTGCTACACTCACAACCACATGAATCTCATGAAACAGTGCTGCTGCCTTTCATTAATTCTCTGTAAAAAATATGCAATGCAGAAACAAAGTTTTTTTCCCACAGTCTCCCAGAGGTTACAAGCCAACCAACCCTTTGCAAAGGGTTTGCATACAATGTATAGAATGTTTCATGAAGAGATAGAATGCCCAAGCGTTGGGGAGTTACTCAAATCATCACAAAATGAAGGTGGAGAGCCAAACATCAGCTAAAGGTGCAGCGCCACAAACATGACAAATGGCTTGGGTGGCCCTTTGCCTTCCTTTGCCACTTGGATAACTGACCATCTAGAGTGAACATACCTTTAAAGCCACCTTAGGTGTCGAAAAAATGAATTGCATATGAGGGGGCCCACTTATGAAAAGTTGGGAGGCGAAACTTCGCGAAACAGAGGTATTCTGGGCCTTTTTTCCTATTTGCGTCGCGCCCTTTTCTGTATCCGTCACGCCAATTTGAGTCCAGTTTTGAGGCACTTTCCGGAGTCCAAAATGTGCCCAAGTGTGCTCGTTGGAAATCCTATCCTATCTACTTTCCAACCCAAGTGGAAGTTTTGAATTTGAAGCTCATTTTCCCCTCCAAATCTTCATTCTCCCAAGACTGCTTCCTGTGTGTCAAAATAGGGGCAGTGAGGCCATTTTTGGGTGTTTTTTGCCATTTTGGTGACTATGATCTTCTCCAAATTTCTTTCCCGAGTGCCAGTAGTCATGATTTTGCATGCTGAATCCAAAAATGCAAACCATTTCTCATTTGGAGCTCTCAATCCTACGCGTCGGGCCAGTGGCGCGGCGTGTATAGAGAAAAAACCTGTGTTTGTGCCAAAAAAATTTCATGTGACCAAAATTTCCCCAAATTCCTTGAAATTTGGGCTGGAGGTCCTCTATGAAGTGCTATGCTATGCCACAAAAGCTTCAGCCAAGATTCAAAGCCGATCTTGATTTTTTGCCTCATTTGCCTCTTTGGTTGCTCTGCTCAATTTAGCCTTCAAGCTCCTTATCTGAGCCTTTGCACTCATGTTCCGTGCCCTGTAATGACAAGCCATCCTCCTCAATATGTTGTTGTCTCTGTTGGCCTTCTCCAACCATCTCTCCAGGTGGATATTTACCCTCTCTAACCAGGACTCACGGTCATTGTTAATCTCTTTCTCCAAGGTAGTGAGCTCGATCCTCCCTTGCTGGGCAGCTTGTCAATTCTCATGGATGCTTTGCAGCTCCATGATTGTCTGTTGGTCCTCAAGCTACTTGATCCTCTGCTTCTCATAGTTGATGATCCATTTGGCCCTCTCGAAATTGAGTGTCAAGTCAAGAATCTCCGTGTCCTGCTCCGAAATAGTCATCCTAAGTCTGGCACTCACCTCATCTGCCTCATCATCCTGAATGAGGATGATAGTGTCCTATAAACCTAATGGCCCCTCATCATGCTTGGGATTCTTGCCCTTGTCTTGTACCAATGCAGTCGATGCCGGAAGCGAGGCCTCTTCCACCCTGGGTGGAGATAACACTTGCTTTGTTGCTGCAAACAAGTGCCTACTGCCTCTCTGATATGTAACAAAAAATGGCATGATCATGGTCTCATGGTGCTCATACTGATGAGAAGGACCACCCATCTCCTACTCTGGCTCTGATGGTACCTGTGATGTGATGAAGAAGTCACGGGAGATGAAGTCCTCCCAAGAAATGCCCTGCAATCCCAACTGATGATCTACCAAAATCCGGATAAGAGCAAAGTGATACACACTGTTAAGCTGCTGCTGAGGGGTCTTATGCAGCATGAAGGTGTGCATCCTCTCTATTTTCCTGCATATGAAAAAAGGAAGGTTCATCATCTTCACCCTGGTAAAGTGCATGAGCAACCGGATGCGATAGGCATACAGTGGAGAGAACCTCCCCTCGCAGCTGAAGTATTTCATGATCAATCTCATGAGTGGAGCATACTCATCTTTCAAGTATCTGAAGGGAAAGACTCTTGTGAGCTCATTCAAGAATCTGGCCTTAATGTAAGGCTCATAGTGTTGCATATCCACCTTCTTCTTCTTATGCTACTGTTCTCCAACATTTGGTATACCTGTTGCCACTGATATAGCTTCGGGTGTCAATGTGAAAGTGACCTCGGCTAAGATAGACTCACCTCCATGTAGATGCAGCACAAATAGGCGGGCCAACTCATGATGAACTCTAACATTTGCCACCCTTTGACAAAATTCAAAACATGATAGGTGCTGGAAGCATGACATGGCAAGAGGGCATGCTTGTAATTCAGTGAGGGTAGTGGGCTCATCCCTGACATGTTTACCACTCTTGTGATGCCTCCTGGGAGCCTGCTCTTCTTAGGATGAGTTACTCTGTTTCTCCATCTCATACTCAGACGAATGCTGTGATGTCATGACTACAATGTGGATTGTGATTAGGCTACCTTTTGATGATGGTGTGAGGTTGGGTGCCTTTGTAATATCTATTACCAAGGGGAACAATGAAATAGGGAGTGTTAGGAAGGGAGTGATGTAATGGGAATAGGGGTTATAGGGAGAAATTTGTTTAGGGCTATGGGAGGAGTTTGGGTCTTTTAACAAGGTAGGGTTTGGGGTGTCATGTTGACCAAACAATGGAGGGATAAGGGAGAGGGTTTGATAGTAGTTTAGGGCAGGGATTTTAGGAAAAATGAGATGGGGGAATAAGGGACAGGGGTAGGGTAGGAAAAATCAAGCCTTGGCAGCAACATACACTTATACAACCCTAGCATCAATCATTTTTTGGTGTCTTCTTATGGTTGATTTTATACAATTTGGTGGCATTAAAACATCTCAATAAACACCCTATAGTTGAAAAAAATTGATGAGAAAATGATTTTAAAGAACCTACCTCTCAATTTGATAGGCCCCACAAAAATTTGGGAGTGTTTTGGCACTATTTGGGCACTTTGCCTGTGTGTGTCGCGTGCAAAACCCAGTGCGTCAAGCCCTGGGTATGCCCCGCGCCCTTGGAAAAACTGAACTGTGGGCAGGCTGCGTGTCCACCGTGCCCTCTGTGTGCGCCGTGCCCCTGTCTATATGTGTCGCGCCCTGAAATTGCCTCCAATCTTGCTCCAAAACGCACGATGTACACTCCAATTGCTTTGCAATGTCTTCCAATGGATTCAATTTGCACAATGCCTCTTATTTTGGTGGAAACTTGTATACATAGGCTTGGAAGCCATGGGTTTGATTTTTGCCTCTTCGAAAACCCAATTTTCTAATGTTTGAGTTTTGCACTTTTCTCACTGACTTTAAAACACACTACTTTTCACTTTCCCTTTGAAATTTTAGCTCAAATGATGAAATTTTTGGCACTCTTTGCAGGGATTGCATGACAGGACATTTGGCCATAGAAACCATGACTGCATCTGAAAAAATCAACTGGTGACTTTTTTGAAAATTTTGTCATAAATATAAATGACACTGTTTGACTTTTCTTCAAAACTATGTTTTGAAGAAGAGTTGAAGTTTATCCACATGACGATGAATCTCTTCGAACCATAACTATGTAAGGGCCTCTCTCTAGCCTGCATGGCTTTACTGGACATGTTGAAAGACCAAATTGATGAATTCCTAGACCTAGACATAGAAAATGACTTTTGTCCTTTAAAGGACCAAACCTTGACTGTCATGGACTTTGATGACTATTGACAAAAGATCTGAGCCTGTAGGAGCCAGACATGAGGGGGAGTGACTATCATGACCTTCTCCATCATATTATGGCATGCCCCTAGCGGAATGCAGCTGGGTGAATGGAGCGGGACACCTAAACATGAAATGCATAAAGGGTTTTGATCTCTGACGGAGGACTGACCAGACCGACTCTAACATTGGCTCCAATGGGCAATGGCAGCTCCTTGGAGGTGCCAAGCACAGCAGATCTCTGGAAGAGCTAGACAGTGCCTTCATCCATTAGGCTATGGAGTCATCATTTCAATAAATAATACAGAACTCTGACTCATCTATGAAACTGAAATGACCAAAAAATTCACTCAAACTTGACATTGAAATGACTTAAAGGCTAACTTAACAAATTGAAATAAAATGGTATTTACAATGATAGTGGAAGCAGCGTTAATAACTTAGAAATGGTACCACTTGAGCAGCCGACCATTAATCGGCCCTCCTGGACAATATTCCCCATTCATTTCCTTTAGAAGAAAGGCATTCTGCCCCCGATATGCTGCAATCTTGAAAGGACCTTTCCATAGGTTCTCGAACTTACCGTGCTTGCCTTTCTCCTCATTCCTTGCATCCCACTTCAGCACCACATCATCCACTTGAAATTTTTCCACCTTTTCCTTTCTATCATAAATTTTCTTGATTTTCTCCTGCAATTTGGCTGTGTTCTTGAAAACTTCTTCTCTGGTCTGCTGCAAGTGGACCATTTGATTCAACCTCCTCTGCATGGTATCTTCTTCATTGCTGGCCTCCTGAAGAAGTTTGACAACAGGGGCAGTGAGAGAGGTAGGAATTACTGTATCAACTCCATAAACAAGCTCAAACGGTGATGTTCCTATGGACTTCTTCTGACTGACCCGATCTGCCCAAAGTGCATTTACCAACCTCTTATGCAAGCTCTTCTTGTTTATTTCTAGCAGCTTCTTGATTACGTTGACCAATGATTTTTTGAAGATTCGACCAATCCATTGCCTTGTGGATGATAGGCAGTTGAATGACCCAAAATGATGTGATATTTATGACAAAACTCTACCATCCTTTCTGATTTGAAAGTTGATGCGTTATCAGTGATTAGCTTATTAGGACAACCCAAGCGAGACAAGATGTTATTTTCAAGGAATGAAATGATTACCGCATCTGTAGCTTGTCTGGTGGGAATTGCCTCAATCCATTTTGTGAAATAATCTGTGGCTGTGAGGATCCATCTATGCTGTCTGGAAGAAGCAGGATGAATTTCGCCAATGAAATCCAATCCCCATTGCTGGAAAGGGGCACTCACCTCTATGGGCTTGAGTGGTAGAGGCTATAACTTCTGATTCCCTTCGAAAATCTGACATTTATGACAACGCTTGACCATCTTATATACATCAGCAAACAATGTCATCCAATAGTACCTTGCTCTCAAAATTTTGTTTGCTGTTGACTTCCAAAAAAGGTGACCACCACAGTCTCCTTGGCGGTAGTCCTCCATGACATTCTTTGGTTCCTCTTCCACCAAAAAATTTAACAAAATGCCACCTAGATCTTTCCAATACAGTGCTGAATTAAGAATGCAAAACTTGGCAACCTTCAACTTGAGTGTTCTCGCTTTGTTTCTAGTCATGCCGGGCGGTGGTGACAAATTTTTGAGCACATATATGATATCTGAATACCATGGAGAGAGAGAAAACATTTTAGATACCTGAATTGGCAATTCTTCCTCATTCTCATCGGACATAGCAGCGATTAGATTTATGTCCAAGGCATGCAAGTTTGATTCAGCCATTAGCTTCGCCAATCCCTGTCCTTTCACCAGCTTTGTGGGCATTATTTCCACATCATATTCCAGCAAGGCTGCAATCCACTTGCCTCTTCTTCCTTCTGGATCGGTCTGCACTAAAACATCTTTTACAGCAGCGTTAGGAACATAGGCCAAAATATGAGAATGTAAAATATATACCCAGAAATATTTCAGTGCCTTCACAAGTGCAAGGGATTGCTTCTCAATGATGTTGTACTTTAAAGCTGCGTCTCCTATAGCTCTGCTGAAAAATGCAATGGGTATTTCATGATCATCTCTCTTCTGCAATAACACCGCTTCCATAGTATGCTCCGAAGCAAATGAAAATAATATGAAATCCTGAGTGTAGTCCGAGCTGACTAGAACTGGAGCTGAGGAAAGAGCCAATTTGACCAAATTGAAATATTTTACCACCTCTTCTGTCCATTTCACTTGGCTGTCCTTCTTAAGCATGTCTGTCATCTCTCTTAGGTGTTCAGGAAGATTGGGTACAAAGCGGCGTAGGAAGTTCATCTTACCATTGAATGATTGTATCTCCTTTTTATTACGGGGCAGATCGATTTGCTGAATTGCTTGCACACGTGTTGGGTCAATATGGATGCCATCTTTTGAGATAATGTGTCCAAGTAGTTTGCCTTCTTCCATGGTGAACAAGCTCTTCTGTGGATTCAGTGACAAGCCATATTTTCTGCACTTTAAGAAGATAGTTTTAAGATGGTACATGTGCTCTTCATCAAATTTGGAAAACACTGTCAAATCATCCAAATAAACCACCAAAAATACATCTTTCTCATTTGCAAAAGCCAAGTCCATTGCACGCTGAAATGTGGCATCCGCATTCTTCAAACCGAAAGGCATTTTAGCGTAATGAAAGGTTCCCCATGGAGTGGTGAATGTTGTCTTGTCTCAGTCATCCTCATGGACATAAACTTGGTTATATCTGGAATAACCATCAAGTAGTGACATACGGGATGCTCCCAATACTCGCTGAAGTATATGGTCCATTTTGGGTAGTGGATAGTTGTCCTTCAATGAAACTTTATTGAGATTTCTGAAATCAATGCACAAGTGAATCTCACCTGTCTTCTTTCTTATGGGCACCAAGTTAGAGATCCAATCTGAAAATCTGATTGGCATAATGATCCCTGATTTGTACAACCTATTGATCTCCTCTTCAATAGATGGCAGAAACTTTGGATTTAGCCTTCTCAACTTCTGTCTGAATGGTTTTTGATTGGGCTTGATGGGTATAGTGTGCTGAATTATATTGGCGTCATATGTCTTTAAATCGGAATAGTCCCAAGCAAACACATCTGCAAATGAAGACATCAAACTGATATATTTGTCCTTGATTTTTGGCGGCAATGCTTTGGACAATTTTACCAATTTAGGATTTGCAGCTGTCCCGATATTGAATTCTTCCACACCCTTCTCTGTTGGCTACAATGTTGGCTTGTGGGCTACATCATCTTGATCAAAGAGTTCTTCTAGAGGTATCAAGCCTTTGGGAATAACATTATTCTTCAGCTGCAACACGTCCATTTCATTGATCTGCACCTCATCTGTACCATTACCTTTAACATCATCATTTTCTTCATCAATTGAGGTCTCTTTGAACTTGCCTTTGTTTTGCAGAAAATCATCAATCTCCTCATCATCCTGGAACACTTGCCAATATCTTTGATTGTCTGGAACAGTTGGACGACGCTTGACATGGATTTCGAATTTGTTGCTAGAGTTCATTGGGATCATCAAAGTACTTGTTGCGTTGGCAAGAGCATCAGCAATACTATTTTGTATACGAGGCACACATGTCAAGGTGTATTCTGAAAATAATTTTAAAATGTGTAGGACTGCATTACGGTAAGCCCGCATCCTAGGATGCTTTGCTTGATATTCGCCTCTAACCTGCTTGATAACCAATTCGCAGTCGCCATATATTGAAATCCTCTTAGCATTCAGCTTTTTTAGAATCTTTAGGTCGGCAATCAGAGCTTCATACTCAGCTTTATTATTTGAACACTCAAAAGCCAACTTGTAAGAGCATACCCGCACGTTACTAGGGACTTTGTTTGGGGCAAAGAAAGGACTGCGTACCCAAACTCCAATTCCAGCGCCATCATTTCCTACTGCTCCATCGAAATCCATGGTCCACAAACCTTCTTCCTCCTCTTGCAAGTGCTGGAAATCTGTTTGTTGTGCCTTGTCTGCTTGTTTTCCATTACTTTCAGTTGATTGCCCAACGGTGCTCTGTTGTTCTTGTTCTTCTTCCTTTAAAATTCCTCTGAAATTTTCTGTTATTTCCGGAATATCATCTGCTTCTACTAACTAACTATTTATATCATTTAAACTATCTGAATACAAAACAAAAGACTCTAAATCTGTATGTACATAGTTAATTGGATGATTTATTGGTTTCTCCTTGCTTGTGATCATGTACTTCATTTTCTGTTCCCAATACAATTTCCTCATTTGTCCAAACACTGGAATCGTTGCATAGGAGAAATCTAGTTGTACTGTCCCTTTCAATTTCACCACCCAAGACCTGCAAAGAAGCATGCCAAACCTTGGAGGAATGTCTGCTACCACAACGTCCATCAAAACATTCTTCATTGGGAGCTGATCCAAACTCACAACCAAGTCTTTGATGAGACCTATACATCTTACTCTGTTGGAATCAAATGAATGGAGATCATGATATTGCCGGGTGATGTCTAGACCAAGCTTATCCATGTTTGCCTTGGGCATGAGATTGTGAGAAGCTCCGGAATCGAACATGGCGTTATGTAGCACAAAATCATGCACCCTTAAACTGATGTAAAAAGGTGGCACATCACTATCATGAGACTCACCATTTGATGTTGGCCCAAAAATCATTTCGGGTTGATCATCTTCAACATTCACCATGTCAGACATGGGGTCCAAATTCAAAATTTTAGATACTTGTCCTCTATAACTGTTGTTCTTCAAAATTTCAGTCAAGGGGATCGATATTTTCAATTTAGAAATCTCATTCTCTAAATTAAAAGTAGAACTCTTTTCTACCTCTTTGATTGGGATGTATTTCCTTTCCTTTTCTTTCAATGCAACTTGCTAATGTGATTGTTCTGCTGATGGTGATTTGCTGCTCTTTGGACCAACCGCCTCTTTTCCTTTCCTTTGTGTAACTGCTGAATCATTCTTTTATGCCTCAACATCCTTCTTTTTCTAAATTGGTTTGACCGGCACATCTCTATTTCTAAGTGAATATATATTACCAATCGTTCGTTTTTCCAATCAACAACGGGTGGATTAATCAGGCATAAACGCATACTCCACAAGCAATACTTTGAAAGAATCCGAAGTGTATTCATCCATGAAATCGAGCCAAATTATGGACAAACCTTCAAGTTCTGAATCTCCGCACCTCATGAATTCGAAAGCATTCATGTAGCCTCTTTGGTACTCATCTGATTCTTCCTCCAAGACAGTGTTGCTTGCTAGAATGAAATCTACGTCTTTGTGTACAGCTGAATCTTCTACATACTCCTCCTCCTCAGTGAGATAAGTAGGCAAATCATCTGGAGTAAAAAGGTGGTTCTCTTCACCTATTACATTCCCATCCTCATCTGATTCCGTTCCGTGCACAGAATTTTGCTGCAAAGGTGTCTGAACTGGCTGTTGTGCAGTCTGCCCTCAGGCTTGCTGATCTCTCTGTCTTATTCTATATTGTGGTTGTTGCTGACCACGGAAGTTAGGATTTCTAACTTGTGACTCCGATTTGTCAAGTTTCATTCTTTCTAGCATCTACTCTACCTTCTGAAGTAGCTGATCTACCGAGAAAGATTCTTCCTTTGCAGTGACCTTCTTCTCTGCTTTTGCTCTAGCTCTCTTGGTCAGCAGATTTGCTTCAACGCTGACCGCTATCTTCTGCATGTCTTCCATTGTAGCCGGTTCTCTTTCTCTCAATTGATAAGCCATGTCAGCATCAAAACCATCTGGGAACTTCAACATGGCTAGTCCCACAGGTGGCCTTAGATTATCTGGAATTTCATTATAAACTGTATTGAATCTAATGCAATAGTCTTGGACCGACTCACCAGCGTTTCTTTTGATTTGCTCATATTTAGCCAGAATTTGAAGAGGATTCTTTTTCACTTCCCAGCGGTTCAAAAATTGTCTTTGTAGGTCAGCCAAGGTAGCGATACGAGCAGCCGGCAAACCTCTGAACCATTTCCTCACTTCACCTGCAAATGTCTGTACAAAGAGTCTCATTGCCACATTCTCTGCATCGATCTCATGAAGTTAATAGAAGTCTACCATTCTGTCCACATGTTGCTGAGCAGTAAAACCATTAGGAGTGCCATCAAAAAATGGGATTTTTCTTTGGTAATGAGTGGGCATATCATCTAGAATTTGAGGTAAGACAAGAGGTGCAAAACGGGCAGCCATCACTCTTGGTGGATTTGTCCTCGGAGGTGTTGGAGGAGTGTGCACAATTTTTAAGGGGCTAGCAATTAGAGTTTGAAGCTGAGCTACTATGTAGTTATCAATCGACTGGTTAGCCCTTTCCGTCTCCAAGTCTACAAGAAACTGTGGATTGTGGACAGTAGAGTCAACTGCCCTTTCGGATTTGGTTTCGAACAACGATAATTCAAACTGCTCATCAAACTCTAGCTCTTCAATATACTCAAAAATGTCCGGGCATGAATGGGATTTGAGCACGGGAGATATAGAGCTTTCTTGACGACGAATTCTTGAAATCAAATTGGGATTTTCGTAGATGTGCGGAGGGTCGGGATCTGGATTAGCTCTGGTATATCTTCTAGAAGCCAGCGTGCTATTGAGAAAAATCAAAGGACACAACCAACTTTACTCAGCCTATCAAATCCTAAACTTATCATCCGGAAGCTTAGAATTATTAAGAAGCAAGGGGATTGATTTGTTCCCCAGTGGAGTCGCCACTATGTTAGCACCTGAATCCGCCTTAGGCTGAAGGAAGGAAAAATTCAGGGTAACCACAAACCAAGCTCAGTCTAGTAGCTAGCCCTACCAGAACAGGAGAGGGCTCTCTCCGAGTCACACTCAGTGAATAGATAAACGAAATGGCCTGAGATGACTTACAGTGAAATATTTATCTTAGGCTAGTAAGTGAATATGGATACAAGAAGTGATTTTTATGAATGACTGTGTTTCTGGGATGGTATGGGACCAATGGACCTCAATGAACAGAGAATTTAATACAAAGGCACAGATTACTTCGTGAGGCAAGATAGGCAGAGAGTCCAAAAATTTAGTTTGAAGCAACGCGGAATGGAGAGATTTCTTAGGAGGGTGAAAAGGGCATGGGCAACATGAATCCTTTTCAACAGAAGAATGAACACTGAACATGAAATTTTCCCACAGGCAGAGCAATAAAATTGAATTCTACCTTATCTAACTTAGAAAATTTCACTGGAAATGAATATGAAATGAACTATGAAACATAACAAGATACATATGAAACATAAGAGACACATTTGCTACACTCACAACCACATGAATCTCATGAAACAGAGCCACTGCCTTTCATTAATTCTCTGTAAAAAAATATACAATGCAGAAACACAGATTCTTTCACACAGTCTCCCAGAAATTACAAGCCAACCAACCCTTTGCAAAGGGTTTTCATACAACATATAGAATGTATCATGAAGAGATAGAACGCCCAAGGGTTGGGGAGTTACTCAAATCATCACAAAATGAAGGTGGAGAGCCAAACATCAGCTACAGGTGCAGCGCCACAAACATGACAAATGGCTTGGGTGGCCCTTTGCCTTCCTTTGCCACTTGGATAACTGACCATCTGGAGTGAAAATACTTTTAAAGCCACCTTAGGTGCTGAAAAAATGAAGTGCATATGAGGGGGCCCACTTATGAAAAGTCGGGAAGCGAAATTTCGCGAAACAGAGGTATTATGGGCCTTTTTGCCTATATGCGTTGCGCCCTTTTCTGTATGTGTCGCGCAACTTTGAGGCCAGTTTTGAGGCACTTGACAGAGTCCAAAAATGTGCCCAAGTGTGCTCGCTGGAAAGCCTATCCTGTCTACTTTCCAACCCAAGTGGAATTTTTGAATTTGGAGCTCATTTGCCCCTCCAAATCTTCATTCTCCCAAGACTGCTTCCTGTGTGTCAAAATAGGGGCAATGAGGCCATTTTTGGGGTTTTTTTGCCATTTTGGTGACCAAGATCTTCTCCAAATTTCTTGCCCGAGTGCCAGTAGTCATGATTTTTCATGCTGAATCGAAAAATGCAAACCATTTCTCATTTGGAGCTCTCAATCCTACGCGTCGCGCCGATGGTGCGGCGCGTATAGAGAAAAAACCTGTGTTTGTGCCAAAAATTTATCATGTGACCAAAATTTCCCCAAATTCCTTGAAATTTGGGCTGGAGGTCGTCTATGAAGTTCTATGCTGTGCCACAGAAGCTTCAGCCAAGATTCGAAGCCGATCTTTCTTTTTTGCCTCTTTTGCCTCTTTGGTTGCTCTGCTCAATTTAGCCTTCAAGCTCCTTATCCGGGCCTTTGCACTCATGTTCTGTGCCCTGTAATGACAAGCCATCCTCCTCAGTATGTTTTTGTCTCCGTTGGCCTTCTCCAGTCGTCTCTCGAGGTGGATATTTACCCTCTCTAACTAGGACTCACGGTCATTGTTAATCTCTTTCTCCAAGGTAGTGAGCTCAATCCTCCCTTGCTGGGCAGCTTGTCGATTCTCACGAATGCTTTGCAGCTCCATGATTGCCTGTTGGTCCTCAAGCTTCTTGATCCTCTGCTTCTGATAATTGATGGTCCATCTGGCCCTCTCGAAATTGAGTATCAAGTCAAGGATCTCCGCGTCCTGCTCCCGAATAGTCATCCTAAGTCTGGCACTCACCTCATCTGCCTCATCATCCTGAATGAGGATGACATCATCCTATACACCTGATGGCCCCTCATCATGCTTGGGCTTCTTGCCCTTGTCCTGTACCTATGCAGTCGATGCCGGAAGCGAGGCCCCTTCCACCCTGGGTGGAGATAACACTCGCTTTGCTGCTGCAAACAAGTGCCTACTGCCTCTCTGATATGTAACAAAAAATGGCATGATCGTGGTCTCATGGTGCTCATACTGATGAGAAGGACCACCCATCTCCTGCTCTGGCTCTGATAGTACCTGTGATGTGTTGAAGAAGTCACGGGAGATGAATTCCTCCCAAGCAATGCCCTGCAATCCCAACTGATGATCTACCAAAATCCAGATAAGAGAAAAGTGATACACACTGTTAAGCTGCTGCTGAGGGGTCTTATCCAGCATGAAGGTGTGCATCCTCTCTATGTTCCTGCATATGAAAAATGGAAGGTTCATCATCTTCACCCTGGTAAAGTGCATGAGCAACCGGATGTGATAGGCATACAGTCGAGAGAACCTCCCCTCACAGCTGAAGTATTTCATGATCAATCTCATGAGTGGAGCATACTCATCTTTCAAGTATCTGAAGGGAAAGACTCTTGTGAGCTCATTCAAGAATCTGGCCTTAATGTAAGGCTCATAGTGTTGCCTATCCACCTTCTTCTTCTTGTGCCACTGTTCTCCAAAATTTGGTATACCTGTTGCCACTGATATTGCTTCGAGTGTCAATGTGAAAGTGACCCCAGCCGAGATAGACTCACCTCCATGTAGATGCAGCACAAATAGGTGGGCCAACTCATGATGAACTCTAACATTTGCCACGCTTTGACAAAATTCAAAACATGATAGGTGTTGGAAGCATGACATGGTGAGAGGGCATGCGTGTAATTCAGTGAGGGTAGTGGGCTCATCCCTGACATGTTTACCACTCTTGTGATGCCTCTTGGGATCCTACTCTTCTGAGGATGAGTCACTCTGTGTCTCCATCTCATACTCAGACAAATGATGTGATGTCATGACTACAATGTGGACCGTGATTAGGCTGCCTTTTGATGATGGTGTGAGGTTGGGTGCCTTTGTAATATCTGTTACCAAGGGGAACAATGAAACAGAGAGTGTTAGGAAGGGAGTGATGTAATGGGAATAGGGGTTATAGGGAGAAATTTGTTTAGGGATATGGGAGGAGTTTGGGTCTTTTAACAAGGTAGGGTTTGGGGTGTCATGTTGACCAAACAATGGAGGGAAATGGGAGAGGGTTTGATAGTAGTTTAGGGCAAGGATTTTAGGAAAAATGAGATGGGGGAATAAGGGACAGGGGTAGGGTAGGAAAAATCAAGCCTTGGCAGCAACATACACTTATACAACCCTAGCATCAATCATTTTTTGGTGTCTTCTTATGGTCGATTTTATACAATTTGGTGGCATTCAAACATCTCAATAAACACCCTATAGTTGACAAAATTTGATGAGCAAATGATTTTAAAGAACCTACCTCTCAATTTGATAGGCCTCACAAAAATTTGGGAGTGTTTTGGCACTGTTTGGGAACTTTGCTTGTGTGCGCCGCGTGCAAAACCCAGTGCGCCAAGACCTGGGTATGCGCCGCACCCTTGGAAAAACTGAACTGTGGACAGGCTGCGTGTGTGCCGTGCCCTCTGTGTGTGCCACGCCCCTGTCTATATGCGTCACGCCCTGAAATTGCCTCCAATCTTGCTCCAAAATACATGATGCACACTCCAATTTCTTTGCAATGTCTTCCAATGGATTCAATTTGCACAATGCCTCTTATTTTGGTGGAAACTTGTATACATAGGCTTGGAAGTCATGGGTTTGATTTTTGCCTCTTCGAAAACCCATTTTTCTAATGTTTGGGTTTTGCACTTTTCTCACTGACTTTAAAACACACTGCTTTTCACTTTCCCTTTGAAATTTTAGCTCAAATGATGAAATTTTTGGCACTCTTTGCAGGGATTTCACAATAGGACATTTGGCCACGGAAACCATGACTGCATCTGAAACAATCAACTGGCGAATTTTTTGAAAATTTTGTCATAAATGACAATGTTTGACTTTTCTTCAAAACAGAGTTTTGAAAAAGAGTTGAAGTTTATCCACATGACGATGAAGCTCTCCGAACCATAATGGTGTAAAAGCCACAATCTAGCCTGCATGGCTTTGCTGGACATGTTCAAAGACAAAATTGATGAATTCCTAGACCTAGACATAGAAAATGACTTTTGTCCTTTAAAGGACCAGACCTTGACTGTCATGGAATTTGATGATTATTGAAAAACGACCTGAGCCAGCAGAAGCTAGACATGAGGGGGAGTGACTATCATGACCTTCTCCGTCAAATTATGGCATGCCCCTAGCGGAATGCAGCTGGGTGAATGAAGCGGGACACCTAAACTTGAAATGCATAAAGAGTTTTGATCTCTGACGGAGGACTGACCAGACTGACTCTAACAGAACTCTTTAAACACATTTATGTATTTAACCTTTTCCTCTGGAGGTAATGTTTTTTATAATTTAATGAGTTTAGGTTTTTCCTCAGTTCCTATGTTACATTCTTTTATGTTTGCTCTCAAAGGTTTCATTTTCGGTTTCCTAGCTACATCATTCGAGTCAAAAAAATATTCTAAGGGACTAATCCCTTAGGCAAAAAATTATTTTTAAGATTAAGAATTTCAGGATCATCATCCATTATTTCTTTTATCTCTACATTTTCTAAACTATCTACTTCTACTTTAGTGAATTTAGTGGGTTTACCTATATCTGAAATATTTACATCTCTATCACTATCTATGTCATTGTCTACGTTATTTTCTATTGTACAGTCTATATCTATTTTACAATTCTTAAACTCGCCTTCAACATACATGAAGTTATAAATCTAAGAATCTTAGGAGAAAATCTACCAATACTTCAAGTTGTCTAGTATGACAGGCCTGTGTCTAACTTCTGCAATGTACTGATGGTTGGGTTGGAAGGGCAATTTGCAAGTACTAGCAAAAGTGGCAAGACTATGGGCCTGTACATTTTGTTTTCTAGGAATGGCAGTGAAGTTTTTTCCCAGGAGGTCTTTAATCAAATCTAGAACAGTCTCCCTATATTGACTAAGTCTAGGATTGTTTACAGAGTATTCAACATTAATCTATTTAATAATCAGTTCTGAGTCTCCAAGTATGGAAACTCTTTTGGCTCCAAGTTTTCTAACAATTTCTAATCCTAAGATCAGAGCTTCATACTCTGCCATGTTATTGGTACACTTGAAGTTTAATCTAAATGCATGTCCCTCAGAATTATTATTCTCCATATTGTGGATCCACACTCCTGCACAAGCCCCTAGACTATTCACAGATCCATCAAAATCTAGATGCCATAGGGACTCATGAAAAATGTTTTCATTGTCAGCTGTTTTGTATTTCAGTTCTTTAACTGTGATTTGATTATTGTCATGGTCTGAACTGTACAAGATGAAAGAGTCCATATCAGAATGCACAGAGTAGATAGAAAAGTTTGTGGTTTTTCTACACTACTCACCATGTATTTCATCAAGGTATCTCTATATAGTTTCCTTTGTTGGCCAAAAACAGATATGGTGGCATAAGACATATCTAACTGCAAGGATCCTTGCAATTTTTATCCCCATGAGTGAGATAGTAGCATTCCATATTTGGGTGGGATGTCTACAACTACTATGTCCATCGGAATACTCTTTGCAGGGCATTGGACTAGAGTTACACATAAATCCTTGATCAAACCAAGACATTTAACTTGGCTAGAGTCAAAGGAAAATAAATCCTTATATGGTCTTGTAATGTCTAGGTTTAGTCTCTCCATGATAGCTTTTGGTATCAAATTATGGGATGCCCCTGAGTCTGACATAACATTATGCAATATATTGTCATGAATGTTCAAGCTAATGTAGAAAGGAGGGACTCCCCCTTGCTGATGGATACCATTGGCCTCAAGGCCAAACAATAATTCAGGTTGATCGTCATTCAAATTGACAACATATTCTCCCTCTCCTATATTTAAAGTTTCAGTTATCTGTGATCTATAGGATTCATTCGTTACTAACTTGGTCAAAGGAACTGATATCTTTAATTTTTCTATCTCAGTTTTGATGTTGAAAGGGAGCTGAGCTTTGTTTGTTTGGATGAGATCTTCCTTAACAAATGCATTCTGTGTGTTTTTATCTTGTTTCTGTTTGAAATAATACTGAGAGGGGGGGGGTGAATCAGTATTATCAAATCAATAATTTTCTTTCCCAAACAGATTTATATACACTACTTCAGCTAAGTGAACTAGCATGTATATGCGACTGTACTTAAAGCAACCAACGTATATGCAGAGAACTTTTGATTTAGACAATTTATCATGTATTCAACTTTAACCAGTATATTAGAGATTTATTAGACAGTGCAGTAAAAGTAGAATAAAGCATCACACATAACACACATGAACACAAAGATATAAGGTGGAAACCCAATGTGGGTAAAAACCACTTGCTGTTGTCGTCTCTGTCTTCTTTTAATAATAAGAGAATCTGTTTACAATCTTGTACTGGTGCAGACTCATACAAGTACGCAGGCACCCACCTGTAAAAGGCTACAACCTTCTCTCGTTCTCCAGCTACTACTAGAAGGGAGCTACAAACCCCTAGCTTTTGTACTAGCTAATATGTTTACTAGTACATAGGTGCCAACCTACAGAAAACTTCACTCCTCCACTGGGGACCATGTTTCATAAATTTTCAGACTGGATACTCCTAGAACACAACACCACAATCTGAAGGCCACGTTTCATCCAATTTTCATACTGGACCCATCAACAACATTAAAACTCAGAAAATCATAACTGCATCAAATACATCTGTACCAACCAACCACTGAAACTCAATCATTAATTTTTGAATCAACCACAGCGAAATCAATCAATCACTGACAACCCATCATCACTGAAGCAAATCACAATCAATCAATCTGATCATTCAGAACATTGTTACCAAATCATTAGAACAGAACCCAGAACTCCGCAACAACAAATAGAGACTACTGAAACTTTAAACATCATGCTTCATAGGGTATACGCTACTTCCCTGTGTCGAACCAGCATGTATATGCACTGTTACCGAAAGGAAACAACGTACATATATTCAAATTCCAATTTATGATGTATACGCTACTTTTATATGCTTAACCTGCATGCATACACTATTTTACTAAGGTGAACCTACGTACAGATCTGTAAATGCTAACTTAAAACATCACAACTATTCCAGACTTCAGTCATACCCAAATCATCACATTTACAGAATAAAACATGCATCAGTATTCAGATCTAGACTGTTCAAGATCAAAACACATAATGAGAATGCTTCTAAGCCTTTATGATCCCAGTTCATCAACCTTCATCAGCCATATAGGTGCCTCCTTAGATCAGATCAAGCAAACCATCAGAAGCTCATTAACCTGCATATATGATCCAACCCCTCATAAGATGTTCAAATTACTTGCACATTTGGCCTAATGATCTTCTCCTCCTTATATAGTTTTAGGCCTTTCTCAATACCATGGAGCAAAACTACTTAGGACCAATACCTTGGACCAAATACCTCAGATCAATTACCTTGGGTCAAATACCTTGGACCAAAAACTTTTGTTTTCCAAGATATACGCGCTTTTCCTTCTGTGAAAGTGTGTGTGTATGTATACGCTCCTTTTGTTTAGTAAGCCTGCGTGTATACGCAGCTTGGACGAGGTGAACCTGCGTATACCTCTCTTTCTTCATTATTTGGAGTCTGATCTGTAATTTTTTGCTATTGACCTGATGTACTGTGATCTTTCAACTGAGTAAGTTGCCATCAAGGGCAACACCTGTATCATAATGCCAACAATCTCCCCCTTTGGACTTGATAGCAAAAACAATACCAAGTCACTCTCCCCTTTTGACATCAAGGGCAAAGGGTGGACCAAGATATTCTCCTCTGTTGATATATAGTATGATGTCCATGCCCCCCTAAGTACATGTTGAATTATTTGATTGAGCTCCCCCTTTGTACATGTTGAGATGCACTAAACCGTCCATGCTCCCC
This sequence comes from Pinus tabuliformis, assembly GCA_031772625.1. Taxonomy (NCBI): domain Eukaryota; kingdom Viridiplantae; phylum Streptophyta; class Pinopsida; order Pinales; family Pinaceae; genus Pinus; species Pinus tabuliformis. Next base: position 731,666,049 of record CM062815.1, read on the forward strand.
CTGAGCATATGCAGAGTCTGAAAAAATATTTTTCAAAAGAATAACATGACTCTATAACTCAAATAAGTGAGTATGACCTTCTTATCACCAATGACTCATGCATACATCAATTTCCCAACTACATGGGGATATACCAAAATCGATTCATCCACCCAACCAAGTGGGGATATACCAATTCTTTATACATCATTTGTCCAATAGGACTTATTAAAAAAATATCACACCCTAGGTATAAGTATCTACAGCCATAGTTGTATTCAGCAACCATAATGCCAACAATGCAGAATGTGAGTGGAGGCTAATGTTCCCCCTGAACCTGTGCTATCAAGGCATCTTTGTCAGTCAGATAAAAATTAATGAACAAGGCATATCAATAGACTGTAATAATCAACATCAGACAGAGCACTCATATTAGAGCCTGCCCCAATTTTTTTCTTGTTTGAAAAATATATACGCTCCTCGACCCACAGAAACCCGCATGTGTACGCGACTATACTTCATGAAACATGCATATAATAACCTTTCTTGAAAGAATTGGATTTAACAGCAAGATGATGCAGCAAGTACTCCCAGCTTTTGTCTGAGATATTCAAATGTGTCTCTAGGTAGTGGTTTAGTGAATATATCAGCAACCTATTCTTTGGAGGGAACATACTCGAAATTGACCTTTTGTTCAAGCACTTGTTCTCATAGAAAATGGTATTTGATGGGTATGTGCTTGGTCTTGGAATGCATGACTAGATTCTTTGAAATATTGATGGCACTTGTATTATCACATAGAATGGAGATGAGTGGAGTACATGTGATCTAAATTTCTTGCAAGGTTTGCATCATCCAAAGTAGTTGTGTGCAGCAAGATGCAACAGCCACATATTCTACTTCAGTTGTAGATAAAGCAATTGAACTTTGTTTCTTGCTGAACTAAGATACTAACCTGGAACCCATATAGAATGCACCACCACTAGTGCTTTTTCTGTCATCAACACTTCCTGCCCAATCTACATCTGTATATGCATGAAGAGTAACATCTGTATCTCTAGGATACCATAACCCAAAGTCCTAAGTTCCTTCAAGATATTTGAAAATTCTTTTGACTTCCTAAAGATGTGATTCCTTTGGATTTTCTTGGAATCTTCCAACTATTCCTACTACATGCATGATGTTAGGTCAGGTACCTGTTAGACAAAGTAGACTGCCAATCATGGATCTGTAAGTTGGTTGATGTACTATTGTTGATTCATCATTTGAGCTGAGACTACATCTTGTTAGCATTGGGGTACATACAAGTTTAGAATCTTCCATTCTGTACCTTTTCAAGATCTGTTTGAGATATTTGTTTTGTGAAAGAAAAATACCATCTTTATTTTGTTGAACTTGTAGACCAAGAGAATAGGTAAGTTCACCAAGCAAGGACATTTCAAATTCTTGCTGCATTACTGAAGCAAATTTCTGACTCGTGGATTCTTCATTTCTACCAAAAATGATATCATCAACATAAACAATAATAATTAGAAATTTATTAGTTGCAATCTTTGTATATAGATTTCTATCTGTTGAACCTTTTGTAAAACCTTGTTGGTGTAGATATTTGTCAAGATGGTAATACCATGCCCTTGGAGCCTGTTTCAGACCATAAAGGGCCTTTTTGAGTCTGCATACAAGTTTTGCATCATTTCGAAGAATGAATCCTTCTGGCTATTCAATATAAACTTCTTCTTCTAAATCTCCATTCAGGAAGGTTGATTTTACATCCATTTGATATACTTTGAATTTTTGAAAGCTAGAAAGAGCAAGAAACATCCTTATGGCTTCAAGTCTGGCAACATGTGAAAAGTTTCTTCAAAATCTATACCTTCTTGTTGAGCATACCCTTTACAAACAAGTCTGGCCTTGTTTCTAATGACTTCTCCATTTTCATTCAGCTTTTTTTTGAATATCCATTTCGTTCCTATAATATTTTTATCATGATTTCTACGAACTAATTCACAAGTATCATTCATTTCAATTTGCTCAAGTTCTTCATCCATGGCCTTGACCCAATATTCATCTTTGCATGCTTCATTTATATTTTGAGGTTCATTGGAGGATAGTAATGCTAGATAGCTTGAGGTCCCTATAATAGTTCTTCGTGTCTGTACACCTGCCTCTTTTTCCCATAAAATTTGAGTTTCTGGATGATTTTTCTAAACATACCTGGACTGAGTCTTTTCTTCTACCATTATCTCTTCTTCTGGTGCTTCATTTGTTTCTTCTTCAATATCCTTTTGATTTGATGTTGAAAAATAGTTCCCATATTCTTCATTGTCATAATCTTCTGTTTTTATCTGTTTTGGACTTTTGCATGCTTCATCAACTACAACATCAATGCTTTCAACAATTTTTCCAAGTCTTTTATTATAACATTTATATCCTTTAATTCTAGAAGAATACTTTCATCTTCTCTGGGTTCAAACTTACCAAGTTTTTCATCAATCCTTTTGATATAACATTTTCTTCCAAAAACTTTGAAGTATTTTACAGTAGGAGCCTTACCATACCAAAGTTCATGTGGAGTTTAAGTGCTATTTACCCAAACATTTGCTTGGTTGAGAATAGTTATGATGGAGAATGCAACTTCACCCCAGAAGGTTGTAGGAACTCCAGATTCATCTAGCATAGCTTGAGCCATTTTTTGAATAGTTCTATTCATTCTTTCTACCACTCCATTTTGCTGAGGAGTCCTTGCGGTGGATAAATGCCTTTTTATTCCATGTTGTTCACAAAAGTAAAAGAATTCATTCGAGGTAAATTCTCCTCCTCGATCAGATCTGAGGCATTTTATTTTCGATCTGATTCATTTTCAACCAAAGCTTTGAAGGATTGGAACTTTTCAAATGCTTCATCTTTATGCTTTAGAAGACCTATCCAACACATTCTGGAAAAATCATCAATGAGAAAAATAAAGTATTCTTCTCCACGAGGTGACTTTTTCCTTGATGGTCCACATAAATCAGTATGGACAAGTTCAAGAGGCTTACTAGTTGACCCTTCTTTTTCAATGAAGTGAGTTCTAGTTTTCTTACCGATATGACATGGCTTTCATATTGTATTTTCAGGGATGTTGATATCTAGAAGATCATGAACAGCCTTAAATCTTCGTGCTTTTCTTATTTGATAAAATCTTAGATGTCCCAATCTTCTATGCCATAGCCAATTTTCATCATTTTTGCTTAGATATCATTGTTGTTGTCCTCCCTTGAGTATGTATAAGTTGTTTGGAGGTCTTGTACCTTTGATCATGGTCTCTCCTGTATCAAGCTCACGAACAACACATTCGTTTGATCGAAACACCACTTCATTTCCTTGATCACACATTTGACTGACACTCAACAGGTTATGCTTTATACTGTCTACGTACATAACATTTCCAGCTTTAACCTTTTCTTTCAATAAAACAGAGCATTTACCTTTTATGACAGCAGGAGTGTCATTTCCAAATGAGACATTCTTTTCCTTTTCTATGGCATTATATGAGTGAAGTTTTTCTTTGTCACCTGTCATGTGTTTTGAGCATCCACTATTAATGTACCATTGATTTTCTTGTCCTTTTGCAAACAAGGCTATACCACATCTTTCTGTTTGAGATTCTTTCCTTCTCCATATCTTTGGATTTAATGGATTTTACTCCTTTTGAGATGTTTGCCGAAATTTTCTCATGCATTCAGATTCTTCATGACCAAAGTTGTTACAGATTGAAAATTCTATGTTATGAAACGAGCTCAAGAAAAGATAGAAAATTTAGATCAACGCCTTAGAATTCAGCCTCTTCGAGGGGGCAACCTCCTTTACATTACATAAATGAACAATTCTTGGATGATACAAATGAGGAGTCACAATATAACCCAACCAACCTAACAATAATAATATAAAGCCACAAAAATAACAATAGAGGGATTCTATGGGGCACATTAATAACAATATGGGGACAATAGGGGCACAACAATATTAATAAGGGGTACAACTACAATAGTAATGGGGTAATCACTAGTATTATAGGGACCCAACATGCCCCTCTCCTTCAAAAAAGTGTTGTCCTCAACGATTGAGTAGTTTTGGATGCTTCTGTATAAAATTCTCATCCTCCCATGTGGAATCTTCAGCAGATAAGTTCTTCCACTTGATAAGATACTCTGAAATTGATCGATTTCGTAGCTGTCGAGTTCTTGTTTCTGTGATTGCTTCTGGTTCCAATATAATTTTTCCTTCCTCGTCAAGTTCTGGAAATATTGTTTGAACTGGGAGCTTATCTCCTATAACCTTATTTAAACATGAAACATGGAAAACTAGGTGCAATCGAGAAGCTACAGGAAGCTCCAATTTGTATGCCATAGTACCAATCTTTTGCAACACCTTGTACGGACCATAATACTTTGGTGATAATTTATTATCCTTCTTAGCTTGCTTGAGGGACATTTGCTTATATGGTTGTAGCCTTAAGAATACCCAATCACCTACATCAAAACCTCTTTCACTGTGATGTTTATCTACATGTTGTTTCATTCTATTTTGTGCCAACATGAGGTTATCCTTTAAGAGTTGGAGGACTTGTTGTTGATGTTCGATGTGATGTTCCACTGCTTAAACCTTAGAATTTTCTCTTAAATATGATGTGATGGATGGTGGCTGATACCCATAAAGTGCCATAAATGGGGTCATTTTTGTTGCTGTATGGAAGGAAGTGTTATACCACCATTCAGCCAGAGGCAACCATTTGACCCATTGTGTCTGTTTAACAGATACAAAGCAACAAAGATATCCTTCCAAACATTTGTTTACTATCTCAGTTTGCCCATCAGATTGAGGATGATAAGATGAGCTATGAGCTAACTGAGTACCAAGACAAGAAAATAATTCTGTCCAAAAATTTCCAGTGAAAATGGGATCTCTGTCACTTACAATAATCTTTGGGTTTCCATGTAGCTTTTGAATTGTTTCCATAAATGCAGTAGAAACTGTACTGGCTTTAAATGGATGTGATAATGCACAAAAGTGTGCATACTTGGTAAGTCTATCAACTACCACCATGATGACACTCTTTCCCTCAGACTTGGGTAAACCTGTGATAAAATCCATTGAAACCTCCTCCCAATGTTGGCTTGGAATGGATAAAGGTTGTAATAGACCCGGTGTCTTAATTGTTTCAACTTTATTTTGCTGGCAAACCAAACATTCCGCCACAAACTTTTGAATATCTGATTTAAGGCCATCCCAAAAAAATTCCTTCTTAACCCTGTGGTAAGTTTTTAAAAATCCTGAGTGCCCTCCTAAGGGAGAAGTGTGCAATTCCATAAGAATCTTTTGTTTTAGCTGGGAATTCTTACAGAGGTATAAGCGATCTTTGTACCATAATGAATCATTTTTCTAGCTAAATGTATCAGATGTACTGGAATCTTGTTGTAACTTTCGAATAAGTGCCCACACTTCTTCGTCATTCTTCCATTCCTCCCTTGCTTCATTTATCCAATCTGGTTGGATAATAGAAATGGCGCACAACAATGCTTCCACATCCTCATCCTTTCTTGAGAGTGCATCTGCCACCACATTTTGCTTCCCTTTTTTGTAGATGATTTCAAAGTCATAACCCAACATCTTTGTGACCCACTTTTGTTGCTCTTCAGAGGATAATCTTTGTTCTAAAAAGTATTTAAGGCTATCATGATCCGTTTTTACCTTGAAGTGTCTTCCCATTAGGTAGGGTCGCCATTTCTTAAGTGCATGGAGTATTGCCAACATTTCCTTCTCATAAATAGCTTTGTGTAAAAACTTTCCCTTGATTGGACGACTTTCAAAAGCAATGGGTCTTTCATCTTGCATTAAAACAACACCAATTCCATTTCCTGAAGCATCACATTCCACAATAAAGGTTTTTGTGAAGTCCGGTGTAGCTAAGACCGGTGCTTGGCACATTGCCTCTTTAAGATGTTAAAGGCCTTTGTTGCTTCTGGAGTCCATGAAAATGCATCTTTCTTCAATAATGTTGTTAGAGGTGCTGCTATTCTCCCATAATTCTTAACAAACTTGCGATAATACCCTGTCAACCCGAGAAATCCTCGCAGATGCTTTATGGATGTGGGGATTTTCCATTCCTTAATGGCTTTAATTTTGCTAGGGTCTACCTTAACTCCTTCATGAGATACAATATGACCCAGATATTCCACCTCTTGTACTCCAAAGAAACATTTGGATCTTTTTGCATATAATTGTTTTTCCTCCAATAGTTGTAGCACCCTGTCAACATGTTCAACATGATCCTTCCAAGACTTGCTGTAGATTAGTATATCATCAAAAAATACTAACACAAATTTTCTAAGGAATGGTTTGAAAATTGAATTCATCAAACCTTGAAATGTTGAAGGTGCATTGGTAAGGCCAAAAGGCATGACCAAAAATTCATAATGACCCTCATGAGTTCTAAATGCCGTTTCCAGAATGTCTTCAGTCTTCATTCTGATTTGATGATATCCTGAACGAAGATCCAACTTGGTGAAGTAAATTGATCCATGCAATTCATCCAGTAATTCATCAATGACAGGAATGGGAAACTTATCTTTAATAGTGAGCTTGTTGAGCTCCCTATAATCCGGACACATGCGCCATGATCCATCCTTCTTGTGCACCAATACTACTAGAGCAGAGAAAGAACTTTGACTCGGTTGAATTATACCAGCCTCTAGCATTTCTGCAACCATACGTTCAATTTCACTCTTTTGGACATAGGGATATCTGTACGGCCTGATGTTTGGAGGAACACTTCCTGGAATCAGATGAATAGCATGATCATGATCACGAATAGGTGGGAGACCTTTGGGAGTCTCAAATACCTTGGAATGATTGTCCAAGACTTTTTGGAGATCTGGAGAAATAGATGATTCCAATGTGGAAACATCTAGCGAACATAATTGTGCAATTACACCTTTTGTTCCTTTTTTAGAAGCTTTGTCATACCATTAGAGCTGATTATCTTTCCCGGTTTCCCTGCAATACCCCTTAATTCAACTTCCTTTCCTTCCATAGAAAATTTCATGAAAAGTTCTTGAAAATTAAAAGCTATTGTACCCAAGGATTGTAGCCATTGGACTCCTAGTACAACATCAGCACCTCCCATTGGAATGGAAAGCATTGGGCTAGTCAATACATATTCTCCCATGGATAGCTTGATATTATGGCACTTTCCAGAGCAATTTATTGTTCCTCCATTTGCAACCATCACTTGACACTCTGGTGCTAGATATAAGAAGCAATTCAATTCTTTTGCTACCTTACAATGAATAAAATTGTGGGTACTTCCTGAATCAATCAACACTATTACCTTTTTCTTCTTGATTTGTCCTTCTATCTTGATGGTTTGAGGAGTGGTAATTCCCGCCAATGCATTACAAGATATGGTTGGATTATTTGTTCTTCATCTAGGCTTTGTTCCTGGAGTATATCCTCTTCTTTTGACCTTTCTTGCTCCTTTTCTTCTTCCTCTTCACAATCTATGTAGAATAATTTCTTCTCAGCACACTTATGACCTTTAGTGTATTTTCTATCACAACTGTAACAAAGCCCTTTTTCTCTTTTTTCTTCCAATTGTTGTGGTGTCAACCTTATAGGTTGTGGAAGACTAGCAGCAACAACACTTCCGTCTTTATAGTTGTGAGTGGTATGCTTCCTGGTTGCCATAATTTTGCTTTCCATTTTTTTTGCTAACCTGAATGCCTTCTCTAATGAATCAGGTTACCAAAGGTGAACATCATGTTGGATATTATCCTTTAAAGACCCTATGAACACATCAATCCTATGCTCCTCTGGAATATCTTTTACCCTTATGTTCAATTTTTGGAACTCCTCAATGTGCTCCATTATTGAACCCTTTTGTTTGAGACTTATCAATTGGCTAAAAAAAGTGTTGCTTTTTGTATCCTCATAATGTGCTATCAATTCTTCCGTAAAAATTGCCCAAGTGATAAATTGTTTACGAGAGCAAAGCCATTGATACCATACAAACTGATTTGGTTCCAAATATAAAGTTGCCATACATAACTTTTGTGTGTTTTTCACATTATTGAGATCGAAAAATTGCTCCATCTGTAATATCCATGTTGCGGGATCTTTGCCATCAAACTTCCTCATATCGATTTTTGGAATATGGTGGGTCTTCGATCCAACATTAGAGTCTATGGAATCATGATTAACATTTCTTTTGTTCTCATCGTGAGTTTCCTTTACTACCCTTTAACACTTAGTGACCCTTTCTTGTAGCAACTTATTCATATTTATCTTCAATTCTTCCATGTCTGTCTTCAAATCTATTTTCAAATCATCCATCTTAGATTCTGTTCCTTTTTGTGCAAGTGACACTTGTTGCACTTGGTCTTGTAATTTTGATATATCATGTTGCATTTCTTCCTCTTCTTCATGAGTCATGCTAGAGCTTTCAGGTTGCCTACTAGGTGTTTCCATTTTCTTTCTTTAGGGCATCAGTTACTGATAATAATGCTTCACTATGCCCTTTGAATTCCTTTCAAATAATTTTTCAAACCAAGCTTAAGAAAACATTTAAAAAAATATACACACCTTTTTTCACTTTGTAGGAGCTTGATGTTGCCTCTGATGTATCTCTGTAATTTCGGATCATCCAGTTCTAAAATTGCGACCTGCGGTAGCCCTCTATGTCCTCTTTCCAATGCCACCAGTCTGACCCCAATTGGATTCTCCAATGAAGAGTTATGCCAAATCTCCCACAGCGACCTGATTATAGACTAATTCAGTAGAGTGAACTTGTACGACGTGCCATGTGTCCCTGTTTTGACCTTTGGCTCTGAAAAATATATACAAGGAACTACAATCCATCCTCTTTCTATACCTTCTAATGCTAATAGAGAAAGTTATGACGATTTTCCCCAGGTCACCTGTTTTGAATGTAATTCAAGATTCTGCAAAAGGACCAACTTCCTCAGTTCATATCTCCAAAACTATAGCGCGAAAAGTTCTGAAATTTGGACCTGAGATTCATTGCGATGTCTTCTCAAATGGGTTTTTTTTCAGCTTCTGAAACATCGTAGAAAAAAAGTTATAACGAAAATTCTACAGTGACCTGTTTGGAGCAGCAAAACCCTAGAATCCAAAGCTCTGATACCAAATGTTATGAAACTAGCTCAAGAAAAGATAGACGCCATAGAATTCAACTTCTTCGAGGGGGCAAACTCCTTTACACTACATAAATGAACAATTCTTGGATGATTCAAATGATAAAACCTCCTTTCTATATATAGGAGTCTAAGGAGCCACAATATAACCCAACCGACATAACAATAATAATATAAAGCCACAAAAATAACAATAGAGGGATTCTATGGGGCATAGTAATAACAATATGGGGACAATAGGGGCACAACAATATTAATAAGGGGTACAATTACAATAGTAATGGGGTAATCACTAGTATTATAGGGACCCAACATTCTATTTCATTTTCAAGAAGAGAAAAGTTATTATAGGAAATTTTCTTGACCCCTATTAAATTCCTTGGATTTCGTGCTTGTCTAGTCATGATGGTTTTGTAAGAAACACATTGAGCAGCCTTGTGTCCAAAATTATGACATGAAAAACATTGCCCATTAAAGAATTTCCTACGACTATCGAAACTATTGACCTTGTGATTGTAGTTTCTATTGATATTCATCTTTGGAGCAAATTGAGTATGATACACTTGATGTTTGTTGTGGCTTTTATTCATCCTCGGAGTAAATTGAGTCTGATTTATGTGGTGATCTGCTTTATGCTTTTGCTGACGATTGTCATATTGTTCACTGGTCTTTGCTGCATCAAGATAGCTTTTAGTGGAGGTTGACAGCTTCTGTGATTGAGATGCTTCTTCATTATATCCAAGACCTGTCTTTATCAGAGGAGAACATTGCACTTTGATAATTTCATTTAAGGTTTCTAGTCCTTTGGCAAATCTAAAATTGAGAGACTTCGTTTTCTCAAGATCCTTTCTTAGACCCACAATTTCACATTCTGGTTTTTCATTGTGTTTTTCTTTTTCAGCAAGTTGGTATGTCAAGGTATCTATAATCATATTCTTTTCTTCTAAACAGATTTTGAGTTTAGAGAATTTTTTATGAAGGTCATCCTCTTCGAAAGCATCCAAAAATTATCATCGTCATAAGCCATTAGAAGTCGATAGTCATTACTATTTTCATCTTCATCACTATTTGATAAACCATCGCTATCTTCATGAGTATAGTAACTCTTTTTATTTACAACTTGTTTTCTATTCCATTTTGCATATTCCTTCCCTTTTTCATATTTATCTTTATGAGGACATTTAGCAGCATAATTACCGACTTTGCCACAGGAAAAGCATTTGAAGGGTAGCTTACCTCTACATTTTTTGGAACCCCGTTGAAGCTTCTTGACAAAGTTTACCTCATATTCTTCTTCTGAAATATGTTCTGATTCATTGTGTTCTTCCTTTCCTTTTGTTGAAGCTTTAAATGCAGCTTCTCTCACATTTGATGGTCCTCCTTTTCTCTTCTCAAAGGCAATTAAGATTCCATGAAGCTGTGTCATAGTGATAGTCTACAGATCCTGTTTTTCTTCTATGGCAGACACTTTTGATTCAAATTTAGTAGACAAGGATCTCAAAACTTTCTCAACCAAGGTAACTTCCTTTATTTCTTCACCCAGATTCTTCATATAATTGACAACCTCATCTATACATAAGAAGTAACTAGCTATACTTTCATCACTATGCATCTTAAGAGTTTTATACTGAATTCTGAGGGTTTGCAGTTTAGCACATTTTACCTAAGAGTCTCCTTCGTAGCTCAGAACGATTTTGTCCCATATTTCTTTGGCTAATTTGAGCTGCATGACTTTGACAAACTATGATTGTGACAGACTTCCCAATAAAGTATTGACAGCTCTGGCATTGGTTTCATATTGATTTTTACCTGTCGTATCTGTAGGTATTGCTGTTGGAAATGTATATCCTCCTTCTACAATTTCCCAGACATCTGTTCCAAGTGATTGTAGATAGGTTGTGGTTCTTATTTTCCAATAAACAAAATTGCTCCCATCAAAGACTGTCGGTCTGATGGACCCCACACTTTCTTGATTATTGATGATGATGGATCTCCCTTCAAGCAATCAAGCTTCTTCTAAAGGACCTACTCTGATAGCAATTGTTGGAAATAATACTCAGAGGGAGGGTGAATCAGTATTATCAGATCAATAATTTTCTTTCCCAAAAAGATTTATATACACTACTTCAACTAAGTGAACTAGAATGTATACGTGATTTTACTTAAAGCAACCAGCGTATATGCGAGAACTTTTGATTTAGAAAATTTACCATGTATTCATCTTTAACCAGTATAGCAGAGATTTATTAGACAGTGCAGTAAAAGAAGAATAAAGCATCACACATAACACACATGAACACAAAGATATAAGGTGGAAACCCAATGTGGGTAAAAACCACCTGTTGTTGTCATCTCTTTCTTCTTTTAATAATAATAAAATCTGTTTACAATCTTCTATTGGTGCAGACTCATACCAGTACACAGGCACCCACCAGGAAAAGGCTACAACCTTCTCTCATTCTCCAACTTCTACTGGAAGGGAGATACAACCCCCTAGCTCTTGTACTAGCCAATATGTTTACTAGTACATAGGTTCTAGCCTATAGAAAACTTCACTCTTCCACCAAGGACCATGTTTCATAAATTTTCAGACTGGATACTCCTGGAACACAACACTACAATCTGAAGGCCATGTTTCATCAAATTTTCATATGGACCCATCAACAACATTAAAACTCAGAAAATCATAACTGCATCAAATACATCTATATCAACCAACCACTAAAACTCAATCAATTTTTTCTGAATCAACCACAGCTAAATCAATCAATCACTAACAACCCATCATCACTGAAGTAAATCACAAGCAATCAATCTGATCATTCAGAACAATGTTACCAGAATACAGTCATCAGAACAAAACCCAGAACTTTGCAACAACAAACAGACACTACTGAAACTTTAAACATCATGCTTCATAGGGTATACGCTACTTCCCTGTGTCGAACCAACGTGTATATGCACTGTTACTGAAAGGAAACAATGTACAGATCTGCAAATTCCAATTTATGATGTATACGCTACTTTGATTTGCTTAACCAGCGTGCATATGCTATTTTACTAAAGCAAACTTACGTACAGATCTGTAAATGCTAACTTAAAACATCATAACTATTCCAAACTTCAGCCATACACAGAACATCATATTTACATAATAAAACAAGCGTCGGTATTCAGATCTAAACTGTTCAACATCAAAACACATAATGATAATACTTTTAAGCCTTTAAGATCCTGGTTCATCAACCTTCATTAGCCATATAGGTGCCTCCTTAGATCAGATCAAGCAAACCATCAAAACCTTGTTAACCTGCATATATGATCCAACCCCTCATAAGATGTTCAAATTACTTGCACACTTGGCCTAATGATCTTCTCCTCCTTATACAGTTTTAGGCCTTTCTCAATACCATGGACCAAAACTACTTAGGACCAATACCTTGGACCAAATACCTCAGACCAACTACCTTGCACCAAGAAATACCTTGGACCAAAAACTTTGGTTTTCCAAGATATACGTGCTTTTCCTTTTGTGAAAGTGCATGTGTACGTATACGCTCCTTTTGTTCAGTAAACCTACGTTTATACACAACTTGGACAAGGTGAACCTGTGTATACCTCTCTTTCTTCATTCTTTGGAGTCTAATCTGTAATTCTTTGTTGTTGACCTGCTGCACTGTGATCTTTCATCTGAGTAAGTTTCCATCAAGGACAAAACCTGTATGATAATGCCAATATTTTCTCAGTACTAGGAAATTCAGTCTGTGTTTCAACTGTTTTTCTCTAATTTCTCTTGTCTGGAATGTTTTGAGTGAACTGTTTCAGTTTGAGTTTCAGTGGAGGTTATATCCACAATTTTTGGGGTAGAAGTCTCTGGTGTTCCCCTAGGAAGGATTTGTAAAATTTTAGTGACAGGAGCTTCTATTATCTTTTTATTGTGGGTCTGGATTGATCTTTTTGTGGGAGCTTCATTGTTCTATTTACTTCTTAAGTTATACTATTTGTGAACCTCATATATAGCTGACTCATAACCCTGTTTAAAGTCAAATGACTCACTAGATTCTAATTGCAACTGTTTCAACATGTATAACTCCTATTCTTCTTGAGTAAGAAAAACAAAATTTTCATTGTTTAATCCTAATAAGTTTATTTGGGTGTCATCTTCTCCTTCTTGGCTCTGTGAACCCTTAGCATAGTTCTCCTGGAAGGGAGGCCTAATCTGTTGATCTGGTATAACATTCTTTCCAGCATTAGGATTCTTCCTAAATTTGGGGTTTCTTATTGGGGGTGGTTGTTGATTCTCCCATTGAGTTTTTCTTTCCATGTTTTCTAATCTATCCATTATTATTTCTACACTATTTTCTAAATTATCTATCTTTCCATCAGAAATGGAAGTTTCCTCTTTAATTACAACTCTCTTTTCATTTCTCATTCTATCTTTCTTGGCTAATAGGTTGGCCTCTACACTAACAGCAATGCTTTGCATTTGTTCCAATGTTTGAGGGTTTCTTTCCCTTAACTAGTATGACATGTCAGTTTCAAAACCATTAGGGAAATTGATTAATGCTAGGTCAGGTGGAGGCTTAAGATTAGTATGGATTTCATTGTAGATGTTATTGAACCTAACACAATAGTCGTGAACTGACTCATTAGGAGATCTTCTAATGTTATCATATTCAGAAAGTATTTGCAATGGGTTTTTCTTTCTCTCCCATCTATCAAGGAATAATCTATGAAAAGCAGCTAAGTCTACAATATGGACAGTAGGTAAAGCTTTGAACCATTTCTTGACATCCCCAATTAATGTTTAGGAAAACAACCTCATTTGGACATCTAATTCATCTATCTCATGCAACTCAAAAAAGTCAAACATTTTGTTCACATGTTGTTGGGCAGTGTATTAACCAGTAGCATCAAACAAAAATATTTTTCTTTGATAATCTTGGGGGATGGCATGGAGTTGGGCAGGTAAAACTAGAGGTGCATATCGGTCTACCATGGCTTGGATTCTGGCTTGACTAGGGCATAAAGTGATGGTAGTTGAGGAAGGGCTTGAAACTAATGGAGATGAAGTAGACGATGGTGAGGATGGTTGATGAATAACTGGTTTAGGGTAATGGACTGTGGTGGATACTATTGGTGAGGTAGTTCTAAATGAAGGTGTATTTACAGTGAGTGAAAATTGTGCAGAAATTTCAGAGGTATCAGCAGTAAGGGTAGTTAGTTCAATAGATTGTTGAAGGTAAGCATCATCTATATTGCTTATCAATGTAGAGGTCAAAGCTTCTAACTTGTCAAAAGCTTCCAAGACAAATTTATCTAAATCTGGATGGATAACCCTTTTGATTCAATGGAACAAACTCAGGGTCTAAGACTGTTTCATGGATTGCATTCTTAGATTTAGTTCTAAATAATGAGAGATCAAATGACAAATCAAAAGGGAGTTCCTCTAAAGTTGACAAATCCTCCAGGAATGAATTTTCTTTGACTAACTGGTGACTACTTTCTTGAGTTTATACCTTTTTTGGTTTTCTTCGAATTATGTCTCAGTCATCATTTATAGTAGCAAGGTTTGGATCTAGATTGGCCCTGGTATAGTGAGTCTTCTTAGGAGCCATAATTCTAATTTTTTTTAACTGTTTTTTATGAAATTTTTCATAAACAACTTTCGAAAATGACCTTAAGGGGCTTAAGATTGAATTTAGGGTTTCCTTAAAGTTTTATGAGACTGAGGATCAAAGTCCCCAGTATGGTCACCAATGATGTTATCACTCCAAAATTTCTTCGAAGTTGTCAGAAAAAAGAAATGATAGAGGTAACCACAAACCACTTTTGGAGATCAGGACCTAGCCTTCCTAATCTTAGATAGGACTCTCTCTTTATGATTTAACTTTGTTTTAGTTAATTAATTTTAGCCTATTTATGATTGTGCTTGAGTTTTGATTTGAATTTTTGGTGGTGGGATCACTTACTTAGATGAAAAGGGTTGTCTTTTACCATTGGGCTATGGGGTCAAATGTTAGACAAACAAGACTAGATTAAGTTTTAAAAACAGTGTCTAGAGGGCAAGATAGAGGAGTTACTATAGATCTCAACGGCTTGAAGGTGAAATAGTTTCCAATCAGATCCAGGGAGAAATTAAGGGTTAGCTAGGCCGGATCATGAAGAGAAGTGAAAGAGGTCAACCATGATGGGAGAGAAATTAAGGGTTCTCAAATCCGTGTATCATAGGAAAACATATAAATGACTAACAATGAAAAACGGAGTGTACGTAAACAAATTTTGAGTTAAATTTCCAGTTAATTCATTCAAATTTAGAAAACAATTAAGTTTATGAAACACATAAGAAGGTAACAAAATAAGACAAAGAAGATACTTCTCTGCAATAGCTCATCTCATGAATCCTCTAGTGCAATCTTTTTACTACTTGCTCCAATCTGTTGACTTGAAAAGTGGTACAATCACCCTTAGGTTTAAAATCAAAATAACTCTACAAATGTATATCAATCCACCTTCAATACTTTGATTTATGAATTATTTATACAAAAGGAATTTACAAAATATCTCAAACTACATTGAGAACTAATCTAGGAAAAGGAAATATCTTCATGCAAGAAGATGGAGATAGCTATTGAACTGTTGTTTGTTGTCCCTGTTATTTAGGTTCTGTTGTCTTTTAGTCTTTGATCTTTTGCCCTTTAAGTTGCTTGGTTGTTTGGTCTTTATGCTCAATGTCATATTTACTTATGACCTTTCATCTGATACACTTTCATCTAATACTCTTTAACCTTGTTGACCTGTCAATAACCTTTTACTATGTTCTTTTACTTTTTACTGTACATTTATATTTCTACTATGTATTTCCTACAGTAAATCATTGAGTTTTTCCCATGTCTCAGCATCTGGTAATTGGATATTGAGCATTTTTCGGTATATCTCATTTGCCTTTGTGTATTTGGCAAAAGTAGGCTTATTGACAAAAAAGTGTTTTACCTCATGTTGGAGGTAAAACAAGTTTTCAAAAGTTTGGTATAATACTTTTCCTGTTGGTATGCCTCTCATCGATGAAGTGTTTACCTGATCTCTGGCCACTTCCCTGATCTTCTTATTGTAATCCTCCTGTGTCATTAGCTTATCATTTATAACTAAAGGATTTGGTAATCCCTTTTGCCTCAAAATTTCAAACTTAACCATGAACCTATTAATGGCCAGTTGCATGGTTTGACACTTATCCTCCAAGTTCAACATCAAATTCCTCTTAGTGAGGACTCTTTTAACTTCCAAAATTGTACCTGTCCTATCAGGTATCTCTAGTTCTTGCAGTTCATACTTGTTCTTGGAGTTGAGGAAATGAATGATCCTTGCTGCCTCCTCTGGCATATCTCCAAGTTCTTCTTTGACTTTCTGAATGGCTTATGTAGCCTGCTTTATCAAATCAATCTGTTCAAAAATAACTTGAATGGATGGCCAAATATTATTGACAGAGTTAATGATATTGGCCCACAGTTGTTCCTTAGCTTGACCTAGAGGCTCACCCAGTGTTAGCTCTTTCTCCAGGCTTTTGATTCTTTTAGTTATTCTTGTGGCCTTCTGTAGTTCTTCTTTGTGCATGATTTGGGCCAATTTGTAATCTGTTTCTAGGCTGGTGACTTTCTCCTTAAGTCTATTCATCTGAGTGGTTTCAATGGACATTTCTTCCATTGCTTTGACTAGCCTGTTTGCTTCCTCACATGTGGAGCCTGTTGTTGTCGATCTTGTTGCTAATGTAGTTGGTGTAGATGTCGGTAGTGCAGTGGCCATTGGAGTAGTGGGAGCTAAGGATGCTGCCAAAGTATAAGGTACAACAGTGGTAAATGTTGGAATGAAAGTTGCAAGAGCATTATCAAGCTATCTAGTTCTTTCTCCATCTCCTTCAACTAATCATTCAATTGCAGCACTAGGTCCATCATCCCTTCATGATTGCTCTAACTTTCCAGGACCTCCTTTGTCCATGGGTGCTGTGAATGAGGTAGCTTACGCTATTTCTTAAGGGCTGCTATGTCCTCATTCTTCTTCTTGATCCACTGTTCAATAGCCTTAATGTCACTTGGATCAGTAGCCTTATCTTTGGCTTGTGAGGAGGCATTCTCCAATTTGTATTGGGTTGTTACATTATCCAATGAATCTTGTCGCTTATAGGAAGCCATGGCCTTTTTTGTGAGGGTGGAGTAAATCATTTCTCCAGCCTGCTTGTGGAAATATATCTAATCAATCGGATGAACATCCCTGGCCAACACCTCAAAATTAGTCTTCTTGTAGTCTACAGAGGTTTTTGGTTGTTGTACAGTGGGTTGCAAAAATGACACCTGCATCTTGCCTCATTTGATGTCAAAGGCTGACATAAATCTAGTATGGTTTGGTGGTGTAAGCCTGAGGTATTGGGCATATGTCTCTGCTTTCAACTTTTCATTCCTCATCTTCATTTCATTGAATCTGTCTTTGATATACTTTTCACTGTCAGCTGGCCTGAGAAAGGAAGAAACCTCCATACTCTATTGTCTCTCTATCATCTGTGTGTTGGAGGTTGATGGCTGTTGTGTTTCACCTGATGCAGATTCTTCTTTACTTCTCTGCCCCATTGTATCAGTGTCATTTATTTCCTCTGAGGCAATGTTCTCCTCCTATTTAGGCACAGGATTCAACTTGGCCTTATTTCTTAGCTCGAAAATCTCATCAGTAGTCTCCATGGCAGAGCTAGATGCCTCTTCCATGTTCCTCTTAGGATTCTTTTCTTCATTAGTTGGGGTCTGAAGCACAGGATGAACATTCATTGTTTCTCCTAATGCAGGAACCTACAAGAAAGAGCTCTGGTCAAATTGCTTTTCTAAATCAATCAATGTGTTCTCCACATCCAAAATTGTGTTGTCCATATCAATCAATGTGTTTTGCACCCACTCATATTGGTTGGCAAACTGTTCAATGTCTAGTCTTCGGTGGTGGATGTAAGGTTCCAATTTGACCTTAAGTCTCAACTTGTTTATGACCCCATGAGGGTCATAATGCCATATGAAGTTGTTTCTAAATTTCATCTATTGTAGTAACATGTCAACCTCTGGTCCAGCCTCTCTATTGTTGCAAATGAATGGGCCCAATTGGTTTTTCATCTTGAACTGGTTTTCCTTCTTAGCAGATAAGAAGTGGACCTCATCAGAATTGATGATTTGTCTGAAATACTCAAGAGAAAATATCCTCATAGGGAGGTATTTTGGCAATTTATAAGGGGCTAACTAGCAGCCATAAATTATGATCTCAGTGTGGTTCTGGTAGAGGTACCAATCTCCCACCTTGCTGTTCTTTGCCAATAGCAACACTCTCTTGATGTCTTGGTTGATTCTAGGCTGAGTATCAGAAGTCAGCATGTTCATGACTGGGTACACAAAGGAGTCTATGAAGTCTTTGTAGGTGAATGCTGTGGAAAACTTCTAGACCAAGGGTGTCTAGTAGACCACTGATCTCTCCTTTCCCCTGGTGTCCAACTTCTGGATGCTCATAGGGAACTTATCTATCTGGTAATACAAAAACATATAAAACAACACTAAAGAGTATTTGAAAACTCTTTCAGTGGGTAGTCTAGTGAATTGTTCATGCATTCTGTCTGCAATGAATTGAGCATAATCATACATGATAGCAGGAGGCTTGCCTGGAGTGAAAATGGACAAGAAGGCCAGGATGACCTCATCCACATGCTCATCTGATGTGTATCCTAGGATGCATGAGAGCATGGTGATTATGTGTCTGCCAGTTTCTGAGAAAATGGTGGCAGCATAGGGTGGGGTATCTGTAGGAGTATGGCAGTCTTTAATGATAAAATTCTGGAAAATTTGCTTGATTTTCACATGGTCTAAGGTGATGTATAAGTCTAATAGGTTTCCAATGGATAGAGGAGTCTGATTAGGCCTAGATTGGATTTGCAGCATTTGGTTGATTAACTCAGGTGTAATAGTGAATAACAATTGTTGATATGGGGCAACAATAGCCCTTTGGATAGGGACATAACAGGCATGACAATAATGTACAATATCTGGAAAAGAGTGAACTTCTGGGAATGTGTATTTAGGTAAATTGGATTCCGAAAGGTTGATGTCATCTGCATCGTTCAAACATTTGTCCTTGCTCCAACAATGGAGCTTTAGAAGGTGGGATGGAGTTGCAGTATCTTTTATTTGGAAATCCCTATCTGCTAGGGCCAAATGGTCAATCTCCAGGTGAGGGGTTGACACAGGTCTGACATCCAGAAAGGTATGGACAACCGTCTTTAGGATAAAATGTGAGGATTAGGCTTACACAGAGTGTAGAAATGAAGTTTGAATAGATCTCATACAATGAAAGGGGAGTTTGCAGGTCAGAAAAGAGGGGTTTGGGTATTCAGGGGGGAAATACTCTCAATTTAGGGAAAATTAATTAAATTCAATCAATTTAACGTTTGAATTCACTGTACGCTTTCAAATTGATATGGTCATTCTGGTTTCTTGTCAAAATACCTGGAAATGGTGGTATAGGCTGCAAATGGTTTCAATGGTGGCTGCAGAGGGTACTCTAGCTTTAGTTGTGCACTAGATGGCTGAATTGGGTATTCGAAGCGTGTTCGAGAGGTAGCTAGCGGTCGAATTTGGCTGCAGAGACTTAGGGTGGCGCAAGAAGGCTTAGGAATCTTTCACAAAGCGAATGAGTGAAAAGGGTGAAAATGAGCGTCTTTAACCTTTTAGCTGACAACGGTTAGAATTTGGCACGGAATTTAATAATGAACAGTGGGTGGTTTCGGCTTTTGGTGGGGAGGTGGTTTCGGGGGCCATCTCACTGCTTTTAGCAATCGGGCAGTATTTCCCCGAGAGCATGTGAATTAGTGTGGAGTTGACACGTAGCCAAAAGGGGCCCAAGAAAAACCACTCATTTCACGTGCTATTAAGCGGGTAAAGGTAGGCAATGGAATCATCACGATATGGATGTGCGCCGTCAGATCTGGGGATGGTAGATCGGACAGTTGTCACGTGGTGGAGATGCACGAAGGGAACTCGGGCGGAGATTTGCAGGGCCTGGGGGATTAATTACAATTGATTTGTAATTATTTAATGAATAAATGGGGATTAAAATATAATGAACGGGTTAATATAGTGGGACCGTGGTTAACTGCAGCGGGGTTTTGTTAACCACACCAAGGGGTTGGGTTAAAAGGTTTTCATATCGGGAATTAGTGAATTTCCGCATTTAATTTAAACAAGGCAGGAGGGATAGAAAACTTAGAGTAAAGGGGTTTTATGGGGTAAAAGGGATTATGTCGAGAAATATAGGAATGGGGGAGTTAATAAAGTAATGCGGGGGTGGGGGGGGGGGGGGGCGGGGGGAATTTAAACTTAGGATAATATTTTTTAGTGGGTTTTTAGGTGAAATGGGGAAATTAATAAGGGGAAATTGGTTTCTTCAAAGGGGAATGGGTTTCGCACTAGTGGAATGAGTTTGGAGGGTAAATTGCTAGGGAAATGTGTGAAAATAAGGGGCAAGGGTGAAAATGAAGGGAAAAAGGTATTTTCTTAGGAAATGATGGGATAATGGGGAAATTAGTAAGTATGTAGTGGGGGGTGAAATGAAATGAGGGGAAGTTAGCTAAATCAACTTGTGATCATCCTTTCAATTTCATAACTTCTCCTGCACACTTAAACATAGGATTAAGCATAATAAATGTGATTTTTATTCAAACAACTTTGTACTTCTGCAACCTTTCTTCTAGTCACCATTTTGAACCTAACCCAGTATGGTCGCCAGTTTGGAGAGGTTTTTGGTTGTTGTATAGTGGGTTGCAATGACACCTGCATCTTGCTTACTTTGATGTCAAAGGCTCACATCAATCTGGTCTAGTTTGGTGGTGTAAGCTTGAGGTATTCGCATATGTCTCTACTTTCAACTTTTCATTCCTCATCTTTATTTCTTTGAATCTGTCTTTGATATCCTTTTCCCTGTCAGCTGGCCTAACAAAGGAAGAAACCTCCATACTCTGTTGTCTCTCTATGATCTGTGTGTTGGAGGTTGACGGTTGTTGTGTTTCACCTGATGCAGCTGCTTATTTACTTCTCTACCCCATTGTCTCTGTGTCATTTATTTCCTCTGAGGCAATGTTCTCCTCCTGTTCAGACATAGGATTCAACTTGGCCTTCTTTCTTAGATCGAAAAGCTCATCAGTAGCCTCCATGGTAGAGTTGGATGCCTCTTCCTTGTTCCTCTTAGGATTCTTTTCTTCATTAGCTGGGTCTGAAGCACAGGATGAACATTCATTGTTTCTCCTAATTCAGGAACCTACAAGATAGAGCTCTCATCGAATTTCTTTTCTCAGTCAATCAATGTGTTCTCCACATCCGCAACTATGTTGTCCAAATCAATAAATGTGTTCTCCACCCACTCAGATTGGTTGGAAAATTGTTCAATGTCTGGTCTTGGGTGGTGGATGTAAGGTGCCAATTTGACCTTAAGTCTTAACTTGTTTATGACCCCATGAGGGTCATAATGCCATATGAATATGTTTCTTAATTTCATCTGTTGTAGTAACCTGTCAGCCTCTGGTCCAGCCTCTCTATTGTTGCAAATGAATGGGCCCAATTGGTTTTTCATCTTGAACTAGGTTTTCTTCTTAGCAGATAAGAAGTGGACCTCATCAGAATTGATGATTTGTCTGAAATACTCAAGAGAAAATATCCTCATAGGGAGGTATTTTGGAAATTTATAAGGAGCTAACTAGTAGCCATAAATTCTTATCTCAGTGTGGTTCTGGTACAGATACCAAGTACAGGTACCAGTTTCCCACCTTGTTGTTCTTTTCCAACTGCAGCACTCTCTTGATGTCTTGGCTGATTCTAGGTTGAGTATCAGAAGTCAGAATTTTCATGACTGGGTACACAAAGGAGTCTGTGAATTCTTTGTAGGTGAATGTTGTGGAAAACTTCTATACCAAGGGTGTCCAATAGACCACTGATCTCTCCTTTCCCCTAGTGTCCAACTTCTGGATGCTCATAGGGAACTTATCTATCTGGTAATACAAAAACATATAAAACAACATTGAAGAGTATTTGAAAACTCTTTCAGTGGGAAGTCTGGTGAATTGTTCATGCATTCTGTCTACAATGAACTGAGCATAATAATACATGATAGCAGGAGGCTTTCCTGGAGTGAAAATAGATAAGAAGGCTAGGATGACCTCATCCACATGCTCATTTGATGTGTATCCTAGGATGCATGAGAGCATGGTGATTATGTGTCTGCCAATTTCTGAGAAAATGGTGGCAGCATAGGGTGGGGTATCTGTAGGAGTATGGTGGTCTTCAATGATAAAATTCTGGAAACTTTTCTTGATTTTCACCTAGTCTAATGTGATGTATAACTCTAATAGGCTTCCAATGGATAGAGGAGTCTGATTAGGGCTAGATTGGATTTACAACATTTGGTTGATTGACTCAGGTGTAATAGTGAATAACAACTGCTGATCTGGGGAAACAATAGCCCTTTGGCTAGAGACATAACAGGCATGAAAATAATTTACAATATCTAGGAAAGGGTGAACTTTTGGAAATGTGTATTTAGGTAAGTTGGATTCCCAAATGTTGATGTCATCTGCATGGTTCAAAAATCAGTCCTTACTCCAACAGTGGAGCTTCAGAAGGTGGGTTGGAATTGCAGTATCTTTTATTTGGAAATTCCTTCCTGCTAGGGCCAAATGATCAATGTCCAGGTGAGGGGTTAACATAGATCTGACATCTAGAGAGGTCTGGGCAGCCATATTTAGGATAAAATGTGAGAATTAGACTTGTACAGACTATAGAAATGAAAATTGAATAGGTTTGGTATAGTGAAAGGGGAGTTTGCAGGTCGGAAAGGAAGGGTTTGGGTATTCAAGGGGGAAATACTCTCAATTTAGGGAAAATTAATTATATTCAATCAATTTAACATTTGAATTCATTGTACACTTTCAAATTGAAATGGTCGTTCTGGTTTCTTGTCAAATACCTGGAAATGGTGGTATAGGCTGCAAATGGTTTCAATGGTGGCTACAAAGGGTACTCTGGCTTCAACTGTGCACTGGATGGCTAAATTGGGCATCCGGAGCGTGTTCGAGAGGTAGTTGGCGATTAAATTTGGTTGCAGAGGCTCGGGGTGGTGTAGGAAGGCTTAGGAAGCTTTCACAGAGCAAATGAGTGAAAAGGGTGAAAATGAGCATCTTCGACCTTTTAACCAACAACGATTAGAATTTGGCGTAGAATTTGATAATGAACAGTGGGTGGTTTTGGCTTTTGGTGGGAAGGTGGTTTCGGGGGCCATTGCACTGCTTTTGGCAATCGAGCGGTAGAGAGCACGCGGATTAGCGTAGAGCTGACACGTAGCCAAAAGTGGCCCAAGCAAAACCACCCATTTCACGTGCTATTAGGCGAGTAAAGTTAGGGAATGGAATCAGCACGATATGGATGCATGCTGTCAGATCTAGGGGTGGTAGATCAGACGGTTGTCGCGCGGTGGAGATGCATGGAGGGAAATCGTGCAGAGATTTGTGGGGCCCGTGGGATTAATTACAATTAATTTGTAATTATTTAATCAATAAATTGGGATTAAAATATAATGAATAGGTTAATACAGTGGAACTGGGGTTAACTGCGGTGGGGTTTTGTTAACTGCGCCAAGGGGGTGGGTTAAAAGGTTTTCATATTGGGAATTAGTGAATTTCCACATTTAATTTAAACAAAGCGGGAGGGATAGAAAACTTAAAGTAAAGGGGTTTTAGGGGTAAAAGGGATTATGTCGGGAAATATAGGAATGGGGGAGTTAATAAAGTAATGCGGGGGGGGATTTAAACTTAGGATAAGGGGTTTTTTAGTTGGTTTTTAGGCGAAATAGGGAAAATAATAAGGGGAAAGTGGTTTCTTCAAAGGGGAATGGGTTTCACACTAGGGAAAAGGGGTTTTTGGGTAAGGTAATGAGTTTGGAGGGTAAATTGCTAGGGAAATGTGTGAAACCAAGGGGCAAGGGTGAAAATGAAGGGAAAAGGGTATATTCTTAGAAAATGATGGGATAATGGGGAAATTAGTAAGTATGTAGTGGGGGGTGAAATGAAATGAGGAGAAGTTAGCCAAATCAACTTGTGACCATCCTTTCAATTTCATAGCTGCCCCTGCACACTGAAACATAAGGTTAAGCATAATAAATGTGATTTTTCTTCAATCAACTTTGTACTTCTGAAACCTTTCTTCTACTTACCCTAACATTTTTTCTTCACTTTAGTGGGTGCATTTAAGCTAGCAAACCCTTTCTTTCCTTTTTATTTTGAAAAGTAAAGTATCTAATTCTAACCTTATACCCTCCAATGGCTCAAATTAAGCTTATGAGCACATTTTATTTCTCTACCTAACTACTAATTTGCCAAGATTAAACAGTTTGGCTAGATCTTTATTCTATATCTATAAACATGAAATTCAAAGCTTGAAGTAGTCAAGATCAAACAGTTTGACTATCATGGGTTGTGGCATTTATGACAAGCTGCACACAACCATTATTTTGGACAGTAAAGTAAAATGTAGTGGCACTTAGACTTGCACGCTTTCATGATCTATTTTTGTTTGGGGTTCATATTTTTTCACTTTTTTGATCTTTTCTTATTATTTTTGTCCTTTGATATTTCCTTTAGGACATACCGTATTTACATTTTTAGTTTTTAATATGGAAAACATTCACAGAAAATAAAAGGTATGTATAATATTACAAGACCAACGACAGTCAATTCAAAATTATGAATCCTATTAATATAAGACCCTAACAGAGGTCCCTTTAATTAGCTTCTAAACCTCCGTGAACTTTTACGACTGTCTTTCACGGACCCTAAATAGGTGAATCCACTACTTACTCGCATCAAAGATTACTTATAACCCAGTAATTACTCAGATCAACTTACGTGTTAAATATCTTCAACATACAACAACATAATCACCGCATAAATAGTTAACAGTAAATTCTTGCATATAACAGTATAAGTCGTGTAAAGTCGCCCATAAATACATCATTATTTCATAAACCCATTATAACATAAGGCATATTATTCATATAAACAAAAGTAAAGAGATAAACACAAGTATTTCTGCAACAATCTTCTTTATTAATACTTAGTTCTGCTTACAGACTCAAGACTTTCCTGTGCACTCAGCTGCGGACACTACTCTAGGCCTCTGCACACACAGTTGCATAGCCTTTCTTCTACTCTAATACTTCTACAATCTTCCTTCTATTGACCCATTACATTCATCTTCATCCTCATTTTCTTTCTTAGACATCCTAAGACACACCTATTTATACAATCCCATGGTTCTCAGACCATGAGTAGATCTTCAAAATCCAACTCAACTTACATAAAAGAAGGGTAAAACCCTTTATGACTCTTCAATTATCTATGCGCTCCGCGACCACAACTTGCAGAGACTTTACATCCTTATACAACATAAATTGGGCTTTTGCCCTAAAATTGACCCGAGGGGACCCCATCCCAACACATAAGTATGGTCAGCACAGAAAACTAAAGTTAAGGAGCTCATAATTATGTAACATTTCATTTGCAAAGGAGGATTCACACATGAGATCATCAAAAAGGAGGACACACTATAAAGCAATTGAGAGAAATAAAATTATGACAACCCAAAGTGACTAATGAATGTAGGAAAGTATGTATTTGTAATTATCAAAAGGAATGCATTAAATTGTCAAGAAGTTAATGCAAAAAAGGGTTATGATTCTAGAATAGAGAGGTAGGGATGGAAAATGATAGAGGTTATAGGAAATACAGAGGTGACAGGGACACAATGGTGGAAATTGACTAGGATTGAGTGATTCTCAAACAATAAAGACCACGGAGAGATGGCATAGATGTTACTTAGACCATATGGAGCAAGTTGGTAAGAATAAATAGGCTCATGAAGCAATTAACACTACATCTATACGCACAAGATTAAATACATTATTGTGAGTGCATTATTTCCCAGTTGTCCGTTACTGCAAAGGTACCTTTTTTTTCTAATCTTTTTTGGTACAACATTGCTTTGAACATTTGCTATATGTGGATGACAAGGTTGAGTAAATTTATTGAACATTTGTTATATGTGCATGATATCTTTTAGGTTTTTTCACCCTAATATTTTATTAATTTCCAAGTAATGTTTTGAGCACATAAACCATACCACGATATATATTATTGTGTTAATATCATCCACCTCTTATTATCCATATGGTGTGAGATTATTACAACACACCATGATATATATTATTATTAAACAATATAACAACTCATGATGGGGTCATATGCCATGTCAATTTTTTTTTATAACTCGAAACCTTTTCCCGGTGGAACCTTCAACCAAGTTTTATGGTTGTGCTATAGCAGATATGTGTAGTAGTATTCTCAACGGGCGGTGTCTTTTTTTTAATTCAATGGGATATTGGTATTCCTTCACACTTCATGTGTTGACCATGGTTTTCATTACCGTGGAAGTTTACTTAAATATTCAGTTTGGTCCATTTCATTACCATAATATTTTGATCAAATGTTCTTGGTGTTAAAGTTTGGTTCATTTTATTATTTTGGAAATTCGATTGAATATTCATGGCATGGAAGATAGGTAAATGTTTCGATTAGCTCACTAACCATAATTACATTTAGTGAGAATTTCCTAACGAATGAGGTGAGCACATTTAAGTTAGTTGGATTTATTGTAGAGAGTGCGACATCCAAATGTTGTTTAGTTTTTTTGGGTGTTGTCACTTAGAGCATTCCCAAGATGATTTACATAGGGGATAAGTTAACTAGGATTCATTTTTGGGTTTGAAGTCGGCTGTAAGAACTTAAAATTATTATAGATCCCAATGAGAAAGAGATTGAGTCCATTGAATATTGTTTTGAATGTTTTTTGAGCAATTGCAGGTCAAGTTGTCATAGTTATTTTAAATTTTTGCCTCATCACTAGGTTTTTTATGATGGCATGTACATGTGGATGACTTGGGCCATGTTATTTTATTTTTTTTCATTATAGGTGAACTCGACATGAAGAAACCTTCAAATCGCATGGTCTTCTCTCCTAGAATGATCCGGGTCCTGGTGTGACAAAGGACCCTTCCAAGACCTTTTTCTTTTGTGATGTGTTAAATTGAATTTTTAAAATAACATAAATGAATACATGTGCATGTTGTAAATAAGAGGAACATGACAATAATCAACACATTAAAACATAAGCCATTGATAATGGAGTTCGTCCAAGAGGGACTACAACTTCGGGCCCCGGTGTCAAGATGGTGTAGGACGTTGCATTAAGTGTTGTCAATAGTGATGATGTACATAGAGATTATGTCACTATCATACAAGGAAAATTCCCTCACGCAGGAGTGGCTCCAAGATATGTTCCACTACAGGAACTCTCAGTCAAAATACTCCTATCAGTATGACACAAACTCATGCATGATGAGCATCCCACCTGTTGGGTATACGACCAAAGTCCCACATTGACTAGAAGTGGGGAGGATCATTGGTATATAAGGATGGAAAAATATCTCCATTGGTATGAGGCCTTTTGGGGTAAAGCCCAAAAACAAATCCATGAGGGCTTAGGCCCAAAGTGGACAATATCATACCATTGTGGAGATATGTGGTGTCCAGAGTCCTTACAAGTGGTATCAGCGCCAAATTCAAAGTTACCCAAGTGGATGAATCCTCATAATGTTGAAAAAAGATGGTGAGCCCCGGTAAGCCCATGGATGAGCTCGGTTAAATAGGCGGTGTGCTCCGGATTCTTCATGGACGTGTCCTGGTCCCAACACGATGAAGAGGAGTTGACCTAGGATAGAGCAAGCTCTCGAGGCAGGTGGTGCTACCATGTAAGGCGTGTGCTTCCAACGCATTGGAGCGGAGAATCTTGGTTGGTAGAGAGGGGAGAATCCTGCGGATGGATAATCGTTTGAGGGGAGGCTCGATGGTCCTTTGTTCAAGGGGAGGATTGTTGGGTATACGAACAAAGTCCCACATTGATTAGAAGTGGGAAGGATCATGGGTATATAAGGATGGACAAATATCTCCATTGGTATGAGGCCTTTTGGGGTAAAGCCCAAAAATAAATCCATGAGGGCTTAGGCCCAAAGTGGACAATATCATACCATTGTGGAGATATGTGGGGTCCAGAGTCCTTGTTGGGTATACGACCAATGTCCCACATTGACTAGAAGTGGGGAGGATCATTGGTATATAAGGATGGACAAATATCTCCATTGGTATGAGGCCTTTTGGGGTAAAGCCCAAAAACAAATCCATGAGGGATTAGGCCCAAAGTGGACAATATCATACCATTGTGGAGATATGTGGTGTCCAGAGTCCTTACAAGTGGCATCAGAGCCAGATTCAAAAGTTAGCCAAGTGATTTAATCCTTGGAATGTCGAATGAAGGTTGAGCCCCGGTAACATCACAATGGGATCCGTGGATGAGCTCAGTTAAACAGGGGGTGTGCTCTGGATTCTTCATGGACGTGTCCTGGTCCCAACACGGTGAAGAGGAGTTGACCTGGGATAGAGCAAGCTCTCGAGATAGGTGTTGTTCCATGTAAGGCGTGTGCTTCCAACACATTGGATTGGAGAATCCTGGTTGGTAGAGAGTGGACGGATGGATAATCGTTTGAGGGGAGGCTCGATGGTCCTTTGTTCGAGGGGAGGATTGTTGGGTATACGACCAAAGTCCCACATTGACTAGAAGTGGGGAGGATCATTGGTATATAAGGATGGACAAACATCTCCATTGGTATGAGGCCTTTTGGGGTAAAGCCCAAAAACAAATCCATGAGGGCTTAGGCCCAAAGTGGACAATATCATACCATTGTGGAGATATGTGGTGTCCAGAGTCCTTACACCGCCAACATGGCATAAAAGGGATCTCAATGAAAACATGCATGATGACAACCTGAGTATCCCATCATCATACAACAAAGGGACCTCAAAACATAACATGACAACAAGTACATCACATAGACAATTCCGTGCCACATCAAGCAGGAATCATGAAAACAAGTAATAAACAAGATCCCACATCAAGCATCAACAAGGATCTGTCCAGCACAATGCATAAAGAATAAGTACATGAACACATCATATACCTCACAACCAAGGGCCATCTGAAGAAGTGGATGTCAAATTGCTTAATTTGTTTGTGCCATCGATCTCATGGCATCAATCGCATGGAAATGGCTGCTCGCACCTAAATGCTGACACCTATGCTCCACTTAGAAAAGTGGCTGAAAAATAGAATGGGAAAATGAAAAATCTGAACACACCATCATATTTGTGGTGTCGAATAGTGCAAAATCAACTGTCAAATTTCTTAATTCTGAGAAATTGAGAATCTGGGGCTCAAGGGATCTTTTAGATTCCCCCTAGATTCCTCAAAGATTCCATCCTCCGGGTCCTCCGCAAATCGGCTGCTCAGATCAGGAAACTCACTCCACCATCAGGTTCATGTCGCTCAGAGGTGTAAGATTGACATAAAATTTGTCCAATTTGGACACTGCAAAAATTTCACCCTCTTGGAAATTTTGCCCAATCATGGTTCTGCCTGTGTTTTTCTCAGGCTTATGGTTCCACCTATAAAACCATTAAAAAATATTATATCTTGATCTGCGTGCCCACTCCTGGTTTCTCCATGTTTCTCTGCATCACGTGGCTCCATTCCCGTTCCACACCTTTGTTCTCAAATCCGTTGTTCGGTCCTTTCTCCCTCCATGCATGTAATTTTAAGGGTTTATATAAACAAATATGGGCAAAGTTTACCAAGGAAACCCTGTGGCCCAATGGTCAGTAGATATATTTGGAGCACGGAGGTCAGGGGATCAAATCCTGCCCCCGCCATATATAACCAAACACATTTCTTTTAAAAGCATATGTGTTTTGTTTGTTGGTTCGTTGTATTAATGGTTTCGTATTACATGGAAGGTTGCGTGTGTATGAAGGTGCTTGGGAGGTGGGTCGGACGCACCATCCGGGGGGGTTCGAGCACCCCCACCCTCAGCTTTTGTTTGTATATGTGGTGTTTCGAGGTGTGGGTCGGGTCCACCTGAGGTGGCCCATGCCCACCCCATGTTATATGGTTATGTGTATAGTGGGATGGTTGGAGGGCTCGGCGGGGTGATGGCTGCCGAGCCAAACTTAAATTTAATTTTTTTTTTGGTGTTATATTGTTTTGGGGGTGGTGGGGGTGGTGGCCCTGTTACACTAAAAAATGTCACCATGGCTATTTACAGTTAGTATGGCTCTATCAACAGTAATGCTATCCTCCTGGGCAAGTCTTATGCCTCTGCTCTCCATGTCAAACTCCAAAAAGAGAGAAAGTCTTTGTAAATGTGTTTATCTCTGGGTACGCAGGTTCTCTCAACCTTACCTGCGGATACGCACCTAATGCTCACAAAAGCTGCGTACTTGTACGCTCTGTATGTAAAGGGGCAGGTGCGTACCCCTGTAAAGGTCAAAAGGCGTGAGTTTCTTCTTTAAAAAGTTACTTGTGGTCATTTCTAGAGCATTCTAGAAGGTTGTTCGACGTGTATTGAGCGCCTCCAGATGGTTCATGTACCCCTATGAAAGAGGAACTTATCCCATCAAGAGAGGAGCTATCCCATCCAAAGAGGGGATTATCCCATTGATGGTGGACCTGATTAACTTCCTCTTGAGCACTATAAATACAGGCATTGGGCCAGAAGGAGAGGAGGTTGGAAGCTAAACATTTCTAAGGGTAGATGCTGCTTGAATTAGGACTCCCATTTAGAAGCTTGTGAGGAGAGATTGCCATCTTTGCTTGTTCTATTTGGAAGTGGGTGAGCTTTGTCAAAGTAAAGGAGAACTCTTGATGGACCCTGGGAGGGACTTGCACAACACCAAGGCTCAGGTTGTAATTGTTCCTCTTGTTTCCTATTAATGCAAATGAGTCCATTCTTCTCAATAACTTGTTATTTATGAGTTGTTTCATGTACTCCTTGGTCTATGTGTTAAATATGTTTTATTCTATGAGATTATCAAGTGCTATTTAATCGTTTGATTGTTAGTGAATGCAGGTTTCGAAGTGAAGGAGGAGCTCATCCGGATCAGCGAGGCTGGACTGTTACAACAGCGTTGGACTACAGGTAGGATCTAAACACTTGATTTCTTGTATAGTAAATGCATGTTTAGAGAAGGATTGCTCTTGTTTGTCTTGTTTGTCACTAGAGAGTCTTAGGCTCCTAGGGAGGTTGGTTGTGTCCGCACTATCGACTCTTTCCGCCTGAAAAATTGGCGACTCCGCTGGGGACTCCATTGATGTGAAAGTCTTTTCCTTTGTATGCAACTTTGATCTGAGAAAAGTCATTTATTTTCTGGTTTTTGGCTCTGTGACTTTGTTTTTGGGTGGGTTAGCTTAGGGTTAGATTGAATTTGGTTTTTCTTGAATTTTCCAGTAGGACGCACCCTCTGAGTATTGCACAGTGCATCCCTGTACGCACTGTCGCTGTGTGCACAGAGCGGGCCCGCACCTGTCTTAACGGGTTGCCTGCGTACCCTGCTAAAAATTAAGAAATTTCCATTTTTTACATTTTTCCTCTTAGATTTTGCTTTTTCTTAGTTTTTACTGCCCAGATCCATTAGTCTCCTGTCAAAGATCTTCACCTAGGCTTGTTTCATTGGCATTTCTGCTCTAAGCTTTCATCAATTGGGTGTTTTGAGTCTCTTTTTTGAGAAATTCTTGATTTGTTTTCCTTTGGTCATTACTTGGAGGTTTCTCTCAGTCCTTTCACAATTTTGCATCTTTTTGCTTTTGTTTTTGCAAAAAAAATCCCCCCTCATTCGCCGGGGGGGGCTAAATTGTGTATGAGTGTTAATCGCCTTTGAGTGTTTTTATTTTTGATCTTTGGAACTCTCACCCAATTTTCTCGACTTGCACTTGATTGGTTCTTAGATCACATTAGAATCGTCTTGTGTTTGAGAATTCTCTTGCATAGATCACATTTGCATAATTAGAATTCTCATTTTCGGAATATGAATGAAAAATGTGCATAGATTACATTTGCATACTTTTCAAGTGAATTGTGCATAGATTACAATTGCATAGTTTACATTCTGAAAAATTAATCGTAGATTTAGATCAATTTTCTTTGATTTGAATTTACACAAAAATAAAAATAAAAAAAAATGGTTTGGAATTGATTTGCATTAGTTTTTCTTGATGAAATTAGCGCATTAGAGAATTTGTTATATTTTCTCTTTGTGATCAATTTTTGCATTGTTGGAAGTTAACAGAAACTCTCTCCTTACTTTAGTTAGGATTCATCGAATTGAAAAGATTACATTATCATATTCGATTGCATTCAGTTGAGTCGGGTCATAACACCATTGGTTTCGTATCCATTTACCCATTTGAGTAAAAACAGCCTTAATAACATAGCGCTTAATTAAAATTCATCTAGTAATTTTTACATTTCTAGGGCTCTGATACACCAATATAGATCAGGCTAGTGTCTTGGAGTAGGAGAGTAATTAACTCTCCAAGACAACAAAACCAAACAAGTAGCTCATCTTGTGGTAGGATAAATCCAACTGTTTCATTTGTACTCTGGGAAATCTCCTCTTAAAGGAGAAGCACGAGCTCGTGTCCGAACCAGTGAGGGGATCAATCCTCCCTCGTTGGGAACGACGCCAGACATGCACGTATTACAAACGGTAAACCTCGGATTAACCATTGTCGAGGAGCCAGGGGTCACTTGTCGGTAAACCTTGGATTATTGTCAAGGAGCCGGCAACGGGATTGAGCTTGATACTCTGCCCTTGCGTGCTGTCGGAGTGTAGATTGTTCACCCAAGTGCATTTGTTGTTGTTGGTGACCTTAGTGACCATTATCTTTAGGGTTCTACCCAAGGTGACGGTGGAGGGAAGATCCCACTGTACCTGGAGCAGACGTCGGCTAGACTCACTTGGATTTTCTGGGGGGTTCACTTCACTCGAGACGGTTAAAGTGGAGGAACTTGGTCCAGTCTATTCATTAAGCAGGTTGTCGGGGTAACTGTTCCACCCGCCACTTCTGTACTGAATTCTGCGATATTGGATTTCATCCCCAACTAGTGTTTTCGATCCGGGAGGTTACTGTTTGTGTATGGTTTGACTCCTAGATTTGATAGCGCGTGTTAATTTGTTTGTTTTTACTTTTAGAGACCATAGGTGTGAATTGTGATTTGTTAATTTTAGTTATAAATTGTTAATAAAATTCACTGAAGTTGAATATAATGGCAAATGTTCCGGAATTTACCAACCTAGGAACCCCTCCTAATGAGAATCCTAGTACTTTTCCTTACTTTGGAAATGTTGGTCCTCCTTATATGGCTACTTTGTCATTACCTGGATTTACAATAGGATTACCGATATGGTTATTTTCAACTTCGTTGGCCCAAAGTACTCCAATTGTTCCATCTCAACCGGATGCTTCACCTCAACAGAGTTCACCATCTCAACATCACCAACCTTCTGTTGACCCTTTACCTTCTTCGCCTAATTTTTCTTCCTCCATTTCTTCCTCTTCGCCTGGTAAAAGCCTTGATGCTAGTAACCAGGAGGCTAAGAAGAAGAAGAAAGGGAAGAAGAAGAAGAAGAAGAAGAAGCAAGATAAGAAAGAAGTCAACCAACCAACCATGGTTGTAAGTGTTAGTTGTGTTGAGGAAAATTCCGACATGCACCGTAAACCCAAATACCCTTGCAGGCTTTGTAAGGGTGACCACTTCCTTGTCAATTGTCCTGGTATTCCAAAGGTCTTGGAAGTATGGTCAGAAAAATCTCATCAACTTTCCATTGATCCATCAACCAGTGATAGTCAGGTTCCTGGGAAAAAGGGTAAAGTTAGGTTTCCTTGTAAGTTATGCAAAGGGAGTCATCAAACTCACATTTTCCCTCACATGGATGAAGCCTCAACATTGTTGGAAAACCTTACTGTTCCACAGCAAGAATTTCCAACTAGTTACCGTAAACTTTCTCCCAACCTACCGTCAACTGACGAAGTGATTGATTTTAAGTATGGGGGATTTACGCAGTGCATTATATTAGATATCATTTTTGGGATTCAACTGCATTAAGTAAGTCATTCAAATGTATGACCATTTCCATGAGAGGTAGTCGTAACTGACTAATTTCTCATGATTTTTGAATAGTTCACTTAGCACTCATTGATCTTAATTCAAGTACAGTCGATCACACTCTCCCATTGGAGAGTGAAACTCATGTCACTCAAGTTGATGATCCATTAGTTGATCAAGTGGTCGATTCAATTTCACATTCGGTCGATCCCACTTTCCCTTTAGAGAGTGAACTTCATACCGCTCAGGTTCTTCTTGTTACATCAGATTCTTCTATGCCGGGGGGAATTTCACCTGTTTCTACAGAACCCCCTCCAAGTACTGAGGTCTTTTCCTTTGATTGGAATAGACTGAAGGAACCTCGTCTTCCTTCCTCCATCCCTTTCCAAATCATTGTCAAGGCTGGTGGTAGGGACATACATCGTACTCAGGTAGATGAAGGTGCTTCTGTTAGTATTTTATCCTCAACTGTTTGGAAAGCTTTGGGTTCCCCTCAGCTTGCGCCCATTACGCAGAATCTGAAAGCTTTTAACAGAACCATTAGTGAACCTTTAGGGATCCTTCCTAATTTTTCTATTACCTTGGAAGGTAAAACTGTCTGTATTGATCTTATGGTAGTTCGAGGTCCCTTGGATTTCAATTTACTCCTTGGGCGAGACTATGTTTATGCAATGAAAGCTGTCGTATCGACACTCTTTCGCGTGATGTCTTTCCCTCACAATGGCAATATTGTGACTGTAGACTAGCTTTCATTCCCTAGTCTTGTCTCAACTACCAATAATACGACAGCCCTAAATGTTTCTAATTCTAAAGTGGTATCTACCCTGCCACGGGTTAATTATGTGGCAACTGGTCCCATGTTTTCAGTTACCGATGTAAGTGAGCCTCTCACTGTTGATTTAGATCCGGTAATTGACATGGAAAACTCTATGGGATTATTTGAACACGATGTTCTTATCCCTTTTGAGTCCCTTGACATGTGTTCCTTCCAGAGAAGTATTCTTCCTTCTGATGAAGACCTCTTGGAAGCCATGATCAAGGTGTGTCCATTGACATGTCTTTCTTCCAGTTGGAAGCCATGATCAGTGTGTGTGAGGAAAGTTCCTTTTACTGTGTCAACCTCGTTAAAAAATGAATCAGTGTGTGCGAGGATCATTTTTTCCTGTATCAACCTCGTTAAAAAATGAAACAGGCTAGTGAGAAAAGTTCCTTTTACTGTGTCAACCTCGTTAAAAAATGAATCAGTGTGTACGAGGAAAGTTCCTTTTACTGTGTCAACCTCATTTAAAAATGAATCAGTGTGTACGAGGATAGTTTGTTCCCGTCTCAACCTCGTTAAAAAATGAAATTGGATGTTGTGAGGATAGTTTCTTCTAATCTCAACCTCGTTAAAAAATGAAACTGGAAGTTATGAGCATAGTTCCTTATCTTGTGTCAAGCTCATTAAAAAATGAAACAAGGAGTCGTGAGGATAGTTCCTTTTCCTGTGCCAACCTCGTTAAAAAATGAAACATGCTGTCGTGAGGAAAGTTCCTTTTACTGTGTCAACCTCGTTAAAAAATGAATCAGTGTGGACAAGGATAGTTTTTTCCTGTACCAACCTCGTTAAAAAATGAAACAGGGTGTTAGAGGATAGTTCTTTTACTGAGTCAACCTCATTAAAAAATGAATCAGGTAGATTTTAAGATATGTAGGTAGATTGTAGAAAGTAGGACTTTGAGGATTGTTCCTGTTACTGAGTCAACCTCGTTAAAAAATGAATCAGGTTTGAGGATAGTTCCTGTTACTGAGTCAACCTCGTTAAAAAATGAATCAGGTTTGAGGATTGTTCCTGTTACTGAGTCAACCTCGTTAAAAAATGAATCAGGTTTGAGGATAGTTCCTATTACTGAGTCAACCTCGTTAAAAAATGAATCAGGTTTGAGGATTGTTCCTGTTACTGAGTCAACCTCGTTAAAAAATGAATCAGGTTTGAGGATTGTTCCTGTTACTGAGTCAACCTCGTTAAAAAATGAATCAGGTTAGAGGATAGTTCCTGTTACTGAGTCAACCTCGTTAAAAAATTGAATCAGGTATGAGGATAGTTCTTTTCTTGTGTCAACCTCCTTAAAAATGAAACAACTCCCTTTTCAAGTTAAATATTGAAAGTAAACCTTCATTCCATCCATCTGGTTGAATGCAATGAAGCCTGGGGGGCATGTACCTCATTTTGCATCATTAAACTGGGGGCATGCGAACTTTATGAGCATAGTTCCTTGTCTTGTGTCAAGCTCATTAAAAAATGAAACAAGGATTTTAGAGCATAGTTCCTTGTCTTGTGTCAAGCTCGTTAAAAAATGAATCAAGGTTTTTAGAGTAGATTTTTGTTAGGTAGATTGTAGAGCATAGTTCCTTGTCTTGTGTCAAGCTCGTTAAAAAATGAATCAAGGTTTTTAGAGTAGATTTTTGTTAGGTAGATTGTAGAGAGTAGTTACGAGCATAGTTCCTTATCTTGTGTCAAGCTCGTTTAAAAAATGAAACAAGGGTTTTGAGGATAGTTCTTTTCCTATGTCAACCTCACTAAAAAATGAAACAACTCCCACAAGTCTTTCCAAGATCTTGAAAGTCAAGCTTCATTCCATTGAATGCAATGAAGCTTGGGGGGCATGTACCTCGTTTTGCGTCATTATGCTGGGGGCATGTGAACTTATAACAAGCATAGTTTTTCGTTTCAAGCTTGCGTAAACATGAAACCGAATCCGAGCATAGTTCTTTTCCTGTGTCAAGCTCGTTAAAAAATGAAACAAATCCTCCTCTAATTGTGTCGAGAGTTTGACTAGATCTCATAGATGTTAAGTTGTATTTTTAGGTTAGTTATTTCATTTTCTTGCATAATTTTCTTACAGTTTTAGGTCGAGTCTTTCAAATGATCTCGTTCATGAACCTTCATTCTATCCAGCTTGTATTTAGTTGAATAAAATGAAGTTGGGGGGCATGCGCTCTAGCAGTTACGCTTAGGGGGCATCAAGCACAGTTTTATCTATGTTTCAAGCTTGTGTAAAAATGAAACTACTTTGAAGCATAGTTTTTCGCTGTTTCAAGCTTTTGTAAAAATGAAACCTATCTCGAGTCAATTTCAGTTATTTTCAAGACTCGTTAAACTCATGAAAATCTCGAGATTATTTTGCTATCTTTCATTCCCGTAAAACAAATGAAAATGCCGAGTTCTTTCCGTCTTTTCCTGCTCGTAAATTAAATTGAAAGTCGGCCATATGAGTACATTTTTATCATTTTTTCGAACTCGTTAAAACTTACGAAAAAGTGAAACCTTAGAGTCATCTTTTAAGCCCTTTTCTAACTCCTAAAACATGAAAAGATTGCCGAGCGTTTCTTTTACACTCGTTAAAACGGAATTAAAAGACAGTCTTCTTACAGCCCTTTTCTGACCGTAAAAACACGAAAAGATTGCCGGATTTTTGTCGTTTCAAATTCGATACTGGAAATAAAACGACATGCCTCTGATCGCTTTTTACTTTTCAGGTCAAAGGCATTAATCATGAAAGTACTCCTTGGTCGCAAGACTAAGCGGTTCTCCCAGGTATTATTTTATACTTTTTCGGGCTTGGGGGACACAAATTTACGAAAAAGTTCAACCTGGAGTCTTCTTAAGTTTTTCAGACTCTCTAAAATTGAAAAACGCTGAGTTTCTCCTATACTGGGCTCATTAAAATTTCACAGTAAAGGGCCTTTTCAATTACAAACAGGAACGAACCACTCCTTCCTAGGGTTCGAATCAAAACTAGGTTGGACTCATCCGAAGGATGAGCTTATAATCAAGCATATGTTATCCTCCTCAAGCTTGTAAAAAATAAAGAGGTACTTGCCAGAAATGGTGGGGGAAAAGAGAGAAGAATGAGCCTATTTGTTATCCTTTGTCTCAGAAGAAACCTTATTACCACTCTTGAACACGACACTTTTCATTCACCTGGGTTGGGAAATCCTTTGCCTCACAGTTGATCAAACCACATTGAAAGTCTTCAGCCGGGTTCCGGGGATTAACTTTGAGTCATTCGTCACCAAGCCATCTGTTGTGTCGTTATGTGTTCAAGAGGTCTGCAAACAAAACTTTCATCTGCAAAATACCTTGTCATCCATTTTGACCATCCCTGAGTCAGTCCTTACAGCAACATTTCTTCAACTTGAACAAATGATT
Source organism: Pinus tabuliformis (assembly GCA_031772625.1). Lineage (NCBI taxonomy): Eukaryota > Viridiplantae > Streptophyta > Pinopsida > Pinales > Pinaceae > Pinus > Pinus tabuliformis. The sequence goes on from CM062815.1 coordinate 731,704,575, forward strand.
TCGTGTTGTGGGCTTGCCTGCAACGGGTCGCTTTCTATCGACATCAACACATTATCTAGAGAGATGACTTAGAAATCGTCAGTACCTTGAAGTCTGCATGCATGAATGGCAGGTTTCTCGCCTTTGACGTCAGTTTACATCATCGACTTTCGATCGAAGGATTCCCTGAAATGTTTGACATCAACTCATTCATTCACATCTCATGGATTGTACTGGGTACTTTGAGAACCATTGACATTACTGGTGGTCTCTCTCACACGTGTTAACAGTTTACATCATCGACTGGTAATCAAGTGGTTTCTACCATGTTCGACATCAACTCATTTATTCGCATGGCTAGAATCGTACCAATTCGGGAAGTAGAAATGAAGACCCTGGATCTAGTTTCCGCCATCCAGGCTGCGAGGAGTTTTTTATTCATTATCTAGTAGACTAATCATAAACAGATGGTTGCGTCCATACTGTGTCTACAAAAGTCTATGATTATGATGTACTGCAAGATCATTCCTGTATCAGAGTAGTTAGTCTGTTAGTTAAAGTTTTGATCTGAGTATGGGAATGCCTACCTCAGCGATGATATAATCTTATACATGTATTTTGTGTTGAAAATTGCAGGTTCTGACCAGGCTCTCCACGAGATAATCCTTGAAATGATAAAGCGCTTCACCCTTCCTAGATAATACAAAACCCTAATCTACTACAGGCTTCGCACTTTAGGGGGAAATCTGTTACACTAAAAAATGTCACCATGGCTATTTACAGTTAGTATGGCTCTATCAACAGTCATGCTATTCTCCTGGGCAAGTCTTATGCCTCTGCTCTCCATGTCAAACTCCAAAAAGAGAGAAATTCTTTGTAAATGTGTTTATCTCTGGGTACGCAGGTTCTCTCAACCTTACCTGCGGATACGCACCTAATGCTCACAAAAGCTGCGTACTTGTACGCTCTGTATGTAAAGGGGCAGGTGCGTACCCCTGTAAAGGTCAAAAGGCGCGAGTTTCATCTTTAAAAAGTTACTTGTGGTCATTTCTAGAGCATTCTAGAAGGTTGTTCGACGTGTATTGAGTGCCTCCAGATGGTTCATGTACCCCTATGAAAGAGGAACTTATCCCATCAAGAGAGGAGCTATCCCATCCAAAGAGGGGATTATCCCATTGATGGTGGACCTGATTAACTTCCTCTTGAGCACTATAAATACAGGCATTGGGCCAGAAGGAGAGGAGGTTGGAAGCTAAACATTTCTAAGGGTAGATGCTGCTGGAATTAGGACTCCCATTTAGAAGCTTGTGAGGAGAGATTGCCATCTTTGCTTGTTCTATTTGGAAGTGGGTGAGCTTTTTCAAAGTAAAGGAGAACTCTTGATGGACCCTGGGAGGGACTTGCACAACACCAAGGCTCAGGTTGTAATTGTTCCTCTTGTTTCCTATTAATGCAAATGAGTCCATTCTTCTCAATAACTTGTTATTTATGAGTTGTTTCATGTACTCCTTGGTCTATGTGTTAAATATGTTTTATTCTATGAGATTATCAAGTGCTATTTAATCGTTTGATTGTTAGTGAATGCAGGTTTCGAAGTGAAGGAGGAGCTCATCCGGATCAGCGAGGCTGGACTGCTACAACAGCGTTGGACTACAGGTAGGATCTAAACACTTGATTTCTTGTATAGTAAATGCATGTTTAGAGAAGGATTGCTCTTGTTTGTCTTGTTTGTCACTAGAGAGTCTTAGGCTCCTAGGGAGGTTGGTTGTGTTCGCACTATCGACTCTTTCCGCCTGATAGGCCCGCCACCACACATTTTTTTTTTATTTTTAACAATACAGGGCCGTTTTCAAATATTCGGATTTTTATGCCAAAGGAGACAAATTAACCGGGCCGCAAATTTTCCCGAAATCCAATGGCCGGATTTTGTCCAAATTGTAGCCTCCTTAAGCTTGCCCAGTCAGCAAAATTCAACCAAACTATGACTACTTCTAACTTTTGCATACGGACTTAGCTTGACGAACCGTTCACATCAACGCGATCAGGATGACAAACCGTTCCATCAATCCTCTTTGTCCTGTGTGGATCTCTAGAGCCACCTGGATCAATCCTCCCCACTGAGGAGCTTTTGGTCCTCCAAAAGCATGAAAAAAAATCTGCAACTTTTTTGTACCTTGTCTACATCACAAGCGTCCTGAAAAGGTCTCGCTTCCATCTCCTTCACCTTTGTTCTTCAGAGCCTTAAGCGACGAGCCGACACTTGCTACCTCTACAACCTGTAGTACATTGTTTTTCAAATTACATGCTTGACTTTCACGACCAACTAATGACCCAAACATCCCACACTTTCCGCGAGTTTATAACACATACTCAGTGGTCAAGTTTACAACAATATGGACGCAATACCCCAGCTATGAAAACAAGGCCAACACATCATTGTTGCTTCAACAAGTGATGAAAAACACATCATCACTGCAACACATGATTTACAAAAATAAGGCCAAACACTATTGTTTTTCTTTGACAAGTGATGGAAACATGACATCACTTTCACAGTTCAACATGTGACACAAAATAAGACCAGACATCAATGTTGCTAAACAAGTGATGGAAAAAAAAATCATCACTTTTACATTTTAAAATGCAATAAATGATTTACAAAAGTATGACCATGAAATGCTAACATGTCTAGGAACCATTTTTCACTTATCAATGTGAATGGGTCACCTCCTTATGGCGATTTTGCTTGTCGAACAACTGCTTCACCTGGTTCACGCACTGACGCTTTGTCTTTAAGGTGCTGCTCTGGATGGAACCTCCAACAAGTGTCTCTTTGATGGCCATTTATATCCCAATGACTACAATAGGTTTTCTTCTTCCAGATTTTCTTAACCTATTCTTTTCATACTCTTGAGAGGGTCTTTCACGCCTCACCCTTTTGTGTGCTACCATTCTTTTCCAACATTTAGAAAATGTATGGTTATGCAATCCACAAAAGGTACATGTTTCTCGATGCCATGTTTTACGTTCATTATTATCAACATGATCATAATCGAAATGAACATTTGAAGATCGAAAGTGGTTATACCTTCCCTTGTTGTCTCTGGTGTAGTATGGTGATGAGAGCTTGCCTCAACTCTTTCCCTGCAATGGAAACTGCCATGGGATGATGGGGATGTGTTCACATCATTTTCTTTCCTCGACGATTTCAACAATGTCTTGGACGACTCTGACACCTTCGAGCACTCTCCTTTAGTGTATCTCGAGCCTACAAATCAATTTTTGTGCACAACATCCAAAGGTTGAGTTATTCCTTGGTTATTAACACCAAGTTCTTCTTCCTCCTCGTGCCTCATCCTTGTAAGGAGCCTCATGTTTGTCCCTATAATTGGGATCTCCAAATCTCCAATAGAACTCATACTATGTGAAGATGAAACCGAAAATAAATCAACATCTTTTACCTCCTCTTTTGATTTGGAAACCACTGATGAGGGTTGTTCATCATCTGTTGTTGGTGGTTCGCTAGTTTTCTTGGTGCATTCGCCAACTTCCTTCCTGACATACCCAAGTCCTACCTGACGGGGTAATTCCTCTACTTTGATGGGGTTGACAATGCCTTGGCCATTAATGCCCATTCCTTTTCCTTCATACCCCATTCTCTTCAATAGTTTGGATCCAATTCCTATGGTATGATTTTCAAAAACAGCGAAATCATCATCAGGAAACACACATGAAGATGGACAACTACTTTTTATCTCACATGGGTCTCACTGCAGCTTTTCCAAGGTATCGTCCTTTACTTGCAGTTGTTGTAGTAAACTTTTTTTTTCCTCTTTCTCTTCATGTAGATGCATCTTCAATTCAGCATTCTCTATTTGAAGATTATGTCTGTTATGCTTCAGTTCTTCTAGGGCCTCTTCCATGGATCACAACTAAAGCTGCAATTGTTCCTTTTCCTCTGTCTCTTTCTGTAGAGTTTCATACATTATCTCTACCCTTTTGGAAATGTTGAGCATGGTCTCGTACATTTCTTTTTAATCCTCTGTCGCTGCACATTCCATCGATCACACTGCAATTCACATCCACGTAAAGACTGTTGTGATACCACTTGATTCGGGTCCAGGTGTGACAAAGGACCCTTCCAAGACCTTTTTCTTTCATGATGTGTTAATTGCATTTTTAAAAGAACATAAATGAATACATCTGCATGATGTAAATAAGAGGAACATGACAATCATCAACACATGAAAACATGACTCGTTGATAACGGAGTTCGTCTAGGAGGGACTACGTCTCTGGGCCCCGGTGTTAAGATAGTGTAGGTCGCTGCATTAAGTTTTGTCAATAGTGATGATATACATAGATATGATGTCATTATCATACAAGGAAAATTCCCTAACGCAGGAGTGCCTCCAAGATATGTTCCAAAACAGGAACTCTCAGTCAAAAGACTCCTATCAATATGACACAAACTCATGCATGATGAGCATCCCGCCAACATGCCATAACAGGAATCTCAATGCAAACATGCATGATGGCAACTTGAGTATCCCATCAACATACAACAAAGGGACCTCAAAACATAACATGACACCAAGTACATCACATAGACGATTCTGCGTCACATCAAGCAGGAATCATGAAAACAAGTAATAAACAAGATCCCACATCAAGCATCAACAAGGATCTGTGCAGTAAATGCATAAAGAAGAAGTACATGAACACATCATATACCTCACAACCAAGGGCCATCTGAAGAAGTGGATGTCAAACTGCTGAAGTTGTTTGTGCCATCGATCTCACGGCATCAATCGCATGGAAATGGCTACTCGCACCTAAATGATGACACCTGCGCTCCACTTAGAAAAGTGGCTGAAAAATAGAATGGGAAAATGAAAAATATGAACACACCATCATATTTGTGGCATCGTATAGTGAAAAATTGACTGTCAAATTTCTGAATTAAGAATCTGAAATTAAGAATCTGGGGCTCAAGGAATCGTTTAGATTCCCCCTAGATTCCTCAAAGATTCCCTCCTTCGGGTCCTCTGCAAATTGGTTGCTCAGATCAAGAAACTAACTGCATCATCAGGTTCATGTCACTGAGAGGTGTAAGATCGACATAAAATTTTTCCAATTTGGACACTGCAATTTTTTCACCCTCTTGGAAATTTTGCCCAATCATGGTTCTGCCTATGTTTTTCTCAAGATCATGGTTCCACCTGCAAAACCATTAAAAAAATATTATATCTCAATCTACGTGCTTGCTCTTGGTTTCTCCATGTTGCTCTGCATCACGTGGCTCTGTTCCCATTCCACACCTCCGTTCTCAAATCCGTCGTTTGGTCCTTTCTCCCCCCATGCAAGTAATTTTAAGGGTTTCTATAGAAAAATATGGGCAGATTTTAGCAAGGAAACCCTGTGGCCCAATGGTCGGTGGATATATTTGAGGGCGAAGGTTGGGGGATCAATTCCCACCCCCACCATATATAACAAAACACATTTTTTTAAAGCATATGTGGTTTGTTTGTTGGTTCGTTGTATTAATGGTGTCGTATTACATGGAAGGTTTCGAGGGTATGAGGGTGCCCGGGAGGCGGGCCGGCTGCACCAGTCGGGCGGGTTCAAGCCCCGCCACCCTAGGCTTTTGTTGGCTTGTTGTATTAATGGTTTCGTATTACATGGAAGGTTGCGAGGGTATGAGGGTGCCCGGGAGGCCGGCCAGCCGCACCGGTCGGGCGGGTTCAAGCCCCACCACCCTAGGCTTTTGTTTGTATATGTGGTGTTTCGGGGCCACCCCATGTTATATGGTTATGTGTATAGTAGGATGGTTGAAGAGCTCGCGGGGTGATGGCCACTGAGCCAAACTTAAATTTCATTTTTTTTTTGGTGTTATATTGTTTTGGGGGTGGCGAGGGTGGTGGCCTGCCACCACACATTTTTGTTTATATATATATATATATATATATATATTTTTTTTTTTTTTAATTTTTAACAATACAGGGTCGTTTTCAAATATTTGGATTTTTAGGTAGAAGGAGACAAATTAACCGGGCCACAAATTCGCCTAAACTCTGGCCCAGGTTGGCCAGAATCTGGTGGCCGGATTTTGTCCAAATTGCGGCCTCCTTAAGCCTGCCCAGTCAACCAAACTTTGACTGCTTCTAACTTTCGCATACGGACTCGGTTTGATGAACCATTCACATCAATGCGATCAGGACGACGAGATCTACAACCTAAAATTGGTACGAGAAACTTTTGAGCACTTTTCTTTTTGAGCTTCCATCAGTCCTCTTTGTCCTGTGTGGGTCTCTCGAGCCACCTAGATCATAGAAAACTAAAATAGATTGTAAATCCACTATATTGGTCGGCATAAATTAGGGTTCCTTTATTTCAATAAGTTTTATTTTTTAATCTCTATCATTGATACTTGTTGGGAAACAACCATTTGTATTGTAAGTTGGCAACATTACTTGAAGATGCACTCATGGGTCAAGATCTAATGCACAGAAAAATAACAAATTTATAAGTGAAACACCTCTGTTGCAGGACTTCAATGTGAGGATGCCTTTGTTCACGTGATGAATTGTGTACCTAATATATTCTAAACTTCACCTCATGGCATAGATGTTATCATGGAATCCATTCAAGGGATGTGTGTTTCATTAATACCATCAGTGATTCTAAATTATTTCTTGCTACACTTATTTCATCTTGCAAGAAAAAGTGTGTGAGGTCTATTGGAAAATTTATAACTCACTTTACATAGGATCTCAAGATGGAACTAGTGATGTTTTTCAATCTTATTTCAATGGCCCAAGAAGTGGATTTGTATGAGTATTTTAACTCTTTCTTTGGCGGATTTATTAGTTGCATTATTGTCCTTAGTACTCCAAATTTCAAACAATATCATTCATTTTGGTTGAAGTGTTGACTAAAAAAGAAGGCAACTGAAACATGCTAGGACCCTATTTCCATTGATGTCAAAGGTGAGATAAGAACAGGTAACAAGGGATGATTTTCACGACAAAAGGGAAAGGAGACAATTTTTCCATCAATGACAAATGGGGAGAATGTTGGCAATGTTGACAATGATTTCAAATTGTAGCAAATCATGTTGATGTTAAGGTTGATTGATATTACAATGTTGACTGTTATTATTGATTGCTTGATGTGTAGAGGCTAATTAAGTGATGTGATGTGAAAAGGTTGACTATACAATAGAGTGTGAGGCTGATAAAATGAAGGTTGATCCAATGTTACAATACATATTTTATAAACAAATTAAATGTATGGCACATAAGAGTTGAAGAATAGTATTTAGTGAACTTGATATTTCCATTGAAATATTATATGTTGAATTTACAATTCAAAGCCATATAATGCAATCATTTTTAGTTGGCTTATATTATTTCAGATATTCTTAATATTACAAAATTATTGAACTAAATTTCAGATTTGGAAATGAAGAGGAAAATTGTGAACAACTCTAAAAGACCAAATGATAACTCTTCAATTCAAATTCATGTATAGAATGCAAATAGTCAGTAACTCTTTATATATAAAAGATTTCATTTTGAATGAAATATAATTTTTTCTGAACTGATCATTTGTATGAGAGATTTTATGAACAACCTAGTAAGGAGGGAAGGGAAATAGTAGTATAAAAGGAGAAAATTTGAGGAAGAGAAGAGGAGAGGATAAGCCATAGAATAAAGGACAGAAACTTATTTTAGAACAAAGACAAATACTAGGTAACTAGAAAATCTAATATGTAATTTGATTGGGGGATTTTAGTTTTCTTTCAAGTTATAGCTTTATAAACAACAGGTTGTAACCTATTGAGGTAGGAGCCTCAAGTGGGTTGTTGCCTACAAAATAATTGTGAGAGTTGGAGCTTCCTTGCAAGTTGAAGCTTGCAAAATAATTCAGGTAGAAGCCTCCTGTAGATCAGAATCTACAAAAAAATTGATGTAATAAGGAAGTAGGAGTTTGCCTTCACATCACTTTAGCAAAGAATTCATGGTTTTCTCCCTTTATGGGTTTCCACTTGTATCTAGTGTCTTCATGTGATGAATTTTGAATGTCTCACGTGTTTGAATGCTTTTTAATTCTATTTATATGTGATAATATATCTCTCGTAACTGCAAAAGAAACAATTAAAAGTTGAACACATACATAAACCATTAGTTGCAAAAGAAAATACTTGAAAAAGGAAATTAAGTTGAATTAAATTATTGAAAAGACATAATTATTGATTCACCCCCACCCCCCTAAGTAGTTGCTAAGTATTTATCAGTAAAAGCTTCAGATTCAGATGCAGGTTCTAATTCTAAACTAGACCTAAACATGGGGAAATAGATGTGAAACACAGTGTCACCATTGCCACCACCAATTTCTAGTAAAGTGAGCCCAAAGATCCAAAGGAAGGTGAGTGTCTCTTTCACTCACAAAGGTGGGTGAAGGATTCTCCATTGCATTTAATTGTCGATAGAAAGAGTCAAAACAACCTCATCTTACAAGAGGTCATTAAGAAATTGGGCCTTCTGAAAACACCAAACCCGCAACCATACATCATCAGATGGCTCCACCAAGGGTGATATATCTTCATCAACCAACAATGTTGTCTGCCCTACAACATTAAGCCTTTCACAGATGAGGTATTATGTTATGTTTCTCCCCTAGAATTTTGTGATGTTATTTTAGGCCAACCATTCTTGTGGAAGAATCACGTTATGTATGAATCCATACCTCATACTGCTATTATTACTTTGGGTAGAAAAATATACAGGGTATTAGAGGTGGCCCCACCTATTTCCATTTCTTTAATCTCTACTAAGCAATGTAGTAAGATCATCTCTTTGACTGGAAAATTTGTCTTCTTCTCGATTTTCTTTCAAAGTAAGGATAATATCATGGCCACATCCATGGCCTCCACGTAGGGATCCTTCAAACAACAAAGTTAAGTGGATAAGGTCATGGAATAATACAAAGTGATTTTCTCCTTAGCCATGTTGGCTGTAGTATATGGTGGATTAATGGACCAACATTAATTGTCAATCCATCTTGAGTGGACTTCGAGACATGACACTATGAATTCTAGAGATAGCTCATAGCAACCTACAAATCAAATTCTAGTATAGCTTTCACATCAATCTCTTTGTAAATGCCTGCAAGCAATGACCAATTTGATTCCTACACTCAAAATCAATATTTAGAAACCATAAACATTGACCCTTCAGTTATCATCAATATCTAAAAGAAAACCTTCATCGTTAAAAATTGAAATTAAACTCTAACTATTGTCAATTGGAAGGCAAAACCCTAACTAGTGACAAACCTAATTCAAAAACAAGGAAATTTAGAGAGAAAACCCTAACTATCAAAAAGTAAACCCTAGCTACTAATTAGCTAGAAACTTGAGCATCAATTTTCAATTAAATTGAGAAAATGTAAAGACTTTCTTTAAAGGAGAAAACAAAATAAATCACTAACTTTATCATGTTCCTGCACTACACCCTATGGTGAGCTATCTTTGTGTAAAAATAAGGATTCCAAATATGTTCCAGACACACACCAGCTTATTATAAATGTGCAAACTATGTAAAAAACCATATGCATGAATAACAAGGTCCTTACATTTTTTATAATTCATAAAAATTGTGAGAAAATCCACTCAAACCATTGTACAATTTTCAAGTATTTCAAAAGAAATCAATCACATGTGAATTATAAAAGGAAATATGTTTTCATTGTTCATAAAAACGACAAAGAAAATGAATAATCCTTAAGAGAGAAAATTCCCACTTCATTTGAAATGAAAAATAGAATCCTTCTTATAAACAGTCCATTTGCCATTCATCACTTATGCTGAAATACCATGTCAAACATCAAAACAACAATGCATGCATGCTTTGTTTTAAGAGTATGAAATTCACCAAATTTGTAACTTATTTTCAACTCAGTCAAATATTACAACTTCGTATTACCATTCAGCTACTATATTAAGCAGCCCAAATATGATTTTTGTTAAGTGATACGTCTCGAAATTAAGACCAGGATTTGAATCCTCAACGATCTAACTCTTATCAAAGGGAAATAATGCATTACACATGTTAATGTCCCATATAAAGTGACCTATGTGTATATCTAATCCAGGTGGATATCAGTGGTCGCCCGCCTATTCCATTTGGACCCCCACCATTGTTTCTTTCAATTTTTCAGTTTCCTTAATTATAGCACAGTTTACTATTTTTTGGCAGTTTTTTGGGTCCTGAACTTCCAGAGCCATTTTGAGGGCCTAAATAACGTTTTTTGGGAAAACCACTGGTGGAAAATATGAGTTTTAATCTTGATATTCATTATCTACAGTTGTAATCCTCTGATAGATCCTTCTAGCTAGGTACCATGTGTGTCAAACGGAGATTGTATGCCAAAGTTACGGCCCCAGGAAGATGATGTACCAACTTACCCCAACGGGGCCCATAGTTTAGTGTTTCATCTCCTAGGGTTACGTTTTTGGATGTTTATGGTGTTCCATTCTTTCTAAATAATAAATAGGCCTTCAAGCTTCATTATAACACAGTTCAAAGGCATGTAGCCACCGCATCTCTTCTCAAAGATAAGCTACCATCGCCTAAGCTAGTCTTATTTCCATTATTTTTATAAGCATATTTTAGTATTTGATATTAATGAAACGAAGTGTTATTTCTATTGCATCTCTGTATTTATGGTTATATCTGTAATTTTTTGCAATCCTGTTTAAATATGGATCAATATCTACCAAGCTTAAGAGAATTATAAGTTTTGGAAACTTTAATTAACAACAAAAAATAACCATTATCACAATATCAAATGGTGTACATTTATGGAACTATAATTTCCTTCAAGAGATTCTTATGCAAGAATTTCCATAGATCAACACAAATTTATGGATATAACCCACAATTTCCAACAAGTAGTTGATTAAGTGCTATGTTTTAAATGCGCAATCATAAGTATATTGGGAAGCAACACATCCATACAATGATATATGCATGTAAGAAAAAATAAATCTAGAAATATGGTTGCAGGGTGATAAACACTTAGAACTAGTAGCTTTGCAAGTTCCCCTGAATTTGCATAAAGACAGAGCAAGTGGAAAGATGATAACAAATCCACAACTCAATCAAGCCTACACTTCATCCCTTTATAACCAATTATGAAACCGTGGCTTCAAGTAACTATTAAAATGTGTACTTCCAATTAATTACAAAGAATAAACATGATGTCAAAGACATGTACCCATTATAATCGTCATAACACAGATGGAGATGTCACCTTTATCAAAAGACTCATATCACAATATCAATGACAAATTCAAAATTTATAAAGAGAATTTAAGGAAATTTAGATTGTGGATGGGCAGAGAACTCCAAATATAAATGATTAACAAAATGACTCCAAGGTTAAGATGATAAGCTTATGAAATAGAGCCTGAACCATTCATTCATCTCACCATACAAAAAGGTAATTGTAAGATAAAGGAAACATCTACCATGAAGATATATGTGTGTGTGTGCGCGCACAATGTTTGATAATTATAGGTTATGCTTTGCAATGATAAGCCAAATCCTTACACATATACATGTAGAACGAATATAAAATAAAAGATTAAATCAAACATATAGAGCACACAACCTCTATCACTGAAAATACATCTAAATGTTCAAAGCTGAAAATAATATAAAATTAAATCACAGAGATGCAAATAAAAAAATAAAATTTAAATAATAGAACCTGGCATAAGATCTTTGTATTGAATTAATGCTTCTTCTACATTCTGAAACAAGATCTTAGGGTTCCAGCACCAAAAAGGAATCTACCTTGGAATCTAAACCAACATTACGAAAATATAACAATGTCGTCTCCTCCAACATAGGGTTCTTGTACATGTTACATTACAAATTTAGGTTGTAACAACCCATTTTCTCCAAATCTAGGCATGAGTAAAAAATCTGGAAATTTGTTCATTTTTTATAAATCTACCTCAAAGACCCTTGTGTATATCCCAAACGGTGGTGCATTATGAAAAATATTTGAGGCTTAGTCAATTTCCTATACTGGGAAAAAAAACTGCATTCCCTAATTTTTAGATTGACCTTCACTTGCACATAAATTGAGGAGTAATTTGGTAATTTGAAAACTATGTGAATTTTTGGGTTGATGTGTCAATTTGCTTCTAGAAACCCACACATGCAACTTGGGTGCATTATAACTCATTTGGAGGTGTTAAAACATCATTTTGAATAAAAAATTCCTCAGTTTTCCCTGAAAGCGTGACGAGATGTTGAACCCCCAAATTGGTTGCTCTTTAGTGCATGCAGAACCACAGATTGGTGAAGGCAAAACCTACATATACACAAGTTATCTTTAATGATTATTTTAATGTTCAATATTGTTAAAACAAGGGGAAAATGCTAAATAGTAAATATTTACCTTTTAATTCACAACACGATGACAGTAACCCTATGAACTAAGTGAAAACATGAAGGACTTCATAGAAAAAAGTGATGTAAAGTCTAACAAAATGGAGGTTCGGCATCCCCCTATGTAGATCATCTTGCATGCCCTCATGTAAGAAAAATAATTATTTTACTTTCTCTCCTTTGCAAAAAAAAAGATTGAGACATCTATAGGTGACCCTGCACTTACAATGATATTCCTGCAACTTTGTGTAAACAAAAATTGCTCAGATAGATATGGTTGTTCTAAAAGGAGAATGCATGTTAGTTCAAATTTTAAGATTTATTTTCAAGAGAAGAACTAATGCCAGGGCTACCCTAAGAATTCTAACAATGTTTTTACTGCAAAAATAGTGTTGTCCATCGCTAGCCATCAAAATTTATACAAGTGTCTCTGGGGCAGCCTTAATCAATAGTTCTCACTTTAATAACTTCATGAAAAATAAAAGTGACATAATTTGAAAGCCATGGAATTAAAGATGGATGGAAATAGGGAAATGAAAGATGACAAAATGATACCTTTCCAGGATGACCATCTTACCATTATCCAAGCATATAGTTGAAGCTCCTCTTGTTTAGACAAAGTGAATCACCTACACTAAGGGTCCCGCATCCATGAAAAACTTCTTATTTACAAAGCAGATTACTAGAAGGATCTTAAATCCATTCTCAGAGGGTTATGATAACGAGTTCAGGGAAAGACAAAAAAAACCAAGTAAATCATAGTGTAAAATTAACTTAAATACCACAAGCATGGCCCTACTACCAACAGGCATCTATAGCCTCGACAGGGATTCCTTTTAACCCAATAAAATGCTTGTGCCCCATCTATTAGATATAGATTAAAAGTCATTTAAAATCATTTACTTTTGTTTAGAGATTAGCTAAAGGTCATTGTCTTGGCATGGTAACCAACTAATGGCAGTTCCATTCATGAGAGCTAACAAGAATGAACAAGTCGGCTCATGATGATGCCTCTTATCTTCCATCTTTTCAACTCAAATCCATTACCCTGGCTTGGTGATGAGTAGCGGTAATGTCATTCTCATTAGGACTCATGATCATGGTAGGTCAGCTCGTAATGAAACCTCCTATTTCTTAATTAATCCTTTTTAAAATAATTTTTTTATATAATTACCCTTAAATAGGTTACTTAATAGGTGGGGAGGCAAATCTACTTTTTGAGAGCACAGGGTGGCGTGAAATTTTTTTAATGACTAACCTTTACTAGTTGGTCTTGCTTCCTTAAGAACTCATTTTGAAGAAAGAATCTCAGATAATGACTGAAAGGTTCCTGAAGTTAATCATGCTAGGGTTCTAATGAGATCTCATTAGGGTTTTATAGGAGTGGTCCACCATAGGAGGCTTTTCATCAATACTATCGAAGAGAAACTTGAAACGTTATCTTCAATGATAGCATGCTAGAATGAATAGGATAGTAGTAGGTTTTTAAGCTACAATCCCCCTAACTGACCCAATGAATAAGCTCGGCTAGTTATCAAATCACTTTATAAAATATGAGGCATTAAGAGTGAATTTCTTCTGACAAGTCTTACCACAAGAGTGCATAATGAAAGAAAATTCAATAGTTGTGCCTTAGGAATTGCAGTTTCAAGAGTGTTGTTGTAACCATTTTATTTCATATGGATTTTTTTTATTATTATACTTCCCTACCCTAATTTAGAGTGAGGACGATCTCCTTCAAGTGTAGGAGTACTTCCAATGTAGCCATGTGTGTAACAAAATGCTAAATATACTCATACTCAGTTTTAAAGAATAAACTTCAATGCATACTAGAGTATGAGAAACCAGTTGCTTTATCTGATGTGGTATCAAGAGTTATCGATAATGAGGGAATAAGGTGTGCCGATGATTATTTGAAACCAGGATTCAATGGGATCCACATATTTATGATTCTCCAACTTGTACAAGTCTTCCACAGCTTCATAAAATCTCTCTTGGAGGCATAAGGGATTAGGTGAAAGACAAAAAAAAACCCTCAAGTTTAGGCTCAAGTATTTTCTTTTCAGATTGACAAGAATGGTTAAGGGAAATTCCATGGTTTTGAGCTTCGACAACAGTTTATAAATATGTTCCAATCAAGGATTGCTCCTCTCATGGTATTTGAATTAGGAGATGTTTCCAAACTCACCCCTTCCCCCAACCTCAAATATATATCATTAGACTCAATAGAGGAGTCAACAAGAAGAATAGGTGTTTCAAATTGTTGTGAAACATGTTGGTTTGGATTAGGGCTTGGGTTATGGTTTGGGTTAAGGCTTAGACTAGGCTTTGGATTTGGATTAGGATTTGGGTTAGGTTTTGGACTAGGGTTAGGTCTAGGGCTTGAATTAAGGTTAGGGCTAGGGTTTAGATAAGGGCTAGGTCTGGGGTTTGAATGAGGTAGGTTTAGGGTTTGGATTAGGGTTAGTGTATGGATTAGGATAAGGGTTAGGGTTTGAATGAGGACTAGTTTAGGGTTTGGATTACGGTTAGGGTATAGATTAAGACATAAGCTAGGGCATGGATTAGGGTAAGGTTGCATAGGTAGTTGGGAACATATAGGATGATAACTTGATGGTGAATTAAGTGGAAATTGGTGATGAAAATATAGGTGAACAAGAAAACCAAATTGGAGTAGGTCATCAAGGTCAATCCTCTAAGCGCCTCCCGACAACAATGCCAAAAAGTTTGGTGTAGTATATGGTGGATTCATGGACCAAAATTAATTTTCAATCCGGGTTCTGTGGACTTCAAGACACAACACTAGAAATGCTAGAGAGAGCCCCTAACAACCAGAAAATAAATTTCTAGTCTAGCTTACACATCAATTCTTTGTAAATGCTTTCAAACAATGATCAATTTGAATCCTGCACTCAAAATAAATCTTTAGAAACCATAAACATTGATCCTGTAGTTCTCATCAATAACTGAAAGAAAACCTTCATCATTAAAAACTAAAAGTAAACTCTAACTATTGGAAACTTGAAGGAAATCCCCTAACTTGTGACAAACCCTAATTAAGAAACAAGGCAACTTAGAGAGAAAACCCTAACTATCAAAAAGTAAGCCCCAACTACTAATTAGTTGGAAACCTATGCATTAATTTTCAACTATATTGAGCAAATGTAAAGACTTTATTTGAAGGGAAAAGCAAAATAAATCGCTAACTATATCATGTTCCTACACTACACTCTAGGATGAGTTATCTCTCTATAAAAAGAAGGATTCCAAATATGTTATAGACACACACCAGATTATTATAAATGTGAAAATTGTGTAAAACTCCATATGCATGAATAACAAGGTCCCTACATTTTTTATAATTCATACAAATGGTGAGAAAATCCACTCAAACCATTGTACAAACTTCAAGTCTTTCAAAAGAAATCAACCGCATGTGAATTCTAAAAGGCAATGTGTTGTCATTGTTCATAAAAAGGACATAGAAAATGAATAATCCCAGTGAAAATTCCCACTTCATTTGAAATGAAAAATAGAATCGTTCTTATAAACAATTTATTTGCATGCATCACTTATGCTGAAATACCATGTCAAAACTCAAAACAACAATGCATGCATCCTATGTTTTAAGAGTATGAAAGTCACCAAATTTGTAGCGTATTTCAACTCAGTCAAATATTGCAACTTCATATTACCATTCAGCTATTATATTTCAGTGGTCGCAATATGATTTGTGTTAAGTGATATGTCTTAGAATTAAGACCAAGATTGAATCCTCGAGGATCTAACTCTTATCAAAGGGAAACAGTGGATTACACATGTTAATATCCCATATAAAGTGACATGTGTGTATATCTACCAAGGTTAAGAGAGATATCACTTCTGGAAAGAATTAACAACAAAAAAGACCATTATCACAATACCGAATGGCACATGTTTATGGAATTGTAATTTCCTTCAAGAGAGTCTTATGCAAGAATTTCTATAGATCAACACAAATTTATGGATATAGCCCACAATTTCCAACAATTAGTTGATTAAGTGCTATGTTTTATATGTGCAATCTTAAGCAAATTGGGAAGAAACGCATCCATACAACGATATGCATGCAAGTAAAAATAAATCTAGAAATATTGTTGCAGGTTAATAAAAATTCAAAACTGATAGCTTTGCAAGTTCCCCTGAATCTACATAAAGATAAAGCAAGTGGAAATATGATAACAAATCCATAACTCAATCAAGTGTACACTTTGTCCCTTTGTAACCAATTCTGAAATTGTGGCTTCAAGTAACTAATAAAATCTGCACTTCAAATCAATTAGAAAGAATAAACATGATGTGAAATCCATGCAACCATTATAATCTTCATAACACAAATGGAAATGTAACTTTTATCAAAAGACTCATCTTACAATATCAACAATGAATTCAGAAGTTATAAAGACAATTTAATGAAATTTAGATTGTGGATGGGAAAAGAACTCCAAATATAAATGATTAACAAAATGTCCCCAGGGTTAAGATCATCCTTTTATGAAACAGAGCCTAAACCATTCATTCACCTTACCTTACAAAAGGGTCATTATAAGATAAAGGCAACATCTACCATGAAGATATATATATGTGCACATCGTTTAATAATTATAGTTTATGCATTGCAATGATTAGCCAAATCCTTACGCATACACATCTAGAACGAATACAAAGTAAGAGATTCAATCAATTGTATACCGCACACAACCTTTGTCACTGAAAATACATCTAAATGTTCAAATTTGAAAACAATATCAAATGTTAGCATATCAAACATTAAATTGATAATCACAAAGAATAGATAGAAAACATATGAGCACAAAGGAGGGCAACGAGTTGGGTTAGGGGCCCTTCCAACCATCTCATGCCTCCTATATAAAAATAAATCAAAGAGATGCAAATAAACAAATAAAAATAAACAATAGAATATGGCACAAGATCTCTCTATTGATTTAATGCTCAGTGTTTTACATTCTAAAACAAGATCTCAGGGTCACAACACCCAAAAGAAAGCTACCTTGGAGTCAAAACCAACATTATGAAACTAGAACCATGTCCTCTCCTCTACCACAGGGTTCTTATATATATTGCGTTACAAATTTAGGTTGTAACAACCCATTTTCTCCAAATATGGGCATGATTCAAAAATATGGAATTTTGTTCATTTTTAAGAAATATTCCTCAAAGATCCTTGCATATGTCCCAAATGGTGGTGAATTTTGGAAATTCGTTTGCAACTTAGTCAATTTCCTATACTTGGAACAAAACTGGCATTCCAAAATTTTCATATTCTCCTTCACATGCACGTAAATCAAGGAGGAATTTGGCAATTTGAAAACTATGTGAATTTTGTGGTTGATTTGTCAATTTGCTTCTAGAAACTCACACGTGCAACCTACATTCTAACTCATGTGGAGGTATTAAAACAACATTTTGAATAAAAACCTTCCTCGGTTTTCCCCAAAAGTGTGTCTAGATGTCGAATCCCCAAATTGGTTGCTCTTTAGTGCGGGCATAACGACAGATTGGTGCAGGTAGAACCTACATACACACAAATTACCTTTAATGATGATTTTAATGTTAAATCTTGTTAAAACAAGGGAAATGTTCTAAATAGTAAATATTTACCTTATAATGCACAAAATGATGACAATAACCCTAGGAACTAAGAGAAAACATGAAAGACTTCAGAGAAAAAACTGATGTAAAATCAAACAAAATGGAGGCTTGACAACCCACATAGGTACCTTTGCACTGTCAGGTCAAGCATTCAATCAATATGACCCTAGTGCACCTCTACCCAATGGGACAATCTACCATTGATCTATTCTAGAAAATGAAGAAACCAAGCGGCAAAATTAGGAGATTCTACTAAAAGGGCACATCTGACCAAGTTCCTCACGATGTGGGAGCCTAATTGTACTCGTGCAGAAGAAGGATGGAACCTAGGGACTATGCATTGATTATTGGGCTATGAAAAAAATCACTGTTAGGAATAGGTACCTGATTCCATGAATTTGATGGCCTTCTTGACTAGCTGAAGGGAGCCAAGTAGTTTAGCAAGATTGATTTGAAGTTTGATTATTACCAAGTTCTAATAGAACCATCTGATGTGTGAAATACCACTTTTAAGTCAAGATAATATTTTTGAGTGGTTGGTCATGCCCTTTGGTTTATTGAATTCCCCAACGAATTTCATGAGGTTGATGGATGACATCTTATGGCCTTTCACGAAATATTTTGTGGTTGTATATCTAGATGATATCCTCATCTTCAACAAGAGTTGGGAAGAGCACTTGCAACATAATTGATAGGTCCTTCACACTCTATGGCAGCACGATCTATGTGATAACTTGGAAAAATCCTCCTTTGGCATGGACAAGGTCGAATATCCAGTTACATTATTGATAAGAAAGATGTGCATGTAGATCTAGCTAAGATCCAAGTCATTTAGGATTGGTTGGCCCCAACGACTCTAACACAGCTTCAAAACTTATCAAACCTTGCTAGTTTCTACTAAATATTTGTGTTGGGGTTCTCTTCTATTGCTTAGCCCTTTAGTCAACTTACCAAGGGTGGAGCAAAAGAAACATTCTTTTGGTCTGAGTCACAATTGAAGAAATTCGATGAACTAAAAAGTTGCCTTTGCTTTGCACCAATCCTCATCCTTCTAGACCTACAATAACCATTTGATATTAAGATAGATGCCTTCGACTATGTTATCGTTGTAGTCTTCATTCACCAAGGACATCTAGTGGCCTATCACAATCAGACACTCTTTGATATTTTCTAGATATGCCCCACATATGATAAATATGTCTTCCATCATGTAGGTTTTCCAGCAATGGAAACATTATATTTTAGGGAAGGAGATGATCATCCACATTGATCATCAACCTCTTCAATTTATATAGACACAAGGGAAGTTATAGAATGACCTCCATTAGAAATGGTCCACATATTTGCAACAATTACATTTGAACATTAAATAGAAGAAGAGTAGCACCAATCACGTTGCAGATTGCCTCATTTGACCCCTATTTGTGGCATTGATTACCATTCTCAACTCTTATGGTAACACAACCTATGGATGGCCACAAAAATAAAACAGTGATCCAAAATTTGCTGTTACATGCGAGATGTTAATGGTAGGAAATCAAGTTCCATACTTCCACCTCTAGGATGCACTATCATGCTACCTCAGAAACTTCTGTGTTCCTTCAAGCAGCATGCCAAGCTAGTTTGGGAGGTACAATATAGTTGGGTAGTCTGGCACTTTGGTATAGAGAATATAATGGTAGTACTATAGAAGTATTTTTATTAGCCAAAACTTCGATAGGATGTTTGCAAGTATATCAAGTCATGAATTGCCTGCATCATTCCCAAACCAAACATTAAGAAGCAAGGATTGTATACCCCTTGCCTACTCATAACCAACCTTGGGAATCCATCTCCATGGACTATATGTCTAGCCTTCCTTCTAACAAGCATGATAATCAATGTGTGTTTGTGGTTGTTGATCGATTTTCTAAGATGGTCATCCTAATTTCTTGCAAAAGGAGTATCACAGTAGAAGCCGTTGTGAAGCTCTTCATTGAATAGGTGTGGGTACATATTTTGGGTTCTCACAGGTTATCATCTCATATTGGGGTAGTTGGTTCCTAAGCACATTCTAGTCGAGCCTCTGGTCCTTATTGGACACCAAGCTCACCGAGTCAACTACCTTTCACCCCTTCATCCTAGTTTCTTGCAAAAGGAGTATCACAGTAGAAGCCATTGTGAAGCTCTTCATTGAATAGGTGTGGGTACATATTTTGGGTTCTCACAGGTTATCATCTCATATTGGGGTAGTTGGTTCCTAAGCACATTCTGGTCGAGCCTCTGGTCCTTATTGGACACCAAGCTCACCGAGTCAACTACCTTTCACCCCTAGATTGATGGCTAGATAGAGGTCATCTCCAAGCATCCATGCACATGGGATGAAAGTCTCCCATATGTTTAGCATGGCTAGAACAAATCTCTCCATAGCTCAATTGGCCACAACCCCTTTCAGGTGGGCCTAGGATTTCAACCATTAGGTCCTATTGATGTCACACTACCCGTTGTAACTACATAGACAAAATACGCATATTTTCAGTCCAAATATGATAAAGCTACCAATTTTATTGAATGAATTTAGCACATTCACCAACATGTCCATGATATCTTTCATAGAGACAACACTAAGTATAAAAAATGCAATGATCAACACCATGTGGCATTTATCGAAGGAACACATTATGGTGCCCCATCAGAAGCTTCAATCACTCTTATATGGATCTTACATCATCACCAAAGTTGTGGGTGACAATGATTTTGAGCTAAATATCCCCCCATTCCTTGGTCTACACCTAGTGCTCAATGTGGATCGCATTTGGCCATACTTTCCACCATTGTTGGATGCATAAAAAATTGCAAAGAAACTGACACCAATAAAGCTCAACCCAGATTACATTGAACATGCCACAACTAATCAAATCATGGACACATAGACTAAGAGCACTTTCTAACAAAGGGTCTAGCCTCATCAAGTTGTCAAAGTAGGCCAACTCCTGCACTAAGGGAAGTGGCTCACCAAGGGCCAACTTCAGCAAAAGTTTCCCCATCTCATGAAGGCACTCAACACAATGGAAACTATTACATCCTAAGGGGGGAGGATTGACCCAGGTGGATATTGATGGCTACCCACCTATTCCAATGGCTCACAACATAATTTTCTTATTTTGGTATATTCTATTTTAGGTAGTTTTTAGGTCTTGAACTTACAGAGTTGTTTTGAGGCCCTATATGATGTTTTTTTGGGGAAACTAGATACCAAAAATCTACAATTAGTGATGATAGCCTACAATTGACATCGATAGTTGAAATTGTACCACTTGGATAGAGCTTTCCAATGGACTATCATGTACACTAAACAAAGATCAATCTTCAAAGTTATGACCATGAGAATTTGACGTTGCAACTTACCCCATTAAGGCCCATAAACCTTTGGTGAGCCTCATTGTAACAAAGTTCAAGAAGGTGCATAACCATTGCTTCTCTTTTTAGAGATAAGCTACCACCATTCGAGTTAGTTTTCTTTTATTTTGCATGCATACAATTTCAACATTTTCCATTTATTAATTGAAGTTGAGATTCACTATATCTGTGTGTTTTGGCTTTAAAATTTAAATATGTATTTTCATTTTGTTCCCTTCATAAATTTAGATAACGTGTACCCTAAAGTCTCGAGTGATAGGGGGCATGCATGATTCTCTTGAGTACCAAGATCTTTAGTGGGGTTAGATCCATAGAAAAACCCCAAGCCGAGGTTTAAGGAGGGATTATTAGATAAACATGACTTGGGGAAAGGGTCAAAGTTAACCGGGTCAAATGGTAGTGGTTTCAGGCATACATTTTTGTGGTTCGTGGTATTATGCCAATTGTATTTGGATGGAAAGAAACCTATAAATAGGCTTATAATTCTCCATTGTAAGATACTAAATGTTGAGCAAGTGTGGGCTCCTCGATCATTGTAAGGGGCCTAGGGTTGAACAAGTGTAGGCTCTCTGGTGCCAAAGAGTTGAGCAAGTGTAAGCTCCCTCGTTGACTTAGCGAGGGTTTTGGCCAAGGGCAAATGGAATTCCATTAAATGGGTTTTTCCAAGAGTTGGGGTTTTCCTAGGGTATTTGTTGGTGGTTTTTGTGTTGTGTGATTGCTTCTATATTGTGTTCATGATTATATTTATTTATCTTGCCTTTTAAACATAAAGTTTAGGTGCTTCCTGATTTAGGGTGTGACGGAGACTTGTAATTCTTTTAATGCTTTTATGGAGTTGACATGTAACATTTAGAAAAGAGAGACTATGTATTTATCATATCAAGTAAATGAAAATAACCAAATGCGTATGGTTAAAATATTTTATTAGTGTGTTGCTCAAGAGAGAGAGAGAGAGAAAGAGAGAGCAATATTTCTTATGATTAAAACATTTTATTAGTGTGTTGATCAATATGAAGGAGACGCTTAATTCCTTCCATGCTTGGTAGCATATATATAATGTTAACCCTCGATTTATCAAGCATGACAGAGATCAAATGTCTCATAGTGTAAACCTTTTTTCAAGTTTTGTACTCTAAAAGAGGCTTGCACTTTAAAAGATTTGATACATCTCAAAGCTTGATAACTCATCGATTAACATGAATCTATGTTGATTGTTAATAAAACATTAAGAAAAATAAACAATGTTAAGTTACATATCATTTTTTTCTAGAGCGAGAAAACCTATAATAACTCAGTTGTCAAACCAACATTGAGGACAACCATCACTCGTTGTTGTCCACAAATGCATACTAGCTCATTGCCATTATTCAAGGAAAACCATACCACTTGGAATTACCCATTGGTAGTCCATAAGGAGTAAACTTTCACTCCTACAAGAGGCATGAGGCATCTGGTTAATGTGTTTTCTTAAGTCCCATGAAAACAAGCTCTTAACCAAGAAAAACAATTTTAAAATATACTCCAAACCCAATTAAATTACATAATATATATACATCTATATTGATAGCCAAGTAAAAAATCCGTCACTTCTTTTCACAAATTCAGGGACAACCAATGAGTGAGGTTAACTCGCTTGAGTCACATGAGTTGGTAGCCAGCTGTTGAGTAGGAAAGGACTCTCAACTCTATTCGCTGCTGAAACGAAGTAAAGGACCCCACCTGCACTCAACTTGCTTCCCAACGGTTGAATATGATGGGCGAGTCAACATCTTTCCAGCGGTCCACTACGAATGTCTCTGTTTTGACGTGACATAAAGTTGCTCAGTAGCCGTCGAGTACAAAATGATTCACCATGTGATTGTTGGAGTGTAAAGCAGAGCAAGAAAATAAAGTAACAGTTGTTTTGAAAGCCAAGTGATGCCGCCGTAACCATTAAAAACAAAACAAAACGTCAAAGTGGGCCCCGGAAATAGTGAGGTTCTATAAACGAACAACGTGGGACCATTTTGAACGACAATAACATGAACTGCACATTATCCTAAATATCAAGTGCTTTGTCACTTATTTAGTTTCAATGGTTTTACACGTAGTTGAATATTTACTATTAACGGCTTGACATGTTTAACCTTTCGTATTAAATGACTTTACTGCTGGTTGAACAGATCTTCGCAAATAATATTAAAATATATTAATAAAAACAAATATAAAATAAATTAATTAATAAATTTTAGGATTTAAGTTATTTTAAATAATAGTTCATGTTTATTGGAGGAGAGTCCATGGCGATATAGTGTTCTATTAGGTACTTAGTAGTGTATAAGTTATTGGTTAGAAATTTCATGGTAAAATTCCAGATATGTTAAGGGCTACCCAAGGCTTTTGCAATCTTTAAGTGATTTTGACTACTTAAATACTTCTAAAATGTTGTTACTCAAGTCACAAGTTAAACTTGAAAGATCTCAGAACTCACTCACATTACCTAGTTAACAAAAAAACAATTTACTTATTTTTCTTTTATATATAATTATTATAAAAAGCAAAAAAAAAATATATACTGACCCTAAGTTAAAGGTAAATACTTAGATTCCATTGTAAAGTTGTTTTCCAACCCTCAAATCAAATGAAAACTGACTAACAATGTCACCCTTGACATGAATGGCAACCAAATAAATTCATGTGTAAAGTCAAATTGTTTGTAAATTTTCTTTTAAAAACATATTTTTAAATTATTTTAATTTTAAGTAAAAGATAAAGGCATAATCTAACTAACGTACCAAATGACTTTTTTAGGATATTTTGTTTGGTTCATTTTAACCAAAATTCAAGAGAGATTTTAAATGACATGAGGTTGAGTTATTTAATATATAGAATTTGTTGTTAATTTTAACCAAAATTCAAGAGGGATTTTAAAAAACATGAGTTTAAGTTGTTTAATGAACGGGTTGAATTGATCTATACTTTCAAAAATGCATTTTAAATAACAAAAAATCACATTCTTGCTTGAAATTGTATTGTTAGATTCTAGTGAAAAATGTTATTTCGTGTATAAGTTAGACTACACTAAAAATAAATATATTGATTGTCTTGAAAATTTCTATAATTTTGTCAATATTATTATATATTTTGAATATCCATATGAAAATTTTAATAATTTTTAAATATTAATAGAAAACTGTTAAAGTTAAAGTGTGATCAACATGAAATATAATTTTAATATTTTCTTAAATTTTATTATAAAAATTATGATCAATTAATTTTAAACAATTTATATGAAATTATTTAAAAAAAACATTAAAATAAGGTTATAAAATCATGAAAAAGGAACTAAAGTTCAGCTGGTTTTAAAAATTACAGTTAAACGATAAATTATTTAATTTATATAAATTCATCTTAATTCTAGACTAAGCATTGAAAGGGATTAAATCTCTTAAAATGCAATTTTATTTTCGGATGTAAAACTTGAAAGTTTAAACTTGCAAATATTTGATCCCCTTATATATCTATAATTACAATGGATCTATGCTAGTTTTTTATAATATTATTTATATTACATATAAATTTAATATCTCACTATATAAAAATATTCTCAATCTTAATTTTATTAAAATCTTCATAATACATATCTATATGGCATTTTCTTTGACATGTTTTATAGTAAAAAATTAATATAGTATGCATATTATGTATCATTTTTATATGATTATTAGTTAAATATTATAGTTACAAATATGGATTATTATTATTTAAAATTTTTTTAATGTGTTATGATTTTTTTTGGGAATAATTTTATTAATAGAAACAAATTTACAATGTAAAAAATATTTTTTAAATTAGCTAACTTTATGATTTATTATTTTTATTATTTGATTAACTCTTCAACACAACATCTTCTTCTTTTTTTGGGTTGTGGCTCATTCAACAAACCACATCATATCTTCTCAAGCTTTTGGGTGTATATATATATATATATTCAAATTTTACCAAAATAAACTCGTGGGATGTTCATACAAAATCATTGAAGCCATTAAATTGTTAATTTGATGGCCCAACTTGGTGTTTACCTCTAAGGCTTGAAATAGAGTTTACATGTCTTCCATCACCTGGTCAGTGTACAACAAATAATGTTCGACTAAGTACTTATAATTCGACATTAAGAGGTTATGGCTTGGCCAACATTTTAAGGCTAATTACATTGAATGAAGGTATTTCTTTAGCGAGTTGGGCTGGGTAAACACCATTCATCCCCATCATTACCAGAGTTCTATTTTCATCCCCCTCCATCCAACCATTTTTTACCCCGCTATGACATCGATGGGTCAAATGATGAGACAAGAGTAAATCTATTTCACCCATGCTCTGACACAATGTGCTACTGGATCGAATCCGCTACTTTCCTCGTTGCCAACCGATAGTATACATCCAACTAGATCTTGCCTTGTGGTCCGGTCATCATCCTAGAAGGGCGCAAATCATTAATTACAAATTCGTTCTGAAAACTCCTTCAAACAGGGCCTTCCAGCTTCCACTGCTAGTGAAGACCAACATAGTGGGAGAAGGGAACAATCTCTATCTATTTCCATCTCAAAAGAAGAAGGATCACTTGTGAAGGTCGTTAGATTGATTCCCATTCCATAAGTTTTGATTAATGTAGGTAGGATTTATGTCATTCCTTGTTGACTAAATTTTTAATTCTAAGTTGATTCTCATATAGGTCTTATTTTTGTTTCAGTGGTAGTATTTATTAGTCTTTGCACCAATGGAAGGGGTTCAGATGAATTTACTAGGTCTTGTTTCCCCTTCGATTAGAAGTACCTCTTGGCCTTTGCACCAACAAAAGTGGAACTGATGAATTACCCCAAAGTAGAAGAGGAACCAATGCTTTTTCTCATTTTCCACAACGAAGATTTTAGGATATGAAGCACAAGTTTGAAATTATTTCCTTGATTAGGATTTTTTCTGCATCTAACCACTTTTAGGTGGAAACCCAATGTGGGAAAAAACCACCATTGATGTCGTCTTTGTCTTTATTTTATTATGATGAAGTAATTTTTACAGTCTTGTACTGGTGTGGGCTTATACCAATATGCAGGCATACACTTGCAGAAGTCTACAACCTTCTCTTGTTTTCCAGCACCCACTGGAAGGGAGCTCCAACCCCCTGCACTATTCTGGACCGTGTTTCACAAATTTTCACACCGAATCCACCTGATACAAAACATCAAATCTGTATACCATGTTTCATCAAATTTCCCGACTAGACCCACTACCATCAAATAATAAATCTGAAACCAATCATCATATTAAATCACTTAAACACTATACCAACTCAGACCCAAATCAATCTCAAACAACCAAAGCAATTAGATCATTGTAAACCCATTCACCAAAATACCAATCCACATATTGTTCATCAATGAGACCACATTATGTCACTGCAAATCTTGATCAATAAAATATCAAAATATATAAGCTACTTTTCTTTAACATATCCATGTATATATGTGTTTTCCATGAGGCATACCTGTGTACAGATCTCAAAAACCTGAACCTTGAAATTGAATCATTGTTATTCTGAAACACACAGTGAGTTAAACCTTGAAACGCTAAATCATTCTAAAACTATCACAGGTCACATATAGCTAAGAACATCATCACTTCTTCAATCAATCAATTCAACTTCAAACAACATTGTTAAAGTCAGATTATCATATAAGACTTCATTGACAGACAACAACAACACAACAAGTCTGATTAGATTGATCAAACATCCTTTTCAGCAAAACCCTAGCTTATATACGTGCTTTCCACAAAGCATTTCCACGTGTATATGCGCTTTTCAAGAATGAAAACCACATATAAATATGAATAGATACACGACTTACCCGTGTTAATTCCACGTGTGTACATGCCTTTCAGGTTACAAAATCTGTGTACATATCTAAAATTACTAGTGCAAACCTTCGATGAATAACAAAACTTCAAACATACCTACATCTTGGCATACACAGAATAATCACACGTCAAAACACTATCATCACAAGTCAAATCGACCCATAGTCAATATTGTCATTTCAGATCTATTGGATCTGATCCATCATCAAATTTCTGGGTGCATACCTAGTTTTAGATCAAACAAATCAATAATAGCCAATTAAATGCACACTTTCTTCAAATCTAACTATTCATGAAATATTCATCACTTGCATACCCAAACATTTTGATCTTCATCTCCTTATATAGCTTAGCCCTTAGACAATACCACAGGTCAAAACCATACTAGTGCCAATGGTATTCTTGGACGAGATCAAATATTTGTTATTGGGCTCAATACCATAGGTCAATACCATGGTAAAGACCCTTGGTATTTGGAATACCATGGTGCGGAATATGTACACACCTTTTCTTCTTCATACCCGCGTGTGTACTTTTAGTCACAGAACCCACGTATACTCGACTTTGCTTCACCAAACTTGAGTATGTACACAACTTTGATTCATAGAACTTGCGTATACATGACTTTGCTTCACCAAACCTGTGTATACTTCTTCAAACTTCATATTTATCATTCCTCTATCTCTGAACTGATATTCCTTCTCTATCAGAGGAAGACACATCCTGTTGACATCTGAATCAAGTAGGTTGCCATCAAGGATGCCACATGAGTCATAATGCCAACACGCCTATTGCGTCTAGTTGACTAAGTTGACTAACCCTTCTAATAATATTTCTCTTTGGAGTTTGAAATTCTAACTTTATGATAAAGGAAGAACTTTGCAACCCCTTTTATACATATTCAATCCATTGTTTTGTTTAGGAATTCAAATTACTCTCCCATATCCTTGTTCCTACTAATTATTCTTTCCAAATCCAAGTGTGTAAGTATACACATGATGTAAAATTCCTACCATATCATTAGGTTTCATAGTTTTTAAAAGTCTTTAAGAAAATTAATAACATGTATCCTAAGAACAAAAATATATATGATTAATTAAGGTCCTTTATCTAAGGAATCTCATAAGGAAATTCTAGGGAATTTTGTTGCACTATAGATGGTACCAGTGTAAAACCCATTAATTCTAATTACAACCCTTGACCCGACAAGGACATCAAATGAGGTAAGAAATAAAGGTAATCAACTAAAGGAATCGACCTTGGGACCTCCTGTGTGAATTTCAAAGCAACACCCTACCAAAAGAGCTAACATGTCATGATATATATGATTAAAGGTTGTATGCTTACACTTTTAATTATTTGTAACAATACTGTTGATGTGCTCACTCTTAATGGTTTGACTAACCCTTGGAAAGTAATAGTTGTAACATTATTAATCTCCACAAAATAAATGTGTTTCAATATAAATTTTTATAGGGAACAATAACTTGCTTTCCTCACCATTTTTTTTATGTACAAAGAAAACCACATTTTAGTGAAGGTGACCTTGTACAACTAATCATGGCCATGGGTAATGCATGGATTAGTTAAAGCTTGAGACAAATTAATACCCAAGAATAAGCATAACCATAACCATAAACATAAATATAAACATGATCATGCTTATTACAATAGTTTTTCCATATTAAACTATGTTAGAGTTTTTGAAACTCCTCAATGTTTCAAGACACTCCACCCATCATTAGGGATATGATTAGATTCAACACACACACACACACACACACACACATTTTGTGTGAGTGTGTTTTAGTAGCTCGCATCCTCTCATTAATAAATGTTGATTGAAAAGTTCCAAATTAGTGCCATTTGTTGAAATCAACTCTCCACATCCTATTATTGTTGATTAACAAAACCCTTTTCATATGGAATACTTTTTGTATAATTCTTTCTTTCAAAATGGTTTCTCCATGTGGGTTATTGGGGGAATTCATGAAAAGAGAAGACAAATAAGAATATGTTATAAAGAAAGATTGTTATGATATTTAAACACTTAGGAGTTAGTTAAGTTCAACTTGGTCAATGTGTCTTTAGGTACAAACGTAATTTTTTAGTGTGCATTAGTTGAATTATAATTTGATGAGCATGATATGTCCTAGACATAGAGTGATCTCATAGATCATGTTCTCCTTGAAATTAATGGCTATCAATCCTTGGATTAATACTTGATTGGTCCATGATCTCTATTTAAATAACATGGAGGGTCATTTGTTAATGATCAATTATGAGGAGCACTCTCATGTAAAAAAAATCTTTTGATTTAATGAAATTGTCTCTTGTGGCCACATTGGCTGGGGCCATGGAGTGTTTCCCTCTTAAAGGGTTTAAACCACATAAAAATATTGGTTTTATGATCTTTGACTTGGATGTTGGAGTGCTTATTGAATATGTTTGTCTTGTATGGAATAACTCGTTTTCCTTAACAAAGACATCTAAACTACTAACATACAAATAAAAACTATACTATTTTCAAAGCCTTTATATACACATATTCTTACCATAGAAAATTTGAAATAATCAATAATAATTTTATTCAAATGGGTCAATGCATAATATGATATATGAGATTATTAAAGCTTAAGAAGTATGGAGTAGTGGTACTTAGCGTTGCTTCCATAATTAAGGTGGAAATACTCCTAGGGGTCTTGATATTAACATAGGTAAGGAGAGAAGCCAATTGATAGTGATCAAATCCTAGGGATATGCCTTCTAAATGCATTGTGCTACAATAAGGGCAACACTTGATGCCACAATTGTGCTTATCATTAATTGGTCCTCAACATCCTAACAAAAATGAGTTGTAGTAGTAGCCACAATGAACACCACCACAACATCTTCTCTTACTGACATCATTTCATATACCTTTACATAGTTAGTGTTGTACTTGTCTTTAATCTTTCCCTTCCTTTCCTCTTTAACCTACCATTACTTCTTCTTCTCTTGTTTACTCATTTGCAAAACATGTGAGAATCAAGTCCCCAAAAATAACATTAGTCATTATATAGTAAAAAAAAGAATGACTGTGTAAGAATTTACAAATTGATTATTATGCACAATCAACAACAATGTTTATGATGATTTGATAGTAAAATTAAGTCATTCTTTGATCTTGGAATTTGTTCATTATCTAACTTTGACAATTTCCTCCTTACATCGCAATTTCATGAATTATATACATTTACACACTTCTTGAGAGGTGATCTGAATAGTGAAGTATGAGAAATGAGTTCATTGAGTATGTAAAGAATGAAAAAAGATAATCCATTATATTAATCGTAAATTAATACATGCTCTTGAAAAAAAAGGTAAAAAATCATGTAAAAGCTTCTTTATGAAAATATCATATCTTAATTTTTGTCAAATCATTAACAAAAACATATACACTAAAAATATATAAAAAAAACTTATCTTTTAATTAAATATTAACTAATAAACCACAAATAAACTATTGTTTTACTTTATTTTTAATTTAAAAACTAAAATTTTACTATTTAGAAATTACAAACTAATTATCCCATATAACCTCGATCTTACCCATATTTTCTATCAATCAAATGGATTTGAAAGTAAAAGTTGAAAATACATAGGCTTTAACCTTTATTTTTTAGTCTTTCCCACCATAAATAACGGGGCAATTTTGGATAGAAAATCAATGATTTAGGACTTGGAGAAGCATCAATCTTATCAAAATTTATACATTAAATTATATATTGTGGCTGGTCAATCACTTGTGGTTGTACATCAACGCTAAAGTGACAATTTTGGGGTTGTCTATCATGTCAATAAAAGTGGGAGAGTTGCAATAATTGTTGCTTTATTTAAGAAAATCAATGATTTAGGACATGGAGAACTATTAATTTTATCTAAGTTTATATATTAAATTATATATGGTGGGTTGTCTATAGC
Source organism: Pinus tabuliformis (assembly GCA_031772625.1). Classification (NCBI taxonomy): domain Eukaryota; kingdom Viridiplantae; phylum Streptophyta; class Pinopsida; order Pinales; family Pinaceae; genus Pinus; species Pinus tabuliformis. The sequence goes on from CM062815.1 coordinate 731,735,927, forward strand.
TATCTAGAAGTAGAATTGTGGTTGTACATCAACATTAAAGTTACATGTGTGGGGTTGTCTATACTATGCTAAGGTATAATGATTTTAATAAAGGTTGAAGAGTTATAATATTGTTGCTTTATTTTATTTTTGCGATTTCTTTGTGATTTGTTTCTTTTTATAAATTAATAGTTTTGAAAATTTGTGTTGTCGAGGTATAATGATCTCAACAACGCTGTAAGATTTTGTTTTGAAAAATTGTGGGTTGTTTATACCTTGTGGAGGTATAATGATCTCGATAAAGTTGGAAGAGTTATAATATTGCCGCGTTATTTTATTCTTGTGATTTTTTTTTATCAGTTTTTTTGTTTGTAAGATTTTGTTTTGAAAAATTGTGGGTTGTTTATACCTTGTGGAGGTATAATGATCTCGATAAAGGTGGAAGAGTTATAATATTGCTGCGTTATTTTATTTTTGTGATTTTTTTTATCAGTTTTTTTGTTTAAATTATTTGTTTGGAAAAATGTTATAATGAGTTGTTGGTATATTTCACTTTTTTATCATACATTTTTTGTTTCGTGAAGTTGCACAGTTTTACACCCAAATTTCAATTTTTCTCATGGGATTGATATTAGTTTTCGAACGTGAGGTTGTGTGGATATTTTTGTAATTTATTTTGATGTTTTTTTGCATTATAATTTAATTAATGTTAAAATATAAAAATAGATTTATATATTAGTAGGTTTAAATAGTTAGTAATTTAAGTAAGATTTTTTATTTTTTTTGTTTTATATTATGTGGACTTGTGTTAAAAGAAATGGAACAAACTAAAAGTATGTGTGATGGTTTTGGTGATAAATATAAGTTGTTTATGGAATATATTGTGAAAATTTGAAATATGGAAAATCGAATTGTTGTAACTCAACATACTAGACGTAAAATAATTGATTCAAATTTCTTTGAATTAATTCTATTTTACGTCAAACATTATTAACATAGTTATGGATGCTAAGCTAGGATGCATTAACATGCATATATTTGTGGAAAACACTTTTTGAGCATGTGGAAATTTTCTTATGCTTCACAATTTTCTAAATATCCTAGTCCATGTAGCTTAGTTGCTCATACAACCACTATTTGATATTGTTGTGAATGATTATGAATTTAGGCTATTTCTTTAGTCTTGTGAACCATTATAATTATAGAATAACTAACAATGTTATCATCATAAGTATAGAATAACTTTCTAATAATATCACTAGATATATGATATAAAGATGAATTATATATTTTTAAATAGCATTAAACATCTATATTTTTTGTTATCTAATATTATATGTAAACATGTAGTGATTTAAACTTATCTTTTAATTTAATTCTTTTAATATATAAAAATACCTTTTTCTTTAACTTTTGTATAAATATTCCAATAACAAATCTTACTTATAAAATTATAAGCACCAAAGGTGAAAAATCTTCTACATCATAATTCTACGAACTCAAGCAAAAACAAAATAACAAACAATTCTACATCACAATTAAGAAAACTCAAGCAAAAAAATAACAAATAAAATTGTTCACACCTAATCTTCAACGGTTGGGTAAACAGGAACGTGAACAGTCATCAAGAAGATGAACTGATCCGTCCATTTTATGTATATAAACAATAGTTGTCTAATGAAATAATCAGTCAGTTTTCTACTGCCCATTTTGGAGTTACCCTGGCCTGACATGGTATCAGAGCATAGGTCCCAGGTTCTAAAATAGTCGTAACTCCCTGCCACTGCCTCTGTCCTGAAATATCATTACTGAGCTCTGTCCTGAACGCTGCCTCTGTCCTGAGTCTCTGCCACGCCTGTGCTGCCCTAACGCTCTATCACCTAACATTCTCACTTAACGCATCAGTATCTTAACGCATCTGTATTAACGCATCTGTAGTTTTCTCATCTGAATAGACCGTTGTTAAGATGCTTTCACCTATGTCGGCCTGACAAGGTACATCTGCCGGGAATGTTTACCAGTCCGTTGGCTATCCTCACTCAAAGACCTGCGGTGCCTTCTTTCAAACAAGCCCACACGAGTTTGTTGAAGTAGCTGGTGTTGTGTCTTCTCCTCCTCCACCATGTTTTTCAACTCACTGCTCTCTTCATCAATACTATCACTGTAACTCTAAGTAGCAGCAGCAGGCATTAAAGCAGACCACATTACATTGCCCCAAAACCAGAACTTCTCCATACTCTCCACCACGGCGGTGGCCATTATTGCCGTTGCCCTGAGAAGAAGAAGAACGTGTGGTAAAGTCTCTTGTAATTCTTCTCCTTTTCAGTGGGCAATCGCCCACTCGCTGTTTGATTTAATCAATGGCCAAACAACCTACCAATCGGTCGGGAAGGGCTTATCACATGATTCGCGTGCAAAAGCCGGATCTATATGCATTATATATCGAAGTTTAATCTTACGTTACGCCTGGTCTGACTGTATCTTTAACTATCCAGTCCAGATCTCTGAAATTCGGAGCCTTTCATGACAAGTTGTTGATGATCAGATCCGTATTAGTAAATTTTTCAAAGACAAGTTCCATAATAGTAATGTTGTTGTGAAGTAGGGAACGCCATGTATCATGTTTTTGTTTGCAAATAACATCTGGCGCCGTATGTGGGAAGTCCTTGAGAGTGAACATTGCTGAGGACAGATAACAAAACTGCGTATGGTAACAAAACTGTGTTTGGTAGTTCAAATAGTATTGCGCAGTTTATATATATCATCCAAAGCGTTTATATAAGCAGTTTTCAAAGCATTCAAAGTTATATCAGTCAGAGTGTTTTATATATCAAAGCATTTGTAGTATTGCATGATATATTGATATATTAATACATTGAAGTGATATATTGAAGTGATCCCTTGCGCATTTTTTCAAAACATAGTAGTATTGCAGTGATATGTACAATGAAATGCTGATGCTTCTAGCAAATATTAGAGGGATTTGAAGGTTGTAACGTAAGGATTTTTTTTATCAGCAGAAGTAATTTTTTTTACAGAATGCATTCAATCGTCTCTATGGTAGGAATAGTTCTCACTGGAAAGGAGAACTATTCTGAATGGTCTCGGATGGTAAAACACACCCTCATCTACGATGAGTTGTGGAAAGGAGTGTGTGTCGGAGAAGAAGACAAAGACCCTGTGCAGCCTACGTCAGATAAAGAACTTGTCATTTGGGAAAACAAGAACAGCAAAGCCTATGCATTGATCGCAGCATCTGTAAATGAAGAAGTAAGTCGTCATATTTCATCCTATTCCACTGCCTTTGAAGCTTTACAAAAGATGAAAGAACTCTATGATTCACATTCTGCACTTGAAGTTGTTCAGCTCATGATTAAACTCTTCACTCTTGAACTGAAAAATAATGATCCTCTTGCTCTTGCATCTGAAATAAAGTCTATAATGCATGATATTAAATCCACTAAGGTTGAGTTGGATATCTCTCTTATTGCCTTTCTCAAAGCACTCTATCCTACCTACTCCAATTATCTTGAGTCATTAAAAGAAAATGGAAATCTTAAAGATATAACCTTTGACTCTCTTGTGAAAAAGTTTGCTGAAAGAGAGAAAGCCTTTGGAAAGAAGACAGTCCCTGAATCTTCTGAAGAGACTGTTTGCCTTGCTCATAAAGAAAAGCATCATGCTCAAGACTCTACAAGAGGAAGAGGTGGACGAAGAGGAAGAGGAAGATACTTCAGAGGCAGGGGGGCAGACATTCTCAAGGAGAAAAAGCAGATCTGCATTGCATTCGCTGCAAACGAAATGGATCACATGATGCTTCTACATGCAAGCTACCATGGGACAAAATTGAGTAGAGAAGAAACCAGCAGAAAGGTAAAACTGATGATACAAACAAAGGTAAAGCACCTGAATCCGCTCACTATATTGAGGCACAATGTAACATTGGAGTAAATGAAGATTTGTTTAATGCTTCACTTGCTTCTTCGAAAAATGATTGGTTGCTTGATTCAGGAGCAACCTGTCATATGACTCATAGGAAAGATTTTTTTGAAGATTTCACTGACAATGTTGATGGAGCAGTATACTTTGCAGATCAGTCAAAAATCAAGCCATCAGGGCTTGGCACAATCAGGCTTAAACTGCCTGGTCTTCCAGACTTTCTTCTGGATCATGTTCTATATCTCCCACAGCTCAAGAGAAACTTGCTGTCCTTGGTCCACATCTGCCAACAAGGTCACTCCATTCATATGTTTGATGGAAAGCTTGAGGTAAGAAAGGAATCTGACCACTCACTTGTCATGAGGGGAATAGAAGAAGAAAGACTTCTTAAACTGCAAGGAACCTCTGCTCATGCACAACATTTCTCATATATTTCTCATCATGAAGAAGGTACACTTCCATCAAGTTTATTATGGCATGCTAGATTTGGACATTTAAACTATGACAGTCTCCGCTTATTAAATAAAAATGGTGTTGCTGGTTTGCCTACAATTCCTAGAAAACATAAGCAATGTGATGCTTGCATTCTAGGAAAGCATAGCAAACAGTCTTTTCATGATTCACATTCAAGAGCACATAGGAAGCTTGAACTTATTCATTCAGATTTATGTGGTCCAATTCCTGTTCCTTCTGCAAATGGAAATAAATATATCATGACATTTATTGATGATTACACCAGAATGTGTTGGGTTTATTTATTGAAGAACAAATCTGATGCTTTTCAAACATTCAAGAATTTTCATAAGTGGATTGAAAATGATGCACAATCTCATATTGGGTCTATTCGCACTGATAATGGACAAGAATATACATCAAATGAATTTGAAAACTATCTTCGCCAACATGGGATCAAACATCAAACAACTATACCTTATAATCCCCAACAGAATGGTGTAGCAGAAAGAATGAATAGAACAATCTTGAATATGGTACGATCCATGCTTTTCTTCAAAAATGTAAAGATAATGTTTTGGGCTGATGCTGTTCTATGTGCTGCATATATAAAGAATATATGTCCATCTAGTGCTATAAGAAACAAGACTCCTTATGAATTGTGGTATGGACATGTTCCTTCGGTAAAACATCTCAGGATTTTTGGTTCCACCTGTTATGCTTTAATACCAAAGGTACATAGAAACAAACTTGGTGCTAGAAGTCGTAAGTGTATCTTCCTGGGGTATTCAAACACCTCTAAAGCATACCGTCTCTATGATGAAGTAAATAAAAAGTTTGTTGTATCTAGAGATGTCATTTTTCTTGAATCATCCAAATCTGACAGTGTTGTTGAGCGGCAACTTGATCGCTTGGATAGATTCACAAAAACAAAATCATTTCAAGAGTTTGATAATCAGATTCCACATCTTGAAGGGGGGATTCCTATACTAGATCAACATGTGGAATCTTCTTCTGAAGAACAATCTCCCTTACATGAAACTCCAACACCAGATGATCCTTTAAGTGATGTAATTGATAGAATTGGGAGACTCAATCTTGATTCAGTCCCAACTCAATCAACAGAGCAACCTGAACCATCTCAGAAAGGTCCCCCAAAGTGGCTGACAAAGACACTTGAAAGTGTTCATCCTGATGAAATTGGAAAAACAGGTACCAGAAATACAAACCGACAAGATGGAGGTGATGTAGATAACTCTAATTCACCTGTTGATATGGATGTTACTTATGATTGTGAATTGAACTTGTCTATAGATTTTGAACCAACTTCCTTCAAAGAAGCTGCTTCTCATGATGAATGGAAAGAAGCGATGCAGAAGGAGTATGATGCCCTCATAAAGAATGGCACTTGGAAGCTGGTTGATCCTCCATTTGGAGCCAAACCAATTGGCTGCAAGTGGGTCTACAAGAACAAGTACAAAGCTGATGGCTCACTTGACAAGCACAAAGCTAGGCTTGTGGCAAAAGGTTTTTCACAGAAGGAACGGGTCGATTATGAGGAAACTTTTGCCCCCACAGCAAATGGGCCACCATCCGGACACTCTTTGCACTAGCTGCTCAGAACGGTTGGAAAGTCCATCAAATGGATGTAATAACTGCATTCTTGAATGGAGATCTAAAAGAAAATGTTTTTATGTCCCAGCCTGAATGATTTGTTGTGAAAGGACATGAACATAAAGTATGCAAACTTGTGAAGTCCTTGTATGGCCTCAAACAAGCACCACGAGCCTGGTATGAAAAACTAACTGAGCATCTTCTGAAACTCAACTTCAAACATTTTGATCTTGATGATGAAACTTTATTTGTCAAGAAAGTTGGCAAAACAGTTGTATATCTTGTGGTATATGTAGATGATCTTTTAATGACAGGGAACAATGAAAGCTATATTGCATCCATAAAGAAAGAATTAGGAAAAAGTTTTGAAATGACTGATTTGGGCTATGTTCATTACTATCTTGGCGTTGAAGTAACCCAACATCCAAAATCCATATTTCTTTCTCAAAAGAAATACATTGGAGATTTGTTAAACAGATTTGGCATGACAGAGTGCAATCCTCTTTCTACTCCAATGGAACAAAACTTGAAGCTCACATCTATTGAAGGAAAGGAATTTGAGGATGCAACAAAGTATAGACAGCTTGTAGGAAGTCTCATCTACCTCACTACTACCAGACTAGACATTTCATTTGCTGTTGGAATCCTCTCCAGGTTTATGCAAAAGCCTTGTGAGCGACATTGGTCTGCTGCAAAAAGAGTTCTAAGGTACTTGAAGGGAACTCAAGACCTTGGAATCAAGTATACACAGGTGGACGACTTCAGCTTGATTGGATACTCTGATTCAGACTTCGATGGAGACAAAGAAACTGGGGTATCTACTTCAGGATATGCTATGAGTCTTGGATCAGGAGCTGTCTCCTGGAGATCACGCAAACAATCAGTTCCAGCAGATTCCACAACAGAAGCAGAATACGTGGCAGCAGCTGAAGCAACGAAAGAAATTGTGTGGCTCAGGAAAATTCTTGAAGATTTGCAGGTAAAACAAGTACAATCAACTCCACTCATGATTGATAACACCTCTGCAATAAAGTTGGCCAAGAACTCAAAGTTCCATGATCATACTAAGCACATCAATACTAAATATCATCTGATCCGACATCATGTTGAGGCCAAAACAATCCATCTCCGTCATTGTTCCACAAATGAGCAAATTGCGGACATCTTCACCAAAGCACTTGGAAGAGAAAAGCTTGAAAGATTCAGAACGATGCTTGGGCTCACCAACATCCCTTCAGATTAAGGGGGGAATGTTCACACCTAATCTTCAACGGTTGGGTAAACAGGAACGTGAACAGTCATCAAGAAGATGAACTGATCCGTCCATTTTATGTATATAAACAATAGTTGTCTAATGAAATAATCAGTCAGTTTTCTACTGCCCATTTTGGAGTTACCCTGGCTTGACAAAAATTAAATAAAATATAATGTATTACCTGAATTGTTTAAGTAAATGCATTAACAGTGATAAAACAATAAACAATAATGTGTTTTAAACAAAGTAAATGGAATGATTTAAAAATTGAAGCAAAAACAAAATAAGGAACAAAATTAAATAAAATGTATTTTATTATATGAATGGTTTAATTAAATGTATTAACAGTCACAACTATTTCATGGTAGATTATAGCTGTTTGTCCAGTCTAGTCTAATATAGTCGTTTTCTAGTCAAACATAGCCATTGGAAGTTCTACTATCCCTATTTAACATGTAGCCATGATCTGATTTTTTAACTTGTCCTGACATGAACCACACTAGTTGGTTCGAAACGCATAGACAAAATTCTTCTGATGTGATTTTTCCAAAAATATTTCTATCATACAGTCATGAAACAATAAACAATTAATGTGTTTTAAACAAAGTAAATAGAATGATTTTTTTTAAGCATAAAGGACCAGGTGTGTTGATAAATCAGATAAAAGTTTAAAGCGCTGCCGTGAATTGAGGTGCTAATAAATAGTATTATAAAATCTCACAGACATTTTCAAAGTTTAAAGCGGTGGGGTGAATTAAAGGGGCAATCTCAACAAAATCCCCAAAAGGGCACGTGAGTTGATAGAGAATCTTATACAATCCCACAATATTTTTATAAAATCAAAATAAATCCGGTGAGTGGACAACAAACTAATCAAATCTCACATAAGCAAGCATTTGGATTAATTTTTCACACACTATTTAAAGAGACATAATAATTTGATTCTTTATTCATTCAACTTTTCTATACAAGTATATACTATATACTTATTCACTCTTATGGCTTCTCCATGTTATTCACCGTCTAAATTATTAGTTTTGAATAGTGTTAGTTTTGAATAGTGTTATGTTCCACACCAAGTAAGGCTGTTTGGGTTATTTTATGTAATTAATATTATTATAAATATATAATATAGAAGTTGTTTTTATATGATTTTTTGGATTTTTTTGTGTTAGAATTTGGTGAAATTTTTTGGGGTGAAATCTTGATTTGTGTTATTTAAACTGGTTTTTGATTGCATATATGGATTCAACACCTTGAAAAACTCCTACAACACTTCGATTGTGTAGGGGTTACCCATCAACCTTGTGATTTCAATAAATTCCTGCTGGATTTGATAGAAATTAGACTCGAAAAATCCACCAAAAAAGCTTCCAAAAAGTCTCACTAAAGACAACTCGTATAATATATATTATTTTTTTTAGTTTGTCAAGTTGTCTGTAATCCTCCAGGTTTGACCTGTGGCTTGAAAAACCGCGACCCAAGAGCATCTAATCCATCAAAGTTACCCGAAGATCGCACCCGACCTGGGCCACACCAGCCTTAAGTTGATTGGATTTTTTAGCATGTCTCCTCCCCTTAGCATAGGCACAACCAACCCCGTGATATTTGATCCTTGGTTGCCTTGCTGACGAGGTCCATCCTCGATAAATTGTGCTAGTGAGACTTAACATATAATATATATTATTATATAAATATATAACATATATTATTATATATTTTTTATTATATTCATTATATAAATACATAATATATATTATTATAAGTTTATATAGAGTAAGATTTAAAATTAGTTTTAATTGGTTTGAAGATTATTTTTCTTGAATATAAATAAATGGGCTAATATTTCATAACTTAAAGAAAATTAACAACTTAAGTTTTAAGTTTTAGAGACTCTTAATATATCTACCAATGAATTATATCAAGTGATGTGGTTTCCCTTGAATAATGGTGATAAATCAATGCATTTTTCAATCACAACCAATCAATGATGAGTGCCTTCACTACCAATTAATAATTGAGTTAAGATATGCTTTTCCACCTTAAAAAGTAAACACAAACAATTAACAATAAGTTTAAAATTTTTAACTAATAATATTTTTATTAATTACCTAGACCATATGGAACTAGAAGTGGCCCCGGAACTAGAAGTGGCCATAACATATCTATGGGTGGGTGGTTTTTCACAACTCTTCCATCGCTCTAGGTTTTAGAAGATAAACAATTAACAATACCTCCATCCTTCATTATGGTCAACATGCTATCATTGACATATTCTGGTATCGCTAATTTGAGAGATTTGTCATCAAATATCTAGTTTGGGTAATCATGTTTCTTGGAACACCTGTACTTGCCTAAATATTAGAGCAATACATTTGAAACATTATAAAGATAACTGAATGATGCTTCCTAATATATCATTTCACATTTGATATCCATGACATTGATCACTTTAATATCTCATTTATTTGGCTATCACATATTCCATTCAGCCTATACGTTAGTTTATATGAACCATGCAAGTCAACTATTTACTCATTATGCACATTATACAAATTGTATTAAGGCCTATCATTCAAACTTGGTATCCATGTCTCAAAATATTTTATTTAAAACTAGCATAGTAGAAACAAATCACACAATAACATAGTTAATCACATAAACAAAATTATTCATAATATCCACATGTTTAGATACTCAATTTCCATTATTTTAATAGTATTTCATAAATAACAAGAACAAAAAATGATTAAGTAAAAGTATATTGAGTCACATTAACCAAAATAAGACATTACAAAAAATAAAATCTCTCTCTCACACACACACACTTTTAAGAGACACAATTTGAATTAACAAAACCTTACTCTTAAGATTCATTGCACAAAATTAAGTGGCCCACTAATAATTCACTAACAAAAGGAGAATTATAAACACATTAGCGATAAAGGAAAGATCATTACCATTCTGGTGAAGGAAAAAAGATGCAGGAGCACATTATAATATTACTCTAGATATAATGGCTCTAGAAAATGTCTTCATAAAGATAGTTAGGGCTTAACAAAATCCTCAGCTTATGCAAGAGAACCTACAAGAACAAGTCACCCATGTTAGATTAAATAACAACCTTCCAAGAGATCCACACAAGTGACAACCCTAAAATGCATATACCCTTTTGCTTACTACCACGTCCTTTGTTCAAATGCATACATAACACATACTTGGTCAACAACTAGTTTGTTATCCCAACTTAAAACATCATAGTCCTATCCATCACAAAATGTGTGATTTCCATGGCAGTGGCTACTTGAAGATAAGAGTTATTCATTGTCATAGTACACTCATGCACTTCATCGTAGCATCCAATAGAATTGTAGAACTTGGAAGCATTAGTTCCGTAAATGCTATGTCAACCTTTAAACATTTTTTTATGAGTAGAGCTTGTTATATTTAAAACCAATATATGCTACCATTAAGACAATAATAATTTCGACAATCAAGTTTAAGCGAAATGGCAATAAATGTTGGTGCATTGGAACATATGAAGAATATTATGATGGCAAGTATGAAAACATGGAAAGTAGCAAACTACTCAAACAAGACAAAGAGGGGAAAAAAAACAAACAAACAAACAACATCATTAGCTATTAGGATTTTCTTGTTCCTCCAAAGTATTACATCTATATCTACTCCACATTTGATTCAGGGTTTTAGAACTATCTCAAAATAGAAATGAGCACTTCCATGTACTTAAAAAATGATATTAAAATTAAATAATCTAAAATTCTATATCGAAATTTCACAATGAATTTTCCTATTATCCAAAAATGTAGGTTCAAAAACACATTTTCATTTACAAACCATTTCAAGATGAAAATGACGAGTTCAACCTACTTAAAAAATGATATAAAAATTAAATAATATGAAAATCTATCCCAAAATTTCAAATTTATTTTTCCTATTATCCTAATATTTAGGATCAAAAACACATTTTCACTTACAATAGTATCCGAAATGAAGCATCAAGAAAACAAATCAAGAAAGAGATATTCCTAGATATTCAAGGATTTTGTTCCATTTTGGTTATATATTCCCCTCTTTTATTCATGATTTGATCCATTTTAGTCATATATTGATTCAAATCAACAAATATTTAAGCAAAGCCATAAAAAAAGGTTTTATCTAAATATCCCACAGTTCTAACTTGTTCTGGCTACATATTTCCCTATTTTGGTCATGCTTTGATACATTTTAGTCATATCGGTCTAAGTAGTCAAATATTTATTCAACGCCATTAAGAAAATGCATTTTCTGAATATTTGACTATTTCAACCTATTTTGTTCATATATTCCCCTTTTTGGCTATGATTAGACCCATTTTGATCATATATGTGTTAAAATTGATGATGCTATCTAAATATTTGACAATTTCAACCTATTTTGGTTATGATTTAACATACTTTAGTAGATATGGTTTTAAATCAATAAATATTTAGACAATGCCATCAAGAGATGGCACTGCCTAAATATTGGATGTTTTCAACCTATTTTAGTTATATATACCCTTCTTTTGGTTGTGATTTGATCCAATTCAATGATATATAGGTCTAAATTGTTGAATATTTAGATAATTCCATAAAGAAATATCATTGTCTACATAATGAGTGATTTCAACCTATTACATTTATATCCTCAAAACGTGTATGGATAGGCTTCTCATGGCAAAAGAGACATTTAATCAAAGATGAAATTGAGGATGGCTTAAATTTCTCATATTTCTCATCCTCTAAATGGAAAGAGGATGAGTTATGCTTGAAAAGTTTTTTTGTGACCTTCTCCATCACATTGTCTAAGAAAACCACTACCTTATATGGATGCTCCCCCACTTTGAATAATAAACATGATAGAGGAAGCAAAATCCATAGACACATGTTCAAAGCTTGATACACTTAGATTTATTAGTAACAAAGTAATGAAAATTTTGTTAGCCTCACTCTCATAGTAAAACAATTATAAATCCAAAATTATAATTAAATAAATAAAATCTTGAGAATTAGGAGTTTGTTCCTCAGACTAGGGAGTTTAGTTAGGATGAGAGATTCTCTCCAACTAGTTAAGATCCTAGATTAGTGTGTTGTTGAGATATTTTCTCAACCATAGTGTCCAAAATAAAAGTACTATCTGGAGACAAACTTCCTCATGTATTTATTTGTACTATTATCATTATTTGTACATTGGATTACATGATGAGAGGAATACAGTGAGGCTGAGACCTTTTCCGCCATGTCTGGTTTAGGTATATTTCTACTATTTATTTTATGAGTATTTTATTAGTTTGATTAAATCTCCTTAATGTGGTATCAGAGCTTGGATAGATAAATATTGTTATATGTGTAGAATTTGTGCAGAATTTGTGGGGGAATGTATAATAAAAAATGATATTTGATGCACAATAGTAAATAGGAACAAAAAAGCAATAACTGGGATCAAACCATAACATCAACTAGGAGAAATATATTTAGATGTAAAACTAGAGTTGTGGTATTTTCGGAACCAATGTCAACCCTACAAATGTAGCAAGATTTTTCCTAAACCTAAAACAAAACATGTTTAGGAGATAATTGATCAGCTTGTAGACAACCAATAATTACACAAAAAGGAACTAGTAATATAGATGACCAACAACTAGATTTCACTTACGAATGAATGTAAGTGTGACTAAGGGCATAAATGTGCCACAATTCCCATATCTCATATGCCCACAACTCTTAGATTCAATTGATGAAATTTTAAGGATCCATTTTATCTTAATGACTATAAACCTTGGTAAATATTATTAATGTTTAAGATGATAACTATAATATGATGGTGGTATTTTTCATTAAAAAAAATTCTAATTTCTAAGAATTTTATATAGTTCCAAGAAAATTTTGATGATTTTAATTTTATCCAATAGACTTTGAGTGAACCATTTTTTGAAAAATGGAAATTGGTGAATCGTTTTTTAGAAAAAAATACGGAAAGTCAATCCATGAGTGAAATTTAACCCCTAAAATTTTCCCTAGACTCAATGTATGATGATGCCCACAACTCCCATAATATTGACAATTAATGCAGGTGCAATGAAAATCCCACCACCATGTCTAGTGATCTAACAAAGAAGGCAATTTCCATCCAAATATTTCAGAAAAACTCCAATGTCAACTTTGCAATACCTAGATCTTAGCCCTTGTAAAGACAAAGTAATACAACATACTAAATACAAAAATTCCCTTACTCGGACATAATAAAAGTAAAAAGAATGGATTTTTCTAAGGATTAAAATGTGTAGGTGTGTTGAATAAAAATCTTAGAAAATCCTACCATAGCACATGCTTCTTTTTGTCATTTAAAAAGAAAAATGATACTAACTTTTTGAAAAGTTTAAAGGACTATGATGAATTGAGAAGAAATCTAATCAAATCTCACAGTAACATTTGTTTCTTTCTAGGTAGGTGAAGCCTATGCATGGGCCAACCCTAATGTTGAATGACTGAATGGTTTGTGCACTAGTGGGATGCTACAACATTGTGTGAGACTTTGTCGGGCTTCGACACACCTTGAGATAGTTTATTTCCCCCATAGGTCGCTTCCACTATCAACCCCTTCCCATGAGGTTTGAACTTGAAACTTGATGGGAATAAACCCCACAAAAACCAACTAGTTTACACCTCATGGGTAAATCCCATCATAATATTTGGTTATGAATTATTTTTCCACCTACTCTAATTAAGGATATATAATAATTTATACTTTACTTACTCAACTTGTGAATGGATATAAAGAAGTACAACATGTTGAATTTTGTAGCTATGGTTGGTATTCATAATATATATTTTATCCCTTGTAATGTATAATGTAAATGTAAGACATATTCTTCATGTCATTTTCATTGATTAACCCTTAAAAGAAATATTATTAGACATGTTCTTGATGTCGAAATTAAAGAAGAAAATTTTGAAATTTAAATTTTGAATTTTTGGCTCCAAATTGATCAAGTTGGCCCTCCCTCAAGTCAATTTGGCCTAGTGAAGAGACACACATTTTGGACAAGAATATCACTATATAAAGGCATTCAACCTCCTCCACAAAGGGACCATATGATCTCACACAAGCAAGATAGATTCTAGGCATCCAAGTGAAGGAGAAGAAGGAAAAAGAAGAAGAAGAAGGATAAGTTCATATCTATCATCGATCTCTCTCTATTGACCTCACATGTGTGATTTTTGTGAGTAGCAGTTTTGGGATAGGCTAAAATTCTAAGCAGTTTTTAGAGAGGTCAAAATTCTAGGCAACATATTCTAGGTAGCCTGAAATTCTAGGCAGGCCAAAATTTTGGGTAGACTTGACAGGGATGAAGTTTGAAGGACAAAAGTTTGAATTGAATTGGCTTAACTAAAGGGCTAGGATGCTCGAATAGGTTTGCCTGCATTATCTTGTTTACATAGTTGACTAGTAGCATTAGATGTGTCTCTTGTTGAAGTGGAGAATTTCTCTAAGGAAAAAGTTGTTGAGTTTTTACCCGAATGGGTTTTACCAAAATAAATTTTGTGTTCTCTTTGTGCAATGTGTTCTCACAAATATTTCATTTCAAATTTTTTATTTTAATATTTTCTAATTTTATTATACATACATATATATATATATATATATATATATATATATATATATATATATATATATATAGATATATATATATATATATATATATATATATATATCTATATATATATATATATATATATATATATATATATATATATATATATATTAAATGACTTTATAAAAAAATATTATAAGGTAACTTTAATAAAGTTACTTTATAATGAATTTTATAAGTGACTTTCTATTAAATCATTTATTGTATTTTATTCTGCCCATAGTCATGGATTCATACGGTCACGTCTATACAACGAAATCCATTAACTTCAAGGGTCCTGTTGGGTCACTATAATACTAGTGATTACCCCATTACTATTGTAGTTATACCCCTTATTTATATTGTTGTGCCCCTATTACCCCCATATTGTTATTTCTGTGCCCCATAGAATCCCCCTATTGTTATTTTTGTGGCTTTATATTATTATTGTTAGGTCGGCTGGATTATATTGTGACTCCTTAGACTCCTATATATAGGAAGGAGGTTTTGTCATTTGAATCATCAAAGAATTGTTCATTTATGTAATGTAAAAGAGGTTTCCCCCTCGAAGAGGCTGAATTCTAAGGCGTTGATCTATCTTTTCTATCTTTTCTTGAGCTGGTTTCATAACATTTGGTATCAGAGTGAGGTTCTAGGGTTTCGCTGCTCCAAATAGGTCATCGTGGAATTTTCGCTATAACTTTTTTTCTGTGACGTTTCAGAAGTCGCAAAAAAAACCCATTTGAGAAGAAATCATGCTGAACCTTGGGTCCGAATTTCAGAGCTTTTCGCGCAATATTTGCGGAGATATGATCTGAGGAAGTTGGACTTTTTGCAGACTCCTGAATTACATTCAAAACAAGTGACTTGGGGAAAATCTTCATAACTTTCTCTCTGGGGATCGGATTGAAATTTCGTAAGAAGTTACAGAAAGAGGACAGACTGTAGTTTCCTGTATGCATGTTTCAGATCCAAAGGTTGAAACAGTGACTCGTGGCACGTCATACAAGTTCGCTCTACTGAACTAGTCTAGAAGCGAGTCACTGTGGGAGATTTCACATAACTCTTCCTTGGAGAATCCAAATTGGGTCAGACTTATTGCATTGGAAAGAGGACACAGAAGGCTACTACAGGTCGCAATTTCAGAACTGGATGATCAGAAATTACAGAGATACATCAGATTCAATATCAGGCTTCTGCAAAGTGAAAAAAGGTGTGTAGTTTTTTTAAAATTTTTGCGTAATCTTGGTTTAACGGAATTCAAAGGGCATAGTAAAGCATTATTATCGGTAACTGATGCCCCGAAAGAAAATGCAAACACCTAGTAAGGAACCTAAAAGCTCTAGCATGACTCATGAAGAAGAGGAAGAAATGCTACATGATATATCAAAATTACAAGAAAAGTGCAACAAATGTCACGCTCACAAAAGCTAACAGAAGCTAAGATAAATGGCGTGGAATCTAAGATAATTGGCATGGAATCTAAGATAAAGGGCATGGAAGCTAAGATGGATGATTCGAGGACAGATTTGAAGAGAGACATGGCAGATTTGAAGATAGATTTGAAGACACACATGACAGATTTGAAGACAAATTTGAAGACCGATTTGAAGACAGACATGGCAGATTTGAAGACAGATTTGACAAATTTTCTACAAGAAATACTTACTAATGGTGAAAAGGTTGTAAAGGAAACTCATGATGTGAACAAAAGAATTGTTAATCATGATTCCATAGACTCTAATGTTGGATCGAAGACCCACCATATTCCAAAAATCGATATGAGGAAGTTTGATGGCAAGGATCCCGCCACATGGATATTACAGATGGAGCAATTCTTCGATCTCAATAATGTGCAAAACACACAAAAGGTACGTATGGCAACTTTATATTTGGAACCAAATCAGTTTGTATGGTATCAATGGCTTTGCTCTCGTAAACAATTTATCACTTGGGCAATTTTTACGGAAGAATTGATAGCACATTATGAGGATACAAAAAGCAACACTTTTTTTAGCCAATTGATAAGTCTCAAACAAAAGGGTTCAATAATGGAGCACATTGAGGAGTTCCAAAAATTGAACATAAGGGTAAAAGATATTCCAGAGGAGCATAGGATTGATGTGTTCATAGGGTCTTTAAAGGATAATATCCAACATGATGTTCGCCTTTGGGAACCTGATTCATTAGAGAAGGCATTCAGGTTAGCAAGAAAAATGGAAAGCAAAATTATGGCAACCAGGAAGCATACCACTCACAACTATAAAGACGGAAGTGTTGTTGCCCCTAGTCTTCCACAACCTATAAGGTTGACACCACAACAATTGGAAGAAAAAAGAGCAAAAGGGCTTTGTTAAAGTTGTGATAGCAAATACACTAAAGGTCATAAGTGTGCTGAGAAGAAATTATTCTACATAGATTGTGAAGAGGAAGAAGAAAAGGAGCAAGAAAGGTCAAAAGAAGAGGATATACTCCAGGAAAAAGCCTAGATGAAGAACAAATAAATCCGACCATATCTTGTAATGCATTGGCGGGAATTACCACTCCTCAAACCATCAAGATAGAAGGACAAATCAAGAAGAAAAAGGTAATAGTGTTGATTGATTCAGGAAGCACCCACAATTTTATTCATTGTAGGGTAGCAAAAGAATTGAATTGCTTCCTATATCCAGCACCAGAGTGTCAAGTGATGATTGCAAATGGAGGAACAATAAATTGCTCTGGAAAGTGCCATAATATCAAGCTATCCATGGGAGAATATGTATTGACTAGCCCAATGCTTTCCATTCCAATGGGAGGTGCTGATGTTGTACTAGGAGTCCAATGGCTACAATCCTTGGGTACAATAGCTTTTAATTTTCAAGAACTTTTCATCAAATTTTCTACGGAAGGAAAGGAAGTTGAATTAAGGGGTATTGCAGGGAAACCAGGAAAGATAATCAGCTCTAATGGTATGACAAAGCTTCTAAAAAAGGAGCAAAGAGGTGTAATTGCACAATTATGTTCGCTAGATGTTTCCACATTGGAATCATCTATTTCTCCAGATCTCCAAAAAGTCTTGGACAATCATTCCAAGGTATTTGAGACTCCCAAAGGTCTCCCACCTATGCGTGATCATGATCATGCTATTCATCTGATTCCAGGAAGTGTTCCTCCAAACATCAGGCCGTACAGATATCCCTATGTCCAAAAAAGTGAAATTGAACGTATGGTTGCAGAAATGCTAGAGGCTGGTATAATTCAACCGAGTCAAAGTTCTTTCTCTGCTCCAGTAGTATTGGTGCACAAGAAGGATGGATCATGGCGCATGTGTCCGGATTATAGGGAGCTCAACAAGCTCACTATTAAAGATAAGTTCCCCATTCCTGTCATTGATGAATTACTGGATGAATTGCATGGATCAATTTACTTCACCAAGTTGGATCTTCGTTCGGGATATCATCAAATCAGAATGAAGATTGAAGACATTCTGAAAATGGCATTTAGAACTCATGAGGGTCATTATGAATTTTTGGTCATGCCTTTTGGCCTTACCAATGCACCTTCAACATTTCAAGGTTTGATGAATTCAATTTTCAAACCATTCCTTAGAAAATTTGTGTTAGTATTTTTTGATGATATACTAATCTACAACAAGTCTTGGAAGGATCATGTTGAACATGTTGACAGGGTGCTACAACTATTGGAGGAGAAACAATTATATGCAAAAAGATCCAAATGTTTCTTTGGAGTCCAAGAGGTGGAATATTTGGGTCATATTGTATCTCATGGAGTTAAGGTAGACCCTAGCAAAATTAAAGCCATTAAGGAATGGAAAATCCCCACATCCATAAAGCATCTGCGAGGATTTCTTGGGTTGACAGGGTATTATCGCAAGTTTGTTAAGAATTATGGGAGAATAGCAGCACCTCTAACAACATTATTGAAGAAAGATGCATTTTCATGGACTCCGGAAGCAACAAAGGCCTTTGAACATCTTAAAGAGGCAATGTGCCAAGCACCGGTCTTAGCTACACCGGACTTCACAAAAACCTTTATTGTGGAATGTGATGCTTCAGGAAATGGAATTGGTGTTGTTCTAATGCAAGATGAAAGACCCATTGCTTTTGAAAGTCGTCCAATCAAGGGAAAGTTTTTAAGCAAAGCTATTTATGAGAAGGAAATGTTGGCAATACTCCATGCACTTAAGAAATGGCGACCCTACCTAATGGGAAGACACTTCAAGGTAAAAACGGATCATGATAGCCTTAAATACTTTTTAGAACAAAGATTATCCTCTGAAGAGCAACAAAAGTGGGTCACAAAGATGTTGGGTTATGACTTTGAAATCATCTACAAAAAGGGAAGCAAAATGTGGTGGCAGATGCACTCTCAAGAAAGGATGAGGATGTGGAAGCATTGTTGTGTGCCATTTCTATTATCCAACCAGATTGGATAAACGAAGCAAGGGAGGAATGGAAGAATGACGAAGAAGTGTGGGCACTTATTCGAAAGCTACAACAAGATTCCAGTACGTCTGATACATTTAGCTGGAAAAATGATTCGTTATGGTACAAAGATCGCTTATACCTCTGTAAGAATTCCCAGCTAAAACAAAAGATTCTTATGGAATTGCACACTTCTCCCTTAGGAGGGCACTCAGGATTTTTAAAAACTTACCACAGGGTTAAGAAGGAATTTTTTTGGGATGGCCTTAAATCAGATATTCAAAAGTTTGTGGCAGAATGTTTGGTTTGCCAACAAAATAAAGTTGAAACAATTAAGACACCGGGTCTATTACAACCTTTATCCATTCCAAGCCAACGTTGGGAGGAGGTTTCAATGGATTTTATCACAGGTTTACCCAAGTCTGAGGGAAAGAGTGTCATCATGGTGGTAGTTGACAGACTTACCAAGTATGCACACTTTTGTGCATTATCACATCCATTTAAAGCCAGTACAGTTTCTACTGCATTTATGGAAACAATTCAAAAGCTACATGGAAACCCAAAGATTATTGTAAGTGACAGAGATCCCATTTTCACTGGAAATTTTTGGACAGAATTATTTTCTTGTCTTGGTACTCAGTTAGCTCATAGCTCATCTTATCATCCTCAATCTGATGGGCAAACTGAGATAGTAAACAAATGTTTGGAAGGATATCTTCGTTGCTTTGTATCTGATAAACAGACACAATGGGTCAAATGGTTGCCTCTGGCTGAATGGTGGTATAACACTTCCTTCCATACAGCAACAAAAATGACCCCATTTATGGCACTTTATGGGTATCAACCACCATCCATCACATCATATTTAAGAGAAAATTCTAAGGTTCAGGCAGTGGAACATCACATCGAACATCAACAACAAGTCCTCCAACTCTTAAAGGATAACCTCGTGTTGGCACAAAATAGAATGAAACAACAGGCAGATCAACATCGCAGTGAAAGAAGTTTTGATGTAGGTGATTGGGTATTCCTACGGCTACAACCATATAAGCAAATGTCCCTAAAGCAAGCTAAGAAGGATAATAAATTATCACCAAAGTATTATGGTCCGTACAAGGTGTTGCAAAAGATTGGTACTATGGCATACAAATTGGAGCTTCCTGCAGCTTCTCGATTGCACCCAGTTTTCCATGTTTCATGTTTAAAGAAGGTTATAGGCAACAAGCTCCCAGTTCAAACAATATTGCCAGAACTTGACGAGGAAGGAAAAAATATATTGGAACCGGAAGCAGTCACAGAAACAAGAACTCGACAGCTACAAAATCGATCAATTTCAGAGTATCTTATCAAGTGGAAGAACTTATCTGCTGAAGATTCCACATGGGAGGATGAAAATTTTATGCAGAAGTATCCAAAACTACTCAAGCGTTGAGGACAACACTTTTTTGAAGGAGAGGGGCATGTTGGGTCCCTATAATACTAGTGATTACCCCATTACTATTGTAGTTATACCCCTTATTTATATTGTTGTGCCCCTATTACCCCCATATTGTTATTTATGTGCCCCATAGAATCACCCGATTGTTATTTTTGTGGCTTTATATTATTATTGTTAGGTCGGCTGGATTATATTGTGACTCCTTAGACTCCTATATATAGAAAGGAGGTTTTGTCATTTGAATCATCGAAGAATTGTTCATTTATGTAATGTAAAGGAGGTTTCCCCCTTGAAGAGGCTGAATTCTAAGGCATTGATCTATCTTTTCTATCTTTTCTTGAGCTGGTTTCATAACAGGTCCATACAACAAACGATAGGGTTCTTGTTGATTTAGACGCAAACATACGTAACATTTTCATCTTTTTCTTGTCCCATTGACTTTGTGTAGATCTTCAACTTATTTCTCCTTCGTGTACCTATCGATAGGAATCCAAATTTGCTTGGCTATGGGGATGGATCAATCCTCGACTTCATTATTAGTTTCATCCTCTATTTCAATGGCGGTACGAATATTATCTCCATGAGAATTACTTATTCTTCCAACTGTGGCATCAATGTTAATCTATTTTCATCTTCTGCTCTTGGCTTAGAGGAAATCCCTAGACAGATTCCATGTTCATATTGAATATACTTTTGTGAATAAAAATTGGGTTCTTTTTTAGCTTCCTCTAATTCAGTGATAGTGGACACCAGTACCAAAATATTCCATAGAGTTCCTTCGTCGTCGTTGTAAAGCCAGATACAAAGGTTTTTATACCCAAAATAATCCATGCTTGAAGTGTGGTATAACATGAGAGAGTTGGAAAGAATACGGGTGTTTTGGACACATATGTCACATGGGCACGAGTGTGTCATGGAATCAGCCCATGTAAATTGGTCATTTGTCCTTTTCAAATAATTTAGTGCATAATGGTAGCCATCAAGAACTTGCAAATCTTTATAGCAGGTATTAAAATGTACATTTCCAAGTGGCTTTTTGAAATTTTCAAAATCTGAGCTTTGGGAATGACAATCCTTTACATGTGGTTGGGGAAGGCGTAGAAAAGTTTTTGTGGTTCCTTTGATCCCATATTTTAGATATAAAAACATATTCTTCAAAATATATCTTCTCGGTCCTCTATCTAGCTTGGGTACTTTAGCAGGAGCATTCACTAAAGTTTTGGGAGTTACTAGAGTTTTGGATTCTGCCATTGAAATCTTGGGTACAGTATATTTGAATAGAGTTATGGGAGTTATTGAAATTTTTGGGTTTTGCAACTAGAGCCTTGAGTACACAATCTAGCTTAATAGAATTTCTAATTTCGTATTTAGGTTGGGTAAATATTCTTTATCTTCGAGAGAAAATTCATATTTACAGAGATGGTTCTTGGATTCTTGATTATCATGTTGTCCCACCGTTGTATTCTTAGATATTTAATCTTTGATAAAATTTTGACTAGTATGGATAGATTGTGGAGAGAATTTATTAGAAGATTATGGAATTGAAGGAGGTGGAGGAGGACACCATGAATCTCTCTTCACCTCATGTTGCTAGGGTTTCATCTTGACTAAGGAGGGTTTTTAGGCCTTTGTGGCTGCTGAGGAGTTCTTTGGTTCTGTTCTTGTTGTGACAGGCTATGATGAGAAATTTTATTTTGTTGCAAGTGAAGGATTATACCTAAGAGGGTGGTTTCGATATTGATATTGATAATTATACATATGAGTATTCATTGGATCCTTTAATCCTTTTTTTTTTTTGCAACTGCTTATTTTTGTGGGTTTAGTGGATATTGCAATTGAGAGGGATGAGAAAACTAGTAATGAGGAACCTGGTACTAGTGATGAAATGGTGGTGGAACATTTACTAGAAAACCATTTTATTGTTCATGTGGATTTTGTGGTTGTGTTGTAAGAAAGAAATGTGGAACTAAATGTTTGAATCCATTGGCATTGTGGAATTTCTGAAGATGGTACAAGGGGTGGAAGATTTGATGGTGGTTGGCATTGTTGATTTTCTGCTTCCTTTATGCAAATTGAAATGCTAATGTTTAAGACCTCAAGTGGATTGACCAGTTTTTCCTCATTTATAGTATGTACATCTTCAAGTATATTATTCCCAATAATTCATTCTCTTTGACATTAAGGCCAATTTCTAAAGTAGGTGCTAAAACTCATGTCTCAAGAATCTTTAATGATTTTGCAAGTATTTCTTTCATTTCCAGTAATAATTCTCACCTAGTTTTATGGTCATAATCTTTGGAATATGCTCCCATGATTTTTGGACCTAAGGATTAATGGATAGATTGTGAAATGGTTAACGTCTAGAGGGTCAAGTGGCTTTGACACTACTATAGCAAACAAATATTGTAACTTCTTTGTACTTACATTGTAGAATACACAATTGTATAGTAAATAATATATATATTGATAATTTGATATGATGAATGATGGATAAAATACTTTCGTGGCAGTTTCCTTTATAGGCATTGACTGGCCATGAATGTGAATAGTCTTATCTTTTGATTTTTTATGCTTTCATAATTAATAATAAGTAATTAATTATTTTGTTTTTTATTATTTTATTTAATAAATATTTTCTTTATTTTGTTCATAACAACATAAAACAATTAGAAGCAGTCACAAACTTTAGGGCTTGGAAAACAAGAATTGATCTCCTTCTTGTGAAGAATGGACTCTTGGATATTGTGAAGGGTAAGGTCACTGAACTTGAAAAAGATGAAGAAAAGCTAAAATTTGAGAAAGATGATATTACAGCTAGAAGTATCATTGTAGATTCCATAATAGATCATTTGATCTGATATATTGCAAATCTTGACTCTTCCAAGAAAATGTATAATTCCCTAATTGGATTATATACTATCAATAACATTGGTCAAGAAATGAGTTTAAAGAATGCGCTTCATGATGTTAGGATGACAAGGAACGATAATATAACTTCATATTTCATGAAAATTTCTCTATTGAGAGGTTAACTTCAAGCAATTGATGAAATCAGGATTCTCGAAAAGGAACTAGTGACTACAACACTTAATGGTTTACCTGAATCATGGGATTCATTTGCATGAGGGATATGTGCTAGAAATGAAGCTCCAAAGTTTGATGAACTATGGACTGCATGTAATCAATAAGAATCAAGGCTCATACCATGAGGGAAGATTCAAAGATTTGAAGAAGGTGATTCTCAAGCATATGAAACATGTTTAAGGAAGAGTGGAGGAAGAAATAAGTTTCGTTTCCAAAGAAGAAATGAAGGAAAAATACCTGAAGGAAGAAGCCCAGAAGGTAGAAGACACTCTCCTCAAGGGAAGAGAGACATGTCAAAAGTTCAATGCTATCAATGTCACAAATTCAATCATTATAGAAGTGATTGTCTAAAAAGATTGGATGATAGAAAAAGGAAGGGAAAGAAACATGTCACCAATACTAACATTGATGAATTCCCAAAGACACCCAAGAATGAATATTCAGGTGAAAAAGAATTCTTTTACTTTTCTTCTCTTGCAGGTTCTATTGCAGACAACGATGATTTGTGTCTAGGTAAAAACATGGAGTTGGGTTACACATTTTGGCAAGGGAGGGTGCATGTAGGTGAAAATAGAGAGCTTGATCCAACCACTTTAAGCACTCGATCTAGCCATTTTTAAGCACTTGATCAATCTCCTTGAGTGCTAAAAAAATAACTTAATCAAGGGTTAAAAACAAACCCTCGATCGAGCTTTTGTTTAACTCGACAATAGGATCTTGATCAAACATTATGGCTTGATTGAGCTTAAAGGCTTGATTAAGCGATAGATCTCGATTGAGCCCTTATTTCATATTGAAAGGCATGCCCACGATATGCGTAATTTTTTTTTTTACGCAAACCACGACGTAAACAAGAGGTTGAATGAGAATTATAGGGCTCGATCGAGGATATTGAAGCTTTATCGATGGAATTAGCAATGGAGCAACCCAACAACTCCACCAATGTCCCAGAGGCCCAAGCCAAGGTAGGTTTCCTGTCCTTTTTGTATTTTTATTTAAATTTTCTTACAAAATTAAATACATTAATTTGAAAAAAAAATGCCATACAAAAACCATGAAAACCACAAAAACAATGATCCAAATTGGATCATTATATTTTTTTTCATCCATCTCGATGCATTTGGAGTGGAAAAAGTGAAGGTATCAGCTCACAGGACCCTTTTTACCAGCGGGATAGAGAAATAATTCAACGTGGGAGACAGAGTATGGCTACAATTGAATAAGGAGAGGTTGTAGGGACCTGGTAATAAACTCAAGGCTCTAAGGTATGGTGTTATGAAACCAGCTCAAGAAAAGATAGAAAAGATAGATCAACGCCTTAGAATTCAGCCTCTTCGAGGGGGCAACCTCCTTTACATTACATAAATGAACAATTCTTCGATGATTCAAATGACAAAACCTCCTTTCTATATATAGGAGTCTAAGGAGTCACAATATAATCCAGCCGACCTAACAATAATAATATAAAGCCACAAAAATAACAATAGGGGGATTCTATGGGGCAAAGAAATAACAATATGGGGGTAATAGGGGCACAACAATATAAATAAGGGGTATAACTACAATAGTAATGGGGTAATCACTAGTATTATAGGGACCCAACATGCCCCTCTCCTTCAAAAAAGTGTTGTCCTCAACGCTTGAGTAGTTTTGGATACTTCTGCATAAAATTTTCATCCTCCCATGTGGAATCTTCAGCGGATAAGTTCTTCCACTTGATAAGATACTCTGAAATTGATCGATTTCGTAGCTGTCGAGTTCTTGTTTCTGTGACTGCTTCCGGTTCCAATATAATTTTTCCTTCCTCGTCAAGTTCTGGCAATATTGTTTGAACTGGGAGCTTGTCGCCTATAACCTTCTTTAAACATGAAACATGGAAAACTGGGTGCAATCGAGAAGCTGCAGGAAGCTCCAATTTGTATGCCATAGTACCAATCTTTTGCAACACCTTGTACGGACCATAATACTTTGGTGATAATTTATTATCCTTCTTAGCTTGCTTTAGGGACATTTGCTTATATGGTTGTAGCCGTAGGAATACCCAATCACCTACATCAAAACTTCTTTCACTGCGATGTTGATCTGCCTGTTGTTTCATTCTATTTTGTGCCAACACGAGGTTATCCTTTAAGAGTTGGAGGACTTGTTGTTGATGTTCGATGTGATGTTCCACTGCCTGAACCTTAGAATTTTCTCTTAAATATGATGTGATGGATGGTGGTTGATACCCATAAAGTGCCATAAATGGGGTCATTTTTGTTGCTGTATGGAAGGAAGTGTTATACCACCATTCAGCCAGAGGCAACCATTTGACCCATTGTGTCTGTTTATCAGATACAAAGCAACGAAGATATCCTTCCAAACATTTGTTTACTATCTCAGTTTGCCCATCAGATTGAGGATGATAAGATGAGCTATGAGCTAACTGAGTACCAAGACAAGAAAATAATTCTGTCCAAAAATTTCCAGTGAAAATGGGATCTCTGTCACTTACAATAATCTTTGGGTTTCCATGTAGCTTTTGAATTGTTTCCATAAATGCAGTAGAAACTGTACTGGCTTTAAATGGATGTGATAATGCACAAAAGTGTGCATACTTGGTAAGTCTGTCAACTACCACCATGATGACACTCTTTCCCTCAGACTTGGGTAAACCTGTGATAAAATCCATTGAAACCTCCTCCCAACGTTGGCTTGGAATGGATAAAGGTTGTAATAGACCCGGTGTCTTAATTGTTTCAACTTTATTTTGTTGGCAAACCAAACATTCTGCCACAAACTTTTGAATATCTGATTTAAGGCCATCCCAAAAAAATTCCTTCTTAACCCTGTGGTAAGTTTTTAAAAATCCTGAGTGCCCTCCTAAGGGAGAAGTGTGCAATTCCATAAGAATCTTTTGTTTTAGCTGGGAATTCTTACAGAGGTATAAGCGATCTTTGTACCATAACGAATCATTTTTCCAGCTAAATGTATCAGACGTACTGGAATCTTGTTGTAGCTTTCGAATAAGTGCCCACACTTCTTCGTCATTCTTCCATTCCTCCCTTGCTTCATTTATCCAATCTGGTTGGATAATAGAAATGGTGCACAACAATGCTTCCACATCCTCATCCTTTCTTGAGAGTGCATCTGCCACCACATTTTGCTTCCCTTTTTTGTAGATGATTTCAAAGTCATAACCCAACATCTTTGTGACCCACTTTTGTTGCTCTTCAGAGGATAATCTTTGTTCTAAAAAGTATTTAAGGCTATCATGATCCGTTTTTACCTTGAAGTGTCTTCCCATTAGGTAGGGTCGCCATTTCTTAAGTGCATGGAGTATTGCCAACATTTCCTTCTCATAAATAGCTTTGCTTAAAAACTTTCCCTTGATTGGACGACTTTCAAAAGCAATGGGTCTTTCATCTTGCATTAGAACAACACCAATTCCATTTCCTGAAGCATCACATTCCACAATAAAGGTTTTTGTGAAGTCCGGTGTAGCTAAGACCGGTGCTTGGCACATTGCCTCTTTAAGATGTTCAAAGGCCTTTGTTGCTTCCGGAGTCCATGAAAATGCATCTTTCTTCAATAATGTTGTTAGAGGTGCTGCTATTCTCCCATAATTCTTAACAAACTTGCGATAATACCCTGTCAACCCAAGAAATCCTCGCAGATGCTTTATGGATGTGGGGATTTTCCATTCCTTAATGGCTTTAATTTTGCTAGGGTCTACCTTAACTCCTTCATGAGATACAATATGACCCAAATATTCCACCTCCTGGACTCCAAAGAAACATTTGGATCTTTTTGCATATAATTGTTTCTCCTCCAATAGTTGTAGCACCCTGTCAACATGTTCAACATGATCCTTCCAAGACTTGCTGTAGATTAGTATATCATCAAAAAATACTAACACAAATTTTCTAAGGAATGGTTTGAAAATTGAATTCATCAAACCTTGAAATGTTGAAGGTGCATTGGTAAGGCCAAAAGGCATGACCAAAAATTCATAATGACCCTCATGAGTTCTAAATGTCGTTTTCGGAATGTCTTCAATCTTCATTCTGATTTGATGATATCCCGAACGAAGATCCAACTTGGTGAAGTAAATTGATCCATGCAATTCATCCAGTAATTCATCAATGACAGGAATGGGGAACTTATCTTTAATAGTGAGCTTGTTGAGCTCCCTATAATCCGGACACATGCGCCATGATCCATCCTTCTTGTGCACCAATACTACTGGAGCAGAGAAAGAACTTTGACTTGGTTGAATTATACCAGCCTCTAGCATTTCTGCAACCATACGTTCAATTTCACTTTTTTGGACATAGGGATATCTGTACGGCCTGATGTTTGGAGGAACACTTCCTGGAATCAGATGAATAGCATGATCATGATCACGCATAGGTGGGAGACCTTTGGGAGTCTCAAATACCTTGGAATGATTGTCCAAGACTTTTTGGAGATCTGGAGAAATAGATGATTCCAATGTGGAAACATCTAGCGAACATAATTGTGCAATTACACCTCTTTGCTCCTTTTTTAGAAGCTTTGTCATACCATTAGAGCTGATTATCTTTCCTGGTTTCCCTGCAATACCCCTTAATTCAACTTCCTTTCCTTCCGTAGAAAATTTGATGAAAAGTTCTTGAAAATTAAAAGCTATTGTACCCAAGGATTGTAGCCATTGGACTCCTAGTACAACATCAGCACCTCCCATTGGAATGGAAAGCATTGGGCTAGTCAATACATATTCTCCCATGGATAGCTTGATATTATGGCACTTTCCAGAGCAATTTATTGTTCCTCCATTTGCAATCATCACTTGACACTCTGGTGCTGGATATAGGAAGCAATTCAATTCTTTTGCTACCCTACAATGAATAAAATTGTGGGTGCTTCCTGAATCAATCAACACTATTACCTTTTTCTTCTTGATTTGTCCTTCTATCTTGATGGTTTGAGGAGTGGTAATTCCCGCCAATGCATTACAAGATATGGTCGGATTTATTTGTTCTTCATCTAGGCTTTGTTCCTGGAGTATATCCTCTTCTTTTGACCTTTCTTGCTCCTTTTCTTCTTCCTCTTCACAATCTATGTAGAATAATTTCTTCTCAGCACACTTATGACCTTTAGTGTATTTGCTATCACAACTGTAACAAAGCCCTTTTGCTCTTTTTTCTTCCAATTGTTGTGGTGTCAACCTTATAGGTTGTGGAAGACTAGGGGCAACAACACTTCCGTCTTTATAGTTGTGAGTGGTATGCTTCCTGGTTGCCATAATTTTGCTTTCCATTTTTCTTGCTAACCTGAATGCCTTCTCTAATGAATCAGGTTCCCAAAGGCGAACATCATGTTGGATATTATCCTTTAAAGACCCTATGAACACATCAATCCTATGCTCCTCTGGAATATCTTTTACCCTTATGTTCAATTTTTGGAACTCCTCAATGTGCTCCATTATTGAACCCTTTTGTTTGAGACTTATCAATTGGCTAAAAAAAGTGTTGCTTTTTGTATCCTCATAATGTGCTATCAATTCTTCCGTAAAAATTGCCCAAGTGATAAATTGTTTACGAGCACAAAGCCATTGATACCATACAAACTGATTTGGTTCCAAATATAAAGTTTCCATACGTACCTTTTGTGTGTTTTGCACATTATTGAGATCGAAGAATTGCTCCATCTGTAATATCCATGTGGCGGGATCCTTGCCATCAAACTTCCTCATATCGATTTTTGGAATATGGTGGGTTTTCGATCCAACATTAGAGTCTATGGAATCATGATTAACATTTATTTTGTTCACATCATGAGTTTCCTTTACAACCTTTTCACCATTAGTAAGTATTTCTTGTAGAAAATTTGTCAAATCTGTCTTCAAATCAGCCATGTCTGTCTTCAAATCAGTCTTCAAATCTGCCATGTCTATCTTCAAATCTGTCTTCAAATCTGCCATGTCTCTCTTAAAATCTGTCTTTGAATCATCCATCTTAGCTTCCATGCCCTTTATCTTAGATTCCATGCCATTTATCTTAGATTCCACGCCATTTATCTTAGCTTCTGTTAGCTTTTGTGAGCGTGACATTTGTTGCACTTTTTCTTGTAATTTTGATATATCATGTAGCATTTCTTCCTCTTCTTCATGAGTCATGCTAGAGCTTTCAGGTTCCTTACTAGGTGTTTCATTTTCTTTCGGGGCATCAGTTACCGATAATAATGCTTTACTATGCCCTTTGAATTCTGTTAAACCAAGCTTACGCAAAAATTTAAAAAAAACTACACACCTTTTTTCACTTTTCAGAAGCCTGATATTGAATCTGATGTATCTCTGTAATTTCAGATCATCCAGTTCTGAAATGGCCACCTGTAGTAGCCTTCTGCGTCCTCTTGGATTCTCCAAGGAAGAGTTATGCGAAATCTCCCATAGTGACTTGATTATAGACTAGTTCAGTAGAGCAAACTTGTACAACATGCCATGATTCAGTGTTTCGACCTTTGGATCTGAAAAATGCAGAAAAGAAACTACAGTCCGTCCTCTTTCTGTACCTTCTTACAAAATTTCAATCCGATCCTCAGAGAGAAAGTTATGACGATTTTCCCCAGGTCACCTGTTTGGAATGTAATTCAGGAGTCTACAAAAAGACCAACTTCCTCAGATCATAACTCCGCAAAAATAGCGCGAAAAGCTCTGAAGTTCGGATCCAAGGTTCAGCTTGATGTCTTCTCAAATGGGTTTTTTTAGACTTCTGAAACGTCACAGAGAAAATGTTATAGCGAAAATGCCATGATGACCTGTTTGGAGCAGCGAAACCCTAGAATCCAAAGCTCTGATACCAAATGTTATGAAACAAGCTCAAGAAAAGATAGAAAAGATAGATCAACGCCTTAGAATTCAGCCTCTTTGAGGGGGCAACCTCCTTTACATTACATAAATGAACAATTCTTCGATGATTCAAATGACAAAACCTCCTTTCTATATATAGGAGTCTAAGGAGTCACAATATAATCCAGCCGACCTAACAATAATAATATAAAGCCACAAAAATAACAATAGGGGGATTCTATGGGGCACAGAAATAACAATATGGGGGTAATAGGGGCACAACAATATAAATAAGGGGTATAACTACAATAGTAATGGGGTAATCACTAGTATTATAGGGACCCAACATATGGTCCCTTTGAGATACTAGAAAAGGTGGGTGATAATGCCTATCGACTCAGTTTACCACCATATATGTGCATTTACTCAGTTGTAAATGTAGAGAATTTGAAACTCTATGAGCCTTCCATGCTAGATCAGGAAGAGGAACATGTCCTACCTTATGTGGAGGATTTGGTACTAGATGCTCAGGTAGAGTTGATAGAAGATATAGTTTTGTAGAAGAGGTCCAAAACTACAAGACAAGGGCAATAATACCATTGGCAGATTGGGTTGAAGGGATAACTTCCAGGCAAAGCTAAATGCTACACCAGAGAGAAGGGGGAGGAAAATTTTCCTCACCTCATTCAATAAAATATTTTGGGGACCAAAAGCCTCCCAAAATGGGGAGGTGTGATATTAAATGGATCATTATATTTTTTTTCATCCATCTCGATGCATTTGGAGTGGAAAAAGTGGAGGAATTAGCTCACGGGACCGTTTTTACCGGCGGGACCCAGTTTGACGAAACAGGGTCTGAAAAATTACGGGAGCGTTTTGAGGCATAAAACGAAGTTTTTTGGGGGTAAAAATTCTCTACACGTGTGCATCTTTTCATGTTATTCTACACATAGAAATATTTTCAACGACGCAAGAATCATGTCAATCAGAGCCCGTATGCAAAAATTATGTCACCCAGAAGTTGACCTTCTTGTTTTCACACCTATAGTTCGGGAGGATACTGCGTCAGCCCCCATTATTCGTGGAAAATGGGCTAGCCACGTGTTTGTGATGTAAAATACTCTAAAAGAGTATGTTTTGTAACTCTAATTAAGAGTTGATGTAGTCAAAATTAACCACTAGTAGGCTATCGGGCTGTGTTATAATCGGGTCACTAGGAGGAAGAGGCATTCCATTCTTTCAAGAGAATTTTGTTCCATAGTTGAGCAAAGATAGCCAAGAGAGATAGGAGGTAGAGCACATAGAGAGGATTTGTGCATTGTAGCAGCCCACAGGTCACAAACATGATTTTTTTGTATGTGCAACCATATTTCCAAATAGAGAAAGAGAGCGAAGCGGCCTCATCTTCCAGCTGGGTTTTCTCCTGAAAGGTTTTCTAAGAGAGCATATCTTATGTATTATGTGTGTGTGAGCTTATTTTGTCGTTCTCGACTTTTCTTCTTGATCTAATTTTACATGCATGCACTAATTACAGTTAATTTTACAGATCTAGAAATTAAATAAAATTGTAATAATGTAAAATCTCTGATTTTTAATATAATATTATTAGATTTGTTGTGAAGAACTATCCAATGGAATATCCACAGCAGTTTACGGATCAAACAACCTAGAAAACCACAAAAAACCACCAAGAAAGCACTTCAAAACCACCAAAAGAATTATAATTTAGGTCTTAAAATTTTCTTTCTTGCAATCTTAGCATGCTTATTATGATTTTTTTTTTAATGGTAAAAACTTTATTTTATAATTATTTTAGGTTTTAAACTTTTTTGTTAGGAATTTAGTAAAATAAATTTTCAATTTTTTTTTATTTTTTTTATTTAAAATGCATTTTAAATTTCGAACAAATTTGATTGAAAATATACCTAGAAAAACTCCAAAACATAAAACAACCAAACTATAACCAATAATAAATAAACTAGGAGCTTGACATTGACATGATGAATATAGTTGCTTATGGTAACCTCTATTTATCAAATAAGAAATTTTATTATTTTAAATTTAAATTAATTTATATTATAAATATTTTTTTAATAAAAAATAAAGTATGATTAGTTTTAAAAAATTAACTACATAAACAAAATATTATCTTTAAAGTTGAAAAAGAAGAAGGGTTATATATATATATAGATATATATAACAAGCATAGATCTATATAACATCATGTTACTATATAACAAACCAAAAGTTATATATAATATAATTATATACATAAATATAACACAACATAACGTTTAACTCTCTCTCTCTCTCTCTCTCTATATATATATATATATATATATTGAGAGAGAGAGACAGAACATAACATTTTGTTCTGTAGAAAAGCTACTTGTATTTTCATTATATATATGAAGAAAATACATTTTGCAGATGCATCATAAAAAAACATGCATTCCGATGAGGCTCAAAGCTGATCAGTTAATGTTCAATATATCACTCACAAAATACAACACAAATAGAAACCTTGATACTTTGTGAAATTATCATGATCCCAATCCATAGGTACTAAACAATACTGCATACAAAGCACATAAGGTTGATAATTGTCCCATCTAACAAAATGGTTACTAAAGCAAGATATACATAAATAATAATAAATATAGGCAAAAACTATGGAAAAATCCCCATAGCATAGGGGTGAATCTAATACTGCATCTAAACGAAGTTGTGGTACTGACGCAGCAACAGTGTTGGACTTTACCTTAATTGAACTCACAAAAGACCTCTTAATCCCAATAATCATTTCTCAATTCTATCGAACCAAGCCCTTTAATAAAAATGCCAATTCTATCTAATCCTTTAATAGCTTAAAAACCATTTATCATAGCGTTTGAACGTTTTTCTTTTAAAACAGTTTCTCAATTCCGATGCGATGTAATTCGCAATTGCACATCCGAATACTTTGAATGCCCAAACTATTAACTACTCCACAATCCCGATCCTATTCAATCGGAAATTGCCAATCGCTGTGGCTGAAAATCGCATTCCCGTCAGTGATGCGATATTATTCGGACCCGATCTCAATTCAAATAAGTTCCATAAACGTTTCGCATCTATTCCATTGACATATGCAACGATATGGAACGGTTCTCCCGCGCGATGTGATATGAAATACATCCAATTTTCATGAAATGCGATTAATGAACTTCATTTCAATCCGATGCAATGGTCTCGCCAGACCCAATACGCCATACAAAACAATTGAGATGCTTTTAAATCCGTTCAAAAGATTCCACTAAGTGGATTCAGCGAGATCTTTTCTTCCCCTTTATTGTCATTAAAAAAATTTCAGTTCACAATAGTCGACAGTGACAGACTTACAAAATAACACGGGAATTCTATAGTTTACAATAAAATTACACATCGATCGCAGCCAATTCCATTAATTACACAGAAAACATGCATCAATCCTCACGAAATCTTTATAAATTGTGCATGAAACGTACATTAACAGAGCCTCGACTTTTAGCTTAATTACATAAGAATAGATCATCGTCAAACAAAAAACTACATTCACACTCCAGTCTGAGCTTTCTGCTCCACTCCTAGCCACACATTAACTCTCACCAATCTAAAAGAATCCCTCTCACCTATACAATTTTCTCTATTAACTCTTCTAATAATAGATAACAGAATCTCCTAATTTCCCTAAAGATCCTAACAATAAAATCCCCTATCTTCGCACTCTCGGTTACACCTATTTAACAAATCTTATCCCAAATCTAAATAAAACAATATCTTATTTATTACAATAACTAACAATTTGAAAAATCACCCTTCTTAGTATTCTCGAATGTGACCAAACAGTCAATGAATTTTACTATGATTAGCCACAACATGTGGACAATCCTCCACATTGCTGGCTAATGCCGATGCTCCTGCATCAGACTCCTGGGGAAGAAAAGATTTGTCCTTCAAATTTTCTGGGTTTATTCCATATCTCTGTAATTCAGCCGCTGTCAACCAACTGGAGTCTTCCATCGGTTGCTCTTTCCATTTGACCAGATATTGGAAATATGCCTGTCCACGAGTTTTCTTGAACATTCTTTGATCTAAGATAGCTTCTACTTCCTTCTTGGGTGCTTTTGGTGCCTGTTCCTCCCAATCTACAGTTTGAATTTCATCAGCTGTAATTTCATTTTGCAATTCAGTTTCTGCTTCTCTGTATGGATATAAGTCTGCAACATTAAAAATGGGGGATATTCCGATCCCTTCCGGTAACTCAATCTCATATGCATTGGCTGAAAACTTCCTTTTGATTTTACAGGGTCCTATTTTCTTCAGTTTCAACTTATTATAAGTCTTTGTAGGAAATATCTCTTTCCTAAAATATGCCATGACCAAATCTCCTACCTGAAACTCCTTTTCCTTTCTTTTTAGATTTGCTCTCTGCTTGTATCTTTTGCTGCTTTCCTACAATTTACCTTTAACTTCTTCCTGTAGCTTCTGCATTTGTTCAAGAAAATCTTCAGCACTTGCACTTCTGGCTTCTTGTTTTCCCAAGTCCCTAAGCTCATATACTCCTCTCGGATGCAATCCAAAGACGATCTGGAATGGACTCATTCATGTGCTTCTATTTGGTGTATCATTGTAAGTGAATTCAGCTTGAGCTAATGCCAAATCCCACTGTTTTGGATTCTGATGTACCAGACTTCTTAGTATATTTCCCAAGCTTCTGTTCACAACTTCAGTTTGTCCATCCGTCTGAGGATGGTAGGCTGAACTAAAACTGAGTTTAGTTCCCAGCTTCTTCCAAAGTGTCCTCCAGAAATTCCCTACAAATTTAGTGTCTTGATCTGATACAATACTTACAGGTAAACCATGCAATCTTACAATCTCTGAAAAGAATAAATTTGCTATGTGCGTTGCATCATTAGTTTTTTTACAAGCAATAAAATGGGCCATTTTTGAAAATCTGTCTACAACAACATAAATAGAATCATTTCCTCTCTGAGTTTTTGGTAAACCCATAACAAAGTCCATACTCAATACATCCCATGGTCGATCTGGCATGGGCAATGGCTGATATAAACCTTTATTCTGACTCCTTCCTTTGGCATACTGACATACTTTGCATTTCTCAACAAACTTTTTAACATCAGTCTGCATTTTAGGCCAATAATAAAAAGCATTCACCTGAGTGAAGGTTTTATCTTGTCCAAAATGACCAGACAACCCTCCACTGTGCTTCTCCTTGATTATATTCTCCCTCATGGAACATTTAGGAATACATAATTTGTTGCTTTTAAATAACAGGCCTCCTTGAATAAGGTAGTCCATCCATTGACTTCTGTTATGGCTCACAGGATTCTGAACTGTTGTGTAGATATCTTTAAAATCCTCATCATCCTTGTACATTTCTATCATTTCGTCAAAACCTACAACACCCACTTTAAACTCTTGCAAAAGAAAACTTACCCTGCTCAACGCATCTGCCACTTTATTAGACTTACCACTTTTATTTTTTATTACAAAAGTGAAACTTTTCAGAAATTCCACCCACTTGGCCTACTTCTGATTTAGCTTTGGCTGATTATTAATAAACTGCAAAGCGTGATTGTCTGAATATAAGATGAATTCCTTTGGCAGCAAGTAATGCCTCCACTTTTTCAATGCCTGCACAATAAAGTAGAATTCTTTGTCATATGAAGAATATTTCCTTTTCGCATCATTTAATTTCTCATTGAAATACGCTATCGGTCTTTGCTCCTGGCTCAGCACCGCACCAACTGCTTCTCCACTAGCATCAGTTTCCACTTGAAAGACTTTCTCGAAATTTGGCAATGCTAGGATTGGCTTTTCGGTTATCTTCCTTTTCAGCAGATTAAAGTTCTTAACAGCTGCCTCTATCCATCAAAATGGCTGATTGACCTCCTTGATTGTCTCAAGGATTGGTGCGCAAACTTGATTGAACCCTTTTATAAAATTCCTATAAAAACTAGCAAGTCCATGGAAACTCCTTACCTCAAATACACTTCTGGGAGTAGGCCAGTTTCTGATTACTTGTACCTTTTCCGAATCCATTTTTAAACCTTCTCTGGAAATCACAAATCCCAAATATACCAGCTCCTCTTTCATGAAACCACATTTCTTCAAATTAATTAGTAGTTTTTCCTTCTGCAGACTTTTCAGGACTAACTTCAGATGTTCCAAATGTTCCTCTTTACTTTTGCTGAAAACCAGAATATCATCAAGGTAAACAGCAACAAATTTACTTGTATATTCTTTCAAGACCTCGTTCATTAGTCTCATGAATGTTCTGGGTGCATTAGTGAGCCCAAAAGGCATCACTAACCACTCATACAGCCCACTATTTGTTTTGAACGTTGTCTTCCATTCATCGCCTTCCCGAATTCTAATCTGATGATATCCGCTTTTTAAATCTATCTTTGTAAAATATCTAGATCCACTTAAACAATCCATTAAATCATCCATTTTGGGCAAAGGAAATCTGTACCTGACAGTTATCTTATTGATAGCTCTGGAATCGGTGCACATGCGCCATTCTCCTCCTTTTTTTAGACTAAGCACCATTCGTACAACACACGGACTCAGACTTTCGCGAATCAGCCCCTTGTCCATCAGCTCCTGAACTTGTCTTGCAACTTCTGTGTTTTCCTGAGGAGTTAATCTATATGCGGGTTTATTAGGTAGACTTGCTCCTGGTATTAAGTCGATATGGTGACTTATACTTCTAATCGGTGGCAATTCATTTGGCAATTCATCCACAATGATGTCCATGTAATTATTTAACACAGCTTGAATTTCTTCAGGAAAATTATTTAAATTTGTGGAGGCTAAAATTACCTTTGGCTTCCCCACAATAGCGAAATGCACCTCTTCACTTTTATCAACCTCCTGTAGCAGTTCTTTGCCACTCATCAACATAATACTATTTTCAGGCAGTTCTTTATCAGCATCATTCTTCACTGGCAGCAACGTATGTTTAATTCCGTCCTTCTCTATGGTGTATGTATTTCTTCTCCCATCATGAATCGCCTTCCGGTCAAATTTCCATGGTCTCCCCAATAACACATGACATACATCCATGGGAATTATGTCACATAAGGTCATGTCTTTGTATGTGCCAATTTGCATTTCCACATTACACTGTTCTGTCACGATAACTTGATGACCCTTATGAAGCCAAGATATTTTGTAAGGTGTAGGATGAGCTTTACTTGTTAACCCAAGGTTTTCCACCATCTCTGTAGACACAAGATTGTTAGTACTCCCGCTATCAATTATGACCTTACAGCACTTACCCTTTGATTTGCATGTAGTCTTGAACAAATTCTTCCTTTGCGCTGGTTCTCCAATCTCTTTTTTTGATCTAAGAAAAGTTCTTCTGAGCAGCAATGATTCACCTTCTTCAGGTGGTTCCTCTTTCACCACAAGTCGAGGTGGTTTTGGCTTTGCCTCGGCCACGTTTGCACCCCTCTAGCTTGCTGATTTGTTATGAGGACAGTCCCATGACATATGTCCCCATTCTCCACAGGTATAACACCTAACATCTCTGCCTCGCCCTCTTCCTGTGGGCGCGAATCTCCCTCTACTAGATTCACCCATCTATGGTGATCTGCTACTTGAACTTCTTGTTTCAACTTGATGTTGTGTTCCTCTAGATCTGCCAGCTCCTCTACCTCTCGCTGAGCTTTTTCCTCTGTTTCTTTGACTCTGTTTTCTTAATATTTTCTCCTCTTCTTTCAGGCTTTCTTGATAGGAATCCTCAACAGTTTTCAAACTTATCAGGCTAATCTCATCTTGTATTTCATATCTTAGCCCATTAACATATCTAGCTACTTTCTCCAAATCATCTTCCACATGCCCTGTTCTGATACTTAACCTGTAGAATTCTTTTGTATACTCCTTAATAGACATTCCTTTCTGCTTCAGATTTTGCATCTGCTTAAAAATATTCAGATGATAATATTTAGGCAAAAACTTGGCTATTAGTTTGCTGACCATTTTATCCCACTGCTTGATCTTAGATTTCCCCTTTCTCGTTCTTGATGTCTGTAATTCGTCCCACTAGATGGCTGCATGGCCCTTCAGTCGAGTGACTGAAAATTTTACCTTCTTGTTCTCTTCAACCTCTTCATAATCAAAATATTGATCTATGGATCTGATCCAATCTATAAGCTCCTCGGCATTCAGACTCCCTTCATACATAGGAATCTCCATTTTGGGTTTGCTTCCAACCTTTGCCAGCATCTTGATGAATTTTACATTGTCATTCTCTTCTTCTGCTTCCACATCTGCATCCGATTCTTTTGAAGAACTCTCAGCTCCCTCATCAGGCACTCTTCTTTGGGCTGTCTCCATTGTCTCCATTCGTTCACGCAAACTCCACACTTCTTCTATCAAAACTGCATTTGGTTCTGGTCTCCCGCGACCAATTCCCCTTCTCGGTGGCATTTTTGCTGTAAACACTTGTCTCTTTGGCTCCAATACCAAAAATTGACGCAGCAACAGTGTTGGACTTTACCTCAATTGAACTCACAAAAGACCTCTTAATCCCAATAATCATTGCTCAATTCTATCGAACCAAGCCCTTCAATGAAAATGCCAATTCTATCTAATCCTTTAATAGCTTAAAAACCATTTATCATAGCGTTTGAATGTTTTTCTTTTAAAACAATTTCTCGATTTCGATGCGATGTAATTCGCAATTGCACATCCGAATACTTTGAATGCCCAAACTATTAACTACTCCACAATCCCGATCCGATTCAATCGGAAATTGCCAATCGCTGTGGCTGAAAATCGCATTCTCGTCAGTGATGCGATATTATTCGGACCCGATCTCAATTCAAATCAGTTCCATAAACTTTTCGCATCCGTTCCATTGACATATGCAATGATATGGAACGATTCTCCCGCGCGATGCGATATGAAATACATCCAATTTTCATGAAATGAGATTAATGAACTTCATTTCAATCCGATGCAATGGTCTCGCCAGACCCAATACGGTATACAAAACAACTGAGATGCCTTTAAATCTATTCAAAAGATTCCACTAAGTGGATTCGGCGAGATCTTTTCTTCCCCTTTATTGTCATTAAAAAATTTTCAGTTCACAATAGTCGACAGTGACAGACTTACAAAATAACACGGGAATTCTACAATTTACAATAAAATTACACATAGATCGCAGCCAATTCCATTAATTACACAGAAAACACGCATCAATCCTCACGAAATCTTTATAAATTGTGCATGAAACATACATAAACAGAGCCTCAACTTTTAGCTTAATTACATAAGAATAGATCACCGTCAAATAAAAAACTACATTCACACTCCACTCTGAGCTTTCCGCTCCACTCCCAGCCACACACTAACTCTCACCAATCTAAAAGAATCCCTCTCACCTATACAATTTTCTCTATTAACTCTTCTACTAATAGATAACAGAATCTCCTAATTTCCCTAAAGATCCTAACAATAAAATCCCCTATCTTCGCACTCTCGGTTACACCTATTTAACAAATCTTATCCCAAATCTAAATAAAACAATATCTTATTTATTACAATAACTAACAATTTGAAAAATTACCCTTCTCAGTATTCTCGAATGTGACCAAACAGTCAATGAATTTTACTGTGATTAGCCACAACATGTGGACAATCCTCCACGTTGCTGGCTAATGCCGATGCTCCTGCATCAGGTACTGATTCACCAACCATAGACCCTGATCTAGGAGGATGCCTTCTTTTGAAAGGTGATCAATGGTTGAGTTTTGATCCCTATAAACATGGCTACAAGTGAAGGAGGCAAAGTGAGAAATGATATGAAGAGTGTCTTCTACAATATGAACAAGAATTAAATTTCTGCACATATGTTTCTTGGTTAACTGAATCACCACAAGTATAGAATCCCCAAAACACTACATATGAGATACCCCCTGCTTAATAGAAAAAGTAATAAGAGCCCGACACACATTGATCTCATCCCAATTATTGGATCCTCGACCCAAACCCAATTGTAAATGATAGAAATGTTGAGCACTGATGTACAATACAAAACCACCACCACACACAGGGTCATTTCCTTGAGATGCCGTATCGAAAAACCCCAAGGGACAAGTTTGGTCCGACTCAACATGAGCCACATTCTGAACAAGAGTCACAACCAAGCCCTTGGAAAAATGAGCAAGGATTGCTAAACCTTCAACAACAACATGATCTGGATAAGATGAAACCCCCTTGAGATGCCGTATCGAAAAACCCCAAGGGACAAGTTTGGTCTGACTGAACATGAGCCACATTCTGAACAAGAGTCACAACCAAGCCCTTGGAAAAATGAGCAAGGATTGCTAAACCTTCAACAACAACATGATCTGGATAAGATGAAACCCCCACTAAGATAGATTTCTTTTGGGCAATCCAAATACCCCAGTAAAGAATAATAAACAAAGCCTGTATTCCTTTAGCATGTTGGTCCTCCATCCATACCTTCCAAGAATCAGGAAAATTGGATGCATCGCATTGAAATGAGAGCACCAAGGTGTTCATACAGGAGTCCCATACCCTTCGAGTGAATGAATGGTGAATGAATAAGTGGTTATTGGTTTCTCCAGAAATCTTACACAGTATGCACCACCTAGAATCGAGTGTGAATCGACACTGAAAAACCTCCCATTTTGGCACCTTCCTCTCCAAAGATACCCATTTTGGAAGTCGTACTGAGGCAAAGATACCCAAATTTTAGAGTATAGTTACCATGAGGAGAAAAGGCCCATGCTAACTCATCCATGCACCCACATAGCTGAATATGAGAAGAGATTAATGCCCCAATATACCTATTCCATTCTTCTTGAAGGAAATCAGGAATAAATAGGTCCCGAGAGTCTTTCCAGCCTTGACGCCAAACACAGGTATCCTCAGGTGCATCAACATAAGCCAAGCAAGTAATACCCATCACCCGATATGTG
Source organism: Pinus tabuliformis (assembly GCA_031772625.1). Classification (NCBI taxonomy): domain Eukaryota; kingdom Viridiplantae; phylum Streptophyta; class Pinopsida; order Pinales; family Pinaceae; genus Pinus; species Pinus tabuliformis. The sequence goes on from CM062815.1 coordinate 731,777,602, forward strand.
ATAAGAGGGGGGCAGAGAACACGTTCCTGTAAAAAACCCGACCATGGATCATAACCAATGCAAAATCACATCCCATCATCAATGCACCAAACCAAACTAGATGCCACTAGGACAAAGGAGTGTAGAATTTCCTATTAGATCACATATTTATTATGCCTCAGTTTATTCTGAAACCAAATCCATTCCTATAAAGAAAAAGGTTGAGTGTATTTATAGAAAACCACTCACATCCAAAATTCTAAGTAGATATCATCCACCAAGCACATTTTGTAGCAAGGGCGTTTGAAAATAATAATATGTTCTTTAGTCCCCAATCCTCAAGAAGCTTTGGGAGCAGTCACTAATGTGTGCCAATTAACCCATGGGAGAACATATTACTCCTTTGATCCATCCCATAAGATAAGAAATCATAAACATCACATATTTTCCAACATACCACTGGGAATCCATGCCACAGACATCTAGTAAACTGGGATAGGCTCCATTTTCGTCTTAATCAATACCAGATATTGACCCTAGAGAGCCACTAAAAACTCCAAACACTTAGTGTTATAGACAAATTTGGGCACTGCAACCCCAATATCATATGTCCATAAACCAAGGGCTTCTAAGCCCCTAAAATTTTTGTTTCATACCCTAAAGGAACAAGGTCAGCTGATTACATCATCTCCCAGAAGTTCTCCCTGAAAAATTACTCAGAACTGGTCAAAACTGGACCATACAGACTGCTCAGTGATAAGGGTGCATTGCATCTCACCTGCTACATGCAAAAAGTGTGATGCATACTGAAAAGCCCTTCTGTAGGGTGCGATGAGTGAGAGCAGACAAATGGGAAAGGCAATTTTCTAGGTGGAAACCCAGAGAATCTTCTAGAAACTACTCATTTGACACTTGCCTCTTTGAATTTGCCCAGGGATGAGTAAGAGATCATGAAATCTCCAAGTGGAACCAAGAACTATCAGTGGAATGACACTAATCAAAATCCCAGAAGTTGACTCACCCACCTGCAAATATCTATATATGGATCCCTCATCCCAGAGATCTAGAGGCTGGAATTTTGTATTTTGTAAGGAAGTGTTGTTGTTTTCTCTGTGAAACATTGTATTATTGGGTGATCTAAGATTTTCATGAGGTGAAGAGGGCTTTCATGCTGGGAGGATGGCACTGGGTCAGATCAATGGGTTGTAATCCTCTCTTCTACTACTTCTATCAATAAAGCTATTTGAGTTTTCCTCCATATTCTTGTATATTTCTGAATCTTGTTTTGATATATGCATTTGTATGGTTAATATACATCTAATCCTATATTGTTTATGGTTATAGATCTCTATGCTTTGATGGTATTATGCTACTTTGACTCTACAGGTACTATTTGAAATGGGACAAGTAAGGAAGGAGTGGTGAAGCTCTGTCAAAGGAGGGAGGAAACAAGCAAGGAACCAAGCGAAAGACTGAGGTTGGTACTCTCTGCTTCTTTCTCATCTACCTCTCATAAAGGAAAACACAAGTAACTTTAGTTTGTTTGTTTCTAAGATAGCTACCCATCTTAGTGGGACTAGCAGCTCTGAATGGACACTAGTTTTCCCGATAACAAAATGGTGACTCTGCTGGGGAGAAAATAGTTTGTTTGTTTGTTTCTATTTGTTTTCTTTATAAACTACAGACATAGCCTAAAGTTAAGCCAGCTAGCCTTCGAACTGCTTTTTCTATGCAACTGCAAAGTAGATCAACGTTGCTTCAATCAATCTCTGGGTTTGTTTATGAACTGAACAATTACCTTACAAACATCCTAAGTGCCTTGGTGGTAGCTCAAATAACCTCATTAGATCAGCCCCTATACTTTGTGTTTACTGTCTATCATTAGCTCAACTTAAATCCCTAAACTAAGCTGCAAATTGTGAGCAAAAACCAAGCTCAGTCTCGTCCCTAGACCATCGCACTGTCTCTCATTGGCAACCTAGATGCATCGCACCTCCCGTGTGTTGCAGGTGAGATGCATCCCTGTTTCCCTGTGTTACAGGTGCGATGATTAGGTGAGATTGTTTTTGCTTCCAGATTTTGGTTTTCTCTTCATTGTCTTCAGCTTTATTCAGTAGTTTTGCTGTCTGTGATCAGTATATCACTGTGGAAACTCCATTCCTTTGCATGATTCAACCTCCATTGATAAAGAATTGTGAATGTTTTTTATGTATTTTTCATCATTTACAGTTCTCCTTTGCAAACAATAGCTTAATCGAACTGTCGTCTTTTTATTTGAAAGTGTTGCAAGTGTCATTTTCAGTCAAGAAAAAGAGTGCCGCAAAGCATTCCTCTTTTAGATAGTTGATTACACTTTTTTCCATTGTATTTGATTTGAAATTATTAGTATTTCAAGTGTCAAAAGCAGTTTTAATTCAAAATCGCATAGTGTTGTTGTAATCTTACTTTCGTTTTTTGAAGAGAAAATTGTTAGTACTGTCGCTTTGAAAGAAAATAATTCAGATATGTACTTAGTTTTCTTTTTGTCATTCTCACATTAAGGAAACTGAAAAACAATACATGCATGTGCATTTGCATTTAGACTACATGCTGGAATTGATTTAGGAAAAGTGCATCTAGTGTGTACTCTCTGCTCTATGTTGAAAGAATTTCATTTCTTTCCCCTTAGTAGCTAGGATTTTCATTGCAAAAAGAAAGTAAATGATTATTTATCATCTCAGATTTCATGTTTAGGAGTTGTATATCTACATCACGTGGTGAACCTTAAAGGCAATCTTCTTAAGAAAGATCAACTGTAAAATAAGCCTCAATGAACATAAAAACGCTTTGGAACCTAACGCACAACATTTAGAACTCTAGGCTAGAAACATATTCTGGCGTCGTAAAGCCTGGTAACTATCATTTTCATCGTAGGTTGGGTGATTCCTCCTCTTTGAGACGACAAGTGCCAGTACAGACTTGTGCTCCCACGTACCATTGAGTATATATTGGGAGACCACAATAGGCTACATCCTTTATCCTTAGGAAGCCGTGTATGCCGCCCTATCGATTGTAATGCACTAAATACAACATTCGGGAAGATTGACTACCGTACCATAAAAAGTATTCTATAGTTTTGTGGTTGGTTTGGAAATCACTCTGTCTAGATTTCCAGAGTAGTCACTTTCATTCCTTTTCAGACTCCTTAAAAGAAAAGGTCAATCTGAGCACTTGTCACTTCAGGCTCATTAAAAATCGAAGGCGACTAGAGTCATCTTTAGCTTTTTCTCGACTCTTAAAAATTGAAAAAGAAAGTTGTGTCAAAGTGTCATAAAATTTATTTTAATCGGAATAATGTCATTGTTCCCTCGTTGGTCTTAGGTTGAGAAAATGGAGTCCACCAACCAAGGATTTCCCCTTGGGGGAATCCTAGTCCTTTCTCCTCTTGGGGAGATGTTGGTGCACCTCATATGGATACATTGTCCCTTCCAGGACTTATAATTGGTCTGCCAACATGGCTTTTCTCGACCTCTGTCGTTCAAAGCACCGTGATTCCTGAGTAATCAAATCAGCAACCAAATGATACTACAGTTACCCCCCAACCTTCTACTTCGTTTATTTCTCCCTCTTCTTCTTCCTCTTCACTTGGTGAAGCTAGTAAAACTAAGAACCAATGTAACTGAGAAGAAGAAGAAAGGGAAGGAGAAGAAGAAGAAGAAGCCAACGACAAAAGGGGTTAACCATGCATAGTTTGGCAAAAATCCACACACTGCACCATCCAAACCTAAATCTCCATGTGTCATTTGCAAAGGAGACCACTATCATCGAGATTGTCCCTGCATCCCATGAATCTTCAGGCACTGGTCTCCTCGCTTGCACAATTCGGTGTCTCCAACCTATGATGATCATGTTGAGAGCACACCATCAACTAGTGAAAGCAAAGTCAATGGGAAAAAAAGAAGATCTAAATTTCCTTGTAGACTGTGTGAAGGCGATCATGCCCTCCACCATTGTCCCTTCCTGGACGAAGCTAAAAAAGTCTTGGATAACCATCCTGCGTCACTGCAGCGACTTCCTCCTGGATACAAGAAACTCTTGCTGAGTCCATCGCTAGTTGAAATTCTGACTGACACACCTTTTTTGTCAGTCGAAGCACCTACCATTGAAGATAAACCCTCTGAGTCCACCCCAAACCAAAGTCAACAGGTCGAGACGGCAGTCGACCTAGTCTTGTCTTCAGAAGGTCCACCTTCAATTGATACTGTCACCAAAGAGGATGAGGACAACACCATTCAAATTCTTTTTGTTGACACAAAATACGATGAACATGGGGTCAATCTACCCATTCCTTTACTACAAGAAGGAAGTTCATCAGAGATTTACCTAGCCGTTTATTCGGTCCCTCCTCCAAGCAATCTAGTCATTTCCTTCGATTGGAATATACTAGGCAGACCCCGCCTACCTTCTAACATACCATACCGAATCATAGTACAAGCTTACAGAATGATCATGGTTGGTACTATCATAGATGAAGGGGCTTCTGTGAGTATCCTTTCCTCAATTGCTTGGAAAGCGCTTGGTTCGCCATCGCTTCTGCCTAAGATTCGAAATCTGACAAGCTTCAACAAAGGAACAAGTCGACCGTTAGGGATCCTTCCAAATTTGCCTATAACTTTGAGAAGGAAAACCGTTCATCGAAATGTGATGGTAGTCCAAGGACCTTTAGATTACAATCTACTCCTTGGACGTGACTATATTTATAGCATGGGAGCCATTGTTTCCTCACTCTTTCGAGTGATGTGTTTTCTGCATGAAGGCCGAGTGGTCCACCTAGTTGACCAGCTTTCATTCCCTGGTTCAAACACAACTACTAGTCAAATGCCATCCCTAACTGGTATTTTTATGCAAGGAATGTCTCATCAATCTCCAGTTCGTCAACCTAATGATCGCGAGTGATTTGGTGATTGTGACTGAAACCCAGGAGGCATGTGCCTAGGTCTGCTTCGGCAGAAAAACCCCAGATATAAGGTAGGTTTCCGCGTAGGAATATGACTAGTCTGACTATCCTGTCCGTTTAGGAAAATGGATCAGACTGGAAAAGGATTCCCCCATCAAAGGTTATGTGATTGGCACTGACAACAGTCACCTTTGTCCATTTCGATGGACATTGCCAAGGAAGTGTTTTGTCTACTATGCGGATGGAACAATATTGCTAATGCAAGAACTTCCGTATGGTAACCAAGAAACTCTACTTCGTTATACCTGGGGGCATGCAAACCTTTTTGCATGCAAGTGAAAGCGACCTTTTATTTTCTTAGTTTGTAGGCTCTCAACCCTTTACACTCGTAGGTTGGTTGTTCCTAGCTTGCATAACAAAAGGCTTCGGAGAAAAGTTGCGCATGGGGCAAGCTCCCTAAAAAATGAACCTACTGATGAGAGATATCCTTATTATATGACTGGAACGAGCAGGTTTACGCGAAGTTCAAGCTCGTTAAAAAATAAACCTAGCAATGAGCAAATGTTCCCCCAGAGTTCTAGCTCATTAAAAAATGAACCCACTTTCAGTAAATAACCATTGAGATCGCATAATTATCAGCTTTTGAACCTTGGTCATGTTCTTACCATCACCTCCACTATTTTTAGCCAATCATACGCCTCCATTTGATTGTTTAGCCCTTTTCAGGAACAAATACGATGAGTGATTCTATTAGCCACCTTCTTTACACTGCCATGATTGAAAAAGTTCCAAACCTTACCTGGAACTAGCTGCTATCCGAAAACATCACTCGTTCCTCAAAAAACGAGTCTCCTTTAAGCTCTTTTCATCTGACTCATAAAATATGAAAATATTGCCAAGAAATTGGCCTCTCCAGCTCGTTAAAGTCATTGGAAGTGCCATCCCTCCTCTATATTTTAATCTTTTTGGACCTGAGGGATCATTACACAAAAATATCGAGCCTTTGTCTTGTTTGGCTCATTAAAACTATCGAAAAGTCATCCCTTTCGTATTACTTTATACTTTTTTGAACTTAAGGGATTATACTACGAAAAAGGACTACTGGAGTTGTCTTTTCGTCTCTTTTTAGACTCTCTAAAATGTAAAAGGACGGAGTTATCCTTGTCATTAAACTCGTTAAAACAATAGCGACAAACTTGTCCATGCAGACAAGAGTGAGTTTCACTATCGCTAGGCTTGTTAAAACATAGTGACAGGTTTGCCCGAAGGGAAAATCATAGAACAAGCATATGTTATCCTCCTCAAGCTTGACAAAAATAAAGAGGTATTGGTCAGCGATGACTATGGAAAAATTGGGAAGAAAACTTGAAGAAACTTTATTGGTAGCAGGTCGCTCTTGAACATGACACTTTCACTCCATCACCATGATTGAGTTGTATTGGGTTATTCCGTTCACTGGTAATATCACCATTGGTCCTCCGTACCATCCATTTTTGGGGTTAATGCTACCAATCCATTTCAGTGTCGCCAATATGTTCAAGAGAAGTCGCTCAGAGAATTCACCAACCTAGCTTACATCTCATCCGCTACAATACCTTCACGCTTCATTCTTTCATGACTGCTACCTTGAACCTTGTATCATCAGATCATTTTCACCTCCAAAAAATCATTTGCTCCGTTTCATGTCGTAGATGTGGGATTCATTAACCCTCCTATGACGGGTCACTTCTTGTCGACATCAGCTCATTATCCAAGAAGTCGACTTAGGAACAACCCTTTTATTACTTTGAAGCTTGCATGCCTCAATGGCAAGTTTCTCACTTCCAGCGACAGGTTTACATCAATGGCCTTCGACCAAAAGATTTTGTGTGGTGTTTGACATCGACACATGTATTCACACCACGTGAATTGTACTGCAGTACCTTGAGGGTCATTATCATTATCAGTGATTCCTCTCGCACCTATTAACAACTTACATCATTGGTTGGTATTAGGCGATGTCTTTCCATGTTCGACATCAGAACATCCTTTCACATGGATCGACTTGTACTTCGGACGAAGATTGAATGAGTTTGAAAACCTCGGATCTAGTTTTATCCATCCGGGCTGCGATATATTCAGGAAAATAAATACATCAAATGTACATCATAGCTGCACAGATAATCATCCAAGCCAATGGATGATGGCTCTACCAGAACGGTTGTTAGTCCTATGTACATGAAAATGAATTTATAAAGCTGAGCATGGGAATGCCCGCCTCAGCTAGATAATGAAAATATTATGAAGATAATGTATTGTATTGTATCTTATTACAGGTCACCTTCCAGTTCGAAAAACCTCGGATCGTCATGATAAAGCATTTCACCTGACATCAGAAGATTTGTGACCTCATACTTTAGGGGGCAACTGTTATAGACATATTTGGGCATTACAACCCCATTCTCATATGTCCATAAACCAAGGGCTTCTAAGCCCCTAAAAGTGTTGTTTCATACCCTAAAGGAACAAGGTCAGCTGATTACATCATCTCCCAAAAGTTCTCCCTGAAAAACTACTCAGAACTGGTCAAAACTGGACCATACAGACTGCTCAGTGCTAAGGGTGCAATGCATCTCACCTACTACATGCAAAAAGTGTGATGTATGCTGAAAATCGCTTCTGTAGGGTGCGATGAGTGAGAGCAGACAAATGGAAGAGATAGTTTGCTAGGTGGAAACCCATAGAATCTTCTAGAAACTACTCATTTGACACTTGCCTCTCTGAATTCACCCAGGGATGAGTAAGAGATCATGAAATCTCCAAGTGGAACCAAGAACTATCAGTGGAATGACACTAATCAAAGTCCCAGAAGCTGACTCACCCACCTGCAAATATCTATATATGGATCCCTCATCCCAGAGATCCAGAGGCTGGAATTTTGTATTTTGTAAGGAAGTGTTGTTGGTTTCTCTGTGCAACATTGTATTGTTGGGTGATCTAAGCTTTTCATGAGGTTAAGAGGGATTTCATGCTAGGAGGATGGCGCTAGGTCAGATCAATGGGTTGTAATCCTCTCTTCTACTACTTCTATCAATAAAGCTATTTGAGTTTTCCTCCATATTCTTGTATATTTCAGAATCTTGTTTTGATATATGCATTTGTATGGTTAATATACATCTAATCCTATATTGTTTATGGTTATAGATCTCTATGCTTTGATGGTATTATGATGCTTTGACTCTATAGGTACTCTTTGAAATCGGACAAGTAAGGAAGGAGTGGCGAAGCTCTATCAAAGGAGGGAGGAAACAAGCAAGGAACCAAGCAAAAGACTGAGGTTGGTACTCTCTGCTTCTTTCTCATCTATCTCTCATAAAGGAAAACACAAGTAACTTTAGCTTGTTTGTTTCTAAGATAGCTACCCATCTTAGTGGGACTAGTAGCTCTGAATGGACACTAGTTTTCCTGATAGCACTTAGCCTCGTTTCTATCCTACTCAATAACCAAAACTACTGCAACTTTAAATATATGTTTGGCTTTAAATGGAAACCCAAGTACTTTATCCCAGAATCCAAAGGAGTGATCACATATGGAAAAACCACTCAAATAAGTACAACTTATGCTTCCCCCAAATTATGGTCATTAAACTAAGACTCTCAACTACAATATTGAACAATAATGGAGATAAGGGACAAACCTGATGCATCCCCCACTGAGCATGAAATAAAGGAGAGGCCACACCATTGATCAAAACAAAGAAAGAGATAGAGGATATACACCCCAGAATCCAATTAATGAAGTGATAATAAAATTCCATTTGAGTAAGAAATATAGGGATAAAGGAGTAGTCTACTCTGTCATAAGCCTCAGATAGATCAATTTTAAAAAACTGCCCCCGTTTAGATTCAATAATTTTACACTGTGAAGTCCCTCTTGAGCAACCCAAATGGCCTCATGAATTTTTCGACCTTCCAAAAACCCAAATTGTTCTAGCGATATCACCCTAGATAGTATGGGCTTAGGCCAACCGTAATCTCCTTTAAAATTCATTTATAGACACAATTTCATAGATATATAGGCCAAAAAGTCCTCAAAATAAGTAGGTTGATCAAACTTTGGAATAAGATCAATGAATGTAGAGTTAAAACATGGTAAAATCTTCCCATCATGCTGAGTTAAAAGATGGTAAAATATTCCACAACCCACTTATCAAGACTTGGGATTTATCATTTTGAAAACTTGAGAGAATAGATTTTAATTCAGAATTAGAAACCTCCACCATGGGGTCCAAGTTTTCTTCCTACCCTACATAACATGGGAAAAATTGAGCCACCCAAATGATCTCCAAAATATTAATTCCTTGAGCTTTCTAAAAAAATGTTCCAAAAATGCTGGACCCCCATTGCTGCAAGCCCCTCAAAAGACGATACCACTCTTCCTCCCTAATCCTATATTTCCTAGATAATATTTTGATGCCTTATACCTTTTTCATAAGCATGAAAAAAAATTGTGTTTGCATCCCTGCTATCCAACCATATGGCCCTACTTTTGATCCTCCATTGCTTGTCCTGATATCCCAACAACTCTTTACTTCTAGAGATGAGAGATTGGAATTTATGCCAAACCTCTCAAGTTTGATAACCTTCCTAGCCCATAGCAGAGAGGCCCTCAATTCCTTTTTCCACTCCCAATAAGTCCTCAAACTCCCTAAGGCATTTATTCCTAACCCATTCCCTAATAAGCATTTTTTAATTATTTAGGTTTGTGCAAAGTGACATGCAGTAGAAATACCCACATTACCTTCATAGGGTTGCCAATTTTGTTTCACCGAGTCATTAGTGCTAGCCCCTTTGATCTCTAAAAATATCAAACTGTGATATGAAATTCCCTTGAAGCCAACTCATTGAATAATGAGAGGGAAAGAATGGATGGTAATTTCATTTAAAAGGAAATGATAAATACATTTTGTAATGTGATCAACACCCACCCATTGATTGGACCATGTAGGCTTCAGTTTCACAAGAACCATGTCCACTAGATCATTTGATAGTAATTTACGATAGAAGTAATTTGAAATCCCATCTCGCCTCACACAGGCACCCAATGATTCAAATTCTCCCATGGAGAAATTTAAATCTCATCCCAACAAAAGGTTATTTGAAGACAAGAGGGATAACCTGAGTAAAAAATCCCATAAGAGAAGTCAATTCTCATTTTTCCCGTATATGTTGAAAAAATTGAAGGATTTGTTCAATTTCGATGAAAACCCCTCCATCCCCAAGCCTGAATGAAGACTCCAAATATTAACAGAACGAACTTTCCGACCATCCCAGTTTAAAGCAAGACCACTAGAATGACCACAGGCGTCAATTGCAATAAAAATATAGGAGAGTAAAATGGATTATAAGGAGTGAACCACATCCAAACTAGAGCCCAAAGTGTCCCTGAGGTAAATGATATACAAACACTCACTTAACAAACACTTTAAAGCTAATTTTTTAGGCAAACTGGCTAACCCATGACAATTTAAAGACAAAAAATTCATTGAGTAACCTCTAGGAGAGCTTTCACTACTATAGGTGCCCCATCCAATGACAACTAACACCCATATTCCACTTCAAAATAGGTCTTTGAATTTGCCAAAGAGATGTGAGATTTTGTCCCACAACCCTTCCCATAAGATTTTTGTAAGGCCATACACCCAGGACCACTAGGGGATAAACCCGACCCCACAATCACCAATTTTTATCGTAAGTTGTGAATAATGTCATCCCCACCCAAACCATATGAATCCCTTGAAATAACCAAAGTTCACAACGACGCATATCCGAATGAGCCCAAAGGAATGGAATAAGGCGCACATTTTAAAGAGGAAAAATAACAACAATAGATCAAGATTCCAAAAGCATGGCCAAAAAAAAAAGAAGGACCATAACTGATAAGATCTAAACGAGAGCTATGGATCAAAAGATTAAAACAAAGGGAGTATGAATTACTAAGGCCTGAAGAGATCTATTATGAGAGGATCTCTAGTTCGACCATCATAGGAGGAATTGGGACCGAAACAACAACGAAATTGGATACCATCACAGAAGAGGGAATAACCAACACACTGGATACCACATCTTGAGCCCATCCACTACCCATATGAGACTCATTTTGAACCACATCCACCCCAGCCACACCTGTGCACTGCTTCTTTGCAGTGCAATCCTCATGGGATGATATGAAAATGGATTGATTCATCACAAGCTACTTTGTAGATTTAAAAATTGGGTCTTCAAATGTGCATAAATAAGTTTCAAAAGAACTTAAAGATGAAGCAAAAACATTTAAAACTCAAAATGACAAAAATAAAAAGAAACAACCATGTGATAATGGATTTCACCCATCTTGGGCTACGTCTCCGGCAAAATGAGTACATAAAATTATTTGTATCATACAGTGAAGCTTATGTTGGAGTGGCACTGTTTCCCTTCAAGAAATGTTCTCCTTCAGAGAACTGTCACCTGCAATCTGACTCCTTTTTACAAATAAAATATGGCATAAAACAAAAGGGACTCTCTCACTAAACGTGGCAACCTGTCCTTGTACTCATTTCAAGATAAAAAGAATGAATTTGACTGGTTCCCAAGAGAAGTGTCGTCATCATCTTTCTCAAAATCACACTGAGGGTAAAACTAAAAATAGGTTGCTCCAATGAAGAAATTGATGATGCCACTACGTCCAAAATGTCTCAAAACCCCTGTCTAAGCTCTTTAACTGCTAAAAAAGTCCTCCATATGGCTTCAAAAATCCAAAAACAACCTCAATTGCAAATAAAAGGGCTTGACTCTACAAAAATTACAACAAAATGTGTTGTAGCCCAATGGTTTGGAGCTTGGCTTATATAGCCCCAGGTCTGGAGTTCGATCCACATATGGTGCAATTTGTTTGATATTTCAGTGGTATGATATAGTGGTGGTTATCAAATATGTGGTAATGTTTTTATTTATGGGGTGGGGTATGTCGCATGTGACATGACTACTGCACCCCAATCCGTATCCACCAACGATTAAGACATAACCATGTCCTGAACCATGACATATGTCACCACTGTATAATGTTACTCTTGATATATATATATATATATATATAGTTAATGTTGTGGGGATATGGCGGAGTTGCCAGATAACCATGTCCTGAACCATGACATATGTCACCACTATATAACGTTACTCTTGATATATATATCTATATATATATATATATATATATATATATATATATATATATATATATATATATATATATATATATATATATATATATATATATATATATATGTATATATATATATGTATATATATATATATATATATATATATGTATATATATATATATATATATATATATATGTATCTATCTATATATATATATATATATATATATATACATATATATACATACATATATATATATATATATATATATATATATATATATATATATATATATATATATATAGTTAATGTTGTGGGGATATGGCGAAGTTGCTAGATATGGTGGGCTCCTACCATATCCTTTACCCCCAAACTCCCAACGGATACATATCAAATATAACTGCCCCACTATATATAACAAGAACTAACTATTCGCCTAGTGATGAGACATAGAACTTGTCAACGGTAGGTCAAGAGTTTGACCCCTGGGAGTGCAACAAAAATTTTACCCGTAAAAAAAGATTGCATGGCCTTTCTTGATTAGGCCAAGTGGTGCCCTATAATTGGGCCACATGGCACTATAGGATTGGCCCATCCTCAAGGAACCAAAATCTTCCAAATTTCAACATCTGTACGGGCCAAGTGTCCTCACTGGATTGGCCCACGTGCTATCCCTACAACCTAGTCACCCTGCTAACATCATTGCCCAATCAAGCATCATATTTCCATGTGTCCTCATCTGAATGGTTCACATGTCGTCATATAGTCCAGTCAACTGTTGATGTCACTTCGAATTAAATCTGTCACATCATCACCACGTCATCCCACATCATTCATCGTACTGTTAGTTTTCCCTGCCATGTCAGTGTCACGTCAACCAACGTTAGCACCATATAGACTACCACGTGGAAAAATTTGACTGGTCCAACTCAATGGAAAAATTCCAAAACTAAGTGACACGTGTCAGCCTCTCATGTTAACATGTCACCTCGTTGACGTAATCAATCATACTTCTATGCTGAGATGATGACGTCATCACTTTCCACGTCACCTGCTAACTCGACATCTGCTAACATCATCATGCCACGTGTCATCTTCCAACTGGTCAAGATCGACCTTTGTTGTCTTCATGCTAAAATGATCATACGCCAGGTCATTGTACGGTTCTGCCAAGTCATCGTAGGACTACCACCTCACCTACTAACTCAACATCTGTTGACATCCTCCTGACATCATCACCTGACATGTCATTGTACGGATCCATGACTTAATCGTACGACTGCCACGTGTCTTCACTAAAAGCTGCCACATGTCCCATCTGTATAGTGCCATGTCACCTTTGTGAGACCCACTTAACCTCCTTTGCATTCGGTCCCAAAAAATTTGAATGCTCATATCTTCTTCATACAGACTCTATATTGCATGCCATTTGTGACATCAGATTCATCTCGACGAGCTCTATAACCTGATGTTGGTTTCATGATGAACTGAGATATTAAATTTTTAGGCATTTCGGGATCAATTGCTATCCATCTAGCATTAGAATTTGGCTGGACATGACCATATTAGTCTCAAAACATGACTAGACATAACCATCTTTGTTTTCATCATGACTAAACTCAATTGCAGTTCAACTGACAAGATCCACCTAGATCATGGGAAGAGCCCCTGAATGATAGACTACATAATTCCACCAAATGGTGTCGGAACCAAAATGATAAACCCTCATAGTCCAAATCCTGTGAACAAGGTACACCCTTTCCTATGTCCATAGTGCCACGAAAACGATTTCGAAGGTTCCAGTACACCAAAACTTAAGCGACTGATTTATCTCTGGTCATTAAGAAAGAATAATCAACATCCAAAAAGCGACCCAAAAAATTCCCCAGATTAGTGAAACTCTTGGAATTCCACATGTTGGATAGAAGGCTAGGGAAGCGCACCCATAGAGGGACTTCATCCATCCTCTCCTTACGAGCATCAAACAAGGGAGTCCAAAATTTAAACATCAACAGAGTAAAGTCTATATACCAAACCAGTTTGGCTACCCTGGATTCATCCTCCTTTGATTTGAAAGATAATTAAATCCAACCCATCATCAAAATGTATACCTCTAGGGCCATTGACACAACAGGATTAATAACCTTGGCACATCATTCATTAATAGTAGCCAACATAAATTTCCTGCCTCGAGCATGACCCACCAACAAGAACTCTACCAACTCTACCACATCAACCATCTCCACCTTGTCTCCTGTAGACAGATTGTATGGCACTAGATGGATGTCACACTTCATAGGTTGCAATTTCTTCTTAATAGTAGTTTGAGAACCCAAAACCCATCCACTAGTGGATCAACACCAATGGAACCGTGACCATCAAATTCTGACCCAAAACCAATTGGAGGGACCATGACTAATACCAACTAATTAATCGATGTTTGAGGAGCCTCTCCGCTAGAAAAAACAAGAGGTAGAGCCACAAACAATACAGAAAGCCCTTTTAAACCCCCACCACTAGCGTCTTGAGGAAAAAATAAGGTGGAGGAACCCCCGCTGAATCCCAGAAGAGAAAAAACCCCTCTAGTAAGACCTCCATAGAAAGGACATTGGAGATCCAAAAATCCCCCGCTAGAGAAAGCTTGAGAAAAACCTCTCATGTGAGGGGGATGAGAATATACCCTTGGATAAGAGAAACTTACACATGGCATGTAAGGACCATAAAGAGGGCATGAGGATACCACATGGCTATCACCCGAAATTGACAATTTTGGACACCATGTTAACCTGAGGTCAGTATTAGGGCTCGAAACCAAAACCCCTGGTAAAGACTGTGAAACCCCAACAGAGACCATGGTAACATTTGCATAGAAGATGAACCTTCGAGTGGGGATTATAATGTCATAATCAACCTGCCCCAAATATTCCATCAAGTCCTAAAGCTACTCCAATAGCACCATGACAACCCAACGGAATATGACACAAAAAATCACAAGAAAGCAACAGGCAACCACACCAAAAAAACCCACATAACAACAGAAAATTTCTAGAAATAACAAAGGAGAACATAAATGAATATACCCTAACACCACGGTAAATAGTGAAATGCTCCACAAAAAATAACTAGATAAGAAAAAATAAACCCACTATGGCATAAGGTGAAGGAGGAAATGGAGGCTACCTAAACCAATGACTCAAAAACCTAGTCAAAACATGTGCAACATGGTGAACCAAAACCCCGGAATCTCCATCTTTGTCCCCAAAGCTCCATTGTGATTCTCCCTTAGGGAACATAACATAACATAACATATATATATATATATATATATATAACATAACTATATAATTATATAACTATACATATTTAACTATTATAACTATAACATCACATAGCTATATATTATAGTTCTATATATATATATAACATATAACACACACACACATATATATATATATATAACATGACTATAAATAACTATAAATTATTTATAACATAACATTATAACTATAACATTTAACATAGCACAACTATTTAAAACATAACACACACACACACACACATATATGATATATATGTGTGTGTATGTGTGTGTGTTCAAGTTTCAACAATGCATCATTGATAGATACATTAAATCCATAATTAAAAGTACATTTAAAGTGAATAAAAACATTTTGATTCTTTTATAATTTGTACCATATTGTTTCAATATGTAGTGTGTTGTACCAAAAACATTGTCTTCATGTGCTTGCACTTAGTACATGTCACGTGTCAAATTCAAACATTATAAGACCTTAAAGTCTATTGGAGTATTTAGTTGGCATGGAATTTTATTAGTTTTGCAAATAGCTTTATTTCAATTTTTTACATATATATTTACATATTTATTTCCTATGAATAAAATGAATTATTTAGAAATGAAAAAAGGTGTGAAGGTAGATTTGATCACTTCTTTCGTTTGTGTTTACATGGAACTCAATACTTTGGTTGATAAATAATCTAAAAATGGATTGTAAAGTTTAAGACTTCAGGCTAGATTATTCTACATGAGTTTAGAAATTGTTTTCTTGTCAACATTCTTTCTAAGTCAACATTTTTTTCTTGGATTAGTTTATATGTATCATATGTAATAGTTTTGTATTATATGTAATAGTTTAGTCAACATTTTTTTTGGATTAGTTTATATGTATTAAATATGAATTATATGTAATATGTAGAGCCAAATCCTATACACCCCCAACTGTAGGTTGTCGGAGTGTGGGGGGATCTGTTATACATGGTCGAGCTCATGATAGATCACATAGCCCAACTAGAGTGTGAGTTCCACTCATAGATCCTGGCTCTGATACTAATCAGAGGTAGCATTTCTGTCTCTGTTGATGATCATTTTAAAGATAGTGGACTATATTCACATGCTACATGTGCAGTTTTAAATCCTCTTTAAACTTTATGTGTTTATGTCTTGAAATTGCCTTTAGTTTTTAAATCATATTCAAATTATGTGTTTGAATTAAATGTATATGTTATATGCTTCTAGTTTGTTAAATATATATATTAAATTACGTTTATGATTTTCAAACCCTCAACAGGGTGAATCTGAGGATCACATTGCGGTGTCGATCCCTTCGTGGGACAATGCTATAGCTAGTATCACATTGGAGGATTTTATAGGCCAACCTACATGGATCGCATGAGAGCTAGGTAAAATCCCTGCTAGTTCACCTACTAGGCATAATTTTTCATTGGTGTTGGATAACATCAATAGGTTGATCGAGACATACCAGAGGTCGGGCCCATAGAGCTACTTCCTACGTTCCATATAGAGGATTAGGCGGTAGGAGGTTAGAGGACCATATCCTTGGGAGGTGGTGAAAGAGGACACCAAGAACATTCATGTTCATGGGGAGCTGTTTAACATCCCTTTGGAGTGCCCTACTAGACATAAAGGTCTGATTCCACTCAGATATTTTAAGAATGTTGATGCAACCCCTTTTGTTTATGACTGATTCATTGAAGCTTAGAGCCATTTTCCCCACCAGGACCATGTCCCCATTTACTTTGTAAATCATATATATGTGAAGTTCGTGTTACATATGAGGACAATTTACACCAACACAAGGTCTGCGTTTTATGGATCCACTAAGGGACGTACTTATGATTGCGATGAGGCTCGTAGGGACCTTGGACATGTACCACCACCTTTGAGATTATTTTCACTATTGTATCAGAGTGTGGTATTTCTAACAGAGCTAGAGGAGTTGTCTCATCTTGGTGCTGAGACCAGGGATACCATTGCAGATATCATGTGGATGACATTTGCGAGTGTGCATGCCACATTGCATGGAAATATGAGAAGATTGCCACCATTTCGTCATGACCTACCAATTCCATTAGATGATGATTCATTTCTTGAAAGTCTACCTAAACTAGTTTTTTTCATATGCATGTATGTGTCATGATGCTATACATGACACTTGGAGAGTGCACGACCCGCGTGACATAGACCAAGTACATATATACGACACTTTTGAATCTTATTGTCAAATTATGCATAATTATACCATAACCAGAATAGTCCAACTATATATGTGATACATGTATAAAGAAGTGTTGTCTCATTGAGATTCTGATTAAAATTGTAAGATCCCAAGTGCACTGTTACATAGATAAAACAATGTATCCAATAGTGGAACATGAAGCCACAAATTGCTTCTCCAAAGAATGATCTACCTCCTATGTGTTACAAGAGAAGCCATAGCAAGCCCTCTAGAATCCCCCATTTTCTTGAGTTATGAGGAGATATATATAACAAGTAACTATGGCATTTGAGTTTCCTCATGACCCTTTGAATTTTATGACTGTTCATATTCTATATGTGACTCATTACATTCCAATGTGTGGTTATTCACATTCCACATGTGTCCCTTGGATTTCATTACATATCATTTATTACATAATGCAAATTATAAATGAGACGATGACTATATAAGAAAAAATTGATAATGGTACAAAGACTCATCAAATTGATAGGTCATTTGCTACTACATGGAGCTCATTTGTGATGTAAGTGTGCCATGCTCTGAACTCCTATGAGATGTCTTTCACTCAAACTAGAAAGTTCCCAACATAGCGCATCTTTACCTCCAGTGCCTCTGTCAATATGTTCTTGGAGTTTGACTGTACATTATTCCATAGCGATGAAAATTTCATCTAAGCTTTGACTGCTTCCATGGCATACTGCAGAATAATGTCTTTGGTTACCTTGACACCTTCCTGTTTTGTTTCCTACTTGATCTACTCAATGTATTGCCTGATCTCCGGGAAGATGACCTCCTTGTCTATGATTGATTCAAGTGTACCTATAGAAGGCATCACATGAATCTATGTTAGAGACTCAAAACCATTATGCCTTTGATTATACGCAACATTAGTACTAATAGACTGTTCTCTAAGACGCATGTAGTTTCGCTAGTGGAGTCTCAACTGAGCTCTATCCATCTCTAAGGAAATCCTTTCTTTCTTTCTAAAATGTTTTGGAGAATCCAAATACTTGGCAGTCCACTCCTAGCAATGGTCAATTGCTTTATTTGTTGTTCTCGGGAGTTTTACCACTTCCTATTCTTTCTTCTGAATGCCAATGAGGAGAGTGACCACTTGTTGTAAAATAATCATCTCATTTTATAATACAGAGCAATGGAACACATAAAATATATTGCAGAAATATAAACACATAAAACACATTAAATAAGAGAGACATGGATATATGTGGTTCACCCAATTTGGGCTACGTCCATGGAGAAACAACCAATCCTTCCTTTTATATTATCCAACGAACTAAAGAGATATAACCTACAGAAGATCCACTGTAATTCCCTCTACGCTCTCACACAATCTCCTCTCTCTTTCTCACTCAGAATACATATATACATAGACGCAATACAATTACCTCATATATAGTGAGGGTTTGCCTTCTAGGGAAAAAACCCTAAATTAAAGATAACTTCTACTATTAGATCTCCGCCTAATGAACGACCCGTATTGACTATGAAATTGTAGCATTTTACAAGGAAATTTTACATCCATTTTTAGCTTCAAGGGCACTGTCTCCAATCCCCCACTAGGGGGGGCTCTAAATAATCATCGTTGCCCCCTCTGGATACTCCCAATGGCGCACATTTACGGGCGGCATTGCCGCCACATTATGAATTGGGGTCCAATGCGGCAATACCTTTGAATAAAGAAGATAATGAGGCTTCACACCCAGCATCTTTGACTTCTTTGACTGTTAATATTCTATATGTGACTCATTACATTCTAATGTGTGGTTATGCACATTCCACATGTGTCCCTTGGACTTTATTACATAATACAAATTAAAAATGAGATGATGGCTATATAAGAAAAAATTGATAATGGTACAAAGACTCATCAAATTGATAAGTGATTTGCTACTACATGGAGCTCATTTGTGATGTAAGTGTGCCATGCTTTGAACTCCGATGAGATGTCTTTCACTCAAACTGGAAATTCCCAAACGTAGCGCATATTTACCTCTAGTGCTTCCATTAATATGTTCTTGGAGTTTGACTATATATTATTCCATAGTGATGAAAATTTCATCTAAGCTTTCACTGTTTCCATGGCATACTGCAGAATAATGTCTTTGGTTACCTTGAAACCTTCCTGTTTTTTTTCCTGCTTGATCTTCTCAATGTATTTCCTAATCTCCGGGAAGATGATCTCCCTGCATATGATTGATTCAAGTGTACCTGTCAAAGGCATCATGTGCATCTATGTTAGAGACTCAAAACCATTATGCCTTCGATTATATGCAACATTAGTACTAATAGACTGTTCTCCAAGATGCATGTAGTTCTGGTGGTGGAGTCTCAATGGAGCTCTATCCATCTCTAAGGAAATCCTTTATTTCTTTCTCAAATGTTTTGGAGCATCCGAATATTTGGTAGTCCACTCCCGGAGATGGTCAATTGCTTTGTTTTTTGTTCTCGGGAGTTTTACCACTTCCTGTTCTTTCTTCTGAATGCTAATGAGGAGAGTGACCACTTGTTGTAAAATAATCATCTCATCATATAATCGTGCCATGGTGTCCTCCATTGACCCCAATTATTCTTGCATGGATGATTTCCATTCGACGATGCTGAATTTTTGTGATGACAAATATTGATTCTCTGCCACAAGATGTTATGCATGTTGCTTCACTGCAACAAGTTCTTTCTTAGCCTGACATTCTCATTTAACAAGGAATCATAATTATCCTATGTCGTTGTAGCGACTGCAACATTTTCCACCATAGTAGCTCTAGGATTCCTTCTAGCGTTGGAGTTTATCACCTTCTTTGTAGCAACTGAGATTGTATTTTGAGGATCCTTGGGGAAATATATATGCCTATATTGTACGATCCTCTTCTTAAGGTGATCAAACATTACATTGCATACATTCATGACTCTGTTAGCTGGTATAGGTATGATCCCATTTCCGTGAATAGAAAATGACCACCTGTAAGGGGAGGTTCCTATATAGTTCCTGTTTCATCATCCATGGGTTGGATGGTGTCTTCTTCTCCAATGCTTCTTCTTCAATATCCTGAGTTAGTTGTTCTTCTTCCAGTATCTATGTTATTTCTTCTTCCTGGGATTGCCTCTACTGTTCTTCTTCTATCCTTCTCCTTTCTTCTTCTTCTTCTTCTTGTTTCTTCTGGAGAATCTCATCCTACTTCCTCTTCTCCTCTTATTCTTTTACTTCTATCCTCTCTTTCTCTTCTCGAATAACTATTGTGTTTAAAGGATCAACTTTCCATTTCTTGTTGGTCTTTCTTATTGAGTCATACCTGATCCTCTTCTTAGGAACTACTTTTCCTATTCGAGGGGTTATCTCCTCCTCCTGCAAATCCAAGTCTTGATATGGTGGGTCTTGAGGTGAACTAGTCTACATCCTTGGATGTGCCTTCATGTTTACATTGTATAAGTTCTTTTCTTCTCATATTATGATGTGGACATCGATGAGTACCTTATATTATGACCAATCCTTTCAAAATGTTGCCTGAAAATTCACTTGGGATCGTATCCATGAAAGTATTTAGTGGGGAAGTGCAGGTGGTCTAGCTCTTATATATTTGTTACTATTTCCTTGTGGCTCTTTAAATCATATAATTTGATCCTCAGTAGGAATATGGGCCAAGATGAATGCCTTGTCCAATTGTTTGCTACTTCTTGCATGACTACCTTGTTGGTCACATATCGCGATATCTCGGAGTGACTCCTTCACCTCGTCGGTCATGCAAGGAGGATCAATTTCGAATACCATCTAAAAGATAACTGTAAATAAGTGTTCATCTAATTTGTCATATATGCCTCTGAAGCTTAATTCTGATAACAATTTACTGTGGAAGTAAATGGGGGACTTCTCCTCAAGGGTCCAGTTCTAGTTCATTCTGGGGAATGCATACTATGCAAAGATTCCATTTAAGAGAAATGTAGGCATGTAGAACTTTGTTGCCTCGTTCACCCTCAAAGATTCTTTTTCCTACCCCCCTTGATGTTGCAATGCATATGGCAATATATCTTCCTAATTGAAAGTTATGTCATGTGTCACCACCATATTGAGTGTATATATATGATTCTCCTCAAACACCGCAACGTTCTTGTGTCCATACAAATGACTATACATGGCTATCAAAAACTAATATACATCTCTAATAATATTTGTCAGATAGACCGCATATGGGTGATAGCGAAACTTAGTAGGTTATCGACACCATGATTTGATAACATAACTTGTGTCGAGGTGTGCCCATCTCATGTAGAAGTTGTCATTTTCATATTCAATGGGCTTGAGCATCTTATAATATGTATGCATTTCTTCACTATAATAGGTGGCAAGCTGACTGCCACTCTCACTTCGAAGCACAAGGTGACCCTTCGCACATGGCATGAATGAGAATTTGTATGTGACCATGTGCATCCTGGACTTCTTGATGTTGATGTGCACACGCACATCTTCCAAGTCCTCAAAAAACGTTTCCTTCATGAATGTGTTGTAGATCTTGCTCCATGTGATCTCTGTAGTCTTATTAATAAAGCACTGGTGTCTACATGTATGGGAATTTTTAGCTTTGTAACTTCTATAGGATCATTAGTGATTGCTTCTGATATTTCTTTGGAGGCCACTTTATGAGGTGACATGAATCCAACAGATAACAACATGGTGACAATACGTGTAACAAGAACACTTGTTTGTGGCAGAACACTCATAATGACAAGATTAGCTTAAAGAAATGTACTTATACATAGCTACTTGTAAATAATGTACAAATAGCCATCACATGTGATTAGGCATGAAAATCTATGAACAACAACACAAAATAATTTGCATGCATGAGAAAATAGGCATGAAAATTAGGAGGGTGCACTTTCAAAGCATGAAGGAGTGTCAACGGTCATTCATTGCTTTGCAGTGTGCTCATGTGGTCAAGTAAGTGGATAAAACCATTAAGGGCACACTAGCACACTCCGAAGGGTCGAAGGGGTGACTTATTGGGTCTTTAGGCCTTCAACGTGTACTCACATGCTCAAGGAGAGAAAGAGGGCACACTGGTGCACTCCAAAGGATCAAAGGGAGATTCTTTGTGTCTTCGTGATGCACTCATGCTCTCAATGGAGGGCGAAATTCTTCGTGGTGAAGAAGTGTGCTTAAGAGGAAAATTTGGTCATTCTAGGCCCAATTTTCGAGATTGATTGGGCTTTGAGCTCAAGAAGTTCACTTTTCTTGCTGGAAGCTCAGAAATATGTTTAAAGAACAAGATTTGATGCTAAGAAGAGGGGAAGAAAGATATGCAAGGTTATATAGATGTTGTCGCATTGACTGTGGAATATGAACAAGTTAAAGAATGTGAAGAGTTTCTGCATGTTACAACAGATTGACACTTGTAGCATGAATTGTATTGAACATAAATTCTAGCAAACAACTGAAAAACAAAGAAATGACAGCAAGAAAAGCAATAACGATAGTGAAATCATGAAAGGAAATGAAGAGATTTGACATGAATAACTTACTTGCAACACTAGTTGATGAGGAGTCTCTTTATCCACAATTGTGCATCCAAATCAGAGGAGAATGATGATGCAAATGTATGATTAACTGAGTTGATTTAAATAATTTTACATGCAAAACTAATTCATGCATGAGTGCCACGTGTCGATGAGTGATAGGATTAGTTAAGGAAGGTTAAGTGGGCTCCTATTTTCTAGGAGTGTGCCCACATGCAACAAGATGTCTCATGCATGATCTAGAAAGTGTGTGTGTCTTCGACATGAAGGGGTGTGCTTAGGTAGGGAACATTTGCTCAACATGAAGGAGTGCGATCAAGGAGGGCACACTTCTTCAACTCAAAGGAGTGCACTCAAGTTGAGCACATGTATTCACCAACTTGGAGTGTACTTTTTCTTTTCTAAGTGATGTTCATGCTTTTGTTTGTTTTTTTTCCTTTTGAGTTATGTTTTTGAATGTGTGCATGGTGAGAAGGCATGTTTCTAAGTCATGAAAGATCATGAGTTCACCTAACCATGGACTAACTAACTCAAGTGCTTCTAATGATTAAGTGGTGACACTTAGGAAACATTAACTTAGGAGGATGTGACACTAGGAGAAAACAAATGAATGGAAAATCAAACAACATGATGACACAAAGGAGATTATAGTTGATGTAGGGTCCAAAATTAACATAGGCAAAAATTTTGGAGGGTCGTTGTCGTATCAACAACACCATGTAAATGGATCGATTGAGGGTTTCTTAAAACCTCGATTGAGCTATTTGAATTTATAATTTAAACGCTTGATTAAGCTTATGAGGTCCTAAAAATAACAATTTTAGCACCCCTTATGTAGATTTCTTTGCAACACCATTTTGTACCCTAGCATACTTAGGGAAAAAATTGTCCTTAATTAGCGGAGTTGATTATGTTGGATTCACAAAGGAATCCTGTATCCAATGGCATATGAGTTGACATTTTCAAATTCATATGATATTTTTCATCTAATTTCTTTTAAAGATAAAGCTTGAAACTTTTTTGGACAATTTCAAAGAGGTTGAATAAAAAATCAATAACATAAAATATACACAACGAAAAAATTTCAAAAAATATCACTATCTTCGTTTATGATTCCTCTTCAAAAGGATACTCTTGGTTTCTTAATTTATTTAAATAGTTTAAAAAAAGCTTACGCAAACACGTATTTGTAAAATGCAATTGAAATATTACTCCGCCAACTTCAAAAAATAATAATAAAAAAATATATTTTTGCATTTTTTTTAATATGAAAATATTAGTTCTCTCTATGTAGATAATGCTCACACACACACACACACACACACACACACACACACATATATATTACACATTTTAGACTAAGTTATTCTACACAAACACACACATACTTCCTAAGATGTGTGAAAATTTTCAAGGACAAGCCTTTCATTTAATGGAAAATTGGCATATTATTTTTTTTGCAAAAAATATCATTAGGATAACAACATAATTTTCCAAATATTTTCTTTTTACTCTAAATCAAAATTCACAATGCTTATATGAATTTTGAGGGCTTCAATTCGATAATTGGCCCAAAATTGTAACCAATCTTCATACATTCACCTGGTTGATAGATAGTGGTACCTCAAGATACATGACGGGAGATCATGTACAACCTCACAAGCTTAATGGAAAGAGGACTATCTTAAAAGGTAGAGGTTGGGGACAACAACAATTATGCAGTCAAAGGCATTGGAAAGACCTCTACTGAGTTGGAACTAGTTGAAAATGTTCATCTAACCAACATACTATATGTACTAGGTTTGAAAAATAATTTGGTTTCTATTTCTTGTTTGGAAAATAAGGGAGATAGAGTAGCATTTGTTGATGGAAAAATTCTTGTATGGCCAAAGGGATCTAGTATAGATTCTGCTAGAGTTATTGGAATTCATGAAGGAAGGTTATATAAACTCTTGAAACAACCTATTGAAGCATTTGTACATAATGATATTAATCCATGTGAGCTTTAGCATAGAAGATATACTTACCTTCACTATAGATATTTTCCTACTTTAAAACATGTGGTTTCTTCTATTCTAGATTTGTAGGTGGAGCATGAAGAAGTATTCAAAGGTTGTGCACTTGGAAACAATATTAAGAAGCCTTTTTTAAGAAGCGAAAGTAGATTCCAGTAAATTTTGTATCTAATTCATTCTGATGCATGTGGTCCAATTCTAGTAAAATATCTTGTAGAGTACTTGTACTATGTAACATTTACTGATGACTTCTCTCGTAAGACATGGATTTACTTCATGAAGTCAAAGGATGAAGTCTTTGACAAGTTTCAAGCATTCAAGGTTGAAGTGGAGAACTTGAAGGGAAAGAAGATCAAGATCCTAAGGTATGATAATGGAGGCTAATATACTTCCAAGGAGCTCATTTGCTTTTGTAAAGAAGATGGGATTAAGAGGGATTTTATAGTCCCTTACAATCTATAAAAAAATGGAGTTGTTGAAAGAAAGAATAGCACCATCGAAGAATTCATCAAGGAAATAATGAATGATCTAGACTTGCCTATGTTTTTGTGAAGTGAAGTATCCATGACAGTTGTCTATATTCAAAATACAAGTCATCATCAAATTATGGAAAACAAGACTCTTGAGGAAGCATTCACTGGATAGAAACCTCAGGTTGGTCATTTGAGAATATTAGGTTGTCATGTTTATATTCATGTACCTAAAAATAAGAGAAGGAAGCTAGAGCGTTCAGGAAAGAAAGGAATATTCATTGAATACAGTGAGTCATCAAAGGCCTATAGAATTTATGCTCTAGGTCAAAGACAGGTTGAAGCTAGCAGGGACTTTGCCTTTGATGAAAATGTTTCCTATTGGAAATATAAAGAAGTATCCATGGACTCTAACAATAACAACGAACATGAAGCTCACAAAGAAGAACTTTTAGAGTTATTGTATCCATGGACTCTCACAATAACAAGGAACATGAAGCTACTAAAGAAGAAGTTTTAGGGCCATTGTATCCATGGAATCTAACAATAAAAAAGAACATGAAGCTCCCAAGGAAGAGGTTTTAGGGCCATCTAATCTTGCAAAACATCCCATAGATCATCAAGAAGAGCTAGAAGGGCCTAGTGAAACAACGGATCTGATTCTTGTTCCTGAAATCAAGAAGAGGCCAGCTTGGCTTAGATCTAACTTGCAGGAAGTAGAAGGAAATGCAACACTATGTGGCACCTTCATGGAAAGAAATAGACATAAGAGGGATTATGGATATGTAGCTTTGATGAAAATTCTTATTGATTATGAACCTTCCACTTTTGAAGAAGCAGATAGCCAACATGTATGGAAGGATGCAATGTTAGAAGAATACCAATCGATTATGATGAATGATGTATGGGAGATTGTTCCTAGACTTGAAGGGAAATTTGTGGTAACCTCCAAAAGGATATATAAGAGAAAGCATGTAGTGTATGGTAGTATTGACAAATACAAGGCAAGATTTGTGGCTAGAGGGTTCTCCCAGATAGAGGGAGAGAATTATCATTAGACTTATGCTCTGGTTACTAAGTACATTACTATAAGATCCATTATTTATTTTTCTTCTTCTATGGGTTGGAATTTACATCAGATGGATGTAAAGACTGCTTTTCTTAATGGTGTGATTGAGGAAGAAGTATACATAGAACAACCTCCAGATTTTCAGGTCAATGGAAGAGAGTCTCACATTTGCAAATTAAAGAAAGTTTTGTATGGACTTAAGCAAGCACTGAGAGCCCATTATACATGATTTGGCAATTATCTAACAAGACTTGGTTTATCCAAAAGTGATGTTGATCCAAACCTGTACTTCAAGGTCGAGAAGAATGAACGTGATTCTATTATTATATATTGATGACTTATTTTTGACAGGTGTGGAGCAACTCATTATTTGGCGTAAGAGGTAGTTTTCCTCTGAATTAAACATGAAGGATCTTGGATTGATGCACTATTATCTGGGGCTCAAGGTATACCAAAATCCTGGTGAAATATTGTTGGCATTATGGCTAAAGTGTTGTCCTTGATGGCAACCCATTCAGGTGATAGATCACAGTACTTCAAGTCAGCAGCAGAGATTGATGATCAGCTATCAAATATTGAAGAAAATAAGGGGTACGCAGGTACACCTTACATAAGGTGCGTACACGCAGGTCAGTGTTACATAAAGTGCGTACATACCCGCAGTTATCCCGTTCAGGAGGTGCGTACCCCCAGTGCACACATTTCAAGGCAAAGAATTTCACATGTGGGGTTTTCTTATGTTTTACTCTTGGTATTTAGCCGACGGTATTGGGTTATTATGGTGTCGGCTCGTGGTATTGATCCATGTTTTAAGGAAGAGCTTTCCTATATAAAGCAAAGGAGATCATTTGGCTTGAGCATGTCTTTGGTTGAATATCTTATGAGGGCTAGATCTGGTCTAGATCTAAAGAAGGCGAATCTACTGATGGACCGAGATCTCTTCGGCGCATGTTCAGATCTGTAGATCTGACTGTCTGGGTTATTTCTGAAGTCTTGAAATCATCTATGCTCGAAGGTACGTAGGTACAGTGAGAGAAAAGTGCGTACATACGCAGGCACAGAAGGATTTCAGGTGCGCCGGTACGCAGGCACAGAAGCGTTTCAGGTGCGCCGGTACGCAGGCACAGAAGGGTTTCAGGTGCGCCGGTATGCAGGCACAGAAGGGTTTCAGGTGCGCCGGTACGCAAGAACAGAAGGGTTTTAGGTGCGCCAGTATGCAGGCACAGAAGGGTTACAGGTGCGGAGGTCCGCAGGCAGTTCAATGGACTCAGATCGAGGTACGCAGGCTAGCAGTTGAGCAGGATGCGTACATAAGCAGGCTAGCAGTTGAGCAGGGTGCGTACTGTAAGCATGCAAGCAGTTGAGCAGGGTGAGTACTGTAAGCAGGCCAGCAGTTGAGCAGGGTGCTTACGTAAGCAGGCGAGCAGTTGAGCAGGGTGCTTACTTCTCTTAAAATCTTTGTTTATCATTGTTGTGTTCTGGGTTTGGTCCTATTATTGTTGATCTGGTTACTACAGTTGATTGGGTGATTCTCTTATACTTGATGATCATTTGATGCTTATGGATCCAGTTTGAAAATTTATGAAAAGTGGTCCTTGTAAGAAAAGAAGTAGGGGGTTGTAGCTCCCTTCCAGGAGAGACTGGAAAACGAGAGAGAGTTGTAGCTCTCTGCAGGTTGCAGCCTGCGTACTGGTAAAGGACTGCACCAGTACAAAACCATTGTAAAAGGAGTTTCTAATTTGAAAGAAGATAGAGACATATTGCAGCAGATGGTTTTCACCCACATTAGGTTTCCACCTTACATCTTGTGTTCTTTGGTGTGACTATCTGTTTTCTTTGTTCATGCTCATTATTTTATGGTATTGACATGCAAAACTAATTCAAAGAACAAATAAGGAAGATTTATTAAAAGAATTAGATAATACCGATTCACCCCCCCTCTCAGTATTATTTCCAACAATTAGTATCAGAGTAGGTCCTTTAGAGAAGCTTGATCGCTTGAAGGTAGATCGTTCATCATGAGCAACTACGAGAGAGAAGCAAGCCACGCCCTAGAAGAAGAGGAAGAAGAATCAAATTTTGTCAGAAATCTTCAAAGGGGTTCTGGAAGGTTCAGAGGTAAGTTACCTTTTAAATGCTTTGCTTGTGGAAGAGTAGGTCATTATGCTGCAAAATGTCCTTATAAGGATAAAGGAAAGGAACCTGCTAGATGGAACAAGAAACATAATGCAAATAAGAAAAGCTACTACACTCATGAAGATAGTGATGGTCTATCAAACAGTGATGAAGATGAACAAGGTAATGAATATAAGTTGTTAATGGAATTTGAAGATGATGATTATATGGATGCTATAGATGTGGATAACCTTTATGATGAAATTACTAGACTCAAGAGATGTATAGAAGAAAAGAACATGATCATTGATACTCTACAATTTCAAATTGATGAAAAGGAAAAACATCTTGAAAAATTAGAAGGTGAAATTGTTGGTCTTAGAAAAGAGATTGAGAAAACAAAAGCTATTAATCTCAAGTTTGTCAAAGGATCTGAAACTTTGGATGAGATTATCAATGTGCAGTGGTCTCCACTAAACAAGACAGGTCTTGGCTATAATGGAGAAACTTCTCAAGCATCCACCTCAAAAAGTTATCTTGATGCAGCAAGAAGAAATGAGCAAAAGCACAATGAAGATCATCAGGTAAAGCAGGGACGAATTACAAACAGAAACTATCAGGGGCAATCCATCTTAAGGTTGAACAAAAGCTACAACCAGCCACAGGTAAAATCTTCTCAATTTGGTTCAAGAATAGATGACAATAGAAATTACAATCAATTGGCTGGTAGATTCGATAACCGCAGAAGTTTCTTCAATGGACAATGCTTTTCTTGCCATAACTTTGGTCACAAAGCAGCTCAATGTGTTGCATATAAAACAATCATGACTAGGGAAGCTCAAAAACAAAGAAGTATGACCGGGATTACAAAAAGGACCTATAACAACTTTTAGGTTCTTGAAAATGAAGTGGAATGTTCTATTTGCAATAACTTTGGTCATGAAGACTCTGAATGCAGGAGCAGGTTTCAGCAGAAAAAGGAACAAGCCTCAAGCACCAAAACATGGAGAATAAAGGAACCACAAACAGAAAGATGTGGGATAGCATTTTATGCAGAGGGACAGGAAAATCTATGGTACATTGACAGTGGATGTTCGAAGCATATGACAGGTGATAAAGAAAAACTTGAGTCATTTTCTGCTCTAGAAAAAGGAAAGAAAGTCTCTTTTGGAAATGATACTCCTGCAACTATAAAAGGAAAAGGCATTGCTCAGTTAAAAGAAAAGGTCAAGGCTGGAAATGTTTTGTATGTTGATGGATTGAAGCATAATCTTCTAAGTGTCAGCCAGATGTGTGATCAAAGAACCGAGGTCATATTCAGATCAAATGGATGTCTTGTTCGTGATCTTGATACAGGTAAAACAGTGATCAAAGGCAAAAGAACTCCAAATAATCTGTACATATTTGAAGAAGGACAACAACAATGCTATCTGAGCAAGGATGATGAGCACTGGTTATGGCATTGGAGGTTGGGACATCTAAGCTTTTCACAAATAAGGAAAGCATGCAAATATCAGGCAGTTCGCGATCTTCCAGATATCAAAATTCCTGACAACACCATATGCAAATCATGTCAGTTTGGAAAACGAACCAGAACTAACTTTCCAGAGAAAGAAGGTTCAGCTAGCATGCCTCTTGAGCTAGTACATACAGATACATGCGGTCCTTTCAGGAAAAGAACACCTCGAGGAGAAGAATACTTGATATTATTCATTGACGATTTCTCCAGGTTTGTCTGGTTAGGACTTATGAAGCACAAAGATGAAGCATTCGAAAAATTCAAATCCTTCAAAGCCTTGGTTGAAAATGAATCAGGTCACAAAATTAAATGCCTCAGATCCGACAGAGGTGGGGAATTTACTTCAAATGAATTCTTCGATTTCTGTGAAGAACATGGGATAAGAAGAGAATTCTCTACAGCAAGAACCCCTCAGCAAAATGGAGTTGTGGAAAGAATGAACAGAATAGTCCAACAAATGGCTCGTGCTATGCTTGATGAGTCAGGAACTCCCGCAACTTTCTGGGGTGAAGCTGCACATGCTGCGGTTTTTATTCTTAACAAAACAAATGTCCGAGTGAACAGCACTCAAACTCCTCATGAGCTCTGGAGTGGTAGGACTCCTTCGGTAAAGCACTTCAAAATCTTTGGGAGCAAATGCTATATCAAGAATACTGATGAGCAGCTTGGCAAACTTGAACCTAGAGCAGATGAAGGCATTCTTCTTGGTTACTCTCCACATAGCAAAGCATACAAATGCTACAATAAAAGACTTGGCAGAATTGTTGACAACATTGATGTAGTGGTTGATGAGAAGGGATACATTCCTAGGCAAGTACATCATGAAGAAGAAGATGAAGGCTACCCCCAACGACATAATGATGAAGAAGAAGAACCTCAAGAAGAACCAGAGGAGCAAACAAGAATAGAAGAAAAGACTCCATCCAGATATGTTCAGAAGAATCATCCAGAATCTCAGATTATGGGGCAGAAAGAAGCAGGTGTACAAACAAGAAGAACAGTTGCAGAAGCTTCAAGCTATTTGGCATTACTCTCCTCTACTGAACCACAAAATGTGAAAGGGGCATGCAAAGATGAATGTTGGGTGAAAGCAATGGATGAAGAACTTGAGCAGATCGAAAAGAACAACACTTGGGAGCTGGTTCCTAGACCAAAAGATAAGAATGTTATCGGGACAAAATGGGTCTTTAAAAACAAATTGAATGAAAATGGAGAAGTAATTAGAAACAAAGCCAGACTTGTTTGTAAAGGGTATGCGCAGCAAGAAGGAATAGACTTTGAAGAAACCTTTGCTCCTGTTGCAAGACTTGAGGCCATCCGAATGTTCCTTGCTCTCTCAAGTTTTCAAAACTTCAAAGTATTTCAAATGGACGTGAAATCAGCCTTTCTGAATGGAGACTTGGAAGAAGAAGTGTACATTGAACAACCAGATGGGTTCATTCTTGGAAATGATCCAAATCTTGTATGCAGATTGAAAAAGGCTCTCTATGGTCTCAAACAAGCTCCAAGGGCTTGGTACTACCATTTGGACAAATATCTTCATCAACAAGGCTTTTCAAAAGGATCGGAAGATAGCAATCTTTATATAAAAGTTGAAAATGACAAATTGCTAATACTTGTTGTGTATGTAGATGACATTATTTTTGGGAGCAATGAAGAAGCTATGAGTCAAAACTTTGCCTTGGTCATGCAGAAAGAATTTGAAATGTCCTTGCTAGGAGAACTGACATATTTCCTTGGTTTGCAAATCCAACAAAAAGAAGGAGGAATCTTTTTATCTCAAACCAAGTATCTCAAACAGATTTTGAAGAAATATGGTATGGAAGATGCAAAACCAGTATGTACACCCATGGTCACAGGATGTAGCCTCAGTGCAAATGATGAATCTGCAGCAGTACATCAACCAACCTACAGATCTATGATTGGAAGTTTACTTTATTTGACAGGTACCCGCCCAGACATCATGCATGCAGTTGGAATAGTTGGAAGATTTCAAGCAAATCCGAAGGAGACTCATCTTCAGGCAGTGAAGAGAATTTTCAAATATCTTCAAGGGACTCAAAATTATGGCTTATGGTATCCTAGAGATACAGATCTTACACTTCATGCTTATACAGATGCAGATTGGGCCGGAAGCGTGGATGACAGGAAAAGCACGAGTGGTGGTGCGTTCTCTATGGGTTCCAGACTGGTATCTTGGTTCAGCAAGAAACAGAGTTCGATTGCCTTGTCTACAGCTGAAGCGGAATATGTTGCTGCTGCATCTTGTTGCACCCAACTCCTTTGGATGATGCAGACTTTGCAGGATTTTCAAATCACTTGTACACCACCAATCCCCATCTTATGTGATAACACAAGTGCAATCAGCATCTCAAAGAATCCTGTTATGCATTCAAAAACCAAGCACATACCAATCAAGTATCATTTTCTCCCGGAACAAGTGCTTGAACAAAAGGTCAAGTTGGAGTATGTTCCTTCTAAGGAACAAGTTGCTGATATTCTCACCAAACCATTGCCCAGGGACACTTTTGAATACCTCAGGCAAAAGCTGGGGGTTGTTGATGCATCATCTTATTGCTGAACCTCTTCTGATTGATGGTACAGGTTCAGGGGGAGCATATAATGCATTGTTGGCATTATGGAGGATGTGCAGAAGGAGATCTTGGAAGTAGCTGCAATATGTCTCTATCTCTTTCATGGTGGATTATGGTTCTTCGTTGCAGATCTGGTTCATATTCAGGGGGAGCATGTTCTTAGGGGGAGCATAACCCTTTGCCCTTGATGTCAAAGGGGGAGAATGAAGCTGAA
The DNA here is from genome assembly GCA_031772625.1 of Pinus tabuliformis. Lineage (NCBI taxonomy): Eukaryota > Viridiplantae > Streptophyta > Pinopsida > Pinales > Pinaceae > Pinus > Pinus tabuliformis. The sequence continues at coordinate 731,810,757 of CM062815.1, forward strand.
GCTTTGAGGTTGCCATCAAGTCCAAAGGGGGAGATTGTTGGCATTATGGCTAAAGTGTTGTCCTTGATGGCAACCCATTCAGGTGATAGATCACAGTACTTCAAGTCAGCAGCAGAGATTGATGATCAGCTATCAAATATTGAAGAAAATAAGGGGTACGCAGGTACACCTTACATAAGGTGCGTACACGCAGGTCAGTGTTACATAAAGTGCGTACATACCCGCAGTTATCCCGTTCAGGAGGTGCGTACCCCCAGTGCACACATTTCAAGGCAAAGAATTTCACATGTGGGGTTTTCTTATGTTTTACTCTTGGTATTTAGCTGACGGTATTGGGTTATTATGGTGTCGGCTCGTGGTATTGATCCATGTTTTAAGGAAGAGCTTTCCTATATAAAGCAAAGGAGATCATTTGGCTTGAGCATGTCTTTGGTTGAATATCTTATGAGGGCTAGATCTGGTCTAGATCTAAAGAAGGAGAATCTACTGATGGACCGAGATCTCTTCGGCGCATGTTCAGATCTGTAGATCTGACTGTCTGGGTTATTTCTGAAGTCTTGAAATCATCTATGCCTGAAGGTACGCAGGTACAGTGAGAGAAAAGTGCGTACATACGCAGGCACAGAAGGATTTCAGGTGCGCCGGTACGCAGGCACAGAAGGGTTTCAGGTGCGCCGGTACGCAGGCACAGAAGGGTTTCAGGTGCGCCGGTACGCAAGAACAGAAGGGTTTCAGGTGCGCCGGTACGCAGGCACAGAAGGGTTGCAGGTGCGGAGGTCCGCAGGCAGTTCAATGGACTCAGAGCGAGGTACGCAGGCTAGCAGTTGAGCAGGGTGCGTACATAAGCAGACTAGTAGTTGAGCAGGGTGCGTACTGTAAGCAGGCAAGCAGTTGAGCAGGGTGAGTACTGTAAGCAGGCCAGCAGTTGAGCAGGGTGCTTACGTAAGCAGGCGAGCAGTTGAGCAGGGTGCTTACTTCTCTTAAAATCTTTGTTTATCATTGTTGTGTTCTGGGTTTGGTCCTATTATTGTTGATCTGGTTACTACAGTTGATTGGGTGATTCTCTTATACTTGATGATCATTTGATGCTTATGGATCCAGTTTGAAAATTTATGAAAAGTGGTCCTTGTAAGAAAAGAAGTAGGGGGTTGTAGCTCCCTTCGAGGAGAGACTGGAAAACGAGAGAGAGTTGTAGCTCTCTGCAGGTTGCAGCCCACGTACTGGTAAAGGACTGCACCAGTACAAAACCATTGTAAAAGGAGTTTCTAATTTGAAAGAAGATAGAGACATATTGCAGCAGGTGGTTTTCACCCACATTGGGTTTCCACCTTACATCTTGTGTTCTTTGGTGTGACTATCTGTTTTCTTTGTTCATGCTCATTATTTTATGGCACTGACATGCAAAACTAATTCAAAGAACAAATAAGGAAGATTTATTAAAAGAATTAGATAATACTGATTCACCCCCCCTCTCAGTATTATTTCCAACAAATATTCCTTGGTCAAGGAATGTTTTTTATCAAGATCCTATAGAAGTTTGGAATGATGGATTGTAAATATATGACAACTCCCATGGTGACAAATCTAAGTAAATTGAAATAATTTGAGTTAGATTTGGTAGATCCATCCATGTACTGAAAGATGAATAACTCACTGATGCGTTTGTTTAATGTTAGGCCAGACATTTCCTTTGCAATGAACACTTTGAGCTAGTTTGTTGGGTCCCTATAATACTAGTGATTACCCCATTACTATTGTAGTTATACCCCTTATTTATATTTTTGTGCCCCTATTACCCCCATATTGTTATTTCTGTGCCCCATAGAATCCCTCTATTGTTATTTTTGTGGCTTTATATTATTATTGTTAGGTCGACTGGATTATATTGTGACTCCTTAGACTCCTATATATAGAAAGGAGGTTTTGTCATTTGTACAATCCAAGAATTGTTCATTTATGTAATGTAAAGGAGGTTTCCCCCTCGAAGAGGCTGAATTCTAAGGCGTTGATCTTTCTTTTCTATCTTTTCTTGAGCTGGTTTCATAACATTTGGTATCAGAGCTTTGGATTCTAGGGTTTCGCTGCTCCAAACAGGTCATCGTGGACGTTTCGCTATAAATTTTTTTCTATGATGTTTCAGAAGTCGCAAAAAAAACCCATTTGAGAAGAAAGCGTGCTGAACCTTGGGTCCGAATTTCAGAGCTTTTCGCGCGATATTTGCGGAGATATGATCTGAGGAAGTTGGTCTTTTTGCAGACTCCTGAATTACATTCAAAATAGGTGACCTGGGGAAAATCGTCATAACTTTCTCTCTGGGGATCAGATTGAAGTTTCGTAAGAAGGTACAGAAAGAGGACGGACTGTAGTTTCTTGTGGGTGTTTTTCAGATCCAAAGGTCGAAACAGTGACTCGTGGCACGTCGTACAAGTTCGCTCTACTGAACTAGTCTATAATCAAGTCACTGTGGGAGATTTCGCATAACTCTTCCTTGGAGAATCCAATTTGGGTCAGACTTGTGGCATTGGAAAGAGGACACAGAGAGCTACTACAGGTCACAATTTCAGAACTAGATGACTGGAAAGTACAGAGATACATCAGAGGCAATATAGAGCTCCTACAAAGTGAAAAAAGGTGTGTAGATTTTTTTTAAATTTTTGCTTAAGCTTGGTTTGAAAATTTATTTTGAAGGAATTCAAAGGGCATAGTAGAGCATTATTATCGGTAACTGATGCCCCGAGGAAAGAAAATGCAAACACCTAGTAAGGAACCTGAAAGCTCTAGCATGACTCATGAAGAAGAGGAAGAAATGCTACATGATATATCAAAATTACAAGAACAAGTGCAACAAATGTCACGCTCACAAAAGTTAACAGATGCTAAGATAAATGGCGTGGAAGCTAAGATAAATGGCGTGGAAGCTAAGATGAATGGCATGGAAGCTAAGATGGACAATTTGAAGATATATTTGAACACAAATATGAAGACAGGCATGGCAGATTTGAAGACAGATTTGACTAATTTTCTACAAGAAATACTTACTAATGGTGAAAAGGTAGTAAAGGAAACTCATGATGAGAACAAAAGAAATGTTAATCATGATTCCATAGACGCTAATGTTGGATCGAAGAATCACCATATTCCAAAAATCGATATGAGGAAGTTTGATGGCAAGGATCCCGCCACATGGATATTACAGATGGAGCAATTCTTCGATCTCAATAATGTGCAAAACACACAAAAGGTACGTATGGCAACTTTATATTTGGAACCAAATCAGTTTGTATGGTATCAATGGCTTTGTTCTCGTAAACAATTTATCACTTGGGCAATTTTTACGGAAGAATTGATAGCACATTATGAGGATACAAAAAGCAACACTTTTTTTAGCCAATTGATAAGTCTCAAACAAAAGGGTTCAATAATGGAGCACATTGAGGAGTTCCAAAAATTGAACATAAGGGTAAAAGATATTCCAGAGGAGCATAGGATTGATGTGTTCATAGGGTCTTTAAAGGATAATATCCAACATGATGTGCGCCTTTGGGAACCTGATTCATTAGAGAAGGCATTCAGGTTAGCAAGAAAAATGGAAAGCAAAATTATGGCAACTAGGAAGCATACCATTCACAACTATAAAGACGGAAGTGTTGTTGCCCATAGTCTTCCACAACCTACAAGGTTGACACCACAACAATTGGAAGAAAAAAGAGCAAAAGGGCTTTGTTACAATTGTGATAGCAAATACACAAAAGGTCATAAGTGTGCTGAGAAGAAATTATTCTACATAGATTGTGAAGAGGAAGAAGAAAAGGAGCAAGAAAGGTCAAAAGAAGAGGATATATTCCAGGAACAAAGCCTAGATGAAGAACAAATAAATCCGACCATATCTTGTAATGCATTGGCGGGAATTACCACTCCTCAAACCATCAAGATAGAAGGACAAATCAAGAAGAAAAAGGTAATAGTGTTGATTGATTCAGGAAGCACCCACAATTTTATTCATTGTAGGGTAGCAAAAGAATTGAATTGCTTCCTATATCCAGCACCAGAGTGTCAAGTGATGATTGCAAATGGAGGAACAATAAATTGTTCTGGAAAGTGCCATAATATCAAGCTATCCATGGGAGAATATGTATTGACTAGCCCAATGCTTTCCATTCCAATGGGAGGTGCTGATGTTGTACTAGGAGTCCAATGGCTACAATCCTTGGGTACAATAGCTTTTAATTTTCAAGAACTTTTCATGAAATTTTCTGTGGAAGGAAAGGAAGTTGAATTAAGGGGTATTGCAGGGAAACCAGGAAAGATAATCAGCTCTAATGGCATGACAAAGCTTCTAAAAAAGGAGCAAAGAGGTGTAATTGCACAATTATGTTCGCTAGATGTTTCCACATTGGAATCATCTATTTCTCCAGATCTCCAAAAAGTCCTGGACAATCATTCCAAGGTATTTGAGACTCCCAAAGGTCTCCCACCTATGCGTGATCATGATCATGCTATTCATCTGATTCCAGGAAGTGTTCCTCCAAACATCAGGCCGTACAGATATCCCTATGTCCAAAAAAGTGAAATTGAACGTATGGTTGCAGAAATGCTAGAGGCTGGTATAATTCAACCGAGTCAAAGTTCTTTCTCAGCTCCAGTAGTATTGGTGCACAAGAAGGATGGATCATGGCGCATGTGTCCAGATTATAGGGAGCTCAACAAGCTCACTATTAAAGATAAGTTCCCCATTCCTGTCATTGATGAATTACTGGATGAATTGCATGGATCAATTTACTTCACCAAGTTGGATCTTCGTTCGGGATATCATCAAATCAGAATGAAGATTGAAGACATTCCGAAAACGACATTTAGAACTCATGAGGGTCATTATGAATTTTTGGTCATGCCTTTTGGCCTTACCAATGCACCTTCAACATTTCAAGGTTTGATGAATTCAATTTTCAAACCATTCCTTAGAAAATTTGTGTTAGTATTTTTTGATGATATACTAATCTACAGCAAGTCTTGGAAGGATCATGTTGAACATGTTGACAGGTGCTACAACTATTGGAGGAGAAACAATTATATGCAAAAAGATCCAAATGTTTCTTTGGAGTCCAGGAGGTGGAATATTTGGGTCATATTGTATCTCATGAAGGAGTTAAGGTAGACCCTAGCAAAATTAAAGCCATTAAGGAATGGAAAATCCCCACATCCATAAAGCATCTGCGAGGATTTCTTGGGTTGACAGGGTATTATCGCAAGTTTGTTAAGAATTATGGGAGAATAGCAGCACCTCTAACAACATTATTGAAGAAAGATTCATTTTCATGGACTCCGGAAGCAACAAAGGCCTTTGAACATCTTAAAGAGGCAATGTGCCAAGCACCGGTCTTAGCTACACCGGACTTCACAAAAACCTTTATTGTGGAATGTGATGCTTCAGGAAATGGAATTGGTGTTGTTCTAATGCAAGATGAAAGACCCATTGCTTTTGAAAGTCGTCCAATCAAGGGAAAGTTTTTAAGCAAAGCTATTTATGAGAAGGAAATGTTGGCAATACTCCATGCACTTAAGAAATGGCGACCCTACCTAATGGGAAGACACTTCAAGGTAAAAACGGATCATGATAGCCTTAAATACTTTTTAGAACAAAGATTATCCTCTGAAGAGCAACAAAAGTGGGTCACAAAGATGTTGGGTTATGACTTTGAAATCATCTACAAAAAAGGGAAGCAAAATGTGGTGGCAGATGCACTCTCAAGAAAGGATGAGGATGTGGAAGCATTGTTGTGTGCCATTTCTATTATCCAACCAGATTGGATAAACGAAGCAAGGAGGAATGGAAGAATGACGAAGAAGTGTGGGCACTTATTCGAAAGCTACAACAAGATTCCAGTACTTCTGATACATTTAGCTGGCAAAATGATTCGTTATGGTACAAAGATCGCTTATACCTCTGTAAGAATTCCCAGCTAAAACAAAAGATTCTTATGGAATTGCACACTTCTCCCTTAGGAGGGCACTCAGGATTTTTAAAAACTTACCACAGGGTTAAGAAGGAATTTTTTTGGGATGGCCTTAAATCAGATATTCAAAAGTTTGTGGCGGAATGTTTGGTTTGCCAACAAAATAAAGTTGAAACAATTAAGACACCGGGTCTATTACAACCTTTATCCATTCCAAGCCAACGTTGGGAGGAGGTTTCAATGGATTTTATCACAGGTTTACCCAAGTCTGAGGGAAAGAGTGTCATCATGGTGGTAGTTGACAGACTTACCAAGTATGCACACTTTTGTGCATTATCACATCCATTTAAAGCCAGTACAGTTTCTACTGCATTTATGGAAACAGTTCAAAAGCTACATGGAAACCCAAAGATTATTGTAAGTGACAGAGATCCCATTTTCACTGGAAATTTTTGGACAGAATTATTTTCTTGTCTTGGTACTCAGTTAGCTCATAGCTCATCTTATCATCCTCAATCTGATGGGCAAACTGAGATAGTAAACAAATGTTTGGAAGGATATCTTCGTTGCTTTGTATCTGATAAACAGACACAATGGGTCAAATGGTTGCCTCTGGCTGAATGGTGGTATAACACTTCCTTCCATACAGCAACAAAAATGACCCCATTTATGGCACTTTATGGGTATCAACCACCATCCATCACATCATATTTAAGAGAAAATTCTAAGGTTCAGGCAGTGGAACATCACATCGAACATCAACAACAAGTCCTCCAACTCTTAAAGGATAACCTCGTGTTGGCACAAAATAGAATGAAACAACAGGCAGATCAACATCGCAGTGAAAGAAGTTTTGATGTAGGTGATTGGGTATTCCTACGGCTACAACCATATAAGCAAATGTCCCTAAAGCAAGCTAAGAAGGATAATAAATTATCACCAAAGTATTATGGTCCGTACAAGGTGTTGCAAAAGATTGGTACTATGGCATACAAATTGGAGCTTCCTGCAGCTTCTCGATTGCACCCAGTTTTCCATGTTTCATGTTTAAAGAAGGTTATAGGTGACAAGCTCCCAGTTCAAACAATATTGCCAGAACTTGACGAGGAAGGAAAAATTATATTGGAACCGGAAGCAGTCACAGAAACAAGAACTCGACAGCTACGAAATCGATCAATTTCAGAGTATCTTATCAAGTGGAAGAACTTATCCGCTGAAGATTCCACATGGGAGGATGAGAATTTTATGCAGAAGTATCCAGAACTACTCAAGCGTTGAGGACAACACTTTTTTGAAGGAGAGGGGCATGTTGGGTCCCTATAATACTAGTGATTACCCCATTACTATTGTAGTTATACCCCTTATTTATATTGTTGTGCCCCTATTACCCCCATATTGTTATTTCTGTGCCCCATAGAATCCCTCTATTGTTATTTTTGTGGCTTTATATTATTATTGTTAGGTCGGCTGGATTATATTGTGACTCCTTAGACTCCTATATATAGAAAGGAGGTTTTGTCATTTGTATCATCCAAGAATTGTTCATTTATGTAATGTAAAGGAGGTTGCCCCCTCGAAGAGGCTGAATTCTAAGGCGTTGATCTTTCTTTTCTATCTTTTCTTGAGCTGGTTTCATAACATAGTTCCAAGCGAAAATGAGAATTGATCATTGGATTGCAGCAACACATATATTGAGATATTTGTGTGGTATGGTTGACTATGGTTTGAGATATGTCTCAGACGGTGATATACAATTGTAGGGATATATAAATGCAAATTGGGAAGGGAGAGATGAAGACTGAAAGAGTACATCAGGAGGTTGCTTCAGTTTGGGAGCTGAGAAAGAAGCAAGAAGCATACAACTGTTGCACTTAGTAATGCCAACACATAATATATTGCAGCTAGATTAGTGATTTGTGAAGTCATGTGCCTTCGAAAGTTACTCACCAGATTGTTTGATCACGTTCTATAATTGACCATGATATATTGTGATAATCAAAGCTATGTGGAGTTGACAGACAATCCAATTTTCCATGACGAGTCGAAGCACATCGAGATAAAATACCACTTCATTCATGACATGGTGCAAAAGGGAGCAGTGAAGCTCTAGTATGTCTCCACTGATGAGAAAATTATTGATATTCTTACAAAGCTTTGTTAGCCTCACTCTCATATGATGAAAACAATTCTAAGTCCAAAATAATTAAATTATTTAAAATCATGAAAGTTAGGATTTATTCCTACCTTTCTAGATTGGGTTTGTTCCTCATGGTTAGGAATTAGTTTAGGCCTAGTTGGTTGAGAGATTCTCTCCAACTAGTTAGGCTCCTAGATTTGTGTATGGTTGAGATATTTTCTCAACCAAAGTGTCCAAGATAGACGCACTGTCTTGAGACAAACTTCCTCATGTATTTATATGTATCATAAACATTATTTTAATAATGAGAATGTGAGGAATACATCAAGGCTGAGGTATTTTCCACCATGTATGGTATTTTTTTATGTCTTTGCTATTTTAATGTATGTTTATTGTAAATCCTTTATTGTGGTATTAGAGCAAGAGAGTCCTGATACATTGTAGTTTCCATGAAATATGATGAGTGATGGCAAGAGAAAGAGTCCTAATCCATTTTAGTTTCCATGGAATTTTATGAGTGATGGCGATATCTTAACTAGAGCCAATTTATTTGTTGTATGTGTGAAGTAAAATAGGAATTTCATTGTTTGATTGGTTTTTTTAGATCACACTATCATTTTAGAATTAAAGAGGAAAAGTGGTAGATCAAGCAAAGGTGTTGAAAATCTATTTTCCTGCAAAGAGTTCACACATATGCTGAAATTGACATGTTCGATAACTTTATTGTTGTGTATAAATTCATCTTTGATCTACATTTTTACGTCACTAGTAGTGATGATGAGATTGTACAAGCATTTATGTTTTGTTGTAGAGTTCCATATTGTTTTCCCAAAAGGTTTCCATTAATTTAAAATCTTGAGAATGAATGGATAATGTGGGCATGCCTTTGGCAAGTACAGAAGGAGACGAATTTACAATTGAAACCCCGCAAGAATTGTAACACAAAGAATTTGCAGACAAATCCAGTCTGTTGAAATCCGATGTTGTTTGACGTGGTTAATGCAAAATTTGTTGCACAACTGAATAAGGCTTCACATCTCCAAGTCTTCCTCATCCACCAGAACCAGCTGGTGCAAGAGCCTCGACATGAGATCATAGAGTGGTGATGTTTGACGTTGACCTGTTGTATGTGGCATTGACAACATCAAATATTTGTTCCCTCGACGGCTACAAGCTTCCCATGTCATCCCAGCTGCTCCTGGCGTAGTCGGAAGTTCTGGAATTCTTGGATGAATTTTGCGACTTCGAAGTTGGTTGTTGTGTGGAGACATCTGTGTGTAAAGTTGTTGAACGAGTTGCATAAAATTGAGTTTCACAATGCAATGACTGTCATCTTCTGAGTTATCGACCAATGAAATTTCCAGCATCATGTTACAAGGAGTAACAAAGCAGAAAACCCCTCTTCCAGAAATCAGATTAGTCTCTAACATATGGGGTAACTGATTTTTTTTCACACTATATTTTTGAAGAATTCTTCTTTGCCAGCATGAGAATTTGATGTTCAGTAGATTTTACACAACAATTATTGCTTGGTGCACATCATGAATACTCATGGGATGTACATATCCTTTGAGTTCATTTATTTTGATTTTCTCACCAACTAAAAAAAACCACAAAGCTCTTGTCATTTGATTTTGTTCAGCTATTGGTAGAAAAGTTGAGCTGATTAGATCCTTGAGGCAGAAACCAAGAAAATCGAGTTGCAAATGAAATCAATATGTCGAGTGCTCTTTCTTGGTGTCAAAGGAGAAAAAAAAATATTGAGGCCGAATATCTAATTTCTTCTCAGTCCTAAAGAACGAATCTAGCAATCGTAACATCCTCAGTAGTGGATTTAGAACCAAAGCCGCTAGGCCTTGTTGCGCCAATCAGTTTCTGGTCATAATGGGTAAAGGAGGAAAATGTCTTCAAAGTGCAAAACTAGAGATTAAAGATTTGCAATATTGCAATCATGAGCGACATAACAAAGTTGAAATATTGGAATGGAATTTGAAGCAGAATCAAACCTTAATCAATTAAATTACCATCACATTAGAAGTAGCAAAAGACTTTCAAATTGAGCTCGAAATGAAAGAAAAACTCATTCATGCACTCCAAATTAAGTTAAGTGAAAAACAAGATTTACTTGATGCACAATGTGTACAGAAGATATATGCAAGTTGTGACACATAATACCTCATCGCAACAACAAATGAAAGTTGTGATACAAGTGAGGTTATTCAGCATATTAATGAAGGTTGCAACATAGATGATCTAATCAAGCAAGTTGATATAAGTTGTGACACAGATGAACTAATCAATCAGGTTGATATAAGTTGTGACACAAGTGATCTCAACCAACCAGTTGTACTACTTAATGATGCAACAAGTAGTATCAAATATCATATTGATGAGTTTGATGCAGCTTGTCAAACAAATGAATTGTTAATACTTGATGCCTAGTGTGACACAGAAGGTTTAATAAATCAAGGATGGAATTTTAGCAGCAGCAACAAGTATGAAAAACAACAATAAGATAGTCTTTCCAAGAAAGTGATCAGACCTTGGGAAGAAATCTCCTTCAACAAAGATCGACATGGCCTAGGATACAACAAAGAAAACACTTTGTTTGTTCTAGATTTCTCAAAACCAGTTCAGTTTGTAAGTGATAGTTTTCTCGACAATGCTCAGAATATGGTTAAGTGTAACCATTGTAAGAGAAATGGCCATATGGAGAGTAAATACTTTGACCTCCATCCTTGTCACCATTGTGGAAAGAAAAATCATTCATCTGAAAGATGTTGCAAGCGAAATAAACCACCCATAGTGAAGTTAAATTACACATAGATTGACCCTTGGAAGTGGTCATATACAGTCAAACAATTGTCTATGTGTTACCGAAGGATTATGTCTCACATGAAAACCAGTTCTATAGTAAAATGAAGATGGTGAAACTCTCCTACACCTGAAGGGGGGGAGTTCAGAAATCAAGTGAAAATGATTGTCTCTCCTTTCAACTGACAAAGGGGGGAAATGATAATGGAATTGAAGGTGGTTGTCAGACTAAAAGTCTCGACAACATTAGAAAAAGCAGCCAGTGGGAAGTATTCATCAAATCAGCCATTGGGCATCCTCATCAGCCATTAGGCATCGAAAAAGCATCCAATGGGCATCATTAACAAATTCGCTAGTGGACAATCAACAATTTTTTCCATCATCAACATCAAGTAGCTAGTGGGCAATTTCACATCAAAAAATTCACTAGTGGGCATTCAACAAAAAAAGCAGCAGTGAGCAGTTTTGACATCAGCAAATTTGCCAGTGGGCGTTCTCAATATTTTGCCAATGTAGAAAACAAATTTTCCAGTTGGCGTCATCAACATTTTGTTAGTGGATAAAGGAAGCCGATTGCAATCAAAGGATAGATGGATCCTTTTGCAGCTTGGCATGAGATGGGGTTGTCAGACAAAATTTCAAAGATGAATCAGACTTGCAGCTAACTCATGTTCTCTTCAGACTGGAGTTTTTTCGGTATCCACCTTTGGTGGTTCTTCAGGCAGTGTTTTTTGAGGATCAATAGTTTCATCATGAGAACTTGGAAGAGGGTTCATGGTTCTTATTTTGGACTTATGATTGAGAGGGGGGGGGGAGGAATGTTAGCCTCACTCTCATGTGATGAAAACAATTCTAAGTCCAAAATAATTAAAATAATTAAAGTCATGAAAGTTATGATTTATTCCCACCTTTATAGATTGGGTTTGTTGCTCATGGTTAGGATTTATTCTTACCTTTCTAGATTGGGTTTGTTCCTCATGGTTAGGAGTTAGTTTAGGCCTAGTTGGTTGAGATATTCTCTCCAACTAGTTAGGCTCCTAGATTAGTGTATGGTTGAGATATTTTCTCAACCAAAGTGTCCAAGATAGACGCACTATCTTGAGACAAACTTCCTCATGTATTTATATGTATCACAAACATTAATTTTATAATGAGAATGTGAGGAATACATCAGCGCTAAGGCCTTTTCCAACATGTCTGATATTTTTTTATGTGTGTTAATTTTTGTTTGATAACCTTCAAGCTTTTGTCTAGAGAAAAGTTTTTATACTTCAGGGACAAGCTTGGATTTGTTTATAATGCCTCTCTCATTTATAGGGAGTGTTGATGGGATAACATCATGGAATGAAATTCTCCCTGTGTCATATATATAGTAGAGGACAATCATATTTCCTGTGTCAAGTATGTTGACCAAAATTAGGAAGCATGGTCCTAAGGGCCCATAATTACTCATACAGAACGTGGCCTTTCAACATCAAGATCATTATCATCATGCCCAAAATTATTTAGGTGGAGTGTGGCCTTTGGGGATTCACCATGTGTCAGGTACCGACCAAAATAATGGTGAACCAAGACTAGTCTGTATACCATGTGTCAGATAGACCAAAATTATGGTGACTATTTGATGCTAATGATGTAGCATGTGTTAGGATTATCAACTAGAATTATGGTGAGAATACATCGTGTCAGTGGTACTGAAAAAAATTATGGTAGCTTGTTGGTGCTATTGATTTACCATGTGTCAAAATTTATTTAGCCAAAATTATGGTAGTTGGTTGATGCCAGCAATTTACCATGTATCACAATTGTGACCTGATTGTGGTGATGATTTGTTATACTTTTTCTTAGAGAAATTTTTCAACATGAAGGACATTTGTCTAGTCATTATGAATACCTCCCTAGGTAAGATGGAGTGTTGAATTTTGTAGCTATGGTCATTCTTCATAATTTATATTTTAGCCCTTGTAATGTATAATGTAAATGTAAGACATGTTCTTCATGTATTTTTCATTGATTAGCCTTTGAAATATGATTATTAGACATGTTCTTCGTGTCAGAATTAAAAGAGAAAATTTCAAAATTTTTAATTTGAAATTTTGGCTCTAAATAGGTAAAGTTAGCCCTCCCTCAAGTCAATTTGTCCCAGTGAAGAGACACACCCATTCTAGATAGGATGATCACTATATAAAGGCATTCAACCTCCTCCACAAAGGCACCATTCAATCTCACACAAGAAAGATAGTTTCTAGGAATCCAAGTGAAGAAGAAGAAGGAGGAGTTCATCTCTATCATCTATTTCTCTCTCTTGACCTCACACGTGAATTTTCTAAGCAATAGTTTCTTGATAGGCAAAAATTCTGGGTAGTTTCTCGACAAACCAAAATTCTGGGAAGCATATTCTAGGTAGCCTGAAATTTTGGGAAGATATGAGAGGCCAAAGTTTGAAGGGCATAAGTTTTACTTGACTTGACTTGAATAAAGGGTTGCTTGACCAAGTTTGACCATTATCTTGTTGGCATAGTTGACTAGAAGCATTAGATCTATCTCTTGTTGAACTGAATATTTCTCTAAGGAAAAGGCTATTGGGTTTTCCCCAAGTGGGTTTTCCCGAAGTAAATATTGTGTTCTCTTTGTGCATTCTAATCTCTAATGTCCTTATGGTTTTATGGTTCAATTTATGAAGTGTAATTGCTTAATGATAAACTGGAATTGCTAAAATAAGATTCAAATCATTAGAAGTAATTATCAGTATTTCAAAAATTTGTGTTTGTATCTATTGCACTTGAAAGCTCAACACAACAATGGTTTGAATAAGGTCAAAGTGTTGCAATAATCACTACTAAATTTACTCTTATGGCTCTTCTCTATATTCACCATCAAAATTGTTTGTTATGGATAACATTTCTTTGCTCCAACATATGAGGTGTAGACTAGTTGATTTGTGTGGGGTTTTAGTCCCCATCATCTCTCAATTTTAAATTTCGTAGAGAGGGGTTGACAGTGGGATCAAAATTTGGGAATTACATTGTCCCAAGTGGCATTAAGGTTTGACCAAGTCTTACACAATCTTGGTACCAACATCCTATTATTGGGCAAATTGTTCTTCCATTCGACATTAGGGTTGGCCTCAACCTAGGATTATCCTAGTTTTTAAAGAAAAGAAAAGAAAAATCATTGTTATGCTCCACATTTTTTTTTTTCCGTAACTTTATAATTTTTAAAAGTGGGAAATAGATCATAACTCAATTTTTAATAAACAATGGGGGAAACCATTAGTGGATGCTATCCAAAAATGTGAGTTGAATCATCACTATTATTCAACGAAAACCATGCCACTTGGAACAACTCATTGGTGGATTTTAAGGGAATAGGCTTCCACTCCTATTAGATTCCTTTGAATATTGGGTCATTAACTTATTACTTTACATCTAATAAAAACAAGCTCTTAACCAATCATAAGTAATTTTCTTACCTCTATTAAATATCCTTTCATTCATTAAAGAACTATATTTATAACAATTTTATAAACACAAATAAGTATATATATATAGAGAGAGATATATATATATATATATATATATATATATATATATATATATATATATAATATATATATATATATATATATATATATATATATATAATCTATATATATATATATATATATATATATATATATATATATATATATATATATATATATATATATATATATATATATATATATAATCTATATATATATATATATATATATATATATAGTTAAATTTTATAATTAATAACATTTTTATTTTAAAATTAAAACTAAAATAAAATTATTATTAATTTGGCACTAATAAAAATTTTCTTTTATTTCATAAGTAGTTTTTTTTAATCCATAATAGTTTTACATCATGAGGATCTCAAAAAAATAAGGACCTCAATCTTACCATATTTTTTGGTCCAAAATAGAAATAACCATATTACAAACAAGCAAATAGAACTATATAACTGGAGATGGATAGCCTCGAAAAACCAAAAAGTACCAAGAACTTGATTACAATCTATTATCATCCTTGATCTTGATGGAGAGCCAGAATTGGGATGGCTTGCATATTATAGGTGGAAGAGGAGGGCATAGAGCCTCATGGACATGAGCTTCTATATGGCCTATCCCGCCTTCCAAACTCACAATTTTGTTAGTTATCCTTTGTTGCTCGTGGTGTAGAGAAGTCATCCTATCTAACATGCTACATTGGTTATGATGAATTCCATTTAGAAACCTAATTAACTAATTTCGATCATCATTCTGACACTTAACGAGCTGGTCTAATACCACACAAATATTATGCAACCTTTCATCCTAGAAATCAAAGGGAGAAGGCATTTCTAATCTGCCTAAAGATTGCACCTATTGAGGGACTACTTCCTCACCGAAGTCTTGGGTACCACCTTGATGAAAAACACCTTGGCCCTAAGGTCCCATTCCCTTGTGACTGTCACTTATTTGGAAAATCATGGGGTCAGACAAAGAGGTAACTCCTCAAATGTAATCGTATTATTCATTCAAGTTGTTTATTATTATAGACAAGAGGGAGTGACTGTTCAGTTCATCTCCTGATGACTCTCCATTTCCTCTATTATTTATTTACACTAATTACAGTTGTTCACCCAATCCCTATGATAGGTGTCAACATTTTCCCCCTTAATATGAAGGGATGTTGGTGAGTCTAAGCATCATTCTGAATCTTTCAAGCTTTTCTCTTCCAAGCGCTTTGGTGAAGATTCTACAATCTGCTCATTAATGGAACGATGGTGAAGATGGATTGTTTTGGCCTCAACATGATATCGAATCAGATGATATTTTGTATTGGTGTGCTTCGTTCGATCATGGAACTTTGGGTTCTTGGCCAAATTTATTGTCGAGGTATTGTCAATCATGAGTGGAGTCTATTGTACTTGTTTACCTACAAATCTTCAAGAATTTTCTTGACCCACACAATTTCTTTTGTTGCCTCAGCTGCTACCACATATTCTGTCTTTGTTGTGGAATCTGTTGGAACTGATTGTTTGCGTGATCTCTAGGAGAAAACTCTTGATCCAAGACTCATAGCATAACCCGAAGTAGATACCCCAGTTTCTACTTGGAGAGGATTCCAACAACAAACAAAATGTATGGTCTGGTAGTAGTTAGGTAGTTGAGACTTCCTACAAGCTGTCTATACTTTGTTGCATCCTCAAATTATTTTCCTTCAATGGATGTGAGCTTTAAGTTTTGTTCCATTGGAGTAGTTAGAGGATTGCATTTAGTCATGCCAAATCTATTCAACGGATCTCCAATGTACTTCTTTTGAGAAAGGAATATGGACTTTGGATGTTGAGTTACTTCAATACCAAGATAGTAATGAACATAGCCCAAATCAGTCATTTCAAAACCTTTCCTCAATTCCTTCTTTATGGATGCAATGTAGTTCTCATTTTTCCCTGTCATCAAAAGATCATCTACATATACCACAATATATACTACTGTTTTTCCAACCTTCTTGATAAACAAAGTTGCATCATCAAGATCATAATGTTTGAAATTGAGTTTAAGAAGATGCTCAGTTATTTTTTCATACCAGGCTCGCGGTGCTTGTTTGAGGCCATACAAGGATTTCACAAGTTTGCATACTTTATGTTCATGTCCTTTTACAAAAAATCCTTCAGGCTGGGACATAAAAACATTCTCTTTTAGATCTCCATTCAAGAAAGCAGTTTTTACATCCATTTGATGGACTTTCCAACCACTCTGAAATGCTAGGGCAAAAAGTGTCCAAATGGTAGCCCATTTTGTTGTGGGGGCAAAAGTCTCCTCATAATCAACCCCTTCCTTCCGTGCAAAACCTTTTGCCACAAGCCTGACTTTGTGCTTGTCAAGTGAGCCATCAACTTTATACTTGTTTTTGTAGACCCACTTGTAGCCAATTGGTTTGGTTCCCAATAGAGGATCAACCAACTTCCAAGTGCCATTCTTTATCAAGGCTTCATACTCCTTTTGCATTGCTTCTTTCCATTCATCATGAGAAGAATCTTCTTTGAAGGAAGTTGGTTCAAAATATGTAAACACATTCAATTCACATTCATAAGAAACATCCATATCAACAGGTGAATTAGAGTCATCTACATCACCTCCATTTTGCGGGGTTGAATTTCTAGTTCCTGTCCTTCCAATCTCATCAGGATGAACACTTTCAAGTGTCTTTGTCGCCCACTTTGGGGGACCTTTCTGATATGCTGCAGGGTACTCCGTTGATTGAGTTGGGACTGAATCAAGATTGAGTCTCCCAATTCCATCAATCACATCACTCAAAGTATCATCCGTTGTTGGAGTTTCATGCAAGGGAGAGAGTACTTCAGAAGAAGATTCCACAGGTTGATCTAGTATAGAAATCCCCCCTTGAAGATGTGGAATATGATTATCAAATTCTTGAAATGATTTTGCATTTACGAATCTATCCAAGCGATCAAGTTGCTGCTCAACAACATTGTCAATTTTGGATGATTCAAGAAAGATTACATCTCTAGATACAAAAAACTTTTCATTGACTTCATCATAGAGACGGTATGCATTGGAGGTGTTTGAATACCCCAGGAAGATACACTTACGACTTCTTGCACCAAGTTTTTTTCTATGTACCTTTGGTATCAAGGCATAACATGTGGAACCAAAGACCCTGAGATGATTTACCGAAGGAATGTGCCAGTACCACATTTCATAAGGATTCTTGTTTCTAATAGAATTATATGGAAATCTATTCTTTACATATACAACACATAGAACTGCATCAGCCCAAAACATCAATTTTACATTTTTGAAAAACATCATGGAGCACACCATATTTAAGATTGTCCTATTCATTCTTTCAACTACTCCATTCTATTGGGGATTATAAGGCACAATTGTTTGATGTTTGATCCCATGTTGGCGAAGATAGTTTTCAAATTCATTTGAAGTGTATTATTTTCCATTATCAGTGCGAATAGAGCCAATATGAGATTGTGCATCATTTTCAATCCATCTATGAAAGTTTTTGAATGTTTGAAAAGCATCAGATTTGTTCTTCAATAAATAAACCCAACACATTCTGGTGTAGTAATCAATAAATGTCATCATATATTTATTTCCATTTGCATAAGGAACATGCATTGGACCACACAAATCTGAATGAATGAGTTCAAGTTTTCTATGTGCTCTGGAATATGAATCATGAAAAGATTGTTTGTTATGCTTTCCTAGAATGCAAGAATCACATTGATTAAGTTTCCTAGGAATTGTAGGCAAACCAGTAACACCATTTTTCTTCAACAAGTGGAGGCTGTCATGGTTCAAGTGTCCAAATCTAGCATGCCATAGTAAACTTGATGGAAATGTACCTTCTTCATAATGAGAATTGTATGAGAAATTTTGTGCATGAGCAGAGGTACCCTACCGCTTGAGAAGCCTTTCTTCTTCTATTCCTGTCATGAAAAGTGAGTGGTCTGATGCTTTTCTCACCTCAAGCTTGCCATAAAACATATGAATGGAGTTTCCTTGCTCA
Organism: Pinus tabuliformis; assembly: GCA_031772625.1. Lineage (NCBI taxonomy): Eukaryota > Viridiplantae > Streptophyta > Pinopsida > Pinales > Pinaceae > Pinus > Pinus tabuliformis. The sequence continues at coordinate 731,829,221 of CM062815.1, forward strand.
AGGATGTGGACCAAGGACAACAAGTTTCTCCTCACTTGTGGGAGATATAAAACATGATGCAGAAGAAAGTTTGGAAGACCACGCAATTTAAGCCTGATTGTACCAAGCCCTGATGGCTTGAGTTTTGATTTGTCTGCAAAGTATACTGCTCCATCAACAGTGTTAGTAAATTCTTCAAAAAAATCTCTTCTAAAATTCAGGTGGCAAGTTGCTTCTGAATCAAGCAACCAATCATTTTTCCAAGAAGCAAGTGAAGCATTAAATAAGTCTTCATTTACTCCAATATTACAGTGTGCCACAACATAGTGAGCAGATTCAGGTGCTTTACCTTTCTCTTTGTCATTAGTTTTACCTTTGGGTTGGTTTCTTTCAAGCTCAATTCTGTCCCAAGGCAACTTGCATGTGGATGCATCATGTGATCCATCTCTTTTGCAGCGTATGTAGTGCAAATCTGACTTTTCTCCTTGAGAGTGTCTGCCCCCCCGCCTCTAAAATTTCTTCCTCTTCCTCTTCAACCACTTATTCCTTTGGAAGAATCTTGAGCAAGATTATTCTCTCTATGTGCAAGGCACATAGCCTCTTCAGAAGACTAAGGAGTTGTCTTCTTCCCAAAATATTTCTCTCTTTCAGCAATTTTTTTCACAAGGGAGTCAAAGGTAATATCTTTGAGGTTTCCATTTGCTTGTAATGACTCAAGATAATTTGAGTAAGTGGGATAAAGTGCCTTGAGAAAAGCTATCAAAGGAATGTCCAGTTCAACATTAGTGACTTTGATATCATGCATAATAGATTTTACTTCTAATGCAAGAGCAAGAGGATCATCATTTTGTAATTCAAGGGTGAACAATTTAATCATGAGTTGAACAACTTCAAGTGCAAAGTGTGAGTCATAGAGTTCCTTCAGTTTTTGTAAGGCTTCAAAAGCATTTGAAAATGGTGAAATATGGTGACTCACCTCTTCGTTTACTAATGTTGCAATCAATGCATAAGCCTTGCTGTTCTTATTTTCCCAAATGGTGAATTCCTTGTCAGAGGTAGGCTGTTTTGACTCTTTATCTTCATTTCCAACACACACTCCATTCCATAGCTCATTAAAAATGAGAGTGTATTTGATTTTCCGAGACCACCCAGGATAATTTTCCTTCCCATTGAGGACCACTCCCACAATAGATATTAATGAGTGCATTTTTTTTTTAAATATACTTCTGCTGCCAATAAGTTGTAAGAAATTGCACTTCTACTTGTAATTTTTTTTTACAATTTTAATTTATATAACCAAGGTATGGACATGCTCACAAAACCCAACAGGTGAGTACAAATGTAAGGCTTCCACTTCAGAAGGTCTGATTTAGAGATGGTCCACACGAAAATTGAACCTCAATGTCTAACTATCAACAAAGCACACATTCCGGACTTGTATCTCTGATGAAAACAGGCACATTTTTGACAAAATAAAATGTCTCTTTCAAAATTCACTAGCATAGCCCACTTAAAAACATCTTATACATGGCTCAAATAGAATGCCTCTTTCAACATTTACCAGTACAGCCCTCTTAAAAACATATTAGAATAGACAATAAGACATGTAATCTACAAGTTTTCTTCACTGTCAATCTGAGAGTTACAACCTAAAACTCCGTGTCAAAGCAAGTACCCATGATTTTTTTTTAGGGAAGGCAGAGGGCCAATACCATGGAGAAGTTGCCTCACATAACTAGCCAAACATCTACAGTAGTTACCATAGAGGGGAAAACTTGCAGAATGGTTGTCAAATTCATGACAGAGGCACACCTGTGGAGTGGTTGCAAGAGGTCAGTTCTGCAAAAGAGGCAGGATAGGTAGAAGGGAGTTACAAAGCAGAGAGGGAAGCCAAAAATGGCACTGGCTCTGATACCATGTCATACCAGGAGGTAACTCCTCAAATGTAATCGTATTATTCATTTAGGTTGTTTATTATTATATACAAGAGGGTGTGACTGTTCAGTTCATCTCTTGATGACTCCATTTCCTGTATTATTTATTTTCACTAATTATAGTTGTTCACCCAATCCCTATGATTAGGTGTCAACGGTCCCACTCCCTTGTAACTGGAACTTATTTGGAAAATCGTGGGGTCATGATAACCTAAGATGCCCCAAATGTATACAAAATATGTTGCACCAGAAAATTTCCAAGTTACACCACTGACAACCCTCCCTTCACACTTCCAGCTAAGCCCATAGAGATGAGGACCAAGAATTATAAAATTCCCCCTCACGCCCGATATCTAGCTAACTTTCTTAAAGGTGCCCGCACCACTCTCTACCATAGACAGTGCCCAAATAACAACCTTCTGGTGTAGCCACGACTCAAACAGGGTCCAACCTGAGACAAAACCCCATGAGACTATCAACCCCACCTCCAAATATTCTTGATGCTCTTTGACAAGGTAAATTACCATAAAATACCTACACAATGCATCGAAACACCCAAACCATAAAACAGACTAGTGAAAGAAGCAGATAGGAACTAACAAAGCTTCCAGAGAAATAACACTTACCACTGTTTAAATGCATGGAAATGTTTCCAATAATTCTCAGTTTACATCCTTCCATTTCCATTGTGTTGATGCTTGGAAATTTCTTAGCTCAACACGTGAGGAATTTCTTTGGTCAGAGTCCCAATTAGACTCAGTTCCATTGTGATGGAAACCTTAATTGCTTTTAATGGGTTTTGAGTTACCCGTGTCCTAAGACTAGCCTAATTTAACCTAGCCTAAACTAGTATGTACAATATGCACAAGAACAACCTTCAATATGTTTATGAGTGGTAATTATCAATATTAATAGACTGAAGGGAAAAAAGAGTCATATGTATGATATCATTAGGTGAGATGATCCTTTATGATGTGATTGAAACCAAGGCCGAGTCAAGCCACTATGAGGCTTGCTCCTACCCAAGGAGTCTTGAAGAATAAAAGAATTCAAGCTAAAACAAAATACACACTCAACCTAAGATACAAGAGAATGAAAGGGGGATATACCTAAATCAAGGAAAGGATAACCTTACTCTCAATCAAGGGGGCTAAATACATGATGAAAGAGAGCACTGTAATTGAACCTAGGATAAGGATTTACTTGTAAATATTCAAAATAATTTGAAGACTTACAAATGGCTTATGTGTTTATGCAATGGAATTTTTTTTAATAAAATAATATATTTAAATGTCTCGAAATACATAGCCAAATCCAATCATATAACATAGATTCATTATGAAATCTATATCAAACTAAAGAAATATTTCCTAAAATCAATATAGTGTCAAACAAAATTAATTTATAATAAGAAAAATAAAATTAATTTATAATAAGAAAAATAAATAATTATTTAGCCATTACAAATCAACACCATGAATCAATTATTGACTTTAATTGCGACCCAATTTAGACCGTAAAATCAATGAATAAAATTCTAACAAAAGATAAAATATATTCATGACATGTAAGTCCATATATAAAGAAAATTATGATTTATGTTAATAAAGAAAAAAAACTAAAATCGTAATGTTTTCTTTTGATATATATATATATATGTAAATTACATATAATTTACATGTATAGCATTACTTTGCAAAGTAAGAAACACATTGCATTCTGATGATTATCCCAAAATTGTGTGACATAATAATAGAATTAAAAAAAACCAATCATTCGAGAGCGAAGTAAAACTAAATTTAAAGTGTATAGAGTGGTTTTCCAATATACTGGTGTAAAGTCACTCCATCAAAATTTACAATCGACCTCCGATTTAGTGAGCAAGAAAAGAAACTTAGAGTGCAACATTGGCTCTATGCGATCTTCTGTTCTGAATTCTGAACCTCTCACAAAAGGATCCGCTCTCGAAATTTCTATGCGTTCCAGAGTTCTCCCTTCATCCTTCATTGATTTTCGAAACCTCTCTAAAGATTTCTGAACGCCCCTAATTTCTCTACGTTTCTAATTTATCAACGCATTCTGCCTTCCCCTCAAATACCAAATCCATTCCTGAAGAACAAGGAACTGGTGGTTTTGTTGCAGTTAATGCTGTCACTTAATGTGACTTGCTGCCATTGGAAAACGCCGAGCAGATGGCTTCAGTTTTCCTGTGTGCTGTTGGATTTAGTTGATACTTCAAAAACGCACTCCTGAAGATGGTGACCATTTCCTTGAACTGAATAGAGGCTTTCCATTCATGCCCTCCCAAGTGAAACTGGCATATTCGTCTGCCTTCCCATCGATCTCAGATCCTGGGAAGTTTTAATGCTAGATGTTCAATATGCCTAGAGGTTGGTTCGACCTCAGCAATATTCTCATACTCCTGTAAGTTGAGCGCTGAGGACGTGGACCTGTAACCATGAAAAAAACATAATTAAAACAATTGAAGGTGCAGAAAATCATGGATCTTTACATTCTAACGATGTTCAAATCAAATTTGTCTTTCCGTTTTACATAATCTTGTGATTACTTAGTGTTAATCATCATGTAATGGTGCATGCACTATGTCATATTGAGAAGTTATATAGCATGGCTAGTAGTAACGGAAGGCAGAAATAGTCTATTGTTTTCCTGCAGCCTCTTTTAATGACAAATGTGAAAAAACATAATGTGAAAACCATGATAAGAAAACTGAGAGATCTGAATTGCAATCTTTGGTTGAGTTTAGTGATATGTTCTTAGGGTTTGTGCAGATTATGTTCGGGTGTAAGTGTCATATTGTGTGTCATTTAACATCAATATTCCACACTAAATGGATTTATACCCTTTGACCATATGGATATTGGAATGATAGCTCACTTATGTTAGTGGATGAGGGCTTAATTATACATGTTGCAAATGGTTGCTCGGCCCTCTAATGTTTGAGTGTTATAAAAAAAATAGATACAAAATCATGAATATATTACAATGTTTAAAATAGTGAATAAAGTTTGTACAAATTTAATTTTTTTAATGAGTTTGATTTTGTATCTCTCTCTGTATATATATATTACATTATAATTAGTCTATGTATATGAAGCTATTAATATAAAATGTATTTACATGTCAAGTTAATGAAAATTCATGTGAGATGAAAGTTAGATCAAAACCCATCAAGACAATGGAAAGGAATTTATTGCAACCAGGCATCATAAAAAGTAATCAAGTTTTCAAATAGATGTGCCTAAATTGCACGTGTCAAATAAGGCATCGAGATCATTTACCTTTAAGAATTAGGTAACCAAAGGGTGATGATAGAGGTGAAGCCAATTGAGGCAACATGGAGGAAATTATATCAAGCAAACTAAATGCAAATTGTGAGGTGAAATGGAAAAATGAGACCAATGATGCAATCATCGCTCTAAGGAGAGGAATAATAACGTGAAGTGACACAAGTGTTTTCATGTGAGAAAAGGGTCATAAAGCAGAAACCAACACTTTACACAAAGCAATCAAGACCAAAAGCAAGAAAAAGGAGAAGCAATTTGATATAAAAAAAGAAGAAGGGTCCTCATTTATTGTAAAAACACAAAGCCAAAATGGGGGTTGTTGCAACTACAATACATTTCTAAAACAATCAGATGATCACAACATCCCAGTTTGGAGACAAATGATTTCTTAATCCTGTATCCAAAATTTCACCTTCAGCATGAGAAATCATGATAATTCCAGTTTTATTCTCTCTGTAGCTCCTCGCATCTTGCTTTGCATGTGATGGAACTGCTAGAGTGCCACCCTGCAAGTAAAAGCGTCCAAATTCCTTCAAAACCAAAAGCCCATAACCTCTCATAGATCATGATAACCAGCTCTAATTTTTCTCACATATTTAACCCTCATTCTTTCCAAAGTATTCAACGTCCACTTTGTTGAAAATATCAACAAGAAATGCTAAAAATAGAAATGTTATAAATAACATTGCTATAGATATCATTTCAGGATATATTCGAATTTTAATTTGTCCTTGAATTAAAATTGAGAATTAAAATTCAAATTTAGTCTCACCCGCTATTTGAAAAATAATTAATTAATTCATCTTGGAATAATTAGTTGGAGAAATTCAAACATGAAGTCTTTGTGAAGACATGCAACAATTATCCCTTTGATTGAGGAAGTTATCCCTTAATTAAGGAGATAATGATGAGTTGTATTTGAGTTGTAATTAGTTAGCTCAGTTAACTGAGTTAAGTCCAGTTAGATTAGTTCCAAATAGTTTGAGGAACTAATTGTGAGTTCAGTCAATTAATGCATGCATGCAACTAGTGTTCTCCAAATAACTGAATATTCTCTCATAAATAACTCATGCATGTCAGTTCAAACAAAGACCTAGTTGAGATTAAAGGCAGGGACAATGTACTATCAATTGCAAGAATTTTCCTATAAGAAAATCCCTAGCATGCAGAAGGAATTCATTCCTTGAGGATTGCACAATTTCTACAGAGGTCAGAGCAGTGTGTGAGGTGAAAATCACACAGGTTACAGTTGGAAGACCCAGGGAAAACTACACAAGGAAATAGGAGGCTTGGAGGATAGAGGAGAAGACATATGTGTTGTCTATTCTGTCCACGAGTAACAATGAGGGATTGTACTGAGAGCTGGATAGCTTGAGAGCTAAAGCTTTGTGTAATCCTGAGATATTTCCACTTGTATGATAATACATATAGTGGGGTTTTTAGCTGAGGCTTTCCCTAGAGTATTCTTCTGTGTTTCATGTGTGATTTTTCTTCTTCTCTGATACATGTGTCTATTTGATCTTCCTCAAAATCAATTAAGCTTCCGCAGGTTTGATTGTAGAAGTAGATTAAGTATTTTGTTTTAGTACATTGCATAATCAATTTAATCTATAGTGAGAATTTCTACATGGTATCAGAGCTAGCTAATTTGTAGAAAATTTCTACATGGTATTAGAGCAAAGGTGATCAGAGCTATGAACAGCATATTGAGAAGGGAAAATTTCGAAGTTTGAAGTTCTTGATTACAGGTACAAAATCGATTTCTTATCACATCTCAAAATTCACCAATGGTGTTCAATGGCTTGAGACTCAAGTATGCCCTAGATGGAAACTCGAATTACATAGCATGGAAGGATCAGATGGAAGCGGTATTAGAAGACAATGGTTTGGAGGACTTCATTGATCAAGAAGTCCCCATGCTAGCAGCAGCTAATGCCCAAGAATTGGCGGAATGGAAGAAGTGTGTGGCGAGAGCGAGGAGGATTCTTTTGGAGGGAGTTTGATACCATATTGTCTAGAGTCTCCATGGGAAGGAGACTCCGCTTTCAATGTGGAAGACATTGAAGGACCTAAAAAAGAATAGTAGCGACCAGAGGAAACTAGCACTGAAGGACAAGCTTCAGAAAATCAAGTGTGAAAAGGGCGACACGATTTCTACATATCTGAACAAGCTCACCACCTATAGAGATGAGCTTGGAAGTGCAGGAATCATGACTGTCGATGATGATATGGTGAGTCTTACTCTCCTCAATCTTCCTAAGAGCTAGCATAGCTACCAGGACTCAGTGAATGGAAGAGAGAAATTTCTAGACTGGGAACAACTATTGTCGGATCTGATGCAGTAGGAGATTAGGAGGAGCACCAGAGATGGTTCTTCATCTAAGCATGATGATGAAGAAAATCTAGCCTTAGCAAGTAAGGTGAGGAAAGGGAAAGGGAAGGCTTCCCTTTCCAAATCGAGTTCTTCTCATGGAGGGAAGAAGGTTGACAAATCTAAAGTGAGATGCTTTAATTGTCATGAGATGGGTCATTATGCAACTAATTACCCATTGAAGAAGTCCAAGAAGGGATCCTTGGAAGGATTTGAAGGTGAGGCATTGGCCTCTCAGTTCAAATTGGATTTTACCCTCCTTGCATGCATGCTTTCATCGATGATGGGTTGTGGTTGGTTTCTTGACAGTGGAGCCTCATTCCACATGACTGACGATAAGAGTTTGTTCAGTACATTGGAGGAGAAATACCTCAAGATGTGCATAGAGATGGGTAATGATGAAAGGTATATTGTTTCAAGAGCAGGCACAGTTGCTTTTTAGAGGAAGCATGGAGCTCTCATCACCTTAACAGATGTGAAGTATGTGCCTAGATTGAAAAAGAACTTGGTATCGATCACGATGTTGGAGGACAAAGGCTATGATGTTGTCTTCAGTAAGGGAAAGGTTTTCCTTAGACACATCACCACAGGATAGGTGAAGCAGATCGGTTCATGAGTCAAGAACCTGTATGCTCTTTAGGTTCAAGATGCATGCAAAGCCTTGAGGAGAAAGGAAAAGGCTAGAGATTTGGTGGTTGAGAGGAAGAGTAAATTACCTCTCAACATGCTTCCATAGAAGAAGTCTCGGACAATTGTGGAGGAGCCACAATTGGAGATGCTGAGAGGAGACTGAGTGGAGGCATCCACACATGCAAAGACCTCTAATAGGGGGGAATTTCGAGCCAAGTAGGAAGAAGGATCACATGCATCCATACCTCCAGGTGTGAGGTGGGGTAATGTGAAGTGATAGTCTCACAAAGGCTAAAATAGGGATAGGATCCTTGAGGTACCCAACCTCTTTGATTAGACCTTGCTACGGGAGCCCCGACGAGGAGTAGTAGGACTGGCTGAGTGGGTAGAGACAGATGCAGATGGAGCGGTAGAGGTAGCTTTAGCATTAGAGGGTGTTTCTAGCCCAACAGGGAGGTCAATTGAGAGATCAGTTACTTACTTCTCAGTAACTGAGTTTCAGTACGGATGCAGTGTTGGGAGAAAGGACCAGCAACAACACAGATGCATCAGGAGGAATCAGTGTGATTGATGCAGTACGAGATCAAAGTGATGGAGGCTAGAGCATTCAGATACTAAAAAGCACATAGGTGCAGAGTTTTCAGTCGACAGAGGAAATAGTAGTCAGAGACTTTGATAACAGAGGCATCATTCTGATTCACGTTGGATATTTTTTTGTTTTTAGAGTTGTTGGAGCAACAACACTTGAGAGAAGTGTTGCATGTAGAACATTCCAAAGTTTCAGGATCGGGTTCGAGTTGAATGCCATTCTTGTTGAGAGGGAGTGTTGAAAATAGCAACAAGAAATGCTAAAAATAGAAATTCTATAAATAGCATTGCTATAAATAGCATTTCAGGATATATTCCAATTTTAATTTGTCCTTGAATTAAAATTGAGAATTAAAATTCGAATTTAGTCTCACCAGCTGTTTGAAAAATAATCAATTAATTCATCTTGGAATAATTAGTTGGAGAAATTCAAACATGAAGTCTTTGTGAAGACATGCAAAAATTATCCCTTTGATTGAGGAAGTTATCCCTTAATTAAGGAGATAAGGATGAGTTGTATTTGAGTTGTAATTAGTTAGCTCAATTAACTGAGTTAATTCCAATTAGATTAGTTCCAAACAATTTGAGGAACTAATTGTGAGTTCAGTCAGTTAATGCATGCATGCATGCAACTAGTGTTCTTCAGGTAACTGAATATTCTCTCATAAATAACTCATGCATGTCAGTTCAGACAAATATTCAGTTGATATTAAAAGTAAGAACATTGTTCTATCAGTTGCAAGAATTTTCCTATAAGAAAATCTCTTACATGCAGAAGGAATTAATTCCTTGAGGATTGCATAGTTTCTATAGAGGTCAGAGCAGTGTGTGAGGTGAGAATCACACAGGTTACAGCTGGAGGACCCAGGGAAAACTGCACAAGGAAATAGGAGGCTTGGAGGATAGAGGAGAAGGCATATTTGTTGTCTACTATGTCTATGAGCGACAATGAGGGATTGTACTGAGAGCTGGATAGATTGAGAGCTAAATCTTTGTGTAATCCTGAGATATTTCCACTTGTATTATAATACAGATAGTGGGGTTTTTAGCTGAGGCTTTCCCCAGAGTATTCTTCTGTGTTTCATGTGTGATTGTTTCTTCTTCTCTGATATATGTGTTCTGTTTGATCTTGCCCAAAATCGATTAACCTTTTGGAAGTTTGATTGCAGAAGTAGATTAAGTATTTTTCTTTAGTACATTGCATAATCAGTTTAATCTATAGTGATAATTTCTACACACTTTCATTGGGAGATGTGCCCATTAAGCCCCATTAACACTAGTGTTGCATAAGAAAGGGTGATGAAGCCCTTTCTGTATCCTCTCTGCCACCATATGTCACCTCATTGAGGAATTTTTTCTTCTTTATTATATTACATATTCCATCATTAATATTTGAAATGCAATGTAATATTCAATAAAATGGTACTCATTTTATTGCAAGTTAAAATCATTTATTCGAAAACTTATTAGTCCTCCATAATATAATTTTCAACAAATATGTATTGATTTATAGCAAAATTTCATCTATCTTCTTTTACATCATAAGTTCATATTTAAACAAATATAAATAGTTAAAATATATAATAAATTCAGTTTATGAGAGATTTTTCGGCTTAAATCACATGATATTTCATTTGTCGATGCGTTTCTAACCAACTAGTGTGGTTCATTGTCCGGACAAGTTGAAGAATCAGATCTAGATTGCATGTTAAATAGTTAGAGCAGAATATCCAACAGCTATAATTTTTGACCAGGCAACAGCTATGTAGACTAACTAACGGCTAAATTTGACTAGGAAACTACTAGTTGGACCGGGCCCAAAGAAAGGGTGGCATAACTATATTTAATTAAAATTAAAATTAAAATAAGTTAAAGTTATGGATTCAAATAATTGTTGAATTAATAGTTAGTTATACTATTATTAAATTAAAAGTTCATGGGACATGTATTAACTCTTTTATATTCAATTTTTTAGATAAGTATTATATAGTAAGAATAAATCTTTAATGTTATAAATTTTAAAATTCATTTAATTGTTTATTTAATTGTTAAACTCGTTTATTTAATTATTAATAAAAACGTGTTATCATAGATCGATTTCAATATTATTTTTCTTTTATTAATTAAGTTAGAATTATTAGCATAAACTAAATTCTATTAAAATATCTCATACAATAAAGACAACCCATCAAAGAAAAAAGGCCAAAGAGAGAAGGTTATGAGATAACAAGGGGAAAAAACTAACTTATAAGAAAAATAGAACAAGCTATAAAAAGAGGGAGGGGAGGAAAAGAAGAAAATGACTAGGAAGTGAGGGTTGGGACCCAGCAACTACTGATCTTATAGTCGTCTTCTCTATTGAGATTACTCGACCTTTTTTCAATCTCAAGGGCTTCCCTAAATTTACGGTGATGGAACTACGAAACTCTAGCAATAACACGGGCTTCCTCGATACAAACAAGATGTTTGGTTTTCTCTGCATGCTCTGCTAAAGAGGAAGACTTGGTTCTCCTATGTTTAATGTCAACTGCGTTCTCACTAATCCTTTGATTAATGGAGCGTTCAGTCTCACCAATATAAGGGGTCCCATAGGAACAAGAATTCATATAAACCCCCTTCATGTCCTTAGGGTCGATAGGATCCTTCACTGATCTGAGGGACTTATGAATGGTGTTAAAGCGTCTAAAGGTCAAGGGAACATTATGTTTTTTTAGAATCCTCGCAATCTTATCAATGTTCCCCTGCACAAACGGAAGATGGACACTTGGGACCTGCTCTTTCGGTTCTCTTTTAGTTAACGAATTTTTGGTAGCTTTGAGGAAAGCTTTCTAACCCAGGTATCTACTATAACCATTTTACACAAAGACATTAAGTTGATGGGATTTCTCTTTTTCAAAACTCTTTTCATCAGAGATTCTGAGGGCAAGAGTAGTGAGGGTGTTGAGAACACCCAATTTCTGAGCCAGGAAATGGTGGGAACTAGCATGAAGATACTACTTCGTATGTGTTTTCTTTCGAACCACTTGGTGGGAGAGGGAACCGTCACTATTCTTTGAAATAATAATATCCAAGAAAGGGAGGAAACCATCAACTTCCTGTTCCATGGTGAACTTAATGGTTGAGGATTGACTGTTGAGATGATCAAAGAAGAGATCTAACTCCTCTTGGCCATGAGACCAGATGACATTATTGTCATCTACATATCTTTTCCAAAGCTTAGGCAGGAGGCGGGTCGAGTTTAGAACCTTGGATTCAAAATCTTTCATAAAAAGATTCACAATGATAGGGGATAGTGGGGAGCCCATGGCAACCCCACAGGTTTTCTCAAAGAACTCCCCTTCAAAACTAAAAAAGGTGGAAGTGAGGCCGATCTCAACTAACCGAGTGGTATGAGGATCTGTTAGGTGGTTGATCACCTCCATGGCCTCATTTATAGGGATGCAAGTGTAAAGGGAGACTACATCAAAACTAACAAGAATGTCCCCAGGGTAAAGCTTAATGTCCTTGAGCTCCTCAATAAGGGAAGTAGAGTCTTTGACGAAGGACTCTGTACATCCAACTAAGGGCTTAAGCTTTAAGGCAACGAACTTAGCAATAAGGTAGGTAGGACCTCCAATGGTGTTGACAATGGGCCTTAGGGGAGCTCCTGCCTTGTGAATTTTAGGGAGCCCATAGATCCTAGGAGTGATGGGATTGCTCTCAATGAGTTTATGGTGCAGGGAACTCAATGAGCTACTGGATTTAATGGCAAGAGCCATAGTCTTGGAAATCTTCTTTAACGGGATTTTGGGAAGCTTCTTATAGCTTCCACTATTATGAATATGCTCCAACATTTTATTGCGGTAATCTACTTTGTTAAGAATGACATCAGCCCCACCTTTGTCGGCTTTTAGAACAACGATATCTTTGTTCTGGTTTAAGGATTTGAGGGCCACAAATTCTTCCCTGCTAAGGTTGCCCTTAGGGGGCTTTGCCTTACTCAGGACAACGACACAATCTTGCCTAATAGTGTTCTTAATACTATCAGGTAAACCTCTAATCCTAAACGCTATGTCACAAATAATGTCATCTACAGGGATCTTCTTAGGGGCCAAGGAAAAATTTAAACCTTTACCCATAACCTTAAACACCGAAGGGGGAAAGGAGAAATTAGATAAATTGATAACCCTTTTATTAATATTAGATGGAGGGGGAGGATTAATATTATTATTGATACTATGCTTCTTTTTAAACATAAAATTATTGTTTATATCAAAGTTGTTTATATGCATCTTAAGAATTGTTAACTTATTATTATTATTAATAGCATTATTATTACTACTTTTTATATTATTATACCTAGAACCATAATTGTTTGTATTATTATTAATTATTAATGCATCATCATCATCATCATCATTATTATTATTATTATTATTATTATCATCAACATTATTATTATTATATTATTATTATTATTACTACTACTACTACTATTATTATTAATATTATTATTATTATTAACACTACTACTACTACTATTATTATTATTATTATTATGATTATTATTTACAAACCCTAAATTTTTATCGTTAAGAACAAAATGCTGGGGGAGGTTTGAGCCATCACCATCGACACAGATCTGGCCAGTCATGCCTGCGACCAGAACCACACCACAGTTCCGCACCGGTGAGATTGAGAATTGGTTAATCATGAGTTTCGATGAACCATCCGGACAAGAAACACTGAGGGAAGAACCCGGGGATGGAAAACCAACACTGGATGCTGGAAAATCACCTTTGCGCCATGAAAAAGAGTTGCACATTGAAGCAACGCTGTCCTGCAATTCATCAACTGGAATCGACTGACTTGAATTGAGTTTAACTTCATGCACTCATTGAGAGCAATGCCATCACTCCTAGGATCTATAGGCTCCATAAAATTCACAAGGAAGGAGCTCCCCTAAGGCCCATTGTCAACACCATTGAAGGTCCTACCTACCTTCTTGCTAAGTTCCTTGCCTTAAAGCTTAAGCCTTTAGATGGCCGTATAGAGTCCTTTGTCAAAGACTCTGCTTCCTTTTTTGAGGAGCTCAAGGACATTAAGCTTGACCCTGGGGACAATCTTGTTAGTTTTGATGTAGCCTCCCTGTACACTTGCATCCCTATAAATGAAGCCATGGAGGTGATCAACCACCTAACAGATCCTGATACCGCTCGATTAGTTGAGATCTACCTCACTTCCACCTTTTTTAGTTTTTAAGGGGAGTTCTTTGAGAAAACCTATGGGGTTGCCATGGGCTCCCCCTATCCCCTGTCATTGCGAATCTTTTTATGGAAGATTTTGAATCCAAGGCTCTATACTCAGCCCGCCTCCTGCCTAAGCTTTGGAAAAGATATGTAGATGACACTAATGTCATCTGGTCTCATGGCCAAGAGGAGTTAGATCTCTTCTTCGATCATCAAAATAGTTAATGCTCGGCCATTAAGTTCACCATGGAACAGGAAGTTGATGGTTGCCTCCCTTTCCTGGATATTCTTATTTCAAAGAATAGTGAGGGTTCCCTCTACCACCAAGTGTTTCGAAAGAAAACACATATGGAGCAATATCTTCATGCTAGTTCCCACCATTTCCCGGCTCAGAAATTGGGTGTTCTCAACACCCTCGCTATTCGTGCCCTAAGAATCTCTGATGAAAAGAGTTTCAAAAGAGAGAAATCCCATCTCCTTAATGTCTTTGTGGAAAATTGTTGTAGTAGATACCTAGGTCAAAAAGCTTTCCTCAAAGCTGCCAAAAATTCGTTAACTAAAAGAGAACCAAAAGAGCAGGTCCCAGGTGTCCATCTTCCGTTTGTGCAGGGGACCATTGATAAGATTGTGAGGATTCTTAAGAAACATAATGTTCCCTCAACCTTTAGACCCCTTAACACCATTTGTAAGTCCCTCAAATTAGTGAAGGATCCTATCGACCCTAAGGACATGAAGGGGGTTTATATTATTCCTTGTTCTTGTGGGATACCCTATATTGGTGAGACTGGACGCTCCATTAATCAAAGGATTAGTGAGCACGCAACTGACCTTAAACATAGAAGAACCAAGTCTTCCACTTTAGTAGAGCATGCAGAGAAAACCAAACATCCTGTTCGTATTGAGCAGGCCAATGTTATTGCTAGAGTTTCGCAGTTCCATCACCGTAAATTTAGGGAAGCCCTTGAGATTGAAAAAAGGCTGAGCAATCTCAATAGAGAGGATGGCTGGAAGATTAGTACTTGTTGGGTCCCAACCCTTACTTCCTAGTCGTTTTATTCTTTTCCTCCCCTCCCTCTTTTTATAGCTTGTTCTAGTTTTTTTGTAAGTTAGTTTTTTCCCCTTGTTATCCCATAACCTTCTCTCTTTGGCCTTTTTTCTTTGATGGGTTGTCTTTATAGTATGAGATATTTTAATAGCATTTAGTTTATGCTAATAATTCTAACTTAATTAATAAAAGAAAAGTAATATTGAAATCGATCTATGATAATATGTTTTTATTAATAATTAAATAAATGAGTTTAACAATTAAATAAACAATTAAATGAATTTTAAAATTTATAACATTAAAGATTTATTCTTACTATATAATACTTATAATAAAAATTAAATATAAAATAGTTAATACATGTCCCATGAACTTTTAGTTTAATAATAGTATAACTAACTATTAATTCAATAATTATTTAAATCCATAACTTTAACTT
Source organism: Pinus tabuliformis (assembly GCA_031772625.1). NCBI lineage: Eukaryota > Viridiplantae > Streptophyta > Pinopsida > Pinales > Pinaceae > Pinus > Pinus tabuliformis. Next base: position 731,844,743 of record CM062815.1, read on the forward strand.
ATTTTAATTTTAATTTTAATTAAATATAGTTATGCCACCTTTTCCCTAGGTCCAGTCCAACTAGCCATTTCCTAGTCAAATTTAGTCGTTAGTTAGTCTACATAGTTGTTGCCGGGTCAAAAATAATAGCCGTTGGATATTCTGCTCTGACTATTTAACATGCAATCTAGATCTGATTCTTCAACTTGTCCTGACAATGAACCACACTGGTTGGTTCGAAACGCGTCAACAAATGAAATATCATGTGATTTACACCAAAAAATCTCTCATAAACTTGATATGGATCACAGAAGCCTCAATTCAACAATATAATAAATTCGTTATGAACTACTTAAATTTTTAGAAGCAAATGAAATGACGATTACAATTTCAAATTATATTTTAATGAATATAATTTTCCTTTTTTATTAAGGTAAAAAATTGTCATACATTACTTTATTTACCATATGATATTTTTTAAATTTTTTTTATTAATAATAAAACTAATAAATTAAATTTTAAGATATATTATTTTAATATGAATAATTTATTTATTAAATTTGAAAATAATACACCAACGAATTATGGAGCAAACATAAATTTAACAATCACACAACAAATTCAAAATATTTCCATTAAACAAGGTAATATTTATACATTCTCATGAGAATATGTTCATCTTAATCATCTGTTATAATCTTTCAACTAATTCTATAATCTCTCCACAAATTTCTCAATTAAGAAAATATTTATATAAATAATACTGTTGAGACATAACAATAATAATAAATACATAACAATAACAAGTCTAATATGTAGCATTTTTGCGTACTTGTCTTCTATGCAAAAAGTAATCGATAACAATTATTGAATGATTGAACAAATTCATAAATCTAATAATGAAACACATTTGAATACAATGAAGGGGCATAATGGAAGTAATTAATGGACTTGAAAACCTTGGAGCCAAATAGAGATAGATCCAAAGATAAATTTGGATGAAACATTAGCCCCAACATCATTGTCTGTTATAAAAGTTAAGACTTTATTGAAATGAGTTTGTGCACATTTTATTCCATCTTTAACTTATGAGACCAAATAAGGAGGACAAGTTACAATGTCTATTATCTTTATATTAAATAATGTATATCTATGATATAAATAATTGAGCAATAAATAAATAATTTATGGTAGAATTTCTATGTTAGAAAAATCAAATTGATATGAAATATCACCTGTCGTCTTAATCCCGTGGAAAAGAATTCATATGTAATAAAATATCCAATATAAAATATTACAATGTCTAGTATATTAAAATAAAATATTTAGCTACACAAAGGCCTAAGTGTGAGTGCAAAAGATTCTTAAAAAATATTTTTTTATTTTATATTTATAAGTTATGATTAAAATGTGAATACAAAAGATAAAATTGACCGCCATGGTATTATTCAATTTTTCTTTTGAATGCATATTAGTTTGTCTTTGACCAAAAATTTCTTTCGCTTATCCATATTTTAACATTGAGAATTCCTTTTTTTGTTATTTTTTATTATTATTATTTAAATTTATTTATTTGTAAGGTGATTGTTTGAGGTCTTATTTTGGGTTGTTTATTAACTTCCATTGCTATTAGTTATTAATTTTTCATTCTTAATTTTATTTCCTTTTTATTTAACTTTCTATTTTTATTTGTTTTTCATGACTTATAGTTTTTTCTCCATATTTTCAATTGAAGGTGACTTATTATTATATTAAAAACATATTTTAATAAATTTAATTATATATATATATAGTCCCAAGGGTTAAGCTCAATTGGTCAAGTCAGGTCCTCGCCAGATGGGAGGTCACAGGGTCAATTCCGGAAAACTCTTGGGGCCAGGTCTGCGATGGCTGAAAGTGTATATATGTTAATATAAACAATATTAATTAATCATATTTCTTAATTTTTCATGATGACATTCAACAATATAATATTTTATTAGTTATTTTATTTGCATGTTTACTGTTTATTAATTTAATTAAGTTATATTTAAACTAAACGACAGGTACTATCTACTATGTAGTCTTTGTTTATTGTAGCGTTGACTTATACTTTATTTTTTATCTTGCATCATGATTTAAAATTGAACTGTGAAAATATATAATATAGGAAAGGTTTATTGAGAAAAATGAATGAACCAAGTCCATTTAATAATAAAAATCAGCAAGGGAAAATTCATTGTACTATGCAACATTGCTGTTTTTTATTATTTAAGTAAGCTAGTTTCCATGGTTAATAAAAGCTAAAAACATAATGGCAACTATTTTTCTTGGAAAAGAAAATATTAATTATGGAAAAATCCATAAATTTGAAAAAAATCAATAATTAATTTAAATGTTTTTCTTCTTTGAATTTTTTAAAATATTTTTTAATTCTGAAAAATTGATTTTAAACCAGATAAAATTAGTCATCCACCAATCAAAAATTAGAAATTCAATTTTTAAAAGTTCAAACAATAATTTTCAATTTCTAAAAAATAAGTTTAATATTTCATTTTACCAAAACTTCAATAAACATTAGAGATAGTTTCTAAAATTTTACAAATTAATTAAGATTCAAAACATTTTGACTCAAATTGATTATAATATGCTCTATCTTCAGCAAGTATAATAATAATTCTAGAATATTCCAAATGTTCATTATTCTAACATTTCTCCCCTATAATAATCATTTGGAGAAATTCAAAGATCATTTATAACTTGCAGAACTTTTCCTTTGGTAGTGCTTTGGTGAAGATATATACAACCCGATCATATATTTGCAATACATGACCTTGATCACATCCTTTTGAACTAGATCTTGAACAAATTGATTCTGGGTATCAATATGTTTGGTCTTATTACAAAAAACTAGATTCTTGGACAATTATGATGGCACTTTGATTATCACGAATCAACCAAGTAGGGTGTTCCTATTACTCATGTAGATCCTCCAAAATTATTCTTAACCATACTACTTGACAAGTTGTTGTTGTTACTGCTTTATATTCTACTTTAACTGTGGAGAGAGAAACTATAGGATGTTTCTGAATACTCCAAGCAACTATTATTGAACCCATGTTGAATGAATATCTGAAAGTTGATTTCTTGTAACCCATGCAACCTGCCCAATCTAAGTTTGTGTAACCAAACATCTTAAAATCCTTTGATTATTTGTGTACTAAGCTATAAACAATTGCACCATGTAAATATATCAAATCTTCTTAGTTTCCTTCCAGTGTGATTCCCTGGGTTCTGATATAAACATGGATGCCATATTGAATGCAATATATATATATATATATATATATATATATATATATATATATATATATATATATATATATATATATATATATTTGATCAAGTTGATGTTAAGTAGATTAGAATTCCAACCAGCTGGCGATATAGAGTATCATTGATAAGATTGGTGTCATCATGTATGCATAACTTCATGCCAACTTCCAAAGGACTTGCAATTGGTTTGTAGCTCAACATGTTGAACTTCTTTATAATATGTTAAGTATAGTTTCTTTGTTTCACAAAAATATCATCTTCCTCATGCCATACTTCTATACGCAAGAAAATATGAAATACACCAAGGTATTTCATTTCCAAGTTTGCAACCATATGTGACTTAAACCTTTGAAACAATTTAGAATTGTTCCCTATATAGATCATATCATCAACATAAAGAGAAACAATAAGAATGTCTTGTATGATTAAATTATATCAAGATTAAGTTTATATGAACTCTTGACTAAACCAAGATCCTAAAATACTTATCAATTCTTGAATACCAAGCCCTTGGAGCTTTCTTTAGCCCATACAAAGCCTTTTTTAACCTATCCACACAATTGTCTTTTCCTAGAATCTCAAAACCTTCAGGATGTTATACATAGATTTATTCATCTACATAACCCTTCAAGAATGTTGATGTAACATCCATCTGATAAATTAAATCCACTTATACTACCCAACAAATGCTAAAACCATCTTGATTGTGTCCACGTTGGCCACTGGAGAAAATTTCTCTATATATCATTCCCTTCTTTCCAGACATATCCTTTTGCAACTAAATAATATTTATACTTATCAATTGAACCATCTAATTTATATTTAGTTTTATACACCCATTTAGTACCAATAACATATTTTCCTTTGGGTAATATGACCAAATTACAAGTGCCATTCTTCACTAGAGCATTGGATTATGCTTTCATGGCTTCACTCCATTCCTTTTTCATTAATTCTTTTGCATAATTATCTAGATCATTCATCTTCATTACTTTAACCATCAATACAAAATTTACAGTTGAACTTTGTGATCTAGTAATTATTTTTTCAAATTTCCTATACAACATATTACTTTCAAAATGACACCTAGTTAGCCACTTAGGCTTATTCGTATCACCATTTACCTCAACATTAGATTCATTACCAATCTATACCTCATTTATATTTTATTCTATTTGTACATATTTTAGCTGATAAAGTCCTTGTTCATCAAATATAACCTCTTGATTTACTATGGTTTGTCTTTCCTGAGGATCAAATATGATATAACTGTTTCTTTTAGTACTATATCCAATAAAGATACACTTTACACTTTTATCATCCAACTTTTTCCTCTTTTCCTTAGGCACATGTGAAAATTCAATGCATTCAAATTCTCTCATCTGTGAAACACTAGGTTTATATCTTGACCAAGCTTCTTTTGGAGTCAAATTCAACACTATTTTCATAGGACATTTGTTGAGATGGTGTGTGCACTGCTTCAACCCAAAATTAATTTCTAAGAGATTCATTTTTTCATATGCTGAGCGATGAGCCCCAATTTTTGGTACAATTTGGGCTCATTTGGCCTACTTGCTTTGCTTAAACCATTCATCTTTTATTGCTTATGCATTCATTTCTTGGTTTATTCGTGTTGTTTGTAGGAAGAAGGGTAGGCATTATATCTACGTGGCTAATACATGATGATTTCAGGTTTTTGGCATTAAAGGGAGAAAAAGACCACAAAAAAGAAGACAAGGAGACAGCAAGGTGGCACTGCTGGTTTTTAGGAGAGGATGTCCACAGTCTTGGGGACCTTCCTCGTGATTCCCACCATAGCTCCGAGCTCCAACCAATATCCCCACCGAGCTTAGAGGCAGCCAACCATTCTACAGGAACAACAGTTTACAACTGTTCTACAGGATCAGCAGTTAACCCTCAGTTGGACAACCGAGCTCCTCAAATCAAGGAAACCTGTTGAATCATCATTTTGCATAAATACTGAGGTCGTAGCCTTTGATAGGAGCTTTTTGAACTTTTGCATTACTCTTGTAATTTCTAAGTACGAGCTACAGCTCGGTGTTGGTTCTTTTTGTAAGCCAGTTTTGGCATGACATCAGATTTTTGGTTATGAATAAAGGCAGTCAGATTTTGATCTCATTCTGAGTTTCTAAGGGAGCTATAGCTCTCAGGTTAGGGCCCAACCTGAGAGCAATAGACCTCCTCTGTGTTGTAGTGTCATTTGCCTTTCGTTCCAGCACTTTGTTTCTTTACTTTGATATGCAATTCGAATTTACAGTCTGCTGATTTAGTTTTTTATGAGATTGAATAGGATTAGTTTATGATGAATTTGCTTCCACTTGCTTAGGTTAGAATAGAATAGTTATAATCTTGGAGCTCCAGAAAAAGGTTGAGAGGACCTCACTGCCATCTCTGTTAGGGATTGGGGTGCAGTCTGAACCAACCACCAAAACAAAACGCAGTTCTCTTCACGTCCATGCAAGCTGCAACAGTTCCTTTAGTCATAGATCCACCCATGCACTTTTATCTTTAGCATTACTTCTTCACTCCACTTCCATGCACGCATTCTCTTTCACAATTTGCATTTCTGTTCATTGGTTTAAATAGCACAGTTAACGTAGGTTAAAGAGTTCTCGTTTTTGGTGACATTCATAAACATTTTGTTTCATCTACACTGCTCCACACCATTCCATTACCTTCCTCTTCTTGTCAACCACACCTAAAGCCATCTAATCAACCTATTTTCAGCTCATTTACCTCCCATCTCTTCCATTACTCACGTAGCTCCATTTACTTGACCTTTTGTTGATCCCCTCCTTCCATCCACCAACCTACTTCATACACTCTTTCTCCAGCTCGTTTCTCTACCCCTGAGCCATCACCAATTCCAGCTCCATCTCACCTATCCTCCCATACCACTCCATCACTTCACCATCACCCAAAACTCCCACGGTCGAACATCCTGTAGAATTTCACGGACTTCCTGTAGAACCCCTGAGTTTCCTGTAGGATCCCCTGCAGACTTCCTGTAGAAGCCTGCAAACTCGGTTGCTGAGCATCTCAACGTGGTAGACTTCTGTGGACTGATGCTAGAGATCTCCTGGGACCTCTCCTAGCCCCCCTGACCTTGCCCATGCTTTCCTTCCATTCGAACCGCTCCTGCACAGTCAAACCCTAATCAAAAGTACCATCACAATAAATCCAAACACTTAATGAAAAAATACAAAAACATGTCTTTTCAGATGCAAGTAGCTTAGATGCATGTATTCCAACTCACTGCAAGTAATGGCATCATCGATAGAAGTTTCATTCACAATTTTGCATTGTAAGGGCCTAGCTAGTCAAATTAGGGTTTTCATGCTTTATTAGCTTTCAGTCTCTTTCTGCAAGTAGGTTAGCTCCCTTTGAGTTAGCTTTCATCCATCACTCATAAAGCTTCTTCTGAGAGCATATAGGAGTTGGCTTGAGCCCTAGCGGACTTGTGCCGGCTGACCAAGTGACAGCTGCGACAAGAGCTAGTACTTGTGCATACAGCACCGTCGCTTCCAAGTTTGTACGAACTACCGAGTTGATAAAATTAGAGATAGGAAGCTCCAGGAGTTGTAGCATTATTGCTACAATACTGGAGCCCACCATCTTTTTGGCGCCGTTGCCAGGGAAGCGTCAGAGTATTAGTAATTGTCGCTTTTCTTCTATTTTCTTACTCTTACTTTCTGCTCAGTAGTTCATTTCATTTCCATTCTGCAAAAGTAGCATAGACATTTCCTGCTTTCATAGATTAGCATTTCCTGCTTTCATAGATTAGCATTTCCTGCTTTCATAGACTAGCATTTCCTGCTTTCATAGATTAGCCTTTCAATTCTGCAAGCGTAGATTAGACTTTCAATTCTGCAAGATAGTTAGTTGTAGATCAATCTGTTTCAGTTTTGCAGGTACCAAAGAAAAAAACAAAAGCAATCAAAAAGAAGTCTTTCCATTTCATGCCTCGTAGGAACCGAGATAGATCAGGCAAATTCCTACCCAACACCCCCACCACATCACTAAGTCACCCTTCTCTCTTCTTTGGTGACAGTGATCCAGAAGAACCTATAGATGAACATCCTGAGATATACCAAGATCCTATAGAAGAAGAAGAGTTAGATACCACTCCATCTGAAGCTATGGCTGACAATAGAGGAGAAGATGAGAGGATAGAAGGTGCCTTCCCCATCCGAGAGACCAATGGAGAGATGAAAATGAAGAACATTAGCCCCTCTGCTTTACCTCACTTCCATGGGCTGACTACTGAAGATCCTGATACCTTCCTGTTTGAGTTTGCTGTCCTTTGTAGAACCTATGACTATACTGAAGATGAGAAAAAGATGAAACTCTTCCCTTCCACTCTTAAGGATGTAGCATTACGCTGGTTCATGGGCTTACCTGGGAATAGTATCACCACTTGGGCTCAGATGCAGCAAGATTTCAATACCAAGTATCGGGATTACTGTAGGTCCAAGGAAACAAAGGGGGAAATCTTTCGGATGACCATGGGGAATGATGAGTCCTTAGAGGATTATGAGGAAAGGTTCCAACTTAGCTATAAGCGGGCCAGGTGCACACTTGACCCTGAATCCCTCAAGTTGGTTATGCTCCGAGGAGTCCCTGAAGACCTCTTAGATACCCTTCACATGTTAGCTAGGGGGGATATTTACCAACTGCCTTATGAGGACATCAAGACTGTGTTTAGAAACCACTCTAGGGCAGCTCGGAAACGAGGTAGAGGAAACCTCCCCTCAGCTGGTATTCCTTTCTCCAAACATGAGTTTGCAAATCAATTAGAAGATCTTAAGAGTGAGGTGAGACAGACCATTCCCATGCAACTTGACACATTCAGGATTCAGCAAAAGAAAGAAGAAGCTGAGAGAGCCTTGGTTGTCTTTTGCCCTAGATGCACCAGGAGACACCCTAAGAACGAATGTCCATTGCATTTGGTTGAAGTGTGTTTCGTTTGTGAGGAGGACCATCCCACAAATCAGTGTCCAACCTTACCTGGGTTTAAAGCCATGTACCAAGGGACAGAAGCCCCCACTGAGCCTCTCTATTTCATCAACCAAAGGAGGCCACAAGGATCTAGACCTTATCAGTAGGGAATGCAAGGGGCACCTCAAGCCTATTACAGCCCCAACCAATCAACTCCTATGCCTTCCTGGGGTCCCCCTGCTCATCCTTCCTGGTCCATGCCTCCTCCATGGTCTTATCCACCTCAGTACCCTAGTCAACCCACTACTCATTCATATCACTCACATGCCCAGCCACAGCCTTAGTGGAATGCACCTCAGTCGGGGTGTAGGCCCCAGTACAACACTCCTCCCGCCATTCTGCCTCCACCTCCAGTTCAACCACAACCATTGCCTCCTGCTCCTCCAAGGCAACCTCAAATGCCTGCTCAACCGAACCCGAACCCCAACAATAGACAGGCTCAGCAGGTATATACACGGGAAACCTCATGCCCTACCTATGCTGTGGAGATCCAGGAGATCAATCGTAGATCTGGAAAGATTCTTCCAGATCGCCAACCTCTTCCCCCAGAGGATGAGGAAGACCATTAGGAGAGTGAACCAAAGCCTATTCCACCCTTTCCTGAGAGACTAGCAACCACTACACAACCCAACCCGGAAGAAGATGAGCTTCTGGGAGAGCTCAAGCAGTTGTGTGTGAAGATACCCCTTCTCCAAGCCATCAAGGATGTGCCCATATACAACAAACTGGTTAAGGAGAAGTGTTTCAAACACCTAGGCAGACGGAAGAAAGATGCTTCAACTATCAATGTCATAGGACAACTGTCTGACCTTATGTTAGGACAAGTCATCTGCCCAAAGTACTTAGATCCTGGAAGTCCCGTAGTAGATGTCCACATCAATGGCACCATCATACCTCACACCTTGATTGATCTGGGGGCTGCCATTAATGTGATGACCAAGGATACCATGCTCAAACTCAATCTTCAGGGTTCCTTGAGGAAGACCTCGACCGTACTGCAACTAGCAGATCGCTCCACTGTGACTCCCGAGGGGATTGTGGAGGATGTCTTGGTCTCTATTGACTCTTGGGAATACCCTGCAGACTTCCTGGTTCTGCAACCAAAGGCAAAGCTTACTGGATATCCCCTCATCTTGGGAAGGCCTTGGTTAGCTACTGCAGATGCTTACATCAGTTGCTGTGCAGGAAATATGACCATCAAAAATGGTCCTATGTCCAAGCAGCTAGTCCTATACCCTCCTGCCCAACCCTCTTTAGAGCATGACTTACCACTCTGGTTGGAGGAAGGAGAAGAAGACGAGGTGTACTCAACACCTCTGTGTACCCTAGATACCACTAGAAGAAACCCCCCAACCGAGGATGATTTGATCGAGACCTTGATCCAAAACCCACCTACCAGTGCACTACCCTTAGAAAAATTGGTGGAGGATGCCCAAGCTAGCACCTTAGTGGATCTTTGTACAACCAACCCTGTCACTCCCAGAGTCAAGAATGTGGAGTTCGGCCCTGAGAGAGCATTAAAGATCAGCTCCTCCCTATCTCCTTCCCAGGAAAAGGAGCTGTGTAGCCTGTTGGCCAGCCACCTAGATGCTTTTGCTTGGAGCTATAAGGAGATGAAAGGAGTCCATCCTTCGGTCTGTACTCATCACATATACATCAAAGAGGATTGTAAACTGGTTAGGCAACCTCAGAGGAGAATGAATCCAACCCTTAAGGACATCGTCAAGGAAGAATTGCAAAAACTGTTGGATGCCAGATTCATCTACCCCATCTCAGATAGTGAATGGGTGTCCCGTTTGGTGTTGGTTCCCAAGAATAATGGGAAGTGGAGAATCTGTGTGGACTACTGAGAATTGAACAAAGCTACCAAGAAAGACCATTTCCCTCTACCTTTCATAGATCAAATGTTGGATGGACTGGCAGGAAAGAAGTTCTTCTCTTTCCTGGATGGGTTTAGCGGGTACAACCAAATCCAAATCAGCCCGGAAGACCAAGATAAGACCACCTTCACTTGTCCTTGGGGTACCTTTGCCTACCAAGTCCTTCCCTTTGGGCTATGCAATGCTCCTGCTACTTTCCAGAGAGCTGTCTTAAGCATCTTCTCGGAGCTGGTCCATGATGCAATGGAAATCTATATGGATGACTTTACCCCTTATGGGGCCAACTTCCAGGAAGCATTGTCCAATTTGGGAAAAGTCCTAACCAAATGCATTGAGATGAACCTGTCCCTCAGTCCTGAAAAATGTGAATTCCTGATGACTGAAGGGACCGTGCTAGGCCATACCATTTCTTGCCAAGGGTTGCAGGTGGATCCTAACAAAATTGCTCTCATCAAGAAGGTTCCACCTCCCCAAAAGGTAAGGGATGTTCGGAGTTTCTTGGGATTAGCGGGGTATTACAGGAGATTCATTAAAGACTTCAGCAAGCTCGTCTCACCATTGTTTGGCCTGTTGGCAAAAGATGTGGAGTTTAAATGGACTGACGATTGTCAGAAGAGTTTGAATGAGTTAAAGGACAAGTTGGTGTCCGCACCAATCTTGAGAGGTCCAAATTGGGCCCTACCTTTCCACATCCACACTGATGCCTTGAACAAAGCCATAGGTGCAGCTTTAGGACAAGTTGAACAAAAACTTCCATATGCCATTTACTTTGTTAGCAAAAACTTGACCAAAGCTGAACTGAATTACACTGTAACCGAGAAAGAGTTTTTGGCTGTAGTCCATGCACTAAACAAGTTCCGTCATTATATCACTCGCTATCAAAAATTTGTACATACTGACCATGCTGCTATTAGATATTTAATGAATAAACCCGATGTGAATGCTCGTATCATTAGATGGTTACTTTTGTTGCAGCAGTTTGATTTGACCATTGTTGATAAACCAGGTAGAGAAAATGTTGTTGTTGATTTTTTATCTAGATTGGATTTGTCTGCAAATGAAGATGGGACAGTGGATGACCAGATGCCTGATGAACATCTGTTTTCTATCTCAGTACTCTCTCCATGGTTTGCTGATATAGCAAACTACCTTGTTTCAGCTCAGTTCCCTGCGCACCTCTCTTCAAAAGAGAAGAGTAGAATCATCAGAAAAAGTGCCTCATTTACTTGGATCGAGGGCAACCTGTTCAAGCTTGGCCCCGATCAGATCTTAAGGCATTGTGTAAGGGAGGAGGAAGTATTTGATATCCTCCTCACCTGTCATGATGGGCCTTGTGGGGGACACTTTGCAGCAAAGATGACTGCCTTCAAAATCCTGCAGGCAGGTTACTATTGGCCCACACTTCATCAAGATGTCAGAAGATATATCAGCCAATGTGACCAATGCTAAAGGATGGGGAAACCGACTCAAAGGGATGAGATGCCTCTCCAACCTCAAGTGACTCTTGAGCCATTTGAGAAGTGGGGCATGGACTTTGTGGATCCAATCAACCCCTCTTCGAGGCAAAGATCCTACATCATTGTGTGTACTGACTACTTGACAAAGTGGGCAGAGACTAAAGCAATCAAAGCAGCAACAGAAGAGAAGGTGGTCGAGTTCTTAAGAGAGAACATCTTTTATAAGTTTGGCTACCCAAGAGAGCTGGTGACCGATCAAGGGAGCCAGTTCACATCCAACCTGGTTGAAGACTTATTAGCTCATCACAAGATCAAGCATAGGACTTCCACCCCCTATCACCCTCAAGCAAATGGGCAGGTGGAAGTCACCAATAGAGCATTAGAAGGGATCTTGACTAAAGTGGTGAGCAGCAGCAGAAAGGACTGGGCAGATCGCCTGGTTGAGGCCACATGGGCTTACAACACCACTTGGAAGACCACCACCGGCTTCACACCTTATGAGCTGGTCTATGGGAAGAAATCTTTGCTGTCCATTGAATTTGAATATAACACTTTGAGGATGGCAGCTCAGCTGGACCTAGATCTCAGCCATGCACAGCAAGAAGGGTTATTGCAGCTGAATGGACTGGATGAGCACCGGAGGCCCTCCTTCACTCGGAAGTAGTTCAGCTTCAGAGAAAGGTGTGGCATGACCAACATCTCCATGACAAGCAATTCCAGCCGGGAGATTGGGTCTTGTTGTATGACTCCAGGTACAAAGATTTCAAGGGGAAGTTGAGAACCAGATGGCTAGGACCATATGCAGTGGAAAAGTGCCATGACAATGGATCTGTCCTTATTCGCACCATTGATGAGGAAGCCATTCCCATGCTTGTCAATGGGCATCGATTGAAGATCTACAGGAGACCTCTCTCCAGACAAGAGTTTATCAAAACTATGGAGAAATCTGTATTGGTCATAGAGAAGGGTTCTGCCTCTACTTTGGGCATACCCTGAAGGATTTAAAAAAAAAAAAAAAAGAGAGAAAAGGAAAAAATAATAAAGATCCTTGGGTGAAAACCTCTCTGAGGCGCCCAAGGCAGGTGGTAGGGGTGAAAACCTCATTTGAGGCGCCCCTATTGTCTTTCAAAAAAAAAAAAAAAAGAGAAAAAGGTTTGAAAAGATCCTTGAGTGAAAACCTCTCTGAGGCGCTCAGGGGAGATGGAAAGGGTGAAAACCTCTTTGAGGCGCCCCTGTTATCTTTCAAAAAAGAGAGAAAAAAAAGAAAAAAAAAAAGGAAAAAAACAATAAGCACAATATTGAGAAATTGCATGCAGGTTGCAGATATTCTATGGAGGAGAGGAAGCCTCTCAACTCAAAGCCAAGGGTCCTTATCATGTTGTCAAGAGACCTCACCAGCACCTCCTCCAAGGATACCCATGCTTTTTCAAGGTATGTGCAATTCTTTCATGGTTTGAATCTTCTACAGGAAGATGCAGTCTTTCTACAGGAAGACGCGGATTTTCTGCAGGAAAGTGCAGACTTTCTATAGGAAGCCCGAACTTTCTACAGGAAGCTCTGTGTTCTACAGGAAACTTCCTGTAGAAGTTTGGGATGGCCCAAAATTCATTCTAAGAGGAGATCTAGCGGCCAAGGATCGGTTTGGATGCATGCAAGCCACTGTTGGCACCCTTGCACATTATTGTTACCTTGCTCCACCATCCTCGTCGACATGCAACAAAGATTCCTGCACCAGCAAAGCAGATCGATGAGTTCTCACGGGAAAGGCAATTTGTGAAGAAAAACAAGTGCTGAGAGCTCATACCACATCCATTTCAGGCATCAGAAGCTCCGGGAGCGTGATCAAAAGGCCATATCTGTTGTCGTGCAGCATGCACCCAAGGAGGCAGAACTGTTACAAGACATCCCGCGGGAATCCTGTAACAGTTAAACCTGCTAGAGTGGATACCATTCACAGCACCGCCATCTGCAATGAAACGCGGGCGCATGCAACCAAAGCATCCACTCCATCGTCGGCAGCCTGTAACCATGAGCCTCCGAGTCTGTGTAAGTTCGCATGCAGCAGGTAGATCCACTCACCGTCGTCCAAAAACTGGAAAAATCGTGTGCAGCCGTGCAGGTAAGTGTCTCGACCCTTCCTTCCATCAAATCACATGAATTTTACTTTGAATTGTTTGCACAGCGTAAAAGTGAATGGTTGAGCGGCCGTATGGCCAGTTGACTAGCCACGTCGGCTAGTTATGGTCTAGTTGGACGTTTGGGTGGCGGCCACGACAAAAAGAATGAGCAGCACGCACGTGAGGACAATCCCGTCAACCAAAAAAAAAAAAAAGGATGAGTTTAACAGAAAAAGGCGACGGCAGATCTGTGGGAATGGATGCGGCAACAAGTGAATACGCAAGTGAATGATGGATGACGTCGCCCAACGGTCCGGCGGGGACAACTCACCCCCCGCGCCACGGATTTGCGCCGATTCAAAATCTAATCGGCTAGATTGTGCGCATGCATTTATCAACCACCACTTCAAACTCGAGTGGCTATTCTGATCTATTCTGCACTTTGATACGCCGAGCTTTTGGCTACCAAAACGCCGGTGAAAGCACACCTCGAGCGCAGGCCAACTACAGTCCTCCCCGAAGTTTGCGCACTGCTCCTACAGGAACACAGTTTCTACAGGAACGCAGTCTCTACAGGAACGCAGTTCTACAGGAAGGCGGGTTCCTCACGTAAAAAAAAGGTGGCAGAAAAAGGTAACCCTGAAACTCTTCATGCAATTGGTTTTCAAAGGTGGCAGGATCATCGTCCACAGTCTGGTCATAAAGATATCGGTGAAATTGTTGTTTGTTGTGCCTATACTGTCATTCTACAGGATGTCAGTGTAAATAGATTGTGTTGAGGTCCGCAGGGATAAATTTTGTGGATTATGTGCATGCTCTATCTCAATAGACCAAATCTCTTTCGCATTTGCCACCTTTAGTTAAAACAACCGTGTTCATCATGTCGGGTGGGTTTATTAGACGGGAACCCACTGATTCAACCAAATTAAGGGAAAACCAGGAGGTGGTAGAACTCTTCACACGGGTTCAATGGATATCTTTTTGTGATAAGTTTCAGGGTTACAATGATGAAGTGCCCGAAGAATTCTTGCAGGCTCTAAGGCCGAAGTCCAAAACACTGGCCACAGTAACCTTCAGAGGCCTAAGCCTCAAGCTCACCCCACAGTATATCAGTCGGATCACTGAACTTCCTATGGGTTTGCCGCGGGATAAGGAAGAACGAAAGCTGAGCCAGTAGGCAAAGAAATAATTCTTTCCACCTGAGGAGGAATTCTCGGAGGACAAAAATGGAGTGCGCAGAACTAGTTTGCTACCACCTTGGAACGAAGTCAGCCTACAGATAATGAAATATATAACCTGTGAAGGCCGCTATAGCATCGTCTACGGGTATCACTTTCGGTTGCTCACTGAATTGAGGCACCGAAGTGAGCTTCCTGTAGAAAAGAAACTGAGCATTCCTTATTTCCTGTTACAGTCCTTAATTGAGTGTCCTACAAAGCTAAAAGATGGCATACCAGATCAGGTGGCACACCATGGGTTGATCAAATTGCTTGTGGAGGATGCACTGCATTCATATAAAGTCCCCCTTTCATGGGAAGCATTCAGGAACCTAACACGAGATGGAGACATAAAGATGCTGGCTGAAGAAAGTGGTTCCTCCAGCAGTGAGGAAAAAGAAGCATTGGCCGAGGGAAAGAAGGAAGCAGGTCAGAAAACCCCGACCACAGTGCAAAAGAAAGAACCAAGGAGGAAGCAAGAGGAAAAGAAGGACGAAGAAAAAGGTGACACACCTATCTTGTCAGCAAGAGAGAAAAGGTTGCAGAGCAGAAAGGACAAAGTGGAGTTGGTCCACATCAGCACGGGTACCTCGTCAGCACCTGCAACCAAACCAGAAAGAAAAACCCATGCAGCAGAGCAAGAAAAGGTGGTGACACCTGTACCTACAGGAAAGCAGAAACAGGCTTTTACAGGAAACCCGAAAACACAGAAACAGGCTTCTACAGGAAGCCCGAAAATAAGGAAACAGGCTTCTACAGGAAGCCCGAAAACAAAGAAGGAGGCTCCTACAGGAAGCCCAAAATTGCTAAAGGAAGAGGCTCCTACAAGAAGCCCAAAATTGGTAAAGAAAGAGGCTTCTACAGGGAGCCCAAAATTGGTAAAGAAAGAGGCTCCTACAGGAAGCCCAAAACTAGTAACGAAAGGGTCTTCTACAGGCAGCCCGAAACTGGATAAAGCAGGGTCTTCTACAGGAAGCCCAAAATCAAAAGAAGAAGGACCCTCTACAGGGAGCCCTGGGAAAGCAGAACGCAAGAGAGAGAAGGCTGGTAGGCTCGAAAGGGAAGCGGCAGTTGCGCTGGCCGCCCTCAGCACACCTCCAAAGCCAAAAGAGAAGAGAGAGAGGGAGACCCCTCCACATTTTGAAGCTAGGAGAAGTGGGAGAATAAAAACGGGAAATCTGCAACCTCCACCCAGCAGCCAAACCACTGTAAAGGATGTCCCTACTTCACCCATTGGGAGATCCCCCTCTAAACCTTCAGCCACCCCCGAGAGGGGAAGCCCAAAAATAACTTCCTGGACAAGAAGGATAGGCCAATCAGCCTCAGAAGCCCGGCTCAAGGAAACAGAAAAGAGGGAAGAAGCGCCACCCACATCTCCACCAGGGGCAGAAAAAGCAGAGCCACCAAAAGTAGGAAAGAAGGAGCATGTTCCGGGTCCTAGTTCTCGGCCAAGGACAAGGAGCTGGGGCAAAGTTGCTCAGGGATGAGCAAATGATTTAGCTGGGGGGTGATGATGAGCCCCAATTTTTGGTACAATTTGGGCTCATTTGGCCTACTTGCTTTGCTCAAGCCATTCATATTTTATTGCTTATGCATTCATTTCTTGGTTTATTCGTGTTGTTTGTAGGAAGAAGGGTAGACATTATATCTACGTGGCTAATACATGATGATTTCAGGTTTTTGGCATTAAAGGGAGAAAAAGACCATGAAAAAGGAGACAAGGGGACAGCAAGGTGGCACTGCTGGTTTTTAGGAGAGGATGTCCACAGTATTGGGGACCTTCCTCGTGATTCCCACCATAGCTCCGAGCTCCAACCAATCTCCCCACCGAGCTTAGAGGCAGCCAACCATTCTACAGGAACAGTAGTTTACAACTGTTCTACAGGATCAGCAGTTAACCCTCAGTTGGACAGCCGAGCTCCTCAAATCAAGGAAACCTGTTGGATCATCATTTTTCATAAATACTGAGGCCGTAGCCTTTGATAGGAGCTTTTTGAACTTTTGCATTACTCTTGTAATTTCTAAGTACGAGCTACAGCTCGGTGTTGGTTCTTTTTGTAAGCCAGTTTTGGCATGACATCAGATTTTTAGTTATGAATAAAGGCAGTCAGATTTTGATCTCATTCTGAGTTTCTAAGGGAGCTATAACTCTCAGGTTAGGGCCCAACCTGAGAGCAATAGACCTCCTCTGTGTTGTAGTGTCATTTGCCTTTCGTTCCAGCACTTTGTTTCTTTACTTTGATATGCAATTCGAATTTACAATCTGCTGATTTAGTTTTTTATGAGATTGAATAGGATTAGTTTATGATGAATTTGCTTCCAGTTGCTTAGGTTAGAATAGAATAGTTATAATTCATTGGAGCTCCAGAAAAAGGTTGAGAGGACCTCACTGCCATCTCTGTTAGGGATTGGGGTGCAGTCTGAACCAACCACCAAAACAAAACGCAGTTCTCTTCACGTCCATGCAAGCTGCAACAGTTCCTTTAGTCATAGATCCACCCATGCACTTTTATCTTTAGCTCCACTAAAATCATTAGCTCCGTTCCGTGTCATTGATGTGGGATTCATTAAGGCCCTCCTTTGACGGATCACTTCTTGTCGACTTCAGCTCATTATCCAAGAAGTTGATCTAGGAACACCCCCCATCAGTACTTTGAAGCTTGCATGCCTCAATGGCAAGTTTCTCACTTCCGGCGACAGGTATACATCAATGACCTTCGACCAGAAGATTTTGCGTGGCGTTTGACGCCAAGTCCTTTATTCACGCCACGTGAATTGTACTGCAGTACCTTGAGGATCATCGTCATTATTGGTGATCCCTCTCGCGCTTGTTAAAGGTTTTCATTATTGACCGGTAATCAAGCGATGTCTTTCCATGTTCGACTTCAGCGAAATTCTCACATGGATCGACTTGTACTTAGAGTGAAGATCGAACGAGTTTGAAGACCCCGGATCTAGTTTCATCCATCCAGGCTGCGATATATATTCAGGAAATATAAAAGCATTTTCCATGTACATCATTGCAGCAGATGATCATCCTATTCAAAGGATGATAATTTCAGCAGAAAATTATCAGTCTACCTTCAGACGATCGTCTGTCATATGTACCAAAATGTATTTATAAAAGCTGAGCATGGGAATGCCCGCCTCAGCTAGATCATGAAAATAGAATGAAAAATAATGTATTGTATTGTATTGTATTACAGGGCACCTCCTCAGCACTGGAATGAACTTCGGACCCTCTAGATAAAGCATTTCACCCGATAAACGGCCTCATACTTTAGGGGGCAACTGTTATAGACATTTTTGTGCCTCGCGACATGGAGCATGAAATGTCAATAATTACAGGGATCCTCAGTCCCTAAACATGTTGTTCTTACTCCTAAAAGAACAAGGTCATCAAACAACAACACTTCCGATCAGTTCTCCACCTGAAAACACTTCAAAACAGGCTAATTTTGGATCATCTCAGCTGCTCCACTGAGCATCTGCGCTGGAATGCAACTGCTCCTCCTTGTACCTGTGCTGGAAGTCAAATCTAATGAAGGCTACCTGCGCTGGGCGAGATTGGCCAAGTGGCACAGTCATTCTGCAAGGTGTCAACTGCCCAGGAAGCTTCCAAACTGACACTTGGTTCATGAGATTCGCCCTGTGATGAGTAAGAGGTACTTGATCACCATGTGTAAGCAAGGATCTCCAAGTGGACTCAAGAACTGAAGATTAACTGAAGAGGGAGAGGACACAAGGCAGCTTCATGTCAGTCTCAAGCTGACTCATCCTCTCTTCTTCTATCCTATATATAGAGCTCTTCTATGAGGTCTAAGGAGGCTGGAATTTTGTGTAAAGCAAGGAGGTGCTGTTGGATTACAGTTAGAGCTATTGGGTGATTGTTTTACTAGAGGTGAAGAGGAGAGTTCTTGCTGCTGGGGAGGTGCTGCTGGATTGGAGCCATCAATGGTTGTAACCTTCTCAGAACCCTGTTACTTCTATCAATAAAGTTTTGCATGTTCTCCTATATACTTGTATTGCATTGATGTATTGTATTTACATGTATATTTGATTCACTCTAATCCATGCATCAGTTATGAGTACTTGTATCTTGTAGTTTCCTCTCTTGTTTTTGTGCAGGATCTGTGTGTAGCTGGACCGGCAAAGAGAGCAAAGATCTGGGAACAAGAGACAAAGAGAGAGGACAAGGATCGACTAAGCGAAAGACACCAGGTTGGTTAATCTTTTCTTCCTTCTCTCTGTACTTTCATAAAGGAAAACATCAAAGCTTTTACTTTCAGTTGTTGCTAAAGACTGTCACCTTTAGAGTAGGGATAGGGTCATCCGCATCGGATACTTTTCCCCACAACACATTACTTCTTCACTCCACTTCCATGCACGCATTCTCTTTCACAATTTGCATTGTTGTTCATTGGTTTAAATAGCACAGTTAACGTAGGTTAAAGAGTTCTCATTTTTGGTTCTCGTTTTTGGTGACATTCATAAACAATTTGTTTCATCTACACTGCTCCACACCATTCCATTACCTTCCTCTTCTTGTCAACCACACCTAAAGCCATCTAATCAACCTCTGTTCAGCTCATTTACCTCCCAGCTCTTCCATTACTCACGTAGCTCCATTTACTTGACCTTTCGTTGATCCCCTCCTTCCATCCACCAACCTACTTCATACACTCTTTCTCCAGCTCGTTTCTCTACCCCTGAGCCATCACCAGTTCCAACTCCATCTCACCTATCCTCCCATACCACTCCATCACTTCACCATCACCCAAAACTCCCACGGTCGAACATCCTGTAGAATTTCACAGACTTCCTGTAGAACCCCTGAGTTTCCTGTAGTATCCCCTGCAGACTTCCTATAGAAGCCTGCAAACTCGGTTGGTGAGGATCCGAACGTGGTAGACTTCTGTGGACTGATGCTAGAGATCTCCTGGGACCTCTCCTAGCCCCCCTGACCTTGCCCATGCTTTCCTTCCATTCGAACCGCTCCTGCACAGTCAAACCCTAATCAAAAGTACCATCACAATAAATCCAAACACTTAATGAAAAAATACAAAAACATGTCTTTTCAGATGCAAGTAGCTTAGATGCATGTATTCCAACTCACTGCAAGTAATGGCATCATCGGTAGAAGTTTCATTCACAGTTTTGCATTGTAAGGGCCTAGCTAGTCAAATTAGGGTTTACTAGGGTTTTCATGCTTTATTAGCTTTCAGTCTCTTTCTGCAAGTAGGTTAGCTGCCTTTGAGTTAGCTTTCGTCCATCACTCATAAAGCTTCTTCTGAGAGCATATAGGAGTTGGCTTGAGCCCTAGCGGACTTGTGTCGGCTGACCAAGTGACAGCTGCGACAAGAGCTAGTACTTGTGCATACAACACCGTCGCTTCCAAGTTTGTACGAACTACCGGGTTGATAAAATTACAGATAGGAAGCTCCAGGAGTTGTAGCATTATTGCTACAATACTGGAGCCCACCACTGAGATCCATTTCTACTATGGTTCTATTTTTTTCTTTCAACGACTCCATTTTGCCAACGAGAGAATGAATTTGCAAATTCTTGCTTTATTCCATTTCTTTTGCAGTAGTTCAAAAAATCATTTGATATGTATTCCCCCCCTATTATCTATTATTAGGGTAAGAATCTTCAAACCACTCTACTTTTCTACCATTTCCTCAAAGTGAAGGAAATAAGAAAACATTTTAGATTTCTTCTGTAAAAATACACCTAAGTCTTTTTGGAATAATCATCAATTAATTTAAGAAAATAATGTGCCTTTCCAAAGGGTATTGTCTCCATTGGACCATAAAAATATGATTGTATCAATGTTATGCATTATCTAGCCTTCCATGTTCTGTTTGAGAAATTTATTTCGAACCTTTTTTATCATATCTTTTGACTATTTGACCATGTTCCAATTTGGTCACAACACACAATTTTATATGATTTAATATTTCTTGTTTAGGAATCATATATACTAGATTGATATTTCTCTTATTCATAATTTTCTCCAAGAGAGTTGGCAAATCCTCTAACGAGTGAATGCCTATGTTACATTATTTCAAGTTGGCCCCTTCTTTCAATGGAAATTCACTGGCCATATGATGTTTTTTCCACTATAGAAAACAATAAATTGACTTGTTCCCCAACCTCTACCACCTTTGAGAATATTTCTCATCTTTCTTGGTAACCACCTCTTCCCTGGTATCCTACACACCCTTGATAGCCATTATTTTGCAGTGTATTTTGGTTGGTTGACTATATATAATACCTTGTGTGATAATTTGGTTTGTTTCAATAATTCACATTTTTTCGTTGAATGGATTGGTTCTTCACAGATTGCACACCATTTTGGTTTTTTATTTTTTCAGATTGTGTGGGAAATCTCTTATACTATGATTTATCAAAGTTTGATAAATATCACATAGAAAATCCACTTGGATTTTGTGCACTTCATGTTCTTTTTCAAGTGGATCACCATATTTACAATTATCTTTTGTATGCCATTAAATTTTGTAGTGTGTGCACCATATTTCAATTCTTTTGATGAACAAACTTTTCAATGATTGTTGTAGTAGTTCTAACTTTTCTTTTAAATGCTTGTTGGTTAAAGACAATGACGTCAAAGGACACTTGTTGTCAATTTCTATGTGCTATAATTTTTGCAATGATTCCTCACATGACTTGATCTCATGGATGTGTAGTGGTCCTCTAATTTTTTTAATAGACCAAATACATACCATGGCACAAGGACTTGCTCAAATATGTGAAAAGGGCTCTAACTTAACAAATCCTTAAATCTTTTCTCATATCCTTTGACCATTTCTCTTGTTCATTGCTTTATTTCCTTCAATCTCTGCACAACAATGTGTTTGACATCTCACACTTTAAATAAGGATAAGAAGTTGGATTTTATCTCTGACTTGCCTCTTATTTTATTCTTTGTGAAATTCATGAACCAAGTTAGTGTTATGTTTTGAAGGGAACCGATAGATTGGGCCATTTATTTGTCTTCATTATTAATGTCTAATGATTTCCAAAAATTTTCACACACAAGCCAATGATGCTTCATGGGGGCTTCACTCAATTAATCTTTGACATATCACGTGCGTTGGTGACATACTAAACAAATTATACCCTTAATTTGACTACATATTGGAAAATACCTCTAAAAATCTCATTATTTAATCCCCTGCCAATACGAATCCAATACACATTCCAAATTTAAGAAACCCCTACTTTCACTAGATATTGTAGGCATCCATTTTTTGATTAACATTTTTTATACCCTAATATATTTTTTCATTAACTTTGAGCTCCATTTTTTATACTAGCCAATATAAAAACCCTTTACCCCCTATATATCCCCAATATATTATGTCATTTTTTCCTCAATATATATCCCCCAATATGAACCCATGTGGTATGGTATTGCTCCCCCAGTGAAGCCCCTGTTTGATGCTTTAGGTCTTCGTCACCTTCATAGATTGAAATATGGCCTAGACCCAATTTTTTTTTATTCCACAACTTCTGTGGTGTATAAGCATGAGTTTTTTACAATTGTTTATTTTTTGGATGAGTTGACTATGTAGTAGACTAACTTTCATAAGTCGACTGAATAGTGATTAACTCAACTTTGGAAGTCAGTTGTTGATATTACCTTTGTCAGTTTAATGAATTTGACTTCCTTGTATTCTACAAAATCATGTTTTGTTTGGAAAATTTTATCTATATATGTGGTGAATTATCTTTCTTGAAGACATCGATTCACCACAATTTTCCACCGGCTTGGAATATTCTTCCTTAGTAAGTAAATTTGAAAGGGGAGAGTGTGTCTGTGAGATCCTTGATGAGGAATGCGAGATTCATTGCCTTGTTTCCCTGCCCAAATCTGATCCATTAGTGGTATTTCAACCAATAGTCTATCTTTTTCCAGGGGAGAAATATCGTAATTTTCGTTGATCAGAAGATTACATGTTGTAGATTCTAAATGCATATGAAGAAATGTGGGCAAAGCCACTTACATAACAATACTCCAGAAGAAGTATTCTAGAAAAAATCCCTTGGACAGGTAGAAAGCACATAAAATGGGTATTGAAACCCCAGCGAACCTGCAGAAGCAAACATGTAGAGGGAACCCATGCCCATTACAAAAAAAAAACAAAAGAGAGCAGTGGAGCAACACCAAGAGAGAGGTGGCAGACCAGCTACACAGCTCAGACCTAGCACCAAAGCACCACAAACAAAAAAAAAACTCCTGAGGAGAGAAACAGTGACATGAAGCTCTAAACCTCGTGGCCCGGACAAGAAAGAGAGGCATGAAATGAGGAAGATAGCAGCAAGGGTAGCCACTCCTCCCCCGCCCCCTCAAAACTCTCCTCCTGAAACAGACAAACCAGATGTAAAAATAGCTACCCCAAATCCACAACAGTCTTCAAAAATCCCATCACACCCAGTCGTGTTGCAGCGGCACGAAACAAAGTGCACTGACGGACCTCCACACCCACATTCCCTCAATGCTCCAAAACAGCCAAGGTTAGGCTAGCGCGAAACCAACAAAACCTGTCTGCATCAGTAGCGAGAAGCCCATTCGGACCTGTCCAGTGAAGCAGAGGTGAAACCGGGGGCAGAGGCGGCTAGGTTTAGCCACCTCGCCCCCACGCAGTGAATATACCCTAGAGACCAGAGGCGGAAAATTTTCTTCTGCTCTTGCACAGCTCGACTATCTGTTCACTGGAGGTGGAGGTCGATGGCATAGGTGAGCAGGTTCAAAGGGCCTCAGCCGCTCAACGTCAGGCACAGAGGGTCAACGACAAAAGAGGTATGAGGATGCTGGTTTGCGGCTGGAAGTCATAGTCAAACACTGTTGTCATGGGCAAAACGAATAGTGGATGGAGCAATAGCAAGGTGACGCTATCTCAGCTCAGACTCTCTCAGTGGCGGCGGCTCAGCGAGTTCAATGATGGTGTTCACTGTTCAGGCGAACAACAGGCTGGAGCCTCCAAACCCTAGCGCTCATTTCAACCAATAGTCTATCATGTAGGCTCCCTTGCAAATTGAATATATACCACACTAAATATGAATTAGGACCTGGATAATAATTTCTTGCAGAGGAATTTGTGAATACGAGGACCAACATCTTGAGTAATATTAAATCAATGAAATTTTAGTTGGATTCATCAATATCCATACTTTCTATAGTATTTATAAGTTAATGAGTGATATCTGCTACCACGACCAACTACAAGCTATTACTCCTCTTAGGAACCATTGATTGAACTCCTCTCAAATCCAATTGGTATTTTTCCATTTCAAATGAGTGCATAATTGAATTTCCATTCCTAGGGTTTCTTTCTTCATAATATTAGAGTGTCACTTGTGTTATGAATTTCCTTTCATTTTCTTTGTATATTGTCCCTTTTTATTTTTTGAATGCCAACTGAGGGTTTATGATACTAAATTTGAGGTGCAATCTTTTGCTTTGATTTTTTTTTATTTTTTTTTCTAATATATTCCCTTTCAGTCAACTTCCCCCTTGGAGATGGCATGATTTTATTTAGTGTAGTTGATTATTAGAACTCCATATAAGGCATCTCACAGATCAAAAACCCCCCCATCGATGGTCCCAACTTACTTGAAATCAATGATGGTGATCATAATTACTTATTTCATTTTCTTAAAAAATAATCCCAAACATCCTTTATACTTTTATAATTGGCCTCTAAGAATCTTTCCCAACTTTGTTGCCTCTTATCCTAGTCAGTATTTGTAGTTGGAATATTAATAGGTAGTCAGTATTCAACTATATGACCGACACCTTTCTCTTGCAAATTCTTATGCAAGAGAGAAGATATGGTGCATAGGAAACCATTGTAAAATTAGTCATGAAATCTACTTTTGATTTTATTGACATGCTCTTTCTTCTAATGCCTTCTCTCCACAATACTCAATACGAATTTTATCGACCCACTTGTATAAATTTAATCAGCCTCCATTAGTGATCTTTAACATTAAATTATAGCCATTCATTAGTCTATTCGTTAACAACATGATTAATGTATCTAATAATTTCTTACGGGATGGCTTATAAAAGTTTATTGTGGGTCTTCATGAAGAAATGAGCTCTTTCTTCTACTATCATTAGTTAATTTTTCAGAGTTCTTGATATAGTACTTGATTTTTCATTCCCACCATTCATAGGTCTCTTCCAAACTTAACTTCTTTATATGTATAGTTGTTGAACTAAGGTTTAGGAACTAATGACAACAAAACCTGTGTTGTAATATAAGGCTTAGTAAGTAGTTGCTAGTGGTATACCAACATAGAAACATATATTATCACACACACACACACATATATGAGAGAAATGAGGGATAACACAAGTAGTGGGAGACCAATAAATAAGCTTCTTTATTAATGTATCACAACACTTACAATAATTCCTCCAATCTCTCTCTCTCTCTCTCCCTCACACACACACACACAATGGGCTATTTATATATGACTCTTATATGGAAAATTTACTTCTATGGACAAAAATGAACTCCCTACATCTAGTGTTTTGATCTACAACAACTAAAGACAAAAAAATCTATGGTGTCCCTATAGATATTGAAATATGGAAAATAGACCTACCTAGAATCTGTAATAAGTCCTCTTCTTCTCCTTGCATGTAAGCTCCAACTGTAGCTCTTCAAGCTATAAATGGAACTTGCAACAAAGACTAAAACAAGCAAGGGAACTATGATATCCTCATAACATAATCCAATATCTCTAATCAATGACTTAACATGGCATTGAAATACATAAGCATCAACAAGACACAAGTATAGGAAAATATAGTACTTTTGTATTAATAAATAAAGGAGAGAGTTTCAACCATATATAGAAGTTGGCTTTGTAGATGTCTCTCCAATCATCTTGTCCTTTTTTTCCACAAAGAAAATATTAACACAAAACCCTAATGCACAAAGGGATGATGATTCATTATGCTCAAAGAAGTAACATGAGGGCACTAGCAATCTCCAAAAGCCAACATAGACTCTATAGGAGGCAGTAAATTTATAGGGTGAAAGTGGTAGTTTAGGATTACCAATCTAGGCTTGAGATCCACATATGACGAAAGATAAGATCAAGGACAAGAGATAAGGTCTCCAAGATAGGATCAAATAGTGATTCGTGATTTCTATCCATGGTAAATGGTTAAAGCCACCTTAGAAGCTTATGGAAGGAGAATATTTGTGTTGAAAATAGCAACAAGAAATGATAAAAATAGAATCCAGTATATTCCAATTTTAATTTGTCCTTGAATTAAAATCGAATTTAGTCTCACCAGTTGCTTGGAATTATTAATTAATTCATTATGGATTAATTAGTTGGAGAAATTCAAGTTAGAAGTCTTTCTCAAGTCATGCAATAGTTATCCCTTAAATTAAGGAGATTATCCCTTAATTAAGGAGATAAGATTGAGTTATATTTGAGTTGTAATTAGATAGCTCAATTTACTGAGTTAAGTCCAGTTAAATTAGTTCCAAACTATTTGAGGAACTAATTGTGAGTAATCAGTTAGTTGATGCATACATGCACTCAACCAGTGTACTCTAGATAACTGAAGATTCCCTCATCAGAAACTCATGCATGTCTATTCTAAGAAAGACCCAATTGAGCTAAATGTCAAGGACAATGTACTATCAGTTGAATGTGTTTTCCTATAAAGAAAACTCTTGCATGCAGTCAAGGTAAGGATCCTTTAAGATTACGCAGTTCTGACAGTGTGTTAGAGCAGTGTGTGAGAGCAGTGTTACATTGGGTGAAGGAGATCATCCCAGAGGTAACTGCGCAAGGAAATAGAAGCTTGGAAGGCAGAGGAGAAGGCTTGTGAGAAGCTTTGATTGCCTATGAGCGTCCAGGAGGATTGTACTAAGAGCTGGCTAGCTGTGAGAGCTAAGGCTTTGTATAATTCTAATGTATTTCCACCTTGTATGATAATACAGATAGTGGGATTTTTAGCTGAGGCTTTCCCTTGAGTATTTTCTGTGTTTCATGTGTATTGATTCTTCTTCTTATGGTTATATGTGTTCAGCTATGATCCAGATCGATATTTAAGCTTCCGCAAGTTTGATAGTAGAAGTAGATTATAGTATTTTTCTTTGGTATATTGCATTATCGAGTTAATCTCTAGTCATATTTTCTATGTAGATCTCAGTGGTAGATTTGTAGAGAATTTGCAGGAAATTCTACATGGTATCAGAGTTGAGTTTATCGGAGTTGTGAACAGTATATGGAGAAGAGAATTCAAAGTTTGAAGTTCGGGGTTGCAAGTGCAAATCGAATTCATATCATACTTCAAGGTTGGCCAATGGCGTTCTATGGCTTGAGACTCAAGTATGCCTTGGAAGGTAGCTTGAATTACATAGCATGGAGGCTATATTAGAAACAATGGCTTGAAGGATTTCATTGATCAAGAAATCCCAAAGCTAGGTTCAACTAATTCACAAGAGTTGGCTGAGTGGAATAAGTGTGTGGCGAAGGAGAGACGGATCATCCTTGAGGGAGTTCGAGACCATATTGTCTCGAGTCTCCATGGGAAGGATACTACATATTCAATGTGGAAGACATTGAAGGACCTCTACCAGAACAGTAGCGACTAGAGGAAATTGGCGCTCAAGGATAAGCTTCAAAGAATCAAGATGAAGAACGGCGATACTATTTGCACATATCTGAATAAGCTCACCACTTGCAGAGATGAGCTTGATAGTGTGGGAATAACTACTACCGATGATGATACAGTGAGCCTCACTCTCCTTGGCCTTCCAAAGAGCTGGAATAGCTACCAGGACTTTGTGAATGGAAGGGAGAAGCTGCCAAATTAGGAACGACTATGGTCGGATCTCATGAGGAGGAGATCACGAGGAGCACATGAGATGGTTCTTCATCAAAGGATGATGATGAATAAAATCTAGCCTTAGCAAGTGAGGCAAGGAGAGGGAAGGGGAAGGATTCCCATTCCAAATCGAATTATTCTCATGGAGGGAAGAAGGGTGACAAGTCTAAGGTGAGATGCTTTAATTATCATGAGATGGGTCATTATGTAGCCAATTTCCCATTGAAGAAGTCCAAGAAGGGATCCTCGGAAGGATCGAAAGGTGAGGCTTTGACCTCTCAATTCGAAATGGACTTTACCCTCATCGCATGCATGGTGTCATCGATGATGGGTAGTTGTTGGTTTCTTGATAGTGGACCCTCATTCCACATGACTGGCGATAAAAGTTTATTCAATACCTTGGAGGAGAAAGACCTCAAGATTCGCATAGAGATGGGTGACAATGAAAGATATAGTGTTTCAGGAGTGGGCACGGTTTCTTTTCAGAGGGATCATGGAGCTCTCATCACCTTGATATATGTGAAGTATGTACCTGGATTGAAGAAGAATTTGGTATCGATCGCGATGTTGGAGGACAAAGGCTACGATGTTGTCTTTAGTAAGGGAAAGGTTTTCCTTAGACACATCACCACGAGACAGGTGAAGCAGATTAGTTCACGAGTCAAGAACCTGTATGCTCTTAAGGTTCAAGATGCATGCAAAGCTTTGAGGAGCAAGGAAATTGTTAGAGACTTGGTGGTTGAAGGGAGAGTAAATTACCTCTCAACATGCAGTCCTAGAATAAGTCTCAGACAATTTTGGAGGAGCCACAATTGGAGATGCTGAGAGGAGACCGAGTGGAGGCATCCACTCATGCAGAGACCTCCAGTAGGGGGAAATTTCAAGCCAAATCAGCAGAGAGATCACATACAACTATACCTCTAGGTGTGAGGTGGGGCGATGTGAAGTGATAGTCTCAAGAAGGCTGAAAGTGTGCAGGGTCCATTGAGAGGTTTTATCTCATAGCTCATACCTTGTTACGGGAGCCTAAAGTACACAATAGCGGGAGGAATCAGTGGGATTGATGCAGTTAGAGATCAAAGTGACAGAGGCTAGAGAAGTCAGATATTGAAGAGCGTAGAGAAGGACTGACAACAGTGCAGAAAGGCAGAGTCAGCAGAAGCGCAAAGTTTTCAGTTGACAGAGGCAATAACAGTCAAAGACTTTGATGATAGATGCATCATACTGATTTAGGTTGGATGTTTTTTTTTTTTGTTTCTGGAGTTGTTGCAGCAACACTAAAGAGAAGTGTTACATGCAGAAAATTCCAAAGGTTCAAGATCAGGATCGAGTTGAATTCCTTTATTGTTGAGAGGGAGTGTTGAAAATAGCTACAAGAAATGATAAAAATAGAATCTAGTATATTCCAATTTTAATTTTTCCTTAAATTAAAATTGTGAATTAAAATCGAATTTAGTCTCACCAGCTACTTGGAATTAATTATGGATTAATTAGTTGGAGAAATTCAAGTTAGAAGTCTTTCTCAAGTCATGCAACAGTTATCCATTAAATTAAGGAGATTATCCCTTAATTAAAGAGATAAGATTGAGTTATATTTGAGTTGTAATTAGTTAGCTCAGTTTACTGAGTTAAGTCCAGTTAAATTAGTTCCAAACTATTTGATGAACTAATTGTGAGTAATCAGTCAGTTGATGCATGCATGCACTCAACCAATGTACTCCAGATCACTGAAGATTCCCTCATTAGAAACTCATGCATGTCTATTCTGAGAAAGACCCAGTTGAGCTAAATGTCAAGGATAGTGTACTATCAGTTGAATTTGTTTTCCTATAAAGGAAACTCTTGCATGTAGTCAAGGTAAGGTTCCTTGAGGATTGCGCAGTTCTGACAGTGTGTTAGAGTAGTGTGTGAGAGCAGTGTTACACTGGGTGAAGGAGATCATCCCAGACATATGCGCAAGGAAATAGGAGCTTGGAGGGCAAAGGAGAAGGCTTGTGAGAAGCTTTGATTTCCTGTGAGCATCCAGGAGGATTATACTGAGAGCTGGCTAGTTGTGAGAGCTAAGGCTTTGTTTAATTCTAATGTATTTCCACCTTTTATGATAATACAGATAGTGGGGTTTTTAGTTGAGGATTTCCCATGAGTATTTTCTATGTTTCATGTGTATTGATTCTTCTTCTTATGGTTATATGTGTTCAGCTTTGATTTAGCTCGATCTTTAAGCTTCTGAAAGTTTGATAGTAGAAGTAGATTATAATATTTTTCTTTGGTATATTGCATTATCGAGTTAATCTATAGTCAGATTTTCTACGTAGATCTCAGAGGTAGATTTGTAGAGAATTTGCAGGAAATTCTACAATTTGAAAATATTTTTTAATTTTTTTGACAGTGTATGTTTGTGCATAGTAGAGAAAATTGCATTGATCAGTGTTGATACTCAGTTATTAAACTTTCATCCAATGTAGATGCACAAACATACACTGTGTTCGGGCTAAAAACATGGTTTTTGAGTTGATTGACCTAGAAACTTAGACTTTTTAGAGATGTGATGCTTAGGGATTTACAAAGTGATAATGACAAGGTGTTAAGGATGTTGATTGATTCAGGTTTTCAGGAATTTTGAGTGGATGTGACAAAATGACCTGTAATAATGAAATTTAGTTACCAAGTATTTAGCTGTCTAACTACTTTGGTCAGTTGAATCAACTACATGGTTGATCGACTTAAATTTTGGTTTGGATAGTGGAATGGGTTTGAATGTTGGGTCTAGTCGACTAAGTTGAATGGCACTTCCAATGGGATTTCTCTTTGGAGTTTGAAATTCCAACTTTATACTAAAGAAAGCAACTCTGCAACCCCATTTTCACATATTCAATCCATTGCTTTTTTTAGGAATTCAAATTACTTTGTTTGTTGCCTCAAGAACAAAAAAATATATCTCCCATGTCCTTGTTCTTACTAATTAGTCTTTGCAATGCCAAGTGGGTAATTTTACACACGATGCACAATGTCTACCATATTACTAGGTTGCATAGTTTTAAAAAGAAGTCAAGAAAATTAATAACATGTATCCTAATAGAAATACATGTGATTAACTAAGGTCATTTTTCAAAGGAAAATCTCATAGGGAAAATCTAGGGAACTTCATTGCATTATAGATGGTACTAGTGAAAAGCCATCAATGATAATTACAACACTTAACCCAACAAGGACATCGAGTGAGGCAAGAAATAAAAGCATCCAACTCAAGGAATTGGTCTTGAGACCTACAATGGGAAACTCAAAGCACTCTACCAAAAGAGCTAACCCATCATGATATATATGATTAAATGTGTTATGCTTACACATTTAATTACTTGTAAGAATATTGTTGATGTGCTCGCTTTTAAGTTTGACTGCCCCTTGGAAAGTAATAGCTATATCATTATTAACCTCTACAAAATGAATGTGTTTCAATATAAGTTTCTATAGGAAAAAAATTGCTTTTCTCACCACTTTTTATGTACAACAAAACCAATTTTTAGTGAAGGTGACCTTCTACAACCAAACATGGTCATGGGTAATGTATGGATTAGTTAAACCTTGGGACAAATTAATACCCAAAAATAAACATAAACACGTTCATGATTATTGTAGTAGTTTATCCATATTAAACTAAGTTACAATTTTTGAAACGCCTTAATATTTCAAGTAGAATCTCAACTCATGATTTGGGTATATGATTCTGTTTATCACCTATGTGTGTGTGTGTGTGTTTATTTCAGTAACTCACATCCCCTCTCATTAATCAATGTTGACCATAAAGTTCCAAATTAGTGTCATTTGTTGAGATCAACTCTCCACATGCTCTGATTGTTGATTAACAAAACCATTTTCATATGAAATAACCATTACATTATTTCACCTATTTTGTAAAATGATTTCTTTAAAAATGTTTCTTTATGTAGGGTTGTTAGGGAAATCCATGAAAAGGGTAGGTGAATAAGTAATTATTATAAAAGAAAATTGTTAAGGTTCTTAGAAATTAAATAATAGAGCAATGAACACATAAAATATTGCAGAAAAATAAAGACAAAAATGCATAAAATCAGAGAGAGACACATATATAAGAGGTTCACCCAATTTGGGCTACGTCCACGGAGAAACAACTAGTCCTTCGTTTTATATTATCCAACAAACTGAAGGAATACAGCCTACAACAGATCCGTTGTAACTTTCTCTTCATCCTTACATAATCTCCTCTATTTTTCTCTCACCAAATAATAACACCTGCATTACAATTCCCTCATATAAATTGAGGGTTTCCTTCTAGGGAAAAAATCCCTAAATTAACATAACTTCTACCATTAGATCTTCCCCCTAATGAATGACTCATAATGACTATGAAATTACAATATTTTACAATGCAAATTTTCTATAACTTTTTTCTTGTGGTGACAATAGGTGGAGACTTGCAATCTGAAACCCATAAAATACATAGACCTGCAATCCATCACAAAAAAATTTGAAGATATTAAATATCTAAAACTATGCCTTATAAAATTGGAGTTGATAATAAATAAATAAACAAACAAAATAAATATTTAGAAATAAGTTTTTTAGATTAATCATATTGTTAAGATTTACTATTAAAACTAATTAATGTGATTAAGACTTACCTATATATTATGGATCACAAAAGAGAAGTTTTAGATCTAACAAAATAAATATCGTAAACTTGAACAGACACCTCATGAATTTAAACTTATTTCAGGAAAGGACAGGCCAAATTCTCTAAAATAATCCCGTGAGAAACAACAAGAAATCCAAACATGATTAATGAAATGTTTCTCACCATTTCCAAACCTTTCCCAGTGGGGAAGATCTTGTGACAAATCAACATCCTCCGCTGCAAAATAACACCAACCCCTCAATATATATACATACATATTCAAGCAATATATATACATACACATTCAAGCAAACATGTTGTATTCATTCTTTCTAAATCTGAGGATACTTGATCAAAAACTAGCCTCTGCATAATCCGAGGATGCTTGATCAAAAACATACAAAACCTCCGTGGAATCTCTGCCAAAAACAGTTCTTCCACAATAACGACCATTGTTGATCTGAGATGGAAAGCCTGATAAACAATAATTCAATAAAGAAGCACATATTTTATGTACCGGAACTGCAATACTTTCGCTGGAAGATACAATGAAGATTGCAAGGGATCGAATCTTACCTTGTTTTGATTTGAATGGAGAGAAAATTCAGCCAAGACCTACTGGGGAATGAAATGAACTTAATTGGTGTACAGGCTTGTTACATTTGGTTCTATATATTCATTGGAAGCTCTGACCAAT
The DNA here is from genome assembly GCA_031772625.1 of Pinus tabuliformis. Lineage (NCBI taxonomy): Eukaryota > Viridiplantae > Streptophyta > Pinopsida > Pinales > Pinaceae > Pinus > Pinus tabuliformis. The sequence goes on from CM062815.1 coordinate 731,877,964, forward strand.
GGGTTCTCTTGATTTGAATCAGAGGGCTATGAGCATATGAAATTCAAGAATATGAGGCCCAATCTCAGGTCTTTCCCGCACCTCAGAATTGTGTTTGGGCATGAAATGTGGCGAGGTCGGTTGGGCTGGAAATGTGGCGGGAGCTTCGAGAGCAAGACATCACAAGAAGCATGTCGGGTTTATTTGAAAAATGGATTTAAAATTTAGTTTGGAAACCGCTTTGTCTCTCGACCATTTTTTTGGACATCTGTCATACACATTTTACCATTCATAAAATAAATTTGGGGATTTTTTTTTGAATCGTTCAAGTACTTTATGTATTTAGATTTATTTTCATTATATGGTGAGTAATTTGAAATATCATTTAACGAATTTTAATGTATTTGGATATTAAAAAAATGAAGCATTTAGATTTCTTTTGAATTATAATAGGAAGAATTTTAATGTATTTAGATGTTAAGAAAATGAAACATTTAGATTACTTTTTCCATAAATGTTATTGAGATATGCATTTTTATTTTATACAATTATAAATATAAGTTTATGCATTTTTTAATGGTTTAATAGGTTTATTTTGATTATATTTTAAATATTTTTGTTGGGAGTGTCAATTTATTAAATTTTTTGGAAATTTTGCGGCTGTAATTTTGTGAAATAAATTGTGGTCAAATCTTGATTTGTGTTGTTTAAAGCTACAATACACTCAAAAACCCGTGGGACACTTCGATTGTGAAGAGTTCACCTATCAAAACTTATGATTTCAATGAATACTTGCCAGAGAAATTAGATTGGAAAATAAACTGATTTTTTTTTTAAAGTCTGATAAGTAGAGTCTTTATTTTGGACTAGGGTTTTTAGAATTCTAATTTATTATTCTAAAAGGAATTTCACTTTTGGAATAGGGCTTCTAGACTTTTAATTCAATTATCAATGATTATTAAGTATGTAGTCTAACTAATAGACAAAATGGTATTTTTATGAGCACTTGTTAACTTTACCCAAATTTTAGTAGATATTTTTAAGAATTAAAAGCTTAAATTATTTAATCTATAAAGTTATAGGCCTCATGGGCTTTTCAGGGTGTTGAATTCACTTATGTATTCAAAAGTGCATTTTAAACAACAAGAAATCATAATCATGATTGACATTATATTGGTGAATTTTGTCTAGAAAAGTCATTTCATCTATTAGTTAGACTACTTATTATTAAGTGGATGGCCACCCCCTATGACTTTGACCCCCAAATCATCCTCTGAAAACTCGGAGGAGTGTGACATAGTATCTAACCTTCAATCACACTCAATCTTGCCTCATCCTGAAGGGTTGTTGAAGGGTTTGGGAAAGTTGTGCATCACTTCATCCGAAAGTTGAGGTACAGGTAGGAAATCAAATTTAACAAAATAAAAAGAGTTCACTTGAAAGGAGTTAGCAACTAGTAAACAATAAACCATCCAAGGGAAGCTTAGAACATTGAAATCCCTAAGAGGGGTTTTAAAATGAAATTTTAATCTCTAAATTGTGGAGGGTTAGCATGCCCCTCCAAATGACGTGTTTTGAAGAGGCTAGTTGCCAACAGTTCCCCGGACCTAATTTTCCTGGAAGAAATGCTAGGAGATGGTGACTCAATGTCCATATGTCTGGAAGCTCTTCTAAGTGGGTAGTCCTTCATAGGGTTAGACGTGAGAAGAAGGTTGAGAGGGTTGGTGATGGGATGGAATGGGAGGTTTATTCAAGTGAAGAACTCTTGGAGTGTGTAGCATGGCCTTGGGTTGGAGGATTTTTTTATAGAACTTGGCTCTTCTAAGTTAAGTGTCGATGTTCAATCACCTTGTAAGATTTCCTGATTGAAGAATAGGATAACAAGAGTACAAGTGTGTTATGAGCATTAGTCTCACTTGGAGCATGCAGAATTTGTTGAAAATAGCAACAAGAAATGTTAAAAATAGAACTACTATAAATAGCAGTTTGGGTACCAGTGTTGGACATAGAAACAAGGAATGAAAAATGGAAGTGCTAAAAATAGCATTGCTATAAATAGCATTTCAGGAAGGATTCCAATTTTAGTTAGTCCCTAAACTAAAGTTGAGAAGTAAAATTCGAATTTGATTTTAGCAGTTGTTTGTAAAATAATTAATTAATTCACCATGAGTTAATTAGTTGTAGAAAATCAAACATGAAGTCTATGTGAAGACATGCAATAGTTTCTCCATTGATTGAGGAATTTATCCCTTAGTTAAGGAGATGAGGATGAGTTATACTTTGAGTTGTAATTAGTTAGTAAGTTATCTAAGTTAAGTCTAGTTAGATTAGTTCAAATAGTTTGTTGAACTAATTGTGAGTTCAGTTAGTTAATGCATGCATGCATGTAACTGCTACACTTCAGATAACTGAATATTTTCTCATACATAACTCATGCATGTCAGTTCAGTTAGAGACCCAGTTGAGATTAGAGGAAGGGACAATGTACTATTAATTGGAGGATCTTTCCTATATAGGAAACTCATCCATGTAGAAGGAATTATCTCCTTCAGGATTGCGCAGTTAGATCATACGTTAGTGAGTGTGTGAAGAGGCCAATTCACATAGGTGGTAGCACTGGACCCCAAGGAAATAGGAGGCTTGGAGGGCAGAGGAGAAGGTTTGTGAGAAGCCTTTGACTATCTATGAGCAGCAGAAGGATTGCAGAGAGAGCAGGATAGCTTGTGAGCTGATTCTTTTTGTAATCTGAACATATTTCCACTTGTATGATATTACAGAGATTGCGGTTTTAGGCTGAGGCTTTCCCAAGATTATTCTTCTGCGTTCATGTGTGATTGCTTTCTCATTCTCAGTTATATGTGTTCTTATTTATCTTGCTCATATTCGATTAAGCTTCCACAAAGTTTGTTGTAGACGTAGATCTTGTATTTTGCTTTAGAATATTGCATAATCTGTTGATCTACAGTGGGAATTTCTAAAGAATCAACAAGACTAAAGGATTAAACACCATTGTATCTTCTAAATAATGGTGTTGATTCATTTCTATGAGCCTTGTTGAGATTTGACATTATGGACTGTATGTCCATGGATATATGCTTGAAAAGTCTCCATTGTTGAATTGATGAGACCTTATCACTGGAACATTTGATGCATAGCTATCAGGGCTCGGTAAAACTAATTCCAACTTCTATATTAATGTTGTGATGGATGAATATGGGAATCTTCTTCCTTGTGTGTTTGACTCCCCAATGAAAGAGGGAGTCAGTTGTTGAATCAAATAAGAATAATCTTGGGTTAACGCCCTATTTGGAACTAGAAGCCTAAAGTTCCTGTTGGGCAAGGGAATAATTTATTAAGATTCTATTGCAGGCCTATGATCATCATGTGCAGGTAGCTAATTGGGTTGAAAGGATTCTTTGATTAACTCAGAAAAATCGATGATAGAAAAGCATAACCAGTGGTTAGTTTTGGCTCTCCTATGATGATGAGAATCTATATCATATGATTTTCTTCCACTTGGAATCTCCATCCACACCAAATCTATACATGTCAACCTCCTCAATAAAAGTTTAGGCTTATGGTAATCTAGATCAATTCAGACATCCCCTTTCTATATATGAGAAGGTGGACCTCTTTCCCTATATAAAATCAACCAAAATATATAACCTTGGCTCCCTACTTTACATCCAAAAGGATATTGAAGGATTTAATATATTTTTGATGATTGCACATGATCCATCGTTGTGAAGGTACTCGATGAATCATGCTACTTGCATGGATATTTCCAATATTAAATACCAACAGAGAGGAGGAAAACAATCATCAAAATGATCATGAAGAGTTCCATGAGGCATGAAATCAGGCACAAAAATCCTTTCACCTATCTCCTCACAATAGCCCAATAGATTAACCAACTATTATGTTGGAGTTAGAAAATAATTTCAAGATCTAAATAAAATATCTATTGTTGTTACAAGATTACAACCTACACAAGGGGTGTCAAAAATACCTACCCTTGGTTGTATCAATTTCTATTGCCAGTATGTATGATGCATGAGAATTAGAACTTTCAAGGAAATCAGCTTTGGAGAACAAAAGATTCAAGAGGAGGTCTTGATTTTTTATAAGAATTCTTATTTTTCTATGCAAATAAATTTCATTTTCCCAAATTGATACATTTATGAGTTCTAGATAGGGTGAGTTATTATTTTAGAATCTCTATGAATATTAGGATGGAGTAGTTGAATGTAACCAAATATGCTTTAATAGGTAGAATTTAAATAGGACTGCAGTTGAGAGCTTGTAGGATCTTAGGAGTGATATTAGGAGAATGAATAGGAACTAAAACCAAATTAGATCTATCTATGTTTACCTATATATGCAATGTAAATATAAGAGAAGTCTAATGGTAAAATAGTGTAAAATCCTATCAATAAAGAAAATGGCCAATTGAGGGAGGAATCAGGCCATAAGAATGTAAATCAGGGTTTGTGTTGATGAATATTGTACAGTTATATTAATGTGTGAAAGTATTTATATCTTTATGTATTGTCCAGAGCATTTGAGTTGATAAATGTTAATAGCAATGAAATTGACTAAAATTTTACATGATCCATTTTTTTCATCTAGTATATCATAGCTCGCACACAAAATGATAGTTTCATTAACCAGCGTAGATAATTTTTCCTTCTCCCTCTTGTGGCAAATGTTTTCTTGATTATTGAGCGAACACGAGTTAACAACTCGATGGTCGAACTCAAATGGGTATTGGTTCAAGGTACTTTCAACCTCTCGAATAGGATACAACGAGTACTCTCATTAAGAAGGTTCAGAAAGGTAGCTAAGAAGCCTTATCTGTACTAATGATGAAGACAATCCATATGTGGGTCTCTGTAAAGGGAACAATGAGATTGAACTCATAGAAGGAGGATTCATGAGTGAGGATTATGTGCATATAATGATTCGTTGTATGTGAATTTGAGGTTTGTATGTAAATAAACATTGGTAGAATTTAGGTTTACATTTGATTGTGGAATGCATCAAATGATGATGATATGATTATATGTTGGAAACATGGATAATTTTGAATTAAAATTAACAAAATCATTGTCTCTATTTTTCTTGCGCAATAAATAACTATTGTATGTAAAAGCACCACAACAAACCCCGCAACAAATAGTGTGTCATCACTCTAAGATGTGAGGAACAAATTCCTATTAACATTTAAAACTCTTCTATATCAATTTCAAAGCCTCTTTATTGTCCCTCCTTCGAAGAGTATAAAACTATTATATATTGTAAACTTATACTCTATATTGTATAAAATTGTTATAATTTTAGCATTATAATGGATTCATTGACCCCTTTAAGGGGTCATTGAATCCATCTACCTAAATTTTAACATTATAGACCGATTTAGAAGGGGTCTCTAAATTTTAACATTGTAGATGGAATCATAGACCTCTCAATCCATATGTAGTGTTAAAATTTAGTGAAACGTAACAATTCGATATCAAAATTGCAATTTTCCATTATCGGAGTGACACAATTAAAAATGGCGAGCATAAATGACTAATTCATATACTTGTTGTACTTGTTAGTTGGTCATATTTTTATTCTTGGAATATAATAGTCATTTGCATTAATCATTTTTAATTTTGTCACTTGTTATTTAGTCATATATTTTAGTCCTAGACCAAATTAGTCATTTGTGTTAGTTGCTTTTAGTTTGGTTACTTATTATCTAGTTGTTTATTTTATCCCTAGACTAAATTAGTTGTTTAAGTGAGTCATTTTTAGTTGGGTCATTTAAAATTGCTCAAATTTAGTGGTAATTCACTTGAAATAATTGTGGTGACTAACTTTTCTAGTCATATATTCACTAATCTCTCATTTTGTACTAGTGTCCTTTCTTGGGGAAAGTCTTGATTCTAGTAACCAAGAAGCTAAAAAGAAGAAAAAAAGGATGAAGAAGATGAAGCAAAATGTAATGCCCTACTTAATCTTATCATGCAAATTTTATTAAGTGGGTAAATTACCTTAAAATATTGACTTATAATTATCAAGAAATATTGGTACATACCTGTGAAACTGTAAATTTATTACTGATATAAATTTTGTTTTTATTCAATTCCCAACTTACCTCCTCAAATTTAAATTTTGATAGGATATGGTTTCCTTCCATTTATTCCAATTTAAATATACATATCCCCAAAATGTCCCCTCAAATTTACTTGGGAGAAGACATGGTCCTCTCTAATTAATTACCAGATTATATATTCATATCTCATCCCCAAAATGTCCTCTCAAATTTACTTGGGAGAAGACATGGTCCTCTCCAATTAATTACCAAATTATATATTCATATCTCATCCCCAAAATGTCCTCTCAAATTTACTTGGGAGAAGATAAGTCAAATGCAAGGATGAGGGGGTAGTTATGACATTAATGATAGGTGGTTGAGGTGGAGAAGAGAAGGGGTCATAAAAGGGGAAGGATGATGGGAGGAGAGGGGATCCTTGGTTTTGTTTTGGTTTGGTTGTGGTTTTGGAGGATTTGTTTTGAGAGGAAGGTGGAGAAGGGAGAAGGGAGAGAAGGAGAGTATTGTTTATCTTGGACACACACTACATCTGGTTGGACTTGGGCTCGGAGGGCTAGGGAACCTGTGGAGGTTTCCTGGGCTAGGAAATACTTCCTAGTTGGCTGGGAGGTAAATCCAGTCGGTAGTCAAGAGGAGCATCCCAACAGGATCAGGAGCTTAGGGGCATCTCAACCAGGCTATCAGAACATGTATTCCTCTATTTATAGATTACTCATGTAAGTGATTGAAATGAAATGTTCACTATTTAATTGTAGGAAATAAATTTTAAATGGTAAATTATCATCATTTAAATGTTTAAGTTGGAAATAAATTATTGTCGATTTTATTGTATTTGAAATTAGAGAATTTATTTCTGGTAGAGGACCCTAAGATGGAGCCTCACACATGGTATCAGATCCAAGTTTCAAATCTGAGGCCTAACATTGGCCCTCCTTCATCTAAGCAGCTGTGAGCAAGGGTATCTATTTTTCCAAGTTCTTAGGACCTGCACCTTACCCCAACCACAATAACAGGTTTGTTTACATAGGTGCACTGGCTCACAAGGGGAAACATGCTACTGGGGTGATTTGAACCATGGTGGAGCAAATAACAACACCCTACTTTACCAATCAACTCAGCCCCTATCGACATCTTAGCTTTATTAAACTATAGCTACCATACCATATTGGTCCTAATCCTCCTTTACTCACAATGTGTCAACGCCTTTTCCTCATGTGTCTTTTCGATTGTTTTATTCAAGCCCAAGGCTGCCTTTTTCATTTTTTTTCCTTTGGATTTGTCTCCTCCTCCTATTCCATTGCCATAGTTTTCCTTTTGGTTGTTATTGCTTTCTAGTTTTAAAACCCTACAAGCCTACAAATCTAGAGATTCTTCCTTAGAAAACCGCAAAGGTTTTTGGTTTTCAAGGGATAATTGACATCAGGGAAGAAAAATTGGTGTTTGCAAGCAGAAGCCCAGATTTTAGTTCTCTGTCATTTTATTTATTCTTGTTTTTTTCTCCCAACCACCGCTGCCTCATTTCTGAGCCAATCTTATTGGTTTGGATCATTAAATTCTAATTTTGGAGACGGCAAATGCACAAAATGTATGTGTATAGAAGCATAGTAGAAGCATTCTACCATTTCCAAACCCATAAAAGTGAAGGTGGTCTCTATGTACGGAAAGGCCACAGCTGGCCACTCTACTTGCTGCAACATGGTTGGAGAAACTGAGCTCCAAATTTTTTTCGAAGGATAAACCCCATGCAGAATCCGACATCACTACTCTTCGAGTTGGCTGTGGAGATTTACATTTTCTTACGCATTTTAGATATAGATGCCACATCCATATTTTTCTCTTCCTTTCACCTGGTAAAACGGTCTCAATGAGACATTTGACAGATATTGTGAGGCTACCTTGCTTACGAGTATAGTAATTCACATGATCTTCAGCTGGTGCATCACAAGAACGATACCAATAACTTTGGTCAAATAAATCATCCCTTAAGAACCTTCCCAAAGGCTTGTCAAAACTCCCATAGTATTTTATGCAGAAGAGATAAGCACATTCACATATTGTTCCCTTCCACACACAATGAGTGGACAATGAAACCAGAATACTCTGCTGATCAGAAGGGGAAGGTGGAAAGTCTTCTTTGGAGAGCCACTAATTTCTCAGTGTTGTAAATCAGTGTTTAGAGACTCAAGCCTGCTTAGTGGCCTAGCCTGGGCAGATGCATTATGTAGTTCCCTGAGTCGAATCATGGCAGAAAGTTTTTCACCATGTCCCATGATGGATTGTAAAGCTTCTCTCTTTCATTTTCTGCATGTGATTCCTTTTAGTTCCATTCCATTCATCCAAACACAGTTTTGTACAGTAGCCCAGATATGGGATCATGTATAGTCTTGGTGTCCAAATGCTTAGTTTGCTTATGGGTATCTTTGCATTTTATGCTGCCAACAATAGTCATAGTAGTAGAAGGCGGCAACCTGGGAGTGAACTGGGGGACCTTGTCCTCACATAGACTGTCTCCGCCGATTGTTGTGAATATGCTGAAGGCCAACAATATCAGTAAAGTGAAGATATTTTATGCAGACCCCAAAGTAGTGCAGACTCTCACTGGCAGCAGGATACATGTCATGGTGGGTGTTCCAAACGAGATGTTGCACACCCTAAGCATGTCCAAAGTAGCTGCAAAGAGTTGGGTCCATGACAATGTAACCAGATAGGTCTTCAAGGGTGGTGTTGATATCAGGTGTGTACTTACCTTCCTTTCCCCCTCATCTCCTTCAACCCAATAAATTTCTGATCAACCCTTTTCCAATAAAGAGTCGGTCTTGAGGGGTCAATCCCTTGTGGAGGATTTGTTGGTGTTCTTCTGTTTTGAATAGTAGAAATTAACGGTCCTTGAAGATTTAAGCTTTTGGGGTTTTACAATTGATTTTGAGATGGCTCAAACACAACTCTGTCATTATTGGGTACCCACATTCACCCTTTATGACTTTCTCATAGTGTTGCTATGACCCAGAACTGTCTCTAAATTGCTACCCCCAAAAGGAGCGGATTGGTGATAACAATACATTACTTCACCTCCACATGGAAGGTAGACCATATCCATGCAGAGGTTGGTTATTTAACCGTTCTGCTTTTATACTTCAGTATGCAACATGCATTGCTACAAGTCCTATTAATTCCCAGGGGTTCCCACTTGCTCCATTGTTAGACCTAAATTATAGTAAGTGTTGATCATATCAGTCAACGTACACATCATTTTTCATGTATTACTTATCTTAATATGGTGGTCAGGAAGTAAACCCCCTTTGTTATTGGATTCTGTTAGAGGTTTGATTAGCCATTTGATTAGATTATATTATGTTGAATTAAAATGTGAGCATTAGTGCCTTGCATGACCCACCTAGGCATCATAGCTGCAATCTTGGTATATTGCTGACTGTTATGGTGAACTAGCAATCAATAGTAGTGGTGTTTCATATGTTTCATTATCAGAGCATCACAACTTTTATTTCCAGGACCCCTGGTATAAGGTAAATGTTAGTCGCTATGATTCAAAATATTTGTTGTTGGTGCTATGGTTGAAATTTGGGTGAGTTGGGTCATTTGGGTAAATTCAAGTACCTGTTGGTACCGCTGCTACAATCATTGTGTACATGTCCTGATGTTTGATTTGAAGTAATGTCCCTAACAATTTACATTCTTCTATTGATCTGTATGTGTTGGGTCCCTATAATACTAGTGATTACCCCATTACTATTGTAGTTATACCCCTTATTAATATTGTTGTGCCCCTATTGCCCCCATATTGTTATTACTGTGCCCCATAGAATCCCTCTATTACTATTTTTGTGGCTTTATATTATTATTGGTAGGTCGGCTGGATTATATTGTGACTCCTTAGACTCCTATATATAGAAAGGAGGTTTTTTCATTCGAATCATCCAAGAATTGTTCATTTATGTAATGTAAAGGAGGTTGCCCTCTCGAAGAGGCTGAATTCTAAGGCGTTGATCTATCTTTTCTATCTTTTCTTGAGCTGGTTTCATAACATTTGGTATCAGAGCTTTGGACTTTAGGGTTTCGCTGCTCCAAACAGGTCATCATGGAATTTTTGCTATAACGTTTTTTCTGCAACGTTTCAGAAGTTGCAAAAAAAACCCATTTGAGAAGCAATCGCGCTGAACCTCGGGTCCAAATTTCAGATCTTTTCGCACTATATTTACGGAGATATGATCTGAGAAAGTACAGAAATCGGATTGAAATTTCATAAGAAGGTACAGAAATAGGATGGACTCTAATTTCTTGTATGCATTTTTCAGATCCAAAGGTCAAAACAGTGACTCGTGCCACGTCGTACAAGTTCGCTCTATTGAACTAGTCTATAATCAAGTCACTGTGGGAGATTTCGCATAACTCTTCCGTGGAGAATCCAATTTGGGTCAGACTTGTGGCATTCGAAATAGGACACATAGGGCTACTACAGGTTACAAATTAAGAACTAGATGATCGAAAAGTACAGAGATACATCAGAGGCAATATCGAGCTCTTACAAAGTGAAAAAAGGTGTGTAGATTTTCTTAAATTTTTTCTTAAGACCGGTTTGAAAATTATTTTGAAGGAATTATTATCGATAACTGATGCCCCAAGGAAAGAAAATGCAAACACCTAGTAAGGAACCTGAAAGCTCTAGCATGACTCATGAAGAAGAGGAAGAAATTCTACATGATATATCAAAATTACAAGAATAAGTGCAACAAATGTCACGCTCACAAAAGCTAACAGAAGCTAAGATAAATGGCATGGAATCTAAGATAAAGGGCGTGGAAGCTAAGATGGATGATTGGAAGACAGATTTGAAGACAGACATGGAAGAATTAAAGATAGATTTGAACACAAACTTGAAGACAAGCATGACAGATATGAAGACAGATTTGACAAATTTTCTACAAGAAATACTTACTAATGGTGAAAAGGTAGTAAAGGAAACTCATGATGCGAACAAAAGAAATGTTAATCATGATATCATAGACTCTAATCTTGGATCGAAGACTCACCATATTCCAAAAATCGATATGAGGAAGTTTGATGGCAAGGATCCTGCCACATGGATATTACAGATGGAGCAGTTCTTCGATCTCAATAATGTGCAAAACACACAAAAGGTACGTATGGCAACTTTATATTTGGAACCAAATCAATTTGTATGGTATCAATGGCTTTGCTCTCATAAACAATTTATCACTTGAGCAATTTTTACGGAAGAATTGATAGCACATTATGAGGATACAAAACGCAACACTTTTTTTAGCCAATTGATAAGTCTCAAACAAAAGGGTTCAATAATGAAGCACATTGAGGAGTTCCAAAAATTGAACATAAGGGTAAAAGATATTCCAGAGGAGCATAGGATTGATGTGTTCATAGGGTCTTTAAAGGATAATATCCAACATGATGTTCGCCTTTGGGAACCTGATTCATTAGAGAAGGCATTCAGGTTAGCAAGAAAAATGGAAAGCAAAATTATGGCAACCAGGAAGCATACCACTCACAACTATAAAGATGGAAGCGTTGTTGCCCCTAGTCTTCCACAACCTATAAGGTTGACACCACAACAATTGGAAGAAAAAAGAACAAAAGGGCTTTGTTACAGTTGTGATAGCAAATACACTAAAGGTCATAAGTGTGTTGAGAAGAAATTATTCTACATAGATTGTGAAGAGGAAGAAGAAAAGAAGCAAGAAAGGTCAAAAGAAGAGGTTATATTCCAGGAACAAAGCCTAGATGAAGAACAAATAAATCCGACCATATCTTGTAATTCATTGGCTGGAATTACCACTCCTCAAACCATCAAGATAGAAGGACAAATCAAGAAGAAAAAGGTAATAGTGTTGATTGATTCAGGAAGCACCCACAATTTTATTCATTGTAGGGTAGCAAAAGAATTGAATTGCTTCCTATATCCAGCACCAGAGTGTCAAGTGATGATTGCAAATGGAGGAACAATAAATTGCTCTGGAAAGTGCCATAATATCAAGCTATCCGTGGGAGAATATGTATTGACTAGCCCAATGCTTTCCATTCCAATGGGAGGTGCTGATGTTATACTAGGAGTCTAATGGCTACAATCCTTGGGTACAATAGCTTTTAATTTTCAAGAACTTTTCATCAAATTTTCTACGGAAGGAAAGGAAGTTGAATTAAGGGGTATTGGAGGGAAACCAGGAAAGCTAATCAGCTCTAATGGTATGACAAAGCTTCTAAAAAAGGAGCAAAGAGGTGTAATTGCACAATTATGTTTGCTAGATGTTTCCACATCGGAATCATCTATTTCTCCAGATCTCCAAAAAGTCCTGGACAATCATTCTAAGGTATTTGAGACTCCCAAAGGTCTCCCACCTATGCGTGATCATGATCATGCTATTCATCTGATTCCAGGAAGTGTTCCTCCAAACATCAGGCCGTATAGATATCCCTATGTCCAAAAGAGCGAAATTGAACATATGGTTGCAGAAATGCTAGAGGCTGGTATAATTCAACCGAGTCAAAGTTCTTTCTCTGCTCGAGTAGTATTGGTGCACAAGAAGGATGGATCATGGCGCATGTGTTCGGATTATAGGGAGTTCAACAAGCTCACTATTAAAGATAAGTTCCCCATTCTTGTCATTGATGAATTACTGGATGAATTGTATGGATCAATTTACTTCACCAAGTTGGATCTTCGTTCAGGATATCATCAAATCAGAATGAAGATTGAAGACATTCTGAAAACAACATTTATAACTCATGAGGGTCATTATGAATTTTTGGTCATGCCTTTTGGCCTTACCAATGCACCTTCAACATTTCAAGGTTTGATGAATTCAATTTTCAAACCATTCCTTAGAAAATTTGTATTAGTATTTTTTGATGATATACTAATCTACAACAAGTCTTGGAAGGATCATGTTGAACATGTTGATAGGGTGCTACAACTATTGGAGGAGAAACAATTATATGCAAAAAGATCCAAATGTTTCTTTGGAGTCCAGGAGGTGGAATATTTGGGTCATATTGTATCTCATGAAGGAGTTAAGGTAGACCCTAGCAAAATTAAAGCCATTAAGGAATGGAAAATCCCCACATCCATAAAGCATCTGCGAGGATTTCTTGGGTTGACAGGGTATTATCGCAAGTTTGTTAAGAATTATGGGAGAATAGCAGCACCGCTAACAACATTATTGAAGCAAGATGCATTTTCATGGACTCCGGAAGCAACAAAGGCCTTTGAACATCTTAAAGAGGCAATGTGCCAAGCACCGGTCTTAGCTACACCAAACCTCACAAAAACCTTTATTGTGGAATGTGATGCTTCAGGAAATGGAATTGGTGCTGTTCTAATGCAAGATGAAAGATCCATTGCTTTTGAAAGTCGTCCAATCAAGGGAAAGTTTTTAAGCAAAGCTATTTATGAGAAGGAAATGTTGGCAATACTCCATGCACTTAAGAAATGGCGACCCTACCTAATGGGAAGACACTTCAAGGTAAAAACGGATCATAATAGCCTTAAATACTTTTTAGAACAAAGATTATCCTCTGAAGAGCAACAAAAGTGGGTCACAAAGATGTTGGGTTATGACTTTGAAATCATCTATACAAAAGGGAAGCAAAATGTGGTGGCAGATGCACTCTCAAGAAAGGATGAGGATGTGGAAGCATTGTTGTGCGCCATTTCTATTATCCAACCAGATTGGATAAACGAAGCAAGGGAGGAATGGAAGAATGACGAAGAAGTGTGGGCACTTATTCGAAAGCTACAACAAGATTCCAGTACGTCTTATACATTTAGCTGGCAAAACGATTTGTTATGGTACAAAGATCGCTTATACCTCTGTAAGAATTCCCAGCTAAAACAAAAGATTCTTATGGAATTGCACACTTCTCCCTTAGGAGGGCACTCAGGATTTCTAAAAACTTACCACAGGGTTAAGAAGGAATTTTTTTGGGATGGCCTTAAATCATATATTCTAAAGTTTGTGGCGGAATGTTTGGTTTGCCAACAAAATAAAGTTGAAACAATTAAGACACCGGGTCTATTACAACCTTTATCCATTCCAAGCCAACATTGGGAGGAGGTTTAAATGGATTTTATCACAGGTTTACCCAAGTCTGAGGGAAAGAGTGTCATCATGGTGGTAGTTGACAGACTTACCAAGTATGCACACTTTTGTGCATTATCACATCCATTTAAAGCCAGTACGGTTTCTACTGCATTTATGGAAACAATTCAAAAGCTACATGGAAACCCAAAGATTATTGTAAGTGACAGAGATCCCATTTTCACTGGAAATTTTTGGACAGAATTATTTTCTTGTATTGGTACTCAGTTAGCTCATAGCTCATCTTATCATCCTCAATCTGATGGGAAAACTGAGATAGTAAACAAATGTTTGGAAGGATATCTTCGTTGCTTTGTATCTGATAAACAAACACAATGGGTCAAATGGTTGCCTCTGGCTGAATGGTGGTATAACACTTCCTTCCATACAACAACAAAAATCACCCCATTTATGGCACTTTACGGGTATCAACCACCATCCATCACATCATATTTAAGAGAAAATTATAAGGTTCAGGCAGTGGAACATCACATCGAACATCAACAACAAGTCCTCCAACTCTTAAAGGATAACCTCGTGTTGGCACAGAATAGAATGAAACAACAGGCAGATCAACATTGCAGTGAAAGAAGTTTTGATGTAGGTGATTGGGTATTCCTACGGCTACAACCATATAAGCAAATGTCCCTCAAGCAAGCTAAGAAGGATAATAAATTATCACCAAAGTATTATGGTCTGTACAAGGTGTTGCAAAAGATTGGTACTATGGAATACAAATTGGAGCTTCGTGCAGCTTCTCGATTGCACCCAGTTTTCCATGTTTCATGTTTAAAGAAGGTTATAGGCGACAAGCTCCCAGTTCAAACAATATTGCTAGAACTTGACAAGGAAGGAAAAATTATATTGGAACCGGAAGCAGTCATAGAAACAAGAATTCGGCAGCTACGAAATCGATCAATTTCAGAGTATCTTATCAAGTGGAAGAACTTATCCGCTGAAGATTCCACATGGGAGGATGAGAATTTTATGCAGAAGTATCCAGAACTACTCAAGCGTTGAGGACAACACTTTTTTGAAGGCGAGGGGCATGTTGGGTCCCTAATATACTAGTGATTACCCCATTACTATTGTAGTTATACCCCTTATTAATATTATTGTGCCCCTATTGCCCCCATATTGTTATTATTGTGCCCCATAGAATCCCTCTATTGCTATTTTTGTGGCTTTATATTATTATTGTTAGGTCGGCTGGATTATATTGTGACTCCTTAGACTCCTATATATAGAAAGGAGGTTTTGTCATTTGAATCATCCAAATAATTGTTCATTTATGTAATGTAAAGGAGGTTTCCCCCTCGAAGAGGCTGAATTCTAAGGCGTTGATCTATCCTTTCTATCTTTTCTTGAACTGGTTTCATAGCAGTATGTTAGTGATTTGATTTTCCTAATACATTGAGGCAATTTTGTTGTGATTTAACCATTGTTGGTGAGACTTGGCCATATTGTCTCCCCACTTGTTTTCTTGTAAAGAGTTATTATTTGTCAATGATTCAGAGCAAGAGAATGTATTATTCTGTAAGTTAATTTATTTGTTCATTACTTGAATGCATTATTCTGTTACTGCATTGTTTTCTTCCTTGAACATCAATATCAGAACATGTTCGACTCAACTCTTGGACAGACTAAATGGCAAGTGGCTTTGTATTAATATTCTAGCATCTGAACATGATGACTCCCAAGAGCACTTATTGATGGAGTCGTTTGGCACCTCGATGTCAAATCATCGCATCCTGGGGTTGAAGAAGGTCCCAAGGGTTAGTTGTTCAATGATGAAAGTGGAATGTGAGTTGGGTTTAGAACGTTGTGAGACAGCTCATCTTCTATCTAAAGTTGATAATTCCCTTTCACAATATTTAAAATTGTCAGAAATTGAAACAAAGTAGCATGATTCATCAATCAATTCAATTTTGGCTATTGTAGAGTTATTAATAGATGAAGAGATCCTCAACTCGACAAGAAAATATAGGCATATGGAAAAACATATCTAGTCTTGGATTGAGGACAGCTGAAACATTATTTCCATATCAGATGTATGCCAGCTAAAAGAGTTATTGGAAGCCAAATAGCCTGAATCATAATTCAAAAAACATCATGAATTGCAAATAAACATCACCTAAATTCTCTTTAAAAGCATATTAGACCAGGATTTAAAACTAAAATGAGAGAACCACAAAATCAATTAGAAACATCAGTGACAAGAATAGCAAAGGCTTCTTTAGTTCGTATCACAAACCTTCTTACATCCACATGCTGATCAACTGGAAGAGGTTCAAATTCCACTAGGCTAACAGGAAGAGAGGAGTCATCTTTCCTAGAATATTCTTGTTT
Organism: Pinus tabuliformis; assembly: GCA_031772625.1. Lineage (NCBI taxonomy): Eukaryota > Viridiplantae > Streptophyta > Pinopsida > Pinales > Pinaceae > Pinus > Pinus tabuliformis. Next base: position 731,894,521 of record CM062815.1, read on the forward strand.
CTTTGAAAAGTACTCTGTGCCACCATAAGTAGGTTCCAAAAGTAAGCCATCTTGAGTTGAATGTATAGACCCTTCCTCCCGTAGCACAAAAGTAGAGTCTCTTGCTCGATTTGAGATGCCTTTGGCCTCTAAAACTACTTTTTCATGAGAACTACTATTGATTGTGTTGGATTTTACATCTAGAATAGAACTTTTGATAGTTTTCTCACTACTAAAGCTTGACCAGGAATCTGAATCATAATCCGAGTGATCTTTTCTGGGCACTGCAGTTAGAAATTGATTAAGTAGATCTTCTTTACTGAATGGCGTTACAGGTGAGCTAAAAGGACCCTTTTTTTTGGATCCAATTCATCTTTGACAGTCAAATTCACAGGTGTTCCAAACTTTTGTTGTCATCTGAATTAAATCTGCTTCCTTCAACTCCTGTTTTTTTTACTCCACTTATATTTGAATGATAATCGCCAATGGTTAACGCGCCTTGAATTCTTCCAGATGCTCCTGTACTATGAAATTGCTCAACCTTATGTGGGTCTGAAGAATCTGTAAGCATTTTATTTTGAATATTAAACTCAACTCCATCATTAGATGACTCTTGTAGAATATTACTTTCACTGTCAAGGGCCCTATCATTTAATCTTAGTTTCTGCCCCATGGAAGATGGTGCCCTAAAAGGATCACTAGGATCATCATCTTCATCATTTTCTCCACTGTCAAAGAGACATTTCTACAATAGTGATAGCCTTTCCTTCAGATATTTCCTGCCATTATTTTCTTTTGGAAATTGAGGTGCACCAGTGGCAAACTCATTATTTAAACCCAATATCTTTTCAAGTTGTTCTGTACCTGAAAATTGAGATCTACTTTCTGTAGAGACTTGAGTATCAGTTGTGATTAATTTATATGATGAATTAGATGTAGTTCGATCCAGAGTACTGCTAATGATGCTAGATGGACTTAGTTCATTTTTATTTTCATCTGAATTAGAACCATATAATCTCTCTGGAACAGATGGTTGTGACCAGACATGGGTAGATTCCAATGGACTAGAGGAAACTAATTCATCTTCATCATCAAAGAGTCCACCTGAAAATAATGCCCCTTCAAATTTCTTGATGAAATTGCTTGAACCAAAAAGATCCTTACCGGGTTCCTGACTAGCTATGGCTTCTTCTGTCTTGCTACCAATACTCCGAGAGTTCATTTTCTCAGAATCAATTTTCTGTTTAGAAATTTGAGTACTAGGCAGTGACAACATAGGAGTAGATTTATTGAATCTAGAAGAAGTTGAAACTTCCTTATTATCCAAAAGGCTTGAGAAATTTTTGTTACATTGACTTTGTTGCTCATGTAATTTGAACCAGATTGACATGGATCTTGTTGACCTTCCACAAAAGAGTTTATTTCTTCAGGATGTGTTGAGCTTTTTAGTTTTACTTTTTCATTGAAACTACCACCTTTGACATTGTGAGAACCATCCACAGGCTGTGAGTGCAAACTAAGGTATTCATTTATTATAGAGGTAGATAGCGCGCTTCACTATCACAGAGGCCTCCTGCAACCGTATCTGGATGAAGTTTTCTGTTAAAACTACTTGAAACAACCTAGTGTGTAGTTGCTTCCATTGATTTTCTAGTTATGCTTAGGAGTGACTGAGGTTCCTCATTACCAAGGATGGAATGGGAATTGGGAACTCCCGATACTTGAGACTATTGAGGGTAACAACCCGTGAAGTAGCAGTGTCAATGCTAATGTTGTTGTCATAACCAGAAATGATCTTGGAATTGGACAAAATATCATCATAAGGTATGTATGGACTACGGAGTGCAACCTCAAGCATAGCTTTGAAATCGAGAGCAGCTGAAACTGCAGGCTCCATTCCAACCTGGTCGTCTTTATCTGATTCTGTTCTAGACTAATCAGACTCTAAAAGACTTCTGGTCCCAACCATTTCTGAAGCCAAACGTATCCCTTCCCCCTCCGCCTCAGCATCTAATTCCAGAGGATCCATACCAAAAATAATATCCTCTGTTAGCCCACAACTGTTATCCCACATAAATTCTTCTGTGCCAATAATATGAGGAAGTTGTCCATTGCTCCACCCAACTTTGTGAGGAATCGCTTCAGAAGTATTTCTATAACTTCTCTGAATGTATTGCTTGTAGCCATTCAAGCCACTCAATAATGCTTCTTTGTATCTTGGAACTATATCCTCTTCATATCTTTGAGTGGGTACACAAACTTCTGAAAGCTAGATGTTGGAATCTGAATTTTGGGCAGTCATCTCATCACCTTCACATACACAATTTTCAATGAACTGAGTATTTGAGAGCCCTCTGAAAGAATTGAATGTATTATACAGATCTTGTTCAACAGCTTCAGTCTGCTCTAACAGTTTATGCATTTCCTCAGTAACGCTATTTTCCCTCTTTTGCAACCCCTCCATAAAATCCTCCAGCCATTTTAGCACCTGGACATTGGATTGCAGAGACCATCCAGATTTAGTTTCTTCTTTGAATGTCGCGATCAAGGAGCTATTATCCATTGTTGGACTGCAGAGATTAGATGTTTTTTTTTTCGGGTTTTTCAAAAAAAATATTTAAGCCTTTAATGGATTTTGCAGTGGCTTCAACCAATCCCCATCAGAACAGGATTTGACAGGCCCTCAAGAAAACTGCTTTCGTTCAAGGCATATAATACTATTTAAAAGACTTGGATTTTGAATCTATAAGGGTTGAGTGAATATACACTTCCCTTGAATTGGAGTATGTCGTTCTTCCAAGCAAATTTTGGGTTAGTTAATTTTGGAGATTGTTAAATGTCAACTGGTAGGTCTTGTAATGATGGCTTTTGACACCACCTCTCGTGCATGGAGTTCATAGTTAATCACTTGACATGACATTAGACTTAGCGGTTTAAGATTTAGACTACTTTTATACAATTCATTTTGGAGGCTTGCATCTAGCACATATGGTGTTTGAAATGTGATTGAGGGCCTTGCATAACATTGCTCAAACATTTGATTTACCCTTAGCACATTTATGATGAGGGATATCCATCAACTAAGAGTTTCCTTAAATATTGTTAATTATTTCTCCTTGACATAGAGTATCAGTTGTTCGGCATGTTTGCATGTGTTAATAGGGTTTCACTTGGATTATTGTTTCATGATTTTGATTGATGAACCTTGAAGTAGTACAGCCACCCTTTGTTGCATAATTGATGTCCCTTTTGGTGGATGTCTTGATGACATGGTAAAGTGGTTGTGGTTTGTTAGAACAATGTCAATGGATATTTATAGTTTGGCTATGATGTGGGGCATGTTGTGAGTTATTTTTTTAGAGGAAATCACTCCCCTTATTTGGCATCTTCTCATGCATTTGGAGGCATTAAGACCTTGCTTGGGTGGTCTTATACATTGACACCCATGGTTTTGGTCACTTGGTATGTTATTTCACATTGTATCATATTGTTTCTCTTGGTTTGGGAAGATCCTTTATTACTATATTGGAGAGTGTCCTAGCCTCATTACACAATCTGTTAGAGTGAACTATTTATCATATTCCTTGGAGGAGAGGTGTTGATACATGTGCATTTAACCACTTTGGAACATAGATTGAGGATGCCCCACTTCTTTGAGGAGGTTATAACAACTTTATGGACAATTGTGGCACATATTTCTATGGGATTACTATTTATGCCCAATTTTGTTGATCCTGGGAGATAATTCCCTAACATCTTTATAATATTTCCATTTGGAGGAGTTACGTTGTTTGTCTACAAGACTCTAATTACCTTGGCATATTCTTTGAATTCACTCCAATTGCAAAGGTGGTCATGACCATTATTTGCAAATATTTTTTTTGGATTACTCTTGAAGGATGAGTTGCTCTCTTCTTGGAGAAACAACCTTAACATATTCTATTTTGGCCATGCATTTGGTATCTCTAGGTGGCTAACTACCTTGTCTAAGAGACTACTCCCATTTTGGCTTGAGTATTTATAGGTGAAGTTATCTAGCTACATGGGTTACCCACGAAGATCATTTTGATAGGGACTCTCACTTTACATATACATCTTGGACAAGTTTGCAGTTAGTGTTGGGGACTTAGTTAAACCTTAGCACTGCATATCGTCTATAAATAGATGGAAAGACTGAAAGAGTAAATCGGGTTATAGAATATATGCCTATAATGTATGTCATGGATAATTATACTCGGTGGGAAAGGTACTTACCATTGGTAAAATTTTCCTATAACAACAATTACCACAATTCAATCAGGATGCCTCCTTATCAAGCTCTAGATGGGAGGCCATGCAGGATACCATTGAGTCGACGAAAGGATGGAAGACACAGTAATAGTCATGATAGGATTGTTTCAAAATGGAGGAATAGGTAAGATAGATTCAACGAAGTTTAACAGAAACAAGATGGGAAAAAGGGTTATGTTGATGCACATAGTACCGATCGAAGTTTTAAAGTGGGGGACCAAGTTTTTATTTATTTTTAGTTATTCCTAACACTATTCAGTTTGAGAAAGGTATGAAGTTACCACCTCGATTTATAGGACCTTTTAGAATCAAAGAGAAAATTAGACTAGTGTCCTATTGTCTTGTACTACCACCCCACTTGCATAAAACTCATGATGTTTTTATGTATCTATCCTATAACATTATGTTTCTAATGAATCCCACAAACTTGACTGGAGGGAATTATAGGTCTCAGACGTGGGAACCATAATGATCAATTCTATTGGATATTATACCATAGGGTTTGATAGCTCAGGCATCACTTGGGACAAGTCTAACCCAATATCTGTTACCCGGGAAGACGCAAAGACTATATGTTGCAATTACCCCTCACTTTTGACCATTTATGATGTCCATCTTGACTTAGATAGCTACCTATGCTAAGGCTCTATTTGCAGTTCCATGTTATTTATTTATGAACATATTGATTCATTTAGTTGGATAAGTGAAACTACTTACATAAATCATTAGATGGATTAGGTATTGATGATTGAAATGTTTGATGTATGACCTAAGGTATGACTTACTTGGTTATGATTTATCGGATTTATTGTTGTTTCATGTATGGCTTAATTGGATATGATTTATCTAATGAATGACTTAGTGAAATTATGATTTATGAACTACAAAATTGATACATGGATACTAGACTTAATAATATGATGTTTAAGATCACGTATCTATATCTATTTTGTTGTTATATATATGCATGGATGAGAACTAACCCGTAGATTGGAAAGAACTATATGAAAACCAAGATCTACTCTTCCATTGGGAAGGTTAAGACATTCAATGAGTAAAGGTATGATGTACATTGTTCTATTACATTTGGTATCTACTTGATATGCACTCTTATGACATGGGTAAAGTGTAAATGATAGGTGGCAAGACTACCTGACTAGATCATTTGATCACAAGTCCAACCAACACTGTAGTGTGGTCCATATTAGGGCGTTGACCCTAGTTGTGAGGAGGGATGGAGGTATTTCCCACCGTGTAACCTCCAAACCTGGAATCGTGGGAGGGCAGTGGTGGACACACTCCCCTAGACGTGTGATGACAATTGTCAATTTCCTACTAGGGAAGTGATGTCGATATAGTCGACGCTTCCGCCATATTGGTTTTATTAGTGGTTAGATTGGTATAGCAGATGCCACCGTATATAGTAGCAGAGGATGGATAAGGTGGGAATGGAAGTAGGTCAGGAAGGATAGGAGGATATAGATCAATTGGAGACCCTTGATGGGACGTGATGTCATTGTCTGACTTATCAAATTTTACTACTATAACTCTCTCTCTATTTTGTTATGCCTTATTGCTAGACTGCTTCGAACTCCTCGTATCTTTTACACTCTAACTTCGAGACGAAGTTTTCTGAAGGAGAATTGTATGTAATGCCCTACTTAATCTTATCATGAAAATTTTACTAAGTGGTTAAATTACCTTAAAATTTTGACTTATAATTATCAATAAATATTGGTACATACCTGTGAAACTGTAAATTTATAATGATATAAATTTTTTTATTATTCAATTCCCAACTTACCTCCTCAAATTTAAATTTTGATAGGATATGGTTTCCTTCCATTTATTCCAATTTAAATATACATATCCCAAAAATGTCCTCTCAAATTTACTTGGGAGAAGACATGGTCCTCTCCAATTAATTACCAAATTATATATTCATATCTCATCACCAAAATGTCCTCTCAAATTTACTTGGGAGAAGATAAGTCAAATGCAAGGATGAGGGGGTAGTTATGACATTAATGATAGGTGGTTGAGGTGGAGAATAAAAGGGGGCATAAAAAGGGAAGGATGATGGGAGGAGAAAGGGGATCCTTGCTTTTGTTTTGGTTTGGTTGTGGTTCTGGAGGATTATTTTTGAGAGGAAGGTGGAGAAGGGAGAAGGGAGAGAAGGAGAGTATTGTTTATCGTGGACACACACTACATCTGGTTGGACTTGGGCTCGGAGGGCTAGGGAATACTTCCTAGTTGGTTGGGAGGTAAATCCAGTCGGTAGTCAAAAAGGAGCATCCCAGCAGGATCAGGAGCTCAGGGGCATCTCAACTAGGCTATTGGAACATGTATTCCTCTATTTATAGATTACTCATGTAAGTGATTGAAATGAAATGCTCACTATTTAATTGTAGGAAATAAATTTTAAATGGTAAATCATCATTATTTAAATGTTTAATTTGGAAATAAATTATTGTCGATTTTATTGTATTTGAAATTAGAGAATTTAGTTCTGGTAGAGGACCCTAGGATGGAGCCTCACACATGGTATCAGAGCCAACTTTCAAATCTGAGGCCTAATAGTGGCCCTCCTTCATCTAAGCAGCTATGAGCAAGGGTATCTATTTTTCCAAGTTCTTAGGACCTGCACCTTACCCCAACCACAATAACAGGTCTGTTTACACAGGTGCACTGGTTCACAAGGGGAAACATGCTATTGGGGTGATTTGAACTGTGGTGCAGCAAATAAAAACACCATGTTTTACCAATCAACTCGGCCCTTATCAACATCTTAGCTTTATTAAACTATATCTACCATACCGTATTGGTCCTAATCCTCCTTTACTCACAATGTGTCAACGCCTTTTCCTTATGTGTCTTTTCGATTGCTATATTCAAGCCCAAGGCTGCCTTTTTCATTTTTTTATGTTTGGATTCGTCTTCTCCTCCTATTCCATTGCCATAGTTTTCCTTTTAGTTGTTGTTGCTTTCTAGCTTCAAAAGCTTGCAAGCCTTAAAATCCAGAGATTCTTCCTTAGAAAACCGCAAAGGTTTTTGGTTTTCAAGGGATAATTGACATTAGGGAAGAAAAATTGGTGTTTGCAGGTAGAAGCCTAGATTTTAGTTCTCTGTCATTTTACTTATTCTTGTTTTTTTTTCTCCCAACCACCGCTGCCTCATTTTTGAGCCAAATATTGTTGGTTTGGATCATTAAATTCTAATTTTGGAGGCGGAAAATGCACAGAATGGATGTGTATAGGAGCATAGTAGAAGCATGCTACCATTTTTCCAAACCCACAAAAGTGAAGGTAGTCTCTATGTAAGGAATGGCCATAGCTGGCTACTCTACTTGTTGCAACATGGTTGGAGAAACTGAGCTCCAAAAATTTTCCGAAGGATAAACCCCATGTAGCATCCGACATCACTACTCTTCGAGTTCGTTGTGGAGCTTTACATTTGCTTGTGCATTTTAGACATAGATGCCACATCCATATTTTTCCCTCCCTTTCACCTGGTAAAATGGTCTCAATGAGACGTTTGACAGATATTGTGAGGCTACCTTGCTTACGAGTATAGCAATGCACATGATCTTCTATTGGTGCATCACAGGAATGACACCGATAACTTTGGTCAAATAAATCATCCCTTAAGAACCTTCCCAAAGGCTTGTCAGAACTCCCATAGTATTTTATGCGGAAGAGATAAGCATGTTTAGATATTGTTCCCTTCCACACACAACGAGAGGACAATGAAACCAGAATACTCTGTTGATCGGAAGGGGAAGGTGGAAAGTCTTCTTTGGAGAGCCACTAATTTCATAGTGCTGTAAATTGGTGTTTAGAGACTCAAGCCTGCTTAGTGGCCTAGCCTAGGTAGATGCATTATGCAGTTCCCTGAGTCGAATCATGGCAGAAAGTTTTTCACCATGTCCCATGATGGATTGTAAAGCTTCTCTCTTTCATTTTCTGCATGTTATTCCTTTCAGTTCCATTCCATTCATCCAAACATAGTTTTGTACAGTAGCCCAGATATGGGATCATGTATAGTCTTGTTGTCGAGATGCTTAGTTTGCTTATGGGTATCTTTGCATTTTATCCTACCAACAATAGTCACAGTAATAGAAGGCAGCAACCTGGGAGTGAACTGGGGGATCTTTTCCTCACATAGACTGTCTCCGCCGATTGTTGTCAATATGCTGAAGGCCAACAATATCAGTAAAGTGAAGATATTTTATGCAAACCCAAAAGTAGTGCAGACTCTCACTAGCAGCAGGATACATGTCATGATGGGTATTCCAAACGAGATGTTGCACACCCTAAGCAAGTCCAAAGTAGCTGCAAAGAGTTGGGTCCATGACAATGTAACCAGATAGGTCTTCAAGGGTGGTGTTGATATAAGGTGTGTACTTACCTTCCTTTCCCCCTCATCTCCTTCAACCCAATAAATTTATGATCAACCCTTCTCCAATAAAGAGTCGGTCTTGAGGGGTCAATCCCTTGTGGAGGATTTGTTGTTGTTCTTCTGTTTTGAATAGTAGAAATTAGCGATCCTTGAAGATTTAAGCTTTTGGGGTTTTAAAATTGATTTTGAGATGGATCAAACACAACTTTGTCATTATTGGGTATCCACATTCACCCTTTATGACTTGCTCATAGTGTTTCTATGACCCAAAACTGTCTCTAAATTGCTACCCCCCAAAAGGAGTGGATTGGTGATAACAATACATTACTTCACCTCCACATGGAAGGTAGGCCATAGCCATGCAGAGGTTGGTTGTTTAACCGTTCTGCTTTTATACTTCAGTATGCAACATGCATTGCTACAAGTCCTATGGATTCCCAGGGGTTCCCACTTGCTCCATTGTTAGACCTAAATTTTAGTAAGTGTTGATCATATCAGTCAGCGTACACATCATTGTTCATATATTACTTATCTTAATATGGTGGTCAGGAAGTAACCCCTACCCTTTGTTATTGGATTCTGTTAGAGGTTTGATTAGCCATCTGATTAGATTGTATTATGTTGAATTAAAATGTCAGCATTAGTGCCTTGCATGACCCACCTAGGCATCATAGCTGCAATCCTGGTATATTGCTGACTGTTATGGTGAACTAGCAATCAATAGTAGTGGTGTTTCATATGTTTCATTATCAGAGCATCACAACTTGCATTTCTAGGACTCCTAGTATAAGGTAAATGTTAGTCGCTATGACTCAGAATATTTGTTGTTGGTGTTATGGTTGAAATTTGGGGTAGTTGGGTCATTCGGATAAATTCAACTACCTGTTGGTACCTATGCTACAGTCATTGTGTACGTGTCCTGATGTTTGATTTGAAGTAACGTGCCCTAACAATTTACATTCTTCTATTGATCTGTATGTTAGTGATTTGATTTTCCTAATACATTGAGGCAATTTTGTTGTGATTTAACCATTGTTGGTGAGACTTGGCCATATTGTCTCCCCACTTGTTTTCTTGTAAAGAGTTATTATTTGTCAATGATTCAGAGCAAGAGAATTTTTATTTTGTAAGTTAATTTATTTGTTCATTACTTGAATGCATTGTTCCATTACTGCATTGTTTTCTTCCTATATTCGACTCAACTCTTGGATAGACTAAATGGCGAGTGGCTTTGTATTAATATTCTAGCATCTGAACATGATGACTCCCAAGAGCACTTATTGATGGAGTCGTTTGGCACCTTGATGTCAAATCATCACATCCTGGGGTTGAAGAAGGTCCCAAGGGTTAGTTGTTCAACGATGAAAGTAGAATGTGAGTTGGGTTTAGAACGTCGTGAGACAGTTCAACTTCTATCTAAAATTGATAATGCCCTTTCACAATCATCTAAAATTGTCAGCAGATGAAACAAAGTATCATGATTCATCAGTCAATTCAATTTCTGCTATTGCAGAATTATTAATAGATGAAGAGATCCTCAACTCGACAAGAAAATATAGGCATATGGAAAAACATATCTAGTCTTGGATTGAGGATAGCTGAAACATTATTTCCATATCAGATGTATGCTAGCTAAAAGAGTTATTGGAAGCCAAATAGCCTGAATCATAATTCAGAAAACATCATGAATTGCAAATAAACATCACCTAAATTCTCTTTAAAAGCATATTAGACCAGGATTTAAAACTAAAATAAGAGAACCACAAAATCAATTAGAAACATCAGTGACAAGAATAGCAAAGGCTTCTTCAGTTCGTATCACAAACCTTCTTACATCCACATGCTAATCAACCCGAAGAGTTTCAAATTCCATTAGGCTAATAGGAAGAGATGAGTCATCTTTCCCAGAATATTCTTGTTTCTTTGAAAAGTACTCTATGCCACCATAAGTAGGTTCCAAAAGTAAGCCATCTTGAGTTGAATGTACAGACCCTTCCTCCCGTAGCACAAAAGTAGAGTCTCTTGCTCGATCTGAGATGCCTTTGGCCTCTAAAACTACTTTTTCATGAGAACTACTATTGATTGTGTTGGATTTTACATCTAGAATAGAACTTTTGATAGTTTTCTCACTACTAGAGCTTGACTAGGAATCTAAATCATAATCCGAGTGATCTTTTCTGGGCACTGCAGTTAGAAATTGATTAAGAAGATCTTCTTTACGGAATGGCATTATAGGTGAGCTAAAAGGACCCCATTTTTTGGATCCAATTCATCTTTGACAGTCAAATTCACAGGTGTTCCAAACTTTTTGTTGTCATCTGAATTAAATTTGCTTCCTTCAACTCCTATTTTTTCTTACTCCACTTATATTTGAATGATAATCGCCAATGGTTAACATGCCTTGAATTCTTCTAGATGCTCATGTACTATGAAATTGCTCAACCTTATGTGGGTCTGAAGAATCTGTAAGCATTGTATTTTGAATATTAAACTCAACTCCATCATTAGATGACTCTTGTAGAATATTACTTTCACTATCAAGGGCCCTATCATTTAATCTTAGTTTCTGCCCCATGGAAGATGGTGCCCTAAAAGGATCACTATGATCATCATCTTCATCATTTTCTCCACTGTCAAAGAGACCTTTTTGCAATAGTGATAGCCTTTCCTTCAGAGATTGCCTGCCATTATTTGCTTTTGGAAATTGAGGTGCACTAGTGGAAAACTCATTATTTAAACCCAATGTCTTTTCAAGTTGTTCTGTACCTGAAAATTGAGATCTACTTTCTGTAGAGACTTGAGTATCAGTTGTGATTAATTTATCTAATGAATTAGATGCAGTTCGATCCAGAGTACTGCTAATGCTGCTAGATGGACTTAGTTCATTTTTATTTTCATGTGAATTAGAACCATATAATCTCTCTAGAACAGATGGTTGTGACCAGACATGAGTAGATTCCAATGGACTAGAGGAAACTAATTCATCTTCATCATCAAAGAGTCCACCTAAAAATAATTCCCCTTCAAATTTCCTGATGAAATTTCTTGAACCAAAAGATCCTTACCGAGTTCTCGACTAGCTATGGCTTCTTTTGTCTTCCTGCTAATACTCCAAGATTTCATTTTCTCATAATCAATTTTCTGTTTAGAAATTTGAGCAGTAGGCAGTGACAACATAGGAGTAGATTTATTGAATCTAGAAGAAGTTGAAACTTCCTTATTATCCAAAAGGCTTGAGAAATTTTTGTTACATTGACTTTGCTGCTCATGTAATTTGAACTAGATTGACATGGATCTTGTTGACCTTCTACAAAAGAGTTTATTTCTTCAATCTGTGTTGAGCTTTTTAGTTTTTCTTTTTCATTGAAACTACCACCTTTGACATTGTGAGAACCATCCACAGGTTGTGAGTGCAAACTAAGGTATTCATTTATTATAGAGGTAGATAGCGCAACTTCACTATCAAAGAGGCCTCCTGCAACCGTATCTGGATGAAGTTTTCTGTTAAAACTACTTGAAACAACCTGGTGTGTAGTTGCTTCCATTGATTTTCTAGTTATGCTTGCATGTATAGGAGTGACTGAGGTTCCTCATTACCAAGGATGGAATGGGAATTGGGAACTCCCGATACCTGAGACTATTGAGGGTAACAACCTCTAAAGTAGCAACTTCAATGCCAATGTTGTTGTCATAACCAGAAATGATCTTGGAATTGGACAAAATATCATCATAAGGTATGTATGGACTATGGTGTATTTTCATAAAGAAATTTTGATTTCTAAGGATTTTATATAGTTCCAGGAAAATTTTGATGAACTTTAGAGCAAAATAATTTTATCTAGTACAATTTGAGTGAATAATTTTTAGAAAAATGGAAATTTGTGAATCTTTTTTTGGAAAAAAACATGGAAATTTAACCCATGAGCGAAATTTAGCCCTTGAAATTTTCTCTAGACTCAATGTACCATGTTGCCTACAACTCCCATAACATTTACAATCTCTTCACAAATCTCTTAACTAAAAAAAATATTTATCTAAATAATGCTTTTGAGACATAAAAATAACAACAAATACATAGAAATTCATAGGAATAATAATAATTCTAGAATGCTCCAAATGTTCATTTTCTAGCATTTCTACACCATAATGATCATTTGGAGAAATTCCAATATTATCTTTGAACTTGCACAAATTTTCCTTTGGTACTTCCTTGGTGAAGATATCTACAACCTGAGCCTTTTTTCTATGATACATGATCTCAATCACACCTTGTTGAACTATACCTTGAACAAAATGATATTGGATATTAATATGTTTGATCTTCTTATGAAAAACTAGATTCTTGGAAAATTTAATAGCACTTTTATTATCACAAATCAGCCAAGTAGGTTTCTCTCACTACTCATGTAGATCCTCTAAAAATTTTCTTAACGACATTGCTTGACAAGATGTTGTTGTTGCTTATTTATATTCTAAATTATTTGTGGAGAGAGAAACTATAGGTTGTTTCTAAATACTCGGAGTAACTATGGTTGAACCCATGTCAAATGAATATCTTGAAGTTGATTTCTTGTCATCCATGCAACCTTCCCAATCTAAATTTGTATAACTAATCAACCTAAAGTTCTCTATTTCTCTATATACGAAGCCATAACCAATTGTACCATGCAGATATCTCAAAATCCTCTTAACTACCTTCCAATGCAATTCCTTAGGTTCTGACATAAACTGGGATACCATAGTGATTGCAAAATATATATCTATTAAAATTGAAGTTAAGTAGATCAAAATTCGAAATAACTAAAAATATAGAGTAGCATCAATTAGAATAGAGTCATCATGTCAATAGATTCATCTTCACTTCCAAAGGTGTTGCAACTAGTTTTGAACTCAACATGTTGAACTTAATATCCCATTAGTATAACTGGCTTGTAAGATAAAAATACCATCTTACTTATGCCATACTTTTATACCCAAGTAAAAATACAACTCACCAAGGTCCATCATTTCAAATTTTGCAACCATGTGTGACTTAAACATTTGAAACAATTTAGAATTTTTCCTTGTATGGATCAAATCATCAACATAAAGTGCAATAATAAGAATATATTGTCCTAACTGAAGTTTATAAAGATTAGGTTCAGATGAAATGTTGACTAAACCATGATATTGAAAATATTTATCAATTTCTTAATACCAAGCCCTTGGAGCTTGCTTCAACTCATATAGAGTTTTCTTTACCCTACACAAACAATATTCTTTTCATGGAATCTAAAAACCTTCAGGCTATTGTACATAGATTTATTCATCTACATAACCATTCAAGAATGCTAATTTAACATCCATCTGATAAATTATCCACTTATATTGTGCAAATAGTATAAGAACCATCTTGATTATATCCATGTTCGCTACTGGAGAAAATGCCTTTTTATAATCAATCCCTTCTTTATGAGCATATCATTTTGCAACTAGACGGGCTTTATACTTATCAATTGAACCATCTGATTTATACTTAGTTTTATGCACGTATTTAGTACCAATTACATCTTTTCCTTTGGGTAATTTTACCAAATTCCAAGTATCATTATTCATTAAAGCATTGATTTTTGCTTCCATGGCTTCATTTCGTTCATTTTTAATTGATGCTTCTGAATGATTATCTGGATCATTCATCTTCATTACTTTAGTTTTAAGTGCCAATTTTACAACCGACCTTTATGATCTAGTAATACTTTTTTCAAATTTCCTATCATTCAAACTCTGTGAATTACTTGAATTTAAGGAGATCTTGAAAATCCTATATTTAGTGATTTCTCCTCTTGCTGCCACTAGATCCTTATTCAACTTATCCATGATTAAACATCCTTTATTTTCAAATCCAAACTTATAATTATGTTCCATCCTTTGTCCTATAGCAAAAAAAAAAAAATATTCCTCAATGCTAGTGATATCAATGTGTCAATAAAAAACTTCTTCTTCCCATTGCAATGTTGAAATTGAAAATGTACCTTTCCTTTTCACTTTTAAAATACTATCATCACCAAATACAACTTTACAAGAATAGTTATAATTTATTCTAGTAAAAAACTCTTCCTGAGGTGTCACATCTGAAATTAATATACCATGCATTAGTTTCTTCATTATGTGCCATCAAACTTGATATGAACAACTTATCATTTCTACTTTTTTCAACCACTGTATTAGCACCATTTTCATTCATTATCTCTCATTTTTGCATAACCATCTCTTTCAAGATGACCAAATTTGTGACAGTAATATCATTGTGGTCCTTTTATTTGATATACTTCTCTTCCTCCATTTATTCCTCTTCCTTGAGATCCATATTTGCTTCTTCCTCTCCCCTTATACTTTGTGGAGAATGCATTTTCCATGTGTTCACTTGAAGAATTTTTTTCAACTAAAAAATATCCACTCAATTAATCAATTCTCATGATATTAAGACCTTGAGAAACCATGATACTTGTGGTGACCATTTCAAATTTTAGTACAAATTTTTTTAAGATATTCTTAATGATTCTTCTTTTTGGAACTTCTTTTCATAATATCCTCGTCTGTTTCACAAGATCCTAAATATTTGTGATGTAATCATTCACTCATTAATTACTTTTCACCTTTTCATTTTCAAACTTAGTCCTTAGTTTTTTGTATTTTAGAAACTACTGCTTTTCATATGCATTTTTTGATATTTTTCATGCATCATTAGAGGTCTATGCTATATTATTCAGTGGAAAAATAGAGTCATCAATTACAGTGCCAATTAAGGAAAGTGCCTCATTGTCTTTCTAAATAGTTTCCTTTAATTTTTGCTTACTGTTAGTATCTATTGCTTGATATTCATTATTAGAAGGCATATCATAGCCATCAATTAACAATTCCCATATATGTTTGCTAATAAATATTGGTTGCATTTTTTTGCTCTAGTAAACATAATTAACACTTATGAGTTTTGGAAGTGTTATATTACTTATCACCATTGTAGAAATTGAGCAGGACACCAAAGGAAGCAAAGAAAACAAGAACAATGTCCCACTTCAGCCTAAGACAAGAATGATTGTCCCAAACAATGAGACATAACCACCAGAAATTTAAGGATGGAAATTTATTCTAAACTTTAGAAACCTTGACAAATCTCACTGGTCATAATATGTGATTTGTAAAATGTTTGATGATATTTTTGTAACAATATTCAAATGTCTAATAACTTTATAGTCTCTATATACAATTTTGGCAATTTTTAAGGCAAAATAGTCTTATATTGTAAAATTTGGGTGAATAATTAAAAAAAATTGAAATTAACAAATATTTTTTTTTATAGAAAACATAGCAAAGTAGCTCACTTGTGAATGTTATTATCCAGGTGGATATTGGTGGCCACCCACCTATTCCACTTGGGCCCCGAACACTGCCTCTTTCAGTTTTTCAGTTTCCTTAATTATACCATACTTTACAATTTTTGGCAGTTTTTCGGGACCTGAACTTTCAGAGTTGTTTTGAGGCCCTGAACAACGTTTTTAGGGAAAACAGAGGGATTGAAAATTTCCCAAGCTAGCTTTCAAGTGTTTTTTTGGCCTTCTCTTCAAGATCTTCGAAACGAGGTATTATCATAGCCAAAAGGAGATTGTATGCCAAAGTTACGATCCCAGGAAGTGGATGTACCAATTTACCCAAACGGGGCCCACAGTTTTGGCACTTCATCTCCTAGGGTTAGGTTTTTGGATGTTTAGGGTTTTCCATTATTGCTCAATAATAAATAGGCCTTTGAGCCTCATTGTAACATAGTTTAGAGGCATGTAGCCACCACATCTCTTCTCAGAGATAAGCTACCATCACCCGAGCTAGCCTTATTTCCATTCTGTTTGTAAGCATACTTCAGTATTTGATATTAATGAAATGAAGTGTTATTTCTTCTGCATCTCTTTATTTATGGTTATATCTATATTTTGTTGCATTCTTGTTTAAATCTGGATCATATTAACCACTAAAATTTTACCTATAAACCACCACCTCCACCAAAATATTTTATTAAATTAAGAGTACAAAGGTTGGCATCACATATACTTAGTTACATATAATTAAAAAAGGAAAAAGAAAAAAATATGATACCTTCACTTTTAGTTTATGTAGATCACTAGTAATGCCATGGATAGAGAAATAATGTTCTATTGAGGTAACATCTAAAATAATCAAATTCATTCATATCGACCTTTGGAGAGTGATGCAATGAATCATGATCCCAAAAGTGTGGGTGGGATTTTTTATAAAGAACATGTGAGTGACTTGCACTTCATTTTTTGGGATTCTTTCTGAGTTAGATTAATCTCTAAATCTAATATATTGATAACCGAGTGGGCACCTAATATCTCCACAACACCTTGTCTTATTAGTTCATCATGATATATAGACTTTTGAATGAATATTGAATGCTAGTAACCTTGTCTTCAAGTTGTTTGTATTAAGTAGGTGGGAGTTGAGCTCATTAAATATACAAAGAATAAGGAAAGCTAATAACATTAAATTCGTTGTAAAATGATACTAGACAATGTGACAAATTTTTGAATGAAGAGAATAAAAAATCAATTTGTAAAAACTTCAAAAGTATGATTGTCATAATTAATAGCGAATATATATAATATTATTTTATTTTATAAATAAAAATATATTTAATCTAAATTTTCAAATTAATAAAATTTATAAAAATTTTTTTTTTTTTATAAATATCTTAAAAACTATAAATTTAACTAAATATTTTAATCATAACATGTACCTTACCCATAGTTTCTATCATTGACATAGCTTTAAAAGTGAAGTTTAAAATAAACCAAATTTTAAATTTATTGGTAAATATTTTCTACTAACAATGTTTTTTTGATAAGAAAATGCTTGTGCTGCGAGGCACTCTCCAACTCAGTATGGAAGAGATGTTTTAATGCCTTGTCTTGTCCCATTAAACATTTTGACTCGGAAAAATTGCATAAAAATAAAAAAAAAAATTAAATTAAATTAAAAATGAAATTAATCATTAAAATAAAGTTGAGGTAAATTATTCAATTTACCATTCATGGTTTTGACAACCCATGGATTTTCCCAGTATTCTTAACTCATGATTCTTCTCATGGTATTTTTCTCTATTGTAGCCTATTTAAAGGCATAAAATTCCATATAATATAATTTTTCTGTGTAAGATCAAGCATGGAATTTACTTCATATTTGTTTATATCTTATAGACATATTTTTGAAAGCAATTGAAAATTAGTTATTTTTTTTCATATAATGTATATATCATGAAAAATAAAATTTAAAAAATACAGGAATAGTTTAATTTTTATTTTTGACTCGTAGTAACAGTTAATCAATGTTATGCAGCCAAATCATAAAACTGAAGAAATGCTAGATCAACGACTTGAAAAATAGTCTCTTCAAGGGGGAAACCCTCTTTAAAGCACATAAATGAACAATTCTTAGATGATACAAATGAAAAGACCTCCTTTTTATACATAGGGGTCTAAAGGGTCACAATATAATCAGAGTCTACATAATAATAATGTAAGGGCACAAAAATAACAATAGTGGGCTTCTATGGGGCACAACAATAACAATATGGGGGGTACATGGGCACAACAATAACAATAAGGGGGCTACACTAGTCTTATAGGGACCTAACATGCCCCTCTCCTTCAAAAAAGTGCTGTCCTCAATGCTTGAGTAGTTATGGATGCTTTTGTCTAAAATTCTCATCCTCTCATGTGACATTTTAAGGGGGTAAGTTCTTCCACTTAATGAGTTAATCTAAAATTGATCGATTTCGTAGTTGTCAAGGTCTTTCTTTAGTGACTTCTTCAGGCTCAAATATGATTTTTCCTTCTTTGTCAAGTTTTGGCAACACTATTTGAACTGGAAGCTGGTCATTGATAATCTTCTTTCAACATGAAACATGGAAAAACTCAGTGTACTCATGAAGATACACACAACTCTGATTTGTATGCCATAGTACCAATCTTTTGCAACACATTGTAAGGACCGTAGTACTTGGGTGATATTTATTATCCTTCTTAGATTTCTTGAGAGACATTTGTTTGTATGGTTATAGCCGTAAATATACCCAGTCACCTATATCAAAACTTTTTTCACTGCAATGTTGATTTACCTATTGTTTCATTTGATTATGCGCCAGAGTGAGGTTATCCTTTAAGAGTTGGAGAAATTGTTGTTGATGCTTGATGTGATCTTCCATCGATTGAACCTTAGAATTTTCTCTTAAAGATGATGTGATGGGTGGTGGATGATATCCATAAAGTGCCATAAATGGGGTCATTTTTTGTTGCAGTATCGAAGGAAATGTTATACCACCATTCAGTTAGAGGTAACCAATTGACACATTGTGTTTGTTTATCATATACAAAGCAACAAAGATATCCTTCCAAACATTTTTTCACTATCTCAGTTTTCCCATCATATTGAGGATGATAAGATGAGCTATGAGTTAATTGAGTATCAAGATAAGAAAATAATTTTGTCTAGAAAATTCCAGTGAAAATGGGATCTCTGTCACTTACTATAATATTTGGGTTTCCATGAAGCTTTTGAATCGTTTCCATTAATGAAGTAGAAATTGTATTGACTTTAAAAGCATGATATCAGACGCACCAAAGTGTGCATACTTGATAAGTCTATCAACTACCACCATGATGACACTCTTTCCTTCAAACTTGGGTAAACCTATAATAAAATCCATTGAGACCTCCTCCAAATACTGACTTGGAATGGATAAAGGTTGTAATAGACCGGGGGTCTTAATTATCTCAACTTTATTTTGTTGGAAAACCAAACATTCTACCAAAAACTTATAAATATCATATTTAAGGCCATCCCAGAAAAATCCTTCTTGACCCTATGGTAAGTTTTTAAAAGTTCCCTCCTAAGGGAGAGGTGTGTAATTCCAAAAGAATATTTTGTCTGAGTTGAGAATTCTTACAAATATGTAAGTGATCCTTGTAAATGTATTAGATGTGCTGGGATCTTGTTGTAAATTTTAAATGAGTATCCACGCCTCTTCATTGTTCTTCCATTCATCCCTTGTTTCGGTTATCCACTCAGGTTGGATAATAGAAATGGGACAAATCAATGATTCCACATCCTCATCCTTTCTTGAGAGTGCATCTGGAACAACATTTTTCTTCCCTTTTCTGTGGATGATTTCAAAGTCATAACCCAACATATTTATCACCCACTTTTGCTGCTCTTCTGAAGATAATATTTTTTCCA
Organism: Pinus tabuliformis; assembly: GCA_031772625.1. Lineage (NCBI taxonomy): Eukaryota > Viridiplantae > Streptophyta > Pinopsida > Pinales > Pinaceae > Pinus > Pinus tabuliformis. Next base: position 731,914,474 of record CM062815.1, read on the forward strand.
AAAAGTATTTAAGAATATCATGATCTATTTTTACCTTGAAGTTTCTTCCCATTAGGTAAGGTCTCCATTGCTTTAGTGCATGTAGTATTTCCAAAATTTTCCTTCTCATAAATAGGTTTGTGTAAATACTTTTCTTTGATTGGATGACTTTTAAAAGCAACGAGTCTTCCTTCTTGCATTAAAACAACACCAATTCCATTTCTCGAGGCATCGCATTCTACAATAAATGTTTTTGTGAAGTCTAGCATAGTTAAGATCGGTTCTTGGCACATTTCCTCTTTAAGATGTTCAAAGGCCTTAGTTGCTTTTGCAGTCCAAGAAAATGCATCTTTCTTTAGTAATCATGTTAGAGGTGTTTCTATTCTCCCATAATTCTTAACAAACTTTTGATAATATATTGTCAACACGAGAAATCCTAGAAGATGCTTTATGATTTTGTGGATTTTCCATTGCTTAATGGATTTCATTTTGTTAGGGTCTACCTTAACACCCTCATGAAATACAATGTGACCCAAATATTCCACCTCCCGTACTGCAAAGAAACATTTGTAGGTTTTTTCATATAATTGTTTCTCCTCCAATGGTTCGAGCACCCTGTCAACATGTTGAACATGATCCTTCCAATACTTGTTGTCGATTATTTTATCATCAAAAAATACTAACACAAATTTTCTAGTAAGGGTTTGAAAATGGATTCATCAAACCTTGAAATGTAGAAGGTGCATTAATAAAGCCAAAAGGCATGACAAAAAATTCATAATGACCTCATGAGTTTTGAATGTTGTTTTTAGAATGTCTTCAGTCTTCATTCTAATTTGATGATATCCTAAATGAAGATCCAGCTTGGTGAAGTAAATTTCTCCATGTATTTCATCCAACAATTCATCAATGACAGCAATGGGAAATTTATCTTTAGTAGTGATATTTTTGAGCTCCCTATAATCCCGACACATATGCCATGGTCTATCCTTCTTATGCACAAATACTACTAGAGTAGATAAAGAACTTTGACTAGGTTGAATTATACCAGCCTCTAGCATTTCTGCAACCATATGTTCAATTTCACTCTTTTGGGCATAAGGATATTTGTAAGGCCTGATGTTTGGAGGAACACTTCCTGGAACCAAATAAATAGAATGATCATGATCACGAATAGGTGGGAGGCCTTTAGGAGTCTCAAACAACTTGGAATAGTTGTCCAACACTTTTTGGAGATATGAAGAAATAGATTATTTCAATGTTTGAACCTCTAGTGAGCATAATTGTGCAATTACGCCCCATTGTTCTTTCTTCATAACTTTTTTCATGCCATTAGAGATTATTATATTTCCAGGTTTCCCTAAGATACCCCTTAATTCAACTTCCTTTCCTTCCCAAAAAAAATTCAAGAAAAGTTCTTGAAAATTGAAAGATATCATCCCCAAAGATTGTAACCATTGGACTCCTTGTACAACATCAATACAACCAATTGGAATGGAAAGAATTGGACTATTCAATACATATTCCCCCATGGTTATCTTGATATTATGGCACTTTCCAGAGCAATTTATAGTTCCTTCATTTGTAACCATAACTTGACACTCTGGTGCTAGATATAGGAACCAATTCAATTCCTTGGCTATCTTACAATGAATGAAATTATGGGTACTACCCGAATATATCAACGCTATTACCTTTTTCTTCTTGATATATCCTTCTATCTTGAGAGTTTGAGGAGAGGTAATTCCTTCCAATGCATTACAAGATATGGTCAGATTCATTTCTTCTTTCTCTGGGGTTGGTTCCTGGTGTATATCCTCCTCTTTTGATGTTTCTTGTTCCTTTTCTTCCTCCTCTTCATAATCTATGTAAAATAGTTTCTTCTCAGCGCACTTATGACCTTTATTATATTTTGTATCACAACTATGACAAAGCCCTTTTTCTCTTTTTTCCTTGAATTTTTGTGGTCTCAATATTGTAGGTTTTGTAAGTCTATGAGAAGCAACACTTCCATCTTTATAGTTGTGAGTGGTAAACTTCCTTATTTCCATAATTTTTCTTTCAACTTTTCTTGCCACCCTGAATGCATTCTCCAATGAATCAGGTTCCCAAAGGCTAGCTTCATGTTGGATGTTATCCCTTAAAGTACCTATTAAGACATCAATCATATGCTCTGTTGGAATATCATTTACCCTCATATTCAATTTTTAGAAGTCCTCAATGTGCTCCTTTATTGAACCCTTTTGTTTGAGATTTATCAATTGGCTAAAGAAGGTGTTGTTCTTTTTATTATCATAATGTGCTATCATTTCCTCCATAAAAATTGACCAAGTGACAAGTAATTTATGAGAACAAAGTCATAGATACCATACAAACTTATTGGTTTTTAAATATAAAGGTGCAATGTGTACCTTTTGTGTGTGTTGCACATAATGGAGTTCAAAATATTGCTCCATCTGTAATATCCATGTTATTGGATCCTTGCCATAAAACTTCCTCATATCAATCTTTGGAATATGGTGGGTCTTAAACCCAACATTAGAGTCTCTAAAATCATAATTAACATTCATTTTGTTCTCATCATGAGTTTCATGGAATACATTTTCACCATTAGGAAGCATTTCTTGTAGCAAATTTTTCAAACCTTCCATGTTTGCTTTTAAACCATTCATGCCGCCTTTTAAACCATCAATGTCACTTTTTATTTCTACTTTCAAATCATCCATGTCCCCTTTTAGTTCATCTTTGTTTTCTCTTTGTGAGAGAAAAATTTGTTGCACTTGGTCCCGTAATTTTGATATATCATGTTGCAATTATTCCTCTTCATTCATCATAGTAGAGGTTTCTGAGGACTTTATAGTAAATACTAAATATAATCATTAATGTATTGTTGTAATTCTTACTAATTTACATAAATGTTTATTTTATTATGAACTTCATTAATAAAATTGATTAGGGTTAGCCATGGAAATTACAGATGGAAAATATGCTAAATGAAAATTTCACTTACCAGATAGTTTGAAGACAATTATACCTCTCCCTAGAGATAAATCGTCTTAGTTAGGGGAAAGGGAGCCAAGAGGGTGTCAGGAAAAACTCCTGAAGAAACCTAGTGACTTGGAGCCTAGTTAAAGGAGGCCCAAGAGAGTAAACTAAATTTGAAAACTTGATAACTCAGACAAGATTTTCTTGAGGTAGGTAGAATGCTAGTACTGGGAAAAAGAAATTGTTGAGTTGGTTGGCCAATGAAATTCCCAGTTAGACCTTTAAGGTTTTTGAAATATTAGGCATGACCTGGTGTGGTCAAATAAGCACTAGATGGACCTGGTCTAGTCCCTGTCAAGAAAACTATTCTGGAAGTGAAACTGGCTTAGGGGAAGTTTTGGTAGAGACTACTTGTACTCATTGGTTGGGTGGAGCAATATTTTCTACCTTCTGGTTTTTGTGTTGGCCTAGTTGACTTAAAACATATAAATATTGTGTGTAACCTTTGTTTTATGTTTTGTTTCCTTCAAGGTGTAAATGGTTTTTTGTGGGTGTTATGTTATGATTTTGTTAAATGGTAAAAGTCTAGTTGTGATCTAATATGAAATGGAACTGATAGAATAACTAATTCTTACAGTCAACTAGATTAGTCTCTTGGCATATCCAGGTAAATACCAGTAGCCAAAGATAGCTTTAAGCTCTAAATAATAAGACTAGAGGAAGCAAGACAGGCCTTGGACTAGGCCCGCAATGTTCCATCAGAATAATAAGTAAATAAATCTCCAGATAGATGATTGAAAAAAAAATACCAAATATATATAAATGGGTCACTACTATTCTGTATACTATTTCCAGAAATAAATTAAAATATATAGTTGTTGTAACCCTTTTAAGGTATAACTTGTTAAGGTTTGGAAAGCATGTTGGAACTATTTAGGACTTGTTCTAAGCTAAGATATTTGAGAGGAAAGTTAAAATAAAAAATATAATAATATCAAGAAAATAGTGGTGATGGGACTCTGAGATTGTTTCAAAGAATGATTACATTTACACTATTGAAAACGTGCGGTTAGTACAATAAAGACAAGATTCAAACTAACCCCTGCCATAAGAGAATTGTATTCAAGGAGCATGAATATTTTGGTCATGACTGGACCTATTTAATAAAACCAATATATAAAACATAGGAAGAAGAATTTTTTTACACTGTGAAACCTGAAAGGTCCTCATAAAATAATTAATTGATGAATTATAAAATTTCATTGTTGAGAAGAACATCGAATACAAATTATTATAAATGAATTCTAAACCATCTTTTAAAAAATAAAATAGTCAAACTCAAGTAACATTGCATATATATCTATATCTATATTTATATATATATATATATATATATATATATATATATACAATTGCAACGAGTTTCCCGTATATGAAAAAAATTCCCAATAAGGGTTTTGAGTTGAAAGTCTTTACTAAACATTTGAAATTTTAGAAAATCTGACAAACCAAGAACTAACTTCACAAAATACAATCATCTTGCAAATTTCATCAAACCCTAAGGACCCTAGTTTAGGGGTAGGTCAATAACCAGGTGCGACCTCCGCAAAGATTTACCTAGAAGACAAAGAAGAATTATTAACAAGAGAACCTGGGTTAAGCAATCTGAAAACTTGAATCTTTAATCCATACGAGTTAGCTGCTGCAGAATAGGGAAAAACCCACCTACGTGAAAAGAAATGACGAGACAATTAGTGAGGGTAATGATGAGTTATAAGCAGCTATAAGATTTAATCAAAAGAAGAAATGTCTAATGTGAAAGCTTTTCTCTCATACCTATAGGATGGAAGTGAAATTGAGAGAGAATAGTGGTAAACCTTGCATAGTAAGAAAAGGAAATTAATCTAAGAACTTAAAATCCTAAGCTAAATCTACCCAAACCTTCGTATACGTGCATGGCTAGGTAAAAGTATACTTTTTTTGCATTTGAGATAGGTAAGAATTCGAAGAGTGCCATGGCAAACCCTAGAGAAACAATGGAAGATGACCATCTTCAAGAATAAAAAGAAAGAAAATAAAAGTAAGACGAGATGATACAACATCCAGTAATAGTCACATGAAAATAACAATTGCTTTTCAAACCAAAAGTCTACATCAAACTAATAATTTAAGTGAAGGTTTCCTTAGCTAACTAACCCATACCTTTTTGCAAGTTGCCTTTCATATCTCTGTGATTCTGGTTGACTGAAGGGAGGGAAATGATTGATTAGCATAGGTATTCCAGACATGGTGGAGTGAGTAGTTACAGAGCTCTTCCTGTAAGAGTGTATGTGCAAATGAGAATTCCTCAGTGTGACAACAAAGGGGTAGTTATCCCATAACCAACTCCCATATCTCCTTGTCCTTGTTTGCAACCCTAGAGGGTATGAGCTATGGATTGGTTGACACCTCAACAGAATCCTAAATTGACAAGATTGTAGAGATGGATAATACCAATGCTCGATAGTTATCACTTATTGAATGTTCATTAAGGACAAGAGACCGCACAACGTTATGATCGTTGTATAGGTTAGCATATGCATAAACATTATCATGATGTGAGTTGGAAAGAGTTATGTATCATGTTGAACCATTGAAACTATCTTAATATAACCACAACTTTGTCCCATGATGTGGCATTAAAAATTGTGGCCATCCCAATATTAATCAAAAGGAAAATAAGGCTTTGTGACAAATAAATGTTAACATGTACATGTACTAAACAATGAATAATGCTAATAATCAATGATGTTAGTTGTCGACTGACAGAGAAGAGGTAGAGAGTCAAATATTATGTGTAGGCCTTATATATACAAACTCAAAGATTTAACCTTAATTACAACCAGAATTAAGGTAATCAAGAGATTGCATAAGGGAGCATCAATGTTCCAAAGCTTCTTTTTTTTTTTTTTTTTTAACTAGATTGGTGCATGAATTAGAGACATTAAAATAAATTTAATATAACTTTATATAGTGAAAAGGGATGATAAATAAAAATCAGAATAATGATAAGCATCTATTTCAAAATCATCTCCAGTAACATTTTCATTTTCTTGAATTGCATTTATTTTGTATAACTTTTTCTATTGTTTAAATTTATTTGTAATATGAGATTTAGTTTGAGTCAAATTTTAATTTTATAAAATTTAGAAATTTTAATTTTATGAAATTAAAATCTAAATAGTAGAAGTAAAATTAAATTAATTTCTTTTATATTTTTCCATAAAATTTTATTTAAATTTAAAATAATTTGATTAAGATTAATAAAATAATAATTAAATTTGTATCAATAAATATTTTCATTTTAAAAATAAAGCCATCCTAGATCCATATACCAAGAGGCAAGGGGGATAAAATCTCTTGAGGTGAAAACCTCTTCAAGAGTGAAAAGAAATTTGATCCCTCTTGACGCTTGGTAGATTTGGATTTAAGATGGATCTAAGCTGATTTAAATAAAAGTAAATAAAAGTAATTCTAAAACACTAGTTTCACATAAATAGTTACTTTCGTTTAAAATAATTTATAATAAAAAATAAAAGACACTCACTCCACTTAAATAGTTACATTTAATTAAAATAAATTATGATGGAAAATAAAAGATTTGTTCCACTTTAACTCTCAAATAGCCATAAAATAGGAAGTAGAATTAAATGTATGTTGAATATTTTTTTAATAAATTTTGGCATTTATGTCAACGGGTTGGATATGTTACTTGTCATGTGCATGTGTGATGGATGCTTGGCTTGATGGTCTTGTTAGTTGGAATGGATGTCAAGATACTTATGACTGGACCTTGTGGAGATAATGTGATGTTTGGTTGAAGTTGACATGTGTTAATTGGAGATGTTGTTGATGCAGGAGATTGGAGTGTTGCTCTAGATGTTCCATGTGTCTCTACATGTCTTGTAGACAATGGATATGTTGTGACATGTGTTGAGTCATGGCTGCTAGTGTTGTAGATGCCTCTATCAGTGATGGAGGAAGTTGGATGACTTGATGATGGTTTTGTAGGTGCTGAGGTTGTTGCTACAAGAGTTAGAGATGATATTACAACTGTTGGAGATGTTGTGGTTACCGCTTGAAGACATGGAATTGTTGGTATTGGTGTTGAGATTGGAAGAATAGGTCTTTCATGTCACTGACTTGTTCTTGGCCTATTTCATCAGTTGTAGACCTATTGTAGAGGCTTAGAGAAGTGTTCATATGTTGAATAAGATGGTCCAATAGGTGGAAGAGGTTATGTGTTGAAGGATTGATGTTTCTACAGAGTTTTTTCCCCAGTCACATGGAGGCTGGGTCATCAGTGTGACTGGAAAGCTCGAGTCACTTGGAGTCAAGCCGAAGGGACCAACTAGAAGGTCTAGTCAATTTCAGGTAGGACTATGCATGTGTGCAAGCCTTTTTGTGAGTTTTTCTCCGCATTCCTCGTGTTGATCAGATAATTTTATGTTGTGGCGATATTCTTGGTCAAAACTTTTCAGTTTATGGTTAGACAAGTTCATGGGGCCTCTAGAAGTTGATCAAAGTTGAAAATATCAAAAAGGAAGTTGGAGTTAGTGGTTAATTGAGTCAATGAGCTAAATTCAGATCAAATCAAGCATATGAACAAAGTTGTGATGCCCAATAGTTATTGGTAATTATTGAGTTGATCACTTGTGTTCATATACATATTGGAGAAACATCATTGTGAGTATGGTTGATTATGCTAGTGTGTTGAGTGAGAGTGAGCTTGGAGAAGAGCTTGCAAGTTGTGTGAGTTGTCTATGCATATTTTCTGAAACAATTTGCAGTTGTAGCAGTAGATAGTTGAAGTATGTTTGCACCATGATATTTGTGTAGTGAGTGAGAAGATGAAGTGTCAATTGGAGTAGTGTGGTGAGATTGTATTGCTTCTTGTGCTGTGTTTGGTGCTTAGAGATTTGATTCATTTTTTATTATGATTTGATGATACGTTGTTGTAGTGGTCATGTTGAGCAGTTCTCGGTTTCGGTACGAAACATTTTGAAACAAGAACCACATAGAGGAGAAGAGTTGGGTGAATCAGGTGAAATCAATATTATTGAATAAATTTCTCAATCCACTGGTGGTTGGATAGTTCGGAAGAAGCTAGGGGAGGCTTGTTGGTCGTGGTAGCTTCCAATAAATCAAAGTTTGTAGAGTTTTTGATAGTTCACGAGTAACCAGGCGAGGATCGTTGATCGTGGTGGCCTTCAATGGATGGTAGTCTGCAGATACGCATGAGAAACAGTCTCCATTTGATAATAGCTATATTTATATCTCTCTGTAAAGAATTGTTTGACATAATAGAATTTGAGCAGTGCATCAGCATCAGGTGGTCTTTTTCCCTAGAGGGGATTCTCCACCAGAAATATTTGTGTCAATTGTGTTGAATGTTTTATTGTTTCTGGTTTATGTTTGATGCTCTAATATATGATTACGTGTTTCAGTTTAGGCATGCTAAATAATAATTAATTGGAGAAAAAGTTTAAAAGTGTTCACACTAGTGATTCAACCCCCTAGTAGTGATCTAGTTTCTAATAATTGTTATCAGAGTGGGGCTCTCAGGTGCAACTTGATTGCTAGAGAGTGGATCTTGGATTTTTTGGTAGATATTTGAAATTTTTTAAAAATTGGATCAACAAGGAATTTCAGTACTTAGGAAAGGTAAATTTGAAACTTGGAGAACATATTCGGATTCATATTTTTTTATCTTAAGATGAATATATTTTACTATCCGTTGATTAAGCAATTAAAGATAAATATAATGATTTGGCTTGTGTTATCACCTGGATTGAACCTCTGGCTGAAGGAAGGCAATGCCAGGGTAACCATAAACCACGCTTAGCGAAGTAGCTAGCCCTACTAGGCCACGAGAGGGCTCTCTCCGTAAGGATCTTAACCAAATTGACTGGATCTAGAAACTAATATTAGGCTAGGTATAGTAGCACAAGGTTTGATTTGATTTTCAAGGGCTTTGATGGATCAGGAGGAGCCAAATAGTTAGGGCAAGGAAATTAGGTCAAAACTGCAGGGTGTTCAATGGGGCAAGGTAGGCAAAATGATCAGAACCTTAGGGCTTGATGGATGAGGTGAAAAGATAGATGAAGAGCTAGGAAGAGCATGTAAACCTCATGAATTTTTCCTAAATTGAAGAAAACACAGACTGTGAAATGTCTACCCAAAACATAACATAAAAGTTATGGATTCTGCCTTTCAGACTTGTATACATTCACATAAAGAGTATGAAATGATGAAATGGAGTGAAAAATACATTTTAACACATGAAAACATAAGAAAAACTAAATTGACCATCATACCACATGGATCCCAAAGAAATAGCTGCAATTTTTCATTAATCTCTTATTGTAACTAGTACAAAATGATGTCTATCAAAGCCTAAGCATCCCACTGAGTCCAACCCTTTACAATGAGAAAGAAAAATAAGATATAGACATTAATTCAACCTCCTCCCATACTCAGGGGTCCAATCCCTAAGATGATGAACTAATCCATAAAAAACTAAACAAGAAACTGGAATCTAGGCAACCTAACAACTTGCCTCTAAAAGGGAGGAAACTGATTCATTTGTCCTCAAGATAACTTTTGATATAATGAATCTACTCTCCAGTAACTATTATCCATCCTATTTACATGCCTAGTCACCATTTACATCAGTAAAACATCATCCATGAGAGAAAACCCAAAATTACAGTCATGGCACAGTGAAGTGAAAATTCAGCACAAAATTGTCCTATTTGCAGCGCTCAAGCTCTATGCGTAGCACTTGTTACAGGGCCATTTTGGAGGTCTTCCCGGTGTCCAAAGTGAGCTCATTATAGCTCATTAGAAATCCTGTCCTGTCTATTTTCCAAATCTACCTTTAGTAACACATTTGGTGTTGATTTGACCCCTCAAAAACGGATTCTCCCAAGACTTCTGTTGTGCACAGCGCCATGGGCAGAAAGGTCATTTTTTGGGTGTTTTTTGATCTTTTGATTGACCAATTTTGCTCCAAAACCTTAGAAAATGCACAGAGTGCATGTACTCATCATTTTTAATCCAAAAATGATGATCATTTCCTATTTGGATGCCCCTAGGAAAAGCACAGCACCAATGGCACTGCACATAGAGCCAAATTTTCTGAGTCAAAAATTGCAAAATACTTCAAAAAAGAAAAAATTCTCAAAAATTACTCAAAATTTGTGGAGAACACCCCCATCACGTTTTTGGGTTATCCAAGGAATCTTCAACAAGCAACCTAAGCCTATCACCCTCTGTTACACTAAAATTTGTCACCATGACTATTTGCAGTCAGTATGGCTCCATCAATTGTCATACTGTCCTCCTTGGCAAGTCTTATACCTCTGCTCCTCATGTCAAACTCCAAGAAAGAGAGAAAGTCCTTAAAAGTCAATATAACTCTGGTTACGCAGTTTCTCTTACTCTTACCTGCGTGTACGCACCTCAAGTATATAATACCTGCGTACTTGTACGCTCTGTCTGTAAAGGGGTGGGTGCGTACTCCTGTAAAGGTCAAAAGGCACAAGTTTTACTTCAAAAAAGTTACTTGTGGTCGATTCTAGAGCATTCTAGAAGATGGTTTGACGTGTATTGAGCGCCTCCAGATGGTTCATGCATCCCAATGAAAGAGGAACTTATCCCATGAAGAGGGGAGCTACCCCTTTCAAAGAGGAGCTTATCCCATTGATGGTGGACCTGATTAACTTCCTCCAAAGCATTATAAATACAGGCATTGGGCCAGAGGGAGGGGAGGTTGAAAGCTGAACATTCCTAAGGGTAGATGCTGCTGAAATTAGGACTCCCTTATAGAGCTTGAGAGGAGAGATTCCAATCCTTTCTTAGCTTCATTTGGAAGTGGGTGAGCTGATCAAAGTAAAGGAGAACTCTTGCTGGACCCTGGGAGGGACCTGCACAACACCAAGGCACTGGTTGTAATGGTTTCTTTTGTTTCCAATTAATACAATTAAGTTCATTTTTCTCAACAATTTGTTATATATAATTTGTTTCATAAACTCCTTGGTCTTTATGATGAATATGTTTTATTATATGATTTATTCAGGTGCTATGTAATCGTTTGCTTGTTAGTGAAGGCAGGCTTCAAGGAGAAGGAGGAGCTCATCTGGATCGAAGAGGCTTGGCTGCTACAAACAACGTTGGACTAAAGGTAAGCCTTAAACACCTGGTTGCTTTTATTTTAAATGCATATTTAGGGAAAGATAGTGCTTGATTGTTTTGTTTGTCACTAGAAAGCCTTAGCTTCTAGGGAGGTTGGTTTTGTCCACAAAATTGACTCTTTTTGCATGACAAAATGGCGACCATACTGGGGAATCCATGGATTTGATTGATTTCTCTTTTGATTGATACTTTGATTTGAGAAAAGTCGATTCCTTTCTAGTTTTTGACTAATTGATTGTGAATTTGGGTGGAATAGCTTAGGATTGAGTTAGTTTTTATTTTTTCTTGTTTTTGAGAGCAGTACGCACCCTCTGCGTTAAGCACAGTGCGTACCTGTACGCACTTCTGCTTTGTACACAGAGCGTGGCCATACCTGTGCAAACAGGCTGCCTGCGTACCCTGTCAAAAGTTTAGAAATTTTTCATTTTTTCCTTTTTACCCATTAGATTTTGCTTATAGTTTATTTTTGCTACCCAGATCCACTGGTTACCTGTCAAAAGTTTTCATCTAAGCTTGTTTCATTAGCATCAAGGGTTTTAGTGAAGTTCATAGAAGTTCTAGCCCTAGGTTTGATTTTTGCATTGGTCTTGTAGTGACTTTGGCTTTAGAAGTTGTAAAAACCTTGGATATCCCTGGTCTTTTCAGTCTTCGTAGGAGTCGGACCTTTCGTAAAATCCACCTTTGTGAGAAACCTACCGTTGTGTTGTCTCTTTGCGAAATTTCGAGAAGGCTTGTTGGTTAAGCTGTGAATTTCATTCTTAAGAAAAAGAACAAAAGCTTTTTATTTTTGTTTTTGACTGGTTTATGATTCTGCATGAACTAGTCCTTGGTTGAATTGTAACTGAGTAAAACAACCTGGAATTATCTTTTGTAGGCTTTTACCTCATTAGATTTGCTTTTAGGTAAATTTCTCTTAGATTTTCATAGATCTTAAAATTGATTTTTGTTAAGTAGTTTTACATGCTTTGTTAAAATAGGAAAAATACAAAAATCTCTTTTGAAAAAGTTTGTTTTAAGTAGCGTTTGAAGCCTTTGAAAAGAGAAAGGAAGTTTTCGTGAAATAATTAGTGGTCATGTGTTGTGTGCTTTGGAAAAGATAAAGAGATTGTTTCTTTGATTTTCTGTTAAGAAAGTTGTCTTTATAAATTTTGCATTCTCCAACTCTCTTAGCTAGGGAATTCATTGAAAAGGAAAGATAGTTTAAATCATCTTAGGTGCATCTTTTAGTGGATTTGAGTCGAGTCTACACACCATCAGTTTCATCTCCACTACCTTTTGTCCTAAAGAAAAGCCATAAAAAATTAACGCTTAAAGTAAAATTCACTTAGTAACTTTTTATTTACTAGGGCTCTGATACACCAATATAGATCAGGCTAGTGTCTTGGAGTAGGAGAGTAATTAACTCTCCAAGACAACAAAACCAAACAAGTAGCTTATCTTGCGGTAGGATAAATCCAACTGTTACATTTATGCTCTGGGAAAGCTCCTCTTAAAGGAGAAGCACGAGATCGTGTCCGAACCAGTGAGGGGATCAATCCTCCTTCATTGGGAACGACGCCAGATATGCACGTACTACAAACGGTAAACCTCGAATTAACCATTGTCGAGGAGCCTAGGGTCACTTGTCGGTAAACCTTGGATTATTGTCAAGGAGCCGGCAAGGGGATTGAGCTTGTTACTCTGCCCTTGCGTGCTATCGGATCGTAGACTGTTCCCCCAGGTATATTTGTTGTTGTTGGTGACCTTAGTGACTATTATCTTTAGGGTTCTACCCAAGGTGACGGTGGAGGGAAGATCCCACTGTACCTGGAGCAGACGTCGGCTAGACTCACTTGGATTTTCTGGGGGGTTCACTTCACTCAAGACGGTTAAAGTGGAGGAACTTGTGCCAGTCTATTCATTAAGCAGGTTGCCGGGGTAACTGTTCCACCTGCCACTTCTGTACTGAATTCTGCAATGTTGGATTTCATCACCAACTAGTGTTTTCGGTCCGGAAGGTTACTGTTTGTGTGTGGTTTGACACCCTAGATTCTTTAGGCGTGTGATTTGAATTTTTTTGGTTCTTTAGAGACTTTAGGCGGTTTGCTTTGAGATTTTACTTTGTTTGCGTGTGCAGTAGTTAAAAGTTTTAACTGTGGCTGAATTACCGAGACAGTCCCGTAGACTTCGGGGCCAGTCTCCTGAGGTTGTTACCGTGGCTGATTTATTGAGGAAGTCCCGAAGGCTTCGGGGCCAACCTCCTGAAGAAGTCCCGAGTCATTACGAAGGTTTGAAAGTCCTCGTAACTCCTAGTGGCAGTAAAGTTGGGTCACCTGAAGAAGGAGAGTCTTCGTTGGTTGTTCATCCTGATTACCAAGATCTAGTAACGGGCTATAATCCTGAGTCTATTTCAGTTTCCGAACTTGCTGGTAGCTTTTCATCTGCTAGTGATATAGGCGAAGAACCTGAGATATCTGAACCTGTTACTCCAACATCAGGGTTTGTCTCTCCAACTTCTAGTGCTCCTAATTCACCTAGGGTAGAAAGAGTAATCACCGAAAATCTTCCTTCTGGTTTGATAGCTATTGAAGAACTTGCTCTAGAAGAAGAAATAGGCATCCCTATCCCTGAAAATCAACCTACTATTGATCTAAGGGAGCGTGAACCAATTTTTTACAGTCCACCTAGAAGTACTACTTGGTATCTTTCTTTAACTAATTATTTGGACAACTCAGGGTTAAGTTTTTCACCACCTCGTGCTCCTTATCCACCTAGGGGTATTTATACTCCCGTAAATATGTCTGGTCAGTCGTCCATGTTTACTCAATCGCCTGGATCTTTTTTGTACGGTGGTCCTTCTGTTCCCTCTGGGTATCAGTCACTTTCTGGTACTTTTGCGGGCATCTCCTCAACCCATTGAACATGGGTTATTAACTGGAAACAATGGTAATAAAACGTTGAGCGTAGGATACATTTACATGATGTCAGGTTCTATTCCCAATTCTCAACCTCAAGGTGGCCAGTTACCGCCTGGGGGGCAGCCTCAATTAACGCCTAGGGGGCAACCTCAAGGTACACAAATTGTGTCTGGGGGGCAACCTCAAGGACAGTATGTACCCATGGTACAATACATTCCTCAAGGTCAACCCCAGCCTCAATATGTACCCCAAGGTCAACCTCAGTATCAATTTATACCTCAAGGTCAACCCCAGTATCAGTACATGCCTCAAGGGTATCTACCCCAAGGTCAGTACTCGAACCAAGGTTTCCAACCACCCCAAGGTCAATCTTATGTTCAAGGTATGGGAAATGTACCTTTCAATTATCAATCCTACCCTCAATCCGGTTATGGATCTCAATATCCTCAACCTGTTATGGGTCAATACCCCGGAATGAACATAGTGTGGGATCCATCGCAAATTCAACAAGTGTTGCAGCCAAGTGTACAGTTGTCATCTCAAACTGGACAACCCTTAGTTTCTGGTTCACCCCAGCAACCAGTACAGTCTAATATTCAAACTTCTGTACCTTCGGTAGTTTCTCAGTCTGGGCCTATTTCACCTCGTACTCCATCTCAAACGACTGCTGCAACTACCGCAACATCTGTTCAATCTACCCCACCTACTTCTGGAGTATCGACAGCTCCAGTTTCTACTGTTCCTGTATTTACTCCTCAGACATCTTTACCATTGTCTGGATCCACGATTCAAACTACGGTTCAGATGCCTGTAGGACAACCTGGTTTAAGTACGGTTGTCACAAGTCAACCAAAATTCACTTATCAACCGTACCAGGGACAGTACCAATTCGGTCCTGCTGTCCAGCAGCCAGTTTACTAGTATCAACCGTATCCTGGGTACACTTATCAACAACCACAACAACCCCAGTACGGTCCGGTTAATCCTGGTTTTCTAGGAGGATACAATATCCCGAACGCGATTCCCATTCCTAGTTATCCGGGATATCCTCCTCCTGGGGCTGGTTTAGTGACCCTGAGTTTTAGGGATCCTAATCGGCAGTTACCATTTATCGCAACTTTGGACTTACCAGACTTGTCGCGCCTAACGAACGATCCAATTAATTATCTTCCGTTTTGGCCGCCAATGCCGAATAAGTTGCCCAGTGACATTCCCAAGTTCGAAGGTAAGTCTGGAGAGGACCCGTCGAATCATGTGATGACTTACCACCTCTGGTGTGCCTCCAATTCCATCTCAGATGATTCGATCCGCTTACGTCTTTTCCAGCGCACTCTCATTGGTCTTGCGGCCAAGTGGTATATTGAGTTACCACGGGCCTCTTTTTATAATTTTAGCCAGTTAGCTACCTCATTTTTAACTCATTTTCAGTTGCCGGTCAGATATGATAATGGCACGGAGTTACTAACTTCATTAAAACAATCGATGTCCACATATATTTCCGATCATATTCATGAATGGAGACATCGAAGGCGGTTAGTGAAAGTTTTTTATCCCGGACCAGATCTTAGCTGAATGGTTTGTTAAATCATTGTTACCGAAGATTACTGAAGACGTAGCTAAGGCCAGAGTAGTTACTGAGGAGCAAGTGATTGCTCAAGCGCAGTACCTTGACTTAGTTTATACTCAGTCAGGTACGTTACACGAAAAGATCCCAGATCTTCCCAAGTCAAATCAAATCGCTGCTGCTCCTTCGGGATCTCATGCTGCTGATGGCATGATTGGTACGGTGAACACTAAAAGCAAGAAGAAATCCTCAAAGAATTCTTCTCCTATCATAACCTTGCCTGATTCCCCGACAGGAGATTCTTCTGCTGAGGTTTCCGCCGACATTCACGCTGTAGAGTCATCTACAGCCAAATCAAAATCCGGTGGAAAGAAGAAAGGGAAGAAGAAGAATAAAGCAGACAAAACTTCAAAGGAGAAAACTGAAAAATCAGAAACCAATGATGAAAAGCGCAAACCTCGTTATCCTTGTCTTATTTGTGAAGAAGAACACTTTACAAGAGACTGCCCTCATCGAGCAGAGGTTGCGAAGATCGTCAAAGGTTCCCAAACTCCTGCTGTTTTGAAAGATCCATTTCCAAAGGAGGATAGTAAGATGATAGGTTCTTCCTCGAGTGCCAGTGAAGAACCCATATTGATGATGTCTCATGTAAGGATTGCGACTCGATCGCAAGATTATGGTAGTAAAAGTCCTGTTGATGGCAAAGAAGCAGAATCTTCTCATTCTAATCCATCAACCTCAGCTCCCGGTTCCGATCCACTACAGATCGAGAAGCCTAACCCGGACTTAGTAATCAAACCGCCCGCCAAGGGTATACTTCGAAAGTCTGCTTTCAATCCACATGCGAGAGCGGCCCAGAATTATAACATTGTTGAGGACTTAGTTGTTTCACCCTCAGCAATGTCGGCTTTGGAAGTGCTGCAATCATGTCCAGCACAGCGAAAATTACTTTTGTCGGCTATAGGAGCTGTTGATGTTCAGGACCCGAACCTAATAATCTTTGATCTAGAAAATAGTACACCGTGTTTACCTCATCAAATGGCTTTCCAGATCCTAGTGATAGTAAAAAACAGGCCTATTCATCGGACTGTAATTGATGAGGGAGCTTCCACGTGTATTATGTCGATACAGTGTTGAAGATCGCTTGGTTCTCCTTCACTAAATCAATCCCCGACAATTCTTAAGGCCTTTGATGGCCGTGGGTTCCATCCTTTTGGCATTCTACAGGATTTGCCTATAGGGGTTGAAGGAAAAACCGTTAGTCTAGATGTGGAGGTGGTTGATGCCCCTCTAGACTACAACCTTCTCTTGGGTCGAAGTTGGTCTTACACTATGACAGCGGTCGTTTCATCGGTCTTCCGAGTAATAAAGTTCCCACATAATGGAAAGATCGTGACAATAGACCAGCTGGCTTACTTTTCATCCGACCCAGCCTCTTCAGAGAGTATTCAGCATGTCGGTAAAACGACTATCCCATACAAGGATGTTGGAGTAGGATTAGTTAAAGATGCCGGTTTACTGGGAACTTTTCCTTTTCCTCCAATCAACGCATTGTCTTCGTTTGCAACCATTCATATGATTACATCAGATACTATTTTTTATGACGATCCTTGGATCGTTCCTTCTGAATCTGAGATAGACTCATTTGGTGATGCTATGTCGTTGAGTTCATATGAAATTGCCTATGAAGCTGTGCAGTCTTTTACCGACCCGCGTTCAACCAAAATCGACCAAATGAATGTGGTCCGTGAGGAATCACTTTTCACGTCAACCTCGGAGTTAATAGCATTTCCCGAAGTTGTTTCATCTGACGAGAAACTTCGTGAAGTCCTGTGTGTAGACGATTTACCATGGGAAGATCTCCATCACAGATCTTCGTTTTTACTTGAGGATGATCGTTTTGAAAATGATTTCTCATCAATATTTACAGCTGAATATGTCAAAGAAGCTCAGAATCCAATGAAACATCCTGATTCAGAGCTGAATTTGGGAAACATCTCTCAAACTATTCCCATTGACATTTCAGTTAAGCCTGGAATTGTTGAGAACATTCATATAGGTGCCTCGTGTACAGATGACGAAATTCAAATATACAAGGCCCTATTTCAAGAATTCCGCGACGTGTTTGCCTGGTCCTATGAGGAAATGCCCGGAATTGATCCCGCGATTGTTGTTCATGAGATTAAGACTTACCCGGACGCTAAACCCGTCCGGCAACGTTTGCGTCAGATTCACCCACGGAAAGCGGCTGCAATTAAAGCAGAAGTTGAGAAGCTGTTGAAAGCAGGTTTCATTTATCCGATCCCGTTAACGGATTGGGTATCGAATATTGTTCCGGTTAACAAAAAACAGGGAACAATAAGAATATGCATCGATTATAGGGACATTAATCGAGCTTGTCCAAAGGACAACTACCCTACGCCCTATATCGATCAAATAATTGATGATTGTGCCGGCAGCGAAATATTTTCCTTTATGGACGGTTTTTTCGGTTACAATCAAATCAATATTCTACCTGCCGATCAACCAAAAACGGCTTTCATTTGTCCATGGGGGACATTTGCTTATTGCAAATTACCTTTTGGGCTCAAGAATGACGGAGCAACTTTTCAAAGGGCAATGTCTTATGCGTTTCATGACATCAAGCACATTGTGCAACCTTATCTCGATGACTTGCCTGCTCATTCCTTACATCGAGCTGATCACCTTGTCCATTTACGAGCAATTTTTATTAGGTGTAGGCATTATCGAATTCGGTTGAATCCACACAAATGTGTCTTTTGTATAGAAGCGGGACGATTGCTAGGATTTGTAGTTTCGAAAGCCGACATTCGCGTTGATCCCTCGAAGGTCGAAGCTATCATCAAATTGCCTCCTCCTTCGAGTCTTCGCCAACTCCAAAGTTTGCAGGGGAAAGCAAACTTTTTACGACGATTCATTCCTAACTACGCCGAGGTTACAAAGGGTTTCACACGGTTGTTGAAATAGAACGCTCAATTCTCTTGGGATGAGATAGCTCAGAAATCTTTTGATGCACTCAAACACGCGTTGAACCATGCATCGTTGTTGCATCCTCCCAACTACAACCGGGATTACTTTTTGTACCTCGCCGCCGCTCATTCCACCATTGGAATGGTCTTAGTTCAGGAATATGAATTCAGAATGGAACATGTGATATATTACCTTAGTCGGACGTTAAATCCAACTGAGCTAAAATATTCACATGTGGAGAAATTGGCATTGGCAGCCGTTCAAGCTGTCCAACGTTTTCGTCACTACATTTTACTCCGTAAAACTACAGTCATTTCAGATTGCAACCCTATGATCTACATTTTGACTAAAAAATTGCTAGGGGACAAGTACTCTAAATGGATTGTTATCCTGCAAGAGTTCGACTTGGAGTTTGAGAAATCTAAGTCTAAGAAATCTTTAGTTTTCGCGGAGTTAATGTGTGACTTCCCGCGTGCTGACACGGAAACTGTGGCAGAGGAGCCCATTGCGGATGAATCTTTGTTTCTTATCAGCACTTTAGATCCGTGGTATGGGGATATCATCGTCTATCTCCAGACCCAATCCTTTCGACCCGAAGTTTCAAAGTCCGAACGTCGGAAAATTCGATTCCAGTCCCAACAGTACAAAATTATTGGAGATACTCTTTATCGCCGTGGGGTGGACTCTATTTTTCAACGTTGCTTAACTCACGAAGAGGCTGAAAGGGTTCTCAATGACTGTCACTCTGGAGCATGTGGCGGTCATATGTCTGGGTATGCCACAGCCCAAACGATATTGCGCGCTGGCTACTTCTGGCCATCCTTGTTTAAAGATTGTATTACTGCGGTCCGAAAATGCCACAACTGTCAAGTGTTTGATCGAAAGATGCACGCTCCACCTGCTCCTCTCCACCCTATAATTGCCGTTGGTCCTTTCGTCAAATGGGGTATCGATTTTATTACATGTAACCTTCACTCGGCCGGGGGGCATGCGTATATCATCCTTGCGGTAGATTATTTTACTAAGTGGGCCGAGGCGATGCCTACATTCGAGGCAGACGGCAAGACAGCTGCAATTTTCATATTCAATCATATAATTGTTAGGTTTGGTGTCCCACAAGCGATAATCACTGACCATGGGCGCCATTTTCGAAACGTTATGATGACAGAACTTACAGGCCAGCTTGGTTTGCGTCACGATAGTTCAACTCCTTATTATCCACAAGCAAATGGTCTTGTTGAGTCTATCAACAAAGTTTTAGTTATCATGATCCGACGAATCATTGGTATTCATCGGTTGAATTGGCACAACATGTTATTTTCAGCGCTTTGGGCGTACCGAACCTCAGTGAAAACATCAACAGGGTTCACTCCTTTCCAACTAGTTTATGGTTTGGAAGCTGTGCTACCCATTGAATGCGAAATCCCGTCACTGCAAATGGCCATCGAGTTACTCCCAGCTACTTCCGAAGAGGAGAAGCGTTTATTATACTTAGCTCAATTATATGAGACTCGACGTGATGCCGCATTGGCGATCGAGACTCACGCAAAACGTATGAGAGCTCAGTATGATCGAAATGTGACCCCTCGAAATTTTTCGGAAGGAGACCTAGTGTTATTATATGATCAAGCTAATGATAAATTAGGTGCTGGAAATTTCGTTCCTATGTGGCATGGGCCCTATATTGTCAAGCGAAAGCTAGCAAAAGGGGCCTATGAGCTGGTAGACTTTGACGGGGACTCTTTGGGTAAACCCATAAATGGACTTTACCTAAAGAGGTATTATGCTTAAATGATGGGTATGGAGAATTTTTAGTTAGGTTAGTTTTTCTTTCTAGCTGGTGTGTTTGTTAGTTTAGACAGTGTGCTTAGCCTAGAAAGTGTGTTTTCGTCATTATTCTGGCTTATCTTGGTTTTACTCTTGATGATGCAGATGTCGATGCCTCTCCAAACATACGTTGGTTTCGCTGATGGTGCTTGTCGTAGTACACGGAATATCTCTTCCGCAGCTTGGGTTATCTATTCGCCCTCTGATGAGTTAGTTTCTATGCATGGGGTGAGCCTCGGTCAAACAACAAACAACATTGCCGAATACAGTGCAGTGATTGAGTTATTGTCTGAATCTATTTCATTTGGGATTCAGAGTTTGATAGTGAGGTTAGATTCTGAACTCGTTGTATTACAGCTTAATAGAGTGTATGCCATTAGAAATCCAGTGTTATTAAGGTTATTTTTGAGAGTGCGTCTCTTGGAACGTGAATTTGATTACATTGAATATCAGCATATTCCAAGGTCTTTAAATACATTAGCAGATGCAATTGCTTCTCGAATGTTAAATAGACATTTGCAATAATCATACATGTAAATTTAAAACCATTCCATAATATGATTTACAAGATAAGCCGGTAATAACGATATATATAGATAGGAGTGTGTCAAAAAATACATCGTCTTCGATCATAGGTTGAAAAACACCTTATGATCGGCAAAAATGATAAGTACAAAAAACCAAAATGTCGCATGTGTCTACAAAACGACCATCCAATCACTGGTGATGATCTCTATATGACACCACTGCACGGGCCACCCTACACAAGAACCTCCTAAAAGGTCCTGGGACCCCGACTACATAGCGCTGAAGCCAGATTGGAATGTCATCTATGGTAGTCTCTGGTATGCCTGTTGTAAGACGCTCTAGGTCACTTTCCAACTCAGCCAAAGTCTCTGTGGCCTCGTCCTGTGGGGCCGGTGCCGGTGCAACTGGTAGTCTCCTCTCGAAAGGCCAGAGATTGGCTGGACGACGTGGGCCTACATCTGCATTTTGAAAATTATTACTATCAGTTTTGAGACGATATAAAAACAAAAAAAATAGATAGTTTAAAAAACTTGTGGAAAATGAATTACCTGTATCATCCCATTGTTCTCCCGGTGGAAGAACCATGTCCAGATCTCCACGAAAATCAACTCCGGCATAAGGAAAATCCTGTATAGAAAAGACCTGGTCCTCTAACCAGTGAAAGTACTCCGGAGTAAATCGGACAACCTTCGTTCCCTCATCAGGATGACGGGCCATAATCGCAACCCATCGCATCAATTTGGGCTCTCGAGGAAGCCCAACACCAAGAGTGAGCTGCTGTGGGATCAGCATCGGAACCCTCTCTAAGCCAAAACTCACAACTAAAGGCCCATAACCAAAAGTCTTTAGCTGTCCGTTTTTGGCTCTAGTCAGTTGGCCTTTTACATTGGCCAACACAGCATCACACCAGTTGAAAATGGTAAGTCGATAGCAATCAATCGCCATCCGCATTTGGGATCCAGTGGCAATGTGTAAAGCGGCAGCCCCGCAAAGTCTGGTAACTGTAAAGGCAATCACCATAAGTTTAGGACGGGATATAGTTTTGATCTCTATCCCCTTCTCCTGAGTCTGAGTGTTACACCACTCTAGTCGGAGACTAGCAATGGACTGGCCACCCCGCCTAGTCCCGAACAGAGTCAAGTGTTCGCCTCTCTTGGGAAAACCAGTGAGAAAGTAGATATTTTCGGGCTCCATCTCGAGCTGGTGCCCTCCAATATAAAAACACTGGTCCTGAACGTTCCATCTTTCTACCAGCCACTCTAGAAATCTCACTTGGGCCCTCATGCTAGGTATGGCCCAATATTTATAAAGGCCGCATGCCTTCAAAGCATCAATTGACGGTTGATGATTAATGGCGGCCAAATCAACATCTTCGTGCTCTCTCTCGTGCCAATCAAGCATGGTGAACAATCTACACACCAGAAAACATCCATTAGAATCCATGAAATCAAAAAAATTTGGTCCAATTTAGAGAATTTGGGGTTTGAAAACTCTTTGCGCGGAGTACGCACCCCGCCTTTAGGAACAGAGCGTGGGTACACAGGTTCCCTTAAGGCAAGGTGCGTACGCCCGACATTTTCCCAACTGAGAAAATGTCGGGGTACGCGGGTCCCTAGTGTGGCACCTGCGTACCCCGAAAGGCGGTTCTTGAAACCCCAAAACCTCCAAAAAATAAAATCTAGGGCCTAAAAACAAATTCTAAACGGATGAAATTGAAGAGGAGGATGTTGTAGAATACCTGAAAGAGACGGCGTTCGATTTCGACGGTCGGATTCTCCGCAATGTCAGTGGGAAGTTTCTTGCCAAAAGCCCTTTTTCTCTCCTCAACAGTAAAATGGTAAAAATGAATTGGTAAAAGCCCTTTTTATAGGTTTTTTGGGTAAATAAATGGTAAATTTGTTTATTTTTCACCATGAAAAGGTATTTTTCAAAGCATTTTTATCTATCTTCAACAGGTATGAATAATGTGTTGGTTGTTGTGCAGGATAAAAGATTTTCAGGGAAAATTGTCATTTTTTACAAACAAAAACATCAAAGTCATCTTTAAGCCCTTTTCTAACTCCTAAAACATGAAAATATTGCCGAGCGTTTCTTTTACACTCGTTAAAACAGAATTAAAAGGCGGTCCTCTTATAGCCCTTTTCTGACCGTAAAAACATGAAAAGATTGCCGGATTTTTGTCGTTTCAAATTCGATATTGGAAATAAAACGACGTGTCCTTGATCGCTTTTTACTTTTCAGATCAGAGACATTAATCATGAAAGTACTCCTTGATCGTAAAAGATCATGCGGTTCTCTCAAGTATTATTTTATACTTTTTCGGACTTGGGAGACACAAATTTACGAAAAAGGTCAACCCTGGAGTCTTCTTAAGTTTTTTCAGACTCTCTAAAATTGAAAAACGCCGAGTTTCTCCTATACTGGACTCGTTAAAATTTTACAGTAAAGGACCTGTTCGATTACAAACAGGAACGGACCACTCCTTCTTAGGGTTCGAATCTAAACTAAGTTGGACTCATCCGAAGGATGAGCTTATAATCAAGCAAATGTTATCCTCCTCAAAGCTTGTAAAAAAATAAAGAGGTACTTGCCAGAAATGGTGGGGGAAAAGAGAGAAAAATGAGCCTATTTGTTATCCTTTGTCTCAGAAAAACCTTATCACCACTCTTGAACACGACACTTTTCATTCACCTGGGTTGGTAAATCCTTTGCCTAACAGTTGATCAAACCACATTGAAAGACTTCAGCCGGTTTTCGGGTATTAACTTTGGGTCAATTGTCACCAAGCCATCTGTTGTGTCGTTATGTGTTCAAGAGGTCACTGCAAATAAACCATTCATCTGCAAAATATCTGTCATCCATCTTGACCATCCCTGAGTCAGTCCTTGCAACTAAATTTCTTCAACTTGATCTATGATTTCGTGTTGTGGGCTTGCCTGCAACGGATCGCTTTCTATCGACATCAGCACATTATCTAGAAAGATGATCTAGGAATCGTCAGTACCTTGAAATCTGCATGCCTCAATGGCAGGTTTCTCGCCTTTGACGACGATTTACATCATTGACTTTCGATCGAAGGATTCCGTGACATGTTCGACATCAACACATTCATTCACATATCATGGATTGTACTGGGTACTTTGAGAACCATTGACATCACTGGTGGTCTCTCTCACACTTGTTAACAGTTTACATCATTGACTGGTAGTCAAGTGGTTTCTACCATGTTCGACATCAACTCATTTATTCGCATAGATAGAATCGTACTATTTCGGGAAGTAGAAATGAAGACCCTGGATCTAGTTTCCGCCATCCAGGCTGCGAGGAGTTTTGTATTCATTATATAGTAGACTAATTATAAACAGATGGCTGCGTCCATACTGCGTCTACATGAGTCTATGATTATGATGTACTGCGAAATCATTCCTGTATCAGAGCAGTAGTTAGTTTGTTAGTTAAGTTTTTGATCTGAGCATGGGAATGCCTACCTCAGCGATGATATGATCTCATATATGTATTTTGTGTTGAATATTTGCAGGTTCCGACTAGGCTCTCCACAAGATAATCCTCGAAATGATAAAGTGCTTCACCCTTCCTAGATGATATAAAACCCTAATCTACTACAGGCTTCGCACTTTAGGGGGCAATCTGTTACACTAAAATTTGTCACCATGACTATTTGCAGTCAGTATGGCTCCATCAATTGTCATACTGTCCTCCTTGGCAAGTCTTATACCTCTGCTCCTCATGTCAAACTCCAAGAAAGAGAGAAAGTCCTTAAAAGTCAATATAACTCTGGTTACGCAGTTTCTCTTACTCTTACCTGCGTGTACGCACCTCAAGTATATAATACCTGCGTACTTGTACGCTCTGTCTGTAAAGGGGTGGGTGCGTACTCCTGTAAAGGTCAAAAGGCGCAAGTTTTACTTCAAAAAAGTTACTTGTGGTCGATTCTATAGCATTCTAGAAGATGGTTTGATGTGTATTGAGCGCCTCCAGATGGTCCATGCATCCCAATGAAAGAGGAACTTATCCCATGAAGAGGGGAGCTACCCCTTTGAAATAGGAGCTTATCCCATTGATGGTGGACCTGATTAACTTCCTCCAAAGCATTATAAATACAGGCATTGGGCCAGAGGGAGGTGAGGTTGAAATCTGAACATTCCTAAGGGTAGATGCTGCTGGAATTAGGACTCCCTTATAGAGCTTGAGAGGAGAGATTCCAATCCTTTCTTAGCTTCATTTGGAAGTTGGTGAGCTGATCAAAGTAAAGGAGAACTCTTGCTGGACCCTGGGAGGGACCTGCACAACACCAAGGCACTGGTTGTAATGGTTTCTTTTGTTTCCAATTAATACAATAAAGTTCATTTTTCTCAACAAGTTGTTATATATAATTTGTTTCATAAACTCCTTGGTCTTTATGATGAATATGTTTTATTATATGAGTTATTCAGGTGCTATGTAATCATTTGCTTGTTAGTGAATGCAGGCTTCAAGGAGAAGGAGGAGCTCATCTGGATCGAAGAGGCTTGGCTACTACAAACAGCGTTGGACTAAAGGTAAGCCTTAAACACCTGGTTGCTTTTATTTTAAATGCATATTTATGGAAAGATAGTGCTTGATTGTTTTGTTTGTCACTAGAAAGCCTTAGCTTCTAGGGAGGTCGGTTTTGTCCACAAAATTGACTCTTTCCGCATGACACCCTCCTTTTTTCCTTTGAGTGCTTGTTTTAGCCTTGTCTTCATTTACTTGACTCTTATGTTACAAATCTTGTTCTGGGCCATGTAATGACAAGCCATGTGCTTAATGATTTGATTGTCCCTGTTGGCCATTCATAGCATCTTCTCCGAATGAAAATTGACCCTATCAAGCCATGTTTCTCTATCCTCCTCAATCTCCTTTTCAAGCCTTTGTTCTGTAGTCAAGGTGGTTGGGGTTTATTCCTCTTGCATTTTTGATTTGCCTTTGTCACCTTGCCTCTTTGCTTTGAGAAGTTCTAGCTCCATGAGGACTTGTTTGTCACTTAGCTACTTGTTCTCTTACTCAAGGTATGAAATGACATACTTAGCTCTTGCCAAGTTGTCCATCAGTGCTTGGATCTGTGCATCTTTTTCCCTTATGGTTATATTTTCATTTGTTTCCTCATTTTGGGTCTCCAAGTCGACTATCTTAATGCCATGATGAATGTGTGGCTGTTCTGGTTCATCATCTTCCATCAAATAAAATTCCCTTTCCTCTTCATCATTGAGGCTTTCCTCCAGCATCTTTTCTTTCCCTTTATGCACCTGTTGCACCTGTTGTGTTGATGAAGAAGGCAAAGCCCCTTCCACAGTTTGTGGAGCAAACATTTGCCTATGAGCTGATGAAGAAGGCAAGGCCCCTTCCACATCAAGTGGAGTAAACACTTGCCTATCCGCTGCAAACAACTTTCTAGCCCCTCTCTGATATGTTTTGTAGGTTTCTGGCTTCTCAACAACTTTAGTCTCTTTAGCCTTCTTACTTTTCTTTACTTTGGCACTGCTGGAAGGCCTTTCTACTTCTTGAGGCACCGGTGGAGGAATCTGAGGACCATTGAAGATGTCATTGGCAATAAATGTATCCCAAGAGATGTTGAGGAGGTTGAGATGATGTAGCACAATCATCTTAATCAAGGAATAATGATAGATACTATTCATCTGCTGGGGGTATGGCTTTTTCTATACAATGTAGGCCATCTTATCAATGTTCCTGAATAAGAAATACAAGATGTTCATCATTTTCACTCATGTGAAGTGCATACGAAGCCTAATGTGATAGGTGTACAATCTGGAAAATCTGCCCTCACATGTAAAATACTTCATAATGATCCTCATCATAGGGGCATACTTTTCGTCAAGGAACCTGAAAAGAAAGGTCCTCTTCTTTTCATTCCTGTGCTTGGGTTTAATGTATGGCTCATAGTAGTGCTCATCCAAATCTTGTGCTTTATACCATATTTCCCCCACATTCGGAATCCTTGTAGCATCAGCAATGATGGAGGATGAAATTGTAAATGTCACCCCGGCAAGAGTTACCTTGTTATCACAGAGATTGGCTACAAAAATCCTGGTCAGGTAAGGATGATGTTTAACTCTTTGTACCTGCTCGCAAAACATATGAGAAGCCTATAACTCTCTCATGTTTGATGATTCCTCTCTGATAATTTTGCCTCCCTTATGTGGTTTTCTGTGATGCTGAGGTTCATCTCCCATGCTTTCACTGCCATTATTTTCCTCCTCCTCATAATCTCTATCCTCTTTATCCATGTCTTTTGAATTTGAAACTTTGAAACCCTACAGAAGGTAATCAAGAAGTGAGTTATGGTGAATAGGGATAAGGGAAGGGGAGAGGAGTTTGTGTGATGTAGGATGAGATATGTATGATGTGAGAGTGAGAAGGAGGGTATTTTTTGGTAGGGACTATTTAGTAAATAGGGGTTTAAGGATTTTGTTTTTGGGATTAGGGTATAGGGGATAGGTGGAGGGATTTGACAATAGAATTTGGGAATAAGGGATAGGTAAACAGGGAGGGGTTTAGACAACCTAGGGTTTGAAAATTTAAATAGAAAACAAACTTGAAAGTCATGAAATGAGAGCTGGGAGGATGATTCAAGGAGTGTACTTACTTGCTCAGAGGCTCTAGGTAGCAAAAGAGTGATTTAGATGGGTGATAGGGTTGCCTTGGTGTTTGCTGGCCCTATGCGTAGCGCCTTGTACAAGTGCGCAGCGCTATGCAAAAATGCACTGGCACATAGGCTCTATGTGTAGTGCTCTATCTATATGTGCAACGCTCCCCACTCTATGCGCATCACCTTTGATTTTTGCTCTCTGCGCAGTGCTCCCTACTCTATGTGCAACGCCTTCACAATCTGCCCTATGCGCAGTGCTCCTTGCTCTATGCGCAACGCCTCCACTTTGCTCAGCCTCCAATTTGCTTCAACTCCCTTCTCTCCTTCAACTCTCTTCTTTCACTTTGTCAAATGAGTATAATGAATTTTGAAAAAGGATTTTGAAACCTTATATAGAGGGTGAATTTGATTTTTCCTTTAAAAAACCCACTTTATAATGGTTTTTGGAACTTTTACTTTGTCTTCAAATCTTTGTTTAATGATTTTCTTTATTTGTCTCTTTTTAGGTGGATGATGCTTTGATTGAACTGATTTCTTCAATGGCTTCATTTTCTTGTAGCAAGGAGAAATGCTTGGGCAGCTTTGGGAACATTTATTACATGAAATGACTTGAATTACATCAATATATATATATATATATATATATATATATATATATATATATATATATATATATATATATGAATCAACTAAAATACTCAGTTTTCATCTCAAAAACATGTTTTTGAGATGAAAATTACATCAGCGAAATAATATCTGTGTACAATACCCATGCCTTACTACCAATCAGTCTTTGTTTATTGGTCTTCCTCATACGTTTGTTGCCCTTTATACACTTGAAACTATGCTTTTGACCTTGGAAATGAACCCTAAGACCTAATGGAAACATGACTGCCTTGACCCCAAGGATAACATAATTGAAATCATAACTAAATGCAGCATGGAGATGGGTCAGCAAATGTACCTCATGAGGGAAACTTTGGTTTTATGAGAAGAAGACAATCATCAGTTGACCATTTTGGCATGACCTAGTGGAATGATAAAAAATTCAGTATGAGACACCTAAAATGAAAATGCAAAGAGCAGATTTGATCCCTGATGGAAGTATGCATATACTGACACTAACATTGGCCTTATTAGGGATGGCAGCTCCTTGGAGGTGTCAAGAACACGATAGACCAATTGCCTAGCTGATTGGGCCAATATGGTCAAACAAATGAAAGACTGAAAACTTTTTTGAAATTTTTGAAAAATGACTTGATACAAACTAAAAACTGACTCACAACTTACTCTAGGCTGAATCAAAAACCAACTAAACACAGCACAAAGCATTTAAGCTTCATAGCCTTCACTTCGGGCCACAAGCTCAAATTACATTGTACTTCAAATCTTGCAGGGAAAGCAAACTGGTATATACAATGACAGTGAAACAACTTCAGTAAGCTGCATCTGAAATAATAGTGTTTCAGGAGCCTACCATTCACTGGTCCTCCTAAGCGTTCTTGACCATCCATTTCCTTTAATAAAAATGAATTCTATCCTCGATAGGTTGAGATTTTATAATGTCCTTTCCGCAGATTGTCAAAATTACCATGTTTCCTGTTTTCTTCATTTTGTGCATCCCATTGCAGCACTACATCAGCTAAAACTTTTCTGCCTTGGTTTTGCGGTCATAAATTTTCTTTATCTTCTCTTGTAGTCGGAAAGTATTTTAAGAAACCTCTTCCCTTGTTTGTTGAAGGTGAATCATTTGATTGATCCAACGCTGAATATTATCTTCTTCACTACCGGCTTCTTGAAATAATCTAATGACTGGGACTGCAAGGGATGTAGGAAACACTGTTTCATTACCATAAACCAATTCAAAAGGTGACATACCTATTTATTTCTTACTGCTCATCTTTCAGCCCACAAAGCATTAACAAGCTTTCGATCCGAATTCTTTTTGTTTGCCTCCAATATCTTCTTAATAATGTTCACTAAGGATTTATTTGAAGACTCATCTAGTCCATTGCCCTACAGATAGTATGTCGTGGAATGACCCAGTGTGATGTTGTATTTGTTGCAAAACTCAACCATTTTCTTCGACTTAAATGTTGTTGCATTATATGTAATAATCTTGTGAGGGCAACCAAAACGAGACAAGATATTGGACTCTAAAAATTGAATAATTATTGTGTCCGCAGCTTGCCTAGTCGGAATGGCTTCGATCCATTTGGTGAAGTAATCGATAGCTGTCAAAATCCATGTGTGCTATGCTGATAATGTAGGATGAATTTCTCCTATGAAATCAAGCCCCCACTGCTGGAATGATGCATTAACTACATATGGTTTCAAAGAAGAGGAAGCAACTTCCTTTTTCCCTGAAAAACTTGACATTCATGGTAGCTCATGACTATTTTATATAAATCTGAAAACAAAGATGGCCAATAATACCTCGCTCTCAAAATTTTGTTAGCTGTTGTTTTCAAAAACAAGTGACCCCCACAATCTCCTCTATGAAAATAATTCATTACCTGCTAAACTTCATTTTCAACCAAAAAATTAAGAAGAACCCCTCTCGGATCTTTCCAATAGAGGGCACTGTATAAAATGCAGAACTTTGCAGACTTCAGTTTTGGTGATCTACCTTTACTTTCTAACATTCCAGGAGGAGGAGAAAGATGTTGAAGAACATATACTATATTGGAATACCAAGGTGAGTTGAGAAACATCTTTGATACCTGAATGAGTGTGCCATAATCTTCGTCATCTGACATTGCTGCAATAACATTTATGTCTAGAGCATGAAGATTTGACTCAACCATGAGTTCTACCAAGCCTTGACCTTTGATTAGTTTTGTGGGCTTGATCTCAAGATCATACTCTAACATTGTTGCTATCCACTTACCTTTTCTTCCTTCGAGATCAGTTTGCATGAGGACATCTTTGATAGCCGCATTGGGAACATATGCTATGGTATGTGAATGCAGAATGTAAACTCGAAAATCCTTCAATTCCTTTATAAGAGCCAAAGCTTGTTTCTCAATGATGTTATAGTGTAGAGAGGCATCTCTGGTAGTCCAACTGAAAAATGCAATGGGCTGCTCCACTTGATCCTTCTTTTGCATCAACACTGCAGCCAAAGTGTGCTCAGATGCAAATGAAAATATAATAAAATCATGAGTATAATCGGGACTGATCAAAACGAGGACTGTGGTCAAAGAAAGCTTTACCAAGTTGAAAGATTTCATGGCATCCTTGGTCCATTTCACAATGTTGTCCTTCTTCAACATATTAGTTAACTCACGCAAATGCTCAGCCAAATCTAGTATAAATATGCATAAGAAATTCATCTTACCATTGAAGGCTTGGATCTCCTTTTTGTTGTGCAGAAATTCTATTTGCTTAATTGCCTCCACCCTAGAAGGATCAATGCGAATACCATCTTTGGAAATTATATGACCGAGGAGCTTACTTTCCTCCATGGCAAAAATACTCTTCTTTGGATTTAAAGAAATCCCGAACTCCCTGCATTTTTGAAAAACAATCCTCAGGTGGTGTAAATGCTCATCATCAGAACTAGAAAATATTGTCAAGTCATCTAAGTAAACCACTAAGAAAACATCCTTCTCGTTAGCGAAAGCTATATCCATGGCCCGCTGAAAAGTGGCCCCATCATTCTTCATCCCAAATGGCATTTTGGCATACTGAAAAGTCCCCCATGGTGTTGTGAAGGCAGTTTTGTCTTGGTCTTTTTCATGCACCAAAATCTGATTGTAACTCGAGTAGCCATCTAGTAGTGACATCCGTGATGCTCCAACTACTCTTTGCAGAATATGGTCCATCTTAGGAAGAGGATAATTATCTTTTAGGGATACTTTATTTAGGTTCCAGAAATCAATACACAACCTTATCTCTCCAGTATTTTTTCGTATCGGGACCAAATTTGAAACCCAATCAGAGAATCTAATTGGAACAATGATACCAAATTTAAACAATCTATTTACCTCTTTCTCGATAGATGGCAGCAGCTTTGGGTTGATCCTCCTCAACTTTTGTCTAAAGTGTTTTTGATCTGGCTTGATAGTAATGGTATGCTAAATTATTCATTTGTCGTACCCTTTCAAATCTGATTAATCCCACGCAAAAACATCAGAAAATTCAGAAAGAAACTTAACATACTTAGCCTTTGACTTGAGAGATAATGTTTTGATAACGTAACAAGCTTGGGTTGGTCTGCTGTCCAAATGTTTACATCTTCAAATCCTTTGTCAGTAGGAACCAAGGTTAGCTTTCTTGCCACATCATCTTGATCAAACAACTCCTCTAAAGGTATAAGACCTCTAGGAATAACATTATCCTTCAGCTGTAAAACATCCATCTGATTTACCTCAATGTCGTGTTCATCAATGAAAGAATTCTTAAACTTCCCTTCATTCTGCAAAAAGGAATTAATTTCATTCTCATCCCAGAAAACCTGCCAATATCTCAAATTATCAGGATCAATACACCTACGTTTGACATGAATTTCAAATTTATTACTAGAATTATTGGAATTTTCAGATTGCTCATTGCTGTAGCAAGTGAATCAGCAATGATGTTTTGACTTCTTGGCACCACTGTCAATGTGTATTCTGGAAACATCTTCAAGATATCTAGGACTGCGTTCCTATAAGCTCTCATCCGCGGATGCTTCGCTTGATATTCTACTTTGAATTGTTTAATCACTAGCTCTAAATCACCATAAATAGAAATCCTTTTCGCACCCAACTTCTTCAAAATCTTTAGACCTATAATCAATGCCTAATACTTGCTTCATTGTTAGAGCAATCGAAAGCAAATTTATAGGAACACACTCTAACATTACTTGGGACTTTGTCTGGCTAAAAAATAGGACTTTGAATCCAAATTCCAATACCTGCACCATCTTTACCCAAAGCACCATCGAAGTCCATGCTCTAAAGGTCGTCTTCATCTTCTAGATGTTGGAATTTTACTTTTGTTTCAATCTTACCTTTGTTGGTTGCTTCATTTTTCGGTTCTTCACTGACTTTCTACTCCTGTGGAGGCTTCTCAGAAGGAATTTCCACCTTTTTCTTTTCTTGATTAAGAATAGCTCTAAAACCTTCGGAAATTTCTGGTATATCATCTACTTCTATGAGCTGAATATCTACATCATTCAATCCACTATCAATGTACAAAACAAAAGACTCTAAATCTATATGTACAACATTTATGAGATGATTTATGGGTTTCTCTTTACTGGTGATCATATATTTCAGCTTCTTTTCTTGGTACAACTTCCTCAATTGACTGAAAACAGGGATTGTAGCATAAGAGAAGTCAAGTTGTAAAGTGCCTTTGAGTTTGGCTCCCCGCGATCTAGACAACATCATACCAAATCAAGGTGGTATATCAGCTACTACCACGTCCATCAAAACATTCTTGGTTGGGATTTGATCTAAGGAAACCACCAAATTTTTGATGAGACCAATGCAGCGAACTCTATCAGAATCAAATGAATACAAATCATGATATTTTCGGGTGATATCTAGGCCTAGCTTTTCCATGATAGCCTTGGGCATAAAATTGTGGGAAGCTCTGGAATCAAGCATAGAATTATGAAGAATATACTCATGCAGTCTAAGACTCAAATAAAAGGGAGGGACCTCGCTATCTTCTAGCTGACCTTCTATAGCTAGACCAAAAATAAGTTCAGGATGATCATCCTCAACATTCACCATGTCCAACAAAGGATCAATTTGAAGTACTCTAGACGCATGGTGTTTGTAATGGCTATTCTTAACAAGCTCAGTCAAAGGAATGGGCACTTTCAATTTAGAAATTTCACTTTCTAAATTACAAGATGTGACTTTTTCTACCTCCTTGACACCGATGTCCCTCTTATCTGTTTGCTCCCTCGTTTCACTATCCTTTTTCTGATTGCCTTTCTCTTTTGTAGTTGTACTTGTTGATGGCTGATTTACCTTGCTAGGATTCTGATCGGCATGCTCCTTCCTTTTTTTTATTGTTTGAGAGATCATTCTTTGACTGAACATCCTTCCTCTTCTGAATAGGACTGAACGATACATCTATGCTCCTCAAATAATATTGTTTCTATTGTGCACTCAAAGCATTCATGTAACCACATTGATAATCATTAGATTTGGCCTCCAACACAACATCATTTGCTAAGATGTAGTCCTCATCCTTTAGAATGTTGAAATTTTCTGCATACTCTTCATCTTCAGTCAGAAATATAGGCATACCATCTGTAGTGAAGAAGTGATTTGTTTCAATTACCGGATCTTCCTCCTCTTCTTCTTCCACTCCTTGAACATAATTTTGCTGTAACGGGGTTCTAATCTGCTGTTGTT
This sequence comes from Pinus tabuliformis, assembly GCA_031772625.1. NCBI lineage: Eukaryota > Viridiplantae > Streptophyta > Pinopsida > Pinales > Pinaceae > Pinus > Pinus tabuliformis. The sequence continues at coordinate 731,948,485 of CM062815.1, forward strand.
GTTGCACTGGTTGTTCCTGTGCTTTTTTCTCTCTTTGCTTGATTCAAAATTGGGGCTGCTGCTACCCTCTAAAGTTTGGGTTCCAGGTTTGCAGTTCAGGTCTGTCTGTGATGGAAAACTAGTCAACCATCCTTTCCATTGTTCGAATCAATGTATCCATTTTTACATCTAAATTAGATGCTTCTTCTTTCACGGTCGCTCTTTTCTTTGATCTCATTCTTGCTCTTTTGGCCAACAAGTTCGCTTCTATGCTCACAACATTCTTTTGCATGTCTTCTAGAGTTGTAGGATCACATTCACGTAACTGATATTCCATATCGGCATCAAATCCATCTAGAAACTTAAGCAAAGCCAATCCCTCTGGTGGTTTGATATTTGAAGGGATAGCATTGTATACTGCATTAAATCTCACACAATAGCCTTGCACACTCTCGCAAACATTTCTTTTGATGTTCTCATATTCAGACAAAATCTAAAGGGGATTTTTCTTCACCTCCCACCAATCTAGAAACTGCCTCTGGAGGACAGTTAGAGTAATGATAGAAGCTACAAGTAGGGCTCTAAATCATTTCCAAACTTCTCCTCCAAAACTTTGTACAAATAGACTCATCATCACATCTTCAGTTTCAAATTCATGGAGGTCAAAGAAATCATTCATCTTGTCTACGTGTTGTTGAGCTCTAATAATTTGAGTGTCGTTGAATAAAGGTATTTTGGTTTGATAATGAGGGGGCATGGCACCAGGATTTTGAGGAAAAACAAGGGGTGTATATCGGGAAACCATAACTGGAAGTGGGGGAGGTGGTGGATTTGAATCAAGGATTGGGATATTCGGTAAACAAAGGGGGATTAACGATAGCTTGAGTGGTGTGAACAATTTGTGAAGAAGAAGGTGGAGGATGAGAGATAGTTTGAGTGGTAGTAGATGCAATGGAAGTATTTTGAAAATCGAAAGATGGCCTATGAATCTTATTTTGCACCCAAGTGTTTAAGTTTGAAGAGAGGTTTTGCAAATGATCAAGAGTATGAATAAGCTGTGACCTTGATTTATTGTGTGAAAACAATTCTTCAACGGGGTTATAAAGAGATATAGAGGAATCAACAACTGTCTGATCAATCCAACTTAAATATTTACTACGAATTAAACTCTACTCAAAATTAATATCAAACTCAATGTCTTGAAAAGTGTCTAACCTTACCGGGAGTGAATTAACTCAAGGAATGAAATCCTCACTTGATTGTTCTCCAGCTAAACTAGATTTCTCTGTAGCTTTCTTATATTTTCGCCCAATTTTATGAGGATCACTGACAATGGTTGAAAGATTCAGATCTGGATTGGATCTGGTGTACTTTCGGGAAGCCATTATGTCTCATTTTGAAAATTAAGATATTGCTTTACAACCTTCCAATTCAGCCTATGATTAAATTCTAAAACTCATCATTCACAAGCTTAAGAATTCAAATAAAACATATTACTGGGGTGATTAATTTCTGATCTTTCATCCTCGATATGGTCGCCACTATGTTATCACCTAGATTGAACCTCAGGTTGAAGGAAGGCAATGCCAGGGTAACCACAAACCACGCTTAGCCAAGTAGCTAGCCCTACTAGGCCAGGAGAGGGCTCTCTCCATAAGGATCTTAGCCAAATTGACTGGATCTAGAAACTAATATTAGGATAGGTATAGTAGCACAAGGTTTGATTTGGTTTTGAAGGGTTTTGCTGGATCAAGAGGAGCCAAACAATTAGGGCAAGGAAATTAGGTCAAAACTGCAGGGTGTTCGATGGGGCAAGGTAGGAAAAATGATTAGAACCTTAGGGTTTGATGGATGAGGTGAAAAGATAGGTGAGGAGCTAGGAATAGCATGTAAACCTCATGGATTTTTCCTAAATTGAATAAAACATAGACTGTGAAATGTCTACCCAAAACATAGCACAAAAGTTATGGATTCTGCCTTTCAGACTTGTATACATTCACATAAAGAGTATGAAATGATGAAATGGAGTCAAAAATACATTTTAACACATGAAAACATAATAAAAACTAAACTGACCATCATACCACATGGATCCCAAAGAAATAACTGCAATTTTTCATTAATCTCCTGCTATAACTGGTACAAAATGATGTCTATCAAAGCCTAAGCATCCCACTAAGTCCAACCCTTTACAATGAGAAAGAAAAAGAAGATATAGACATTAATTCAACCTCCTCCCATCCTTAGGGGTCGAATCCCTAAGATGAGGAACTAATCCATCAAAAGCTGAACAAGAAACTAGAATCTAGGCAACCTAACAACTTGCCTCTAAAAGGGAGGACACTGATTCATTTGTCCTCAAGATAACTTTTGATCTAATGAATCTACCCTCCAATAATAATATCCATCCTATTTACATGCCTAGTCACAATTTACATCAGTAAAACATCATCCATGAGAGAAAAAGAAAAATTACATTCATGTCACAATGAAGTGAAAATTCAGCACAAAATTGTCCTATGCGCAGCGCTCAAACTCTATGCGCAACACTTTTTACAGGGCTGGTTTGGAGGTCTTCTCGGTGTCGAAATTGAGCTCATGATAGCTCATTGGAAAGCCTGTCCTATCTATTTTCAAAATATGCCCTTAGTGTCCCATTTGGAGTTGATTTGACCTCTAAAACATTGATTCTCCCAATACTTATTCTGTGTGCGGCGCCATCGGCAGAAAGGTCAATTTTGGGTGTTTTTTGACCTTTTGGTTGAACAGTTTTTCTCCAAAAGATTAGAATATGCATAGGGTGCATATACACATCATTGTGAATCCACAAATTCTGACCATTTCCTCTTTGGATGCCCCTAGGAAAAGCACAATGCCACTGAGCCAATTTTTCTGAGTCAAAGATTGCAAAATTCTTCAAAAAGGAAAAAGTTATCAAAACTTACTCAAAATTTGTGGAGAACACCCCTATCAAGTTTCTGGGTTAGCCAAGGAATCTTTAGCAAGCAACCTAAGCCTATCACCCTCCTTTTTGCCTTTGAGTGCTTGTTTTAGCCTTGTCTTCATTTACTTGACTCTTATGTTACAAATCTTGTTCTGAGTCCTGTAATGACGAGCCATGTGCCTAATTATTTGATTGTCCCTGTTGGCCCTTTGTAGCATCTTCTCCAAATGCAAATTTACCCTGTCAATCCATGTTCTCTATCCTCCTCAATCTTCTTTTCAAGCCTTTGTTTTGTAGTCAAGGTGGCTGGGGTTTCTTCCTCTTGCATTTCTGATTTGCCTTTGTCATGTTGCCTCTTTTCTTTGAGAAGTTCCAGCTCCATGAGGACTTGTTTGTCACTTAGCTGCTTGTTCTCTTGCTCAAGGTATGAAATGACATACTTAGCTCTCGCCAAGTTTTCCATCAGTGCTTGGATCTGTGCATATTTTTCCCTTATGGTTATATTTTCATTTGTTGCCTCATTTTGGGCCTCCAAGTCGACTATCTTAATGCCATGATGAATGTGTGTCTGTTCTGGTTCATCATCTTCCATCAAATAAAATTCCCTTTCCTCTTCATCATTGAGGCTTTCCTCCAGCATCTTTTCTTTCCCTTTATGCACCTGTTGCACTTGTTGTACCTGTTGTGTTAATGAAGAAGGCAAAGCCCCTTCCACAGTTTGTGAAGCAAGCATTTCCTATGAGCTGATGAAGAAGGCAAGGCCCCTTCCACATCAAGTGGAGTAAAAACTTGCCTATCCACTGCAAACATCATTCTAGCCCCTCTCTGATATGTTTTGTAGGTTTCTGGCTTCTCAACAACTTTAGTCTCTTTAGCCTTCTTACTTTTCTTTACTTTGGCACTGTTGGAAGGCCTTTTTGCTTCTTGAGGCACCAGTGGAGGAATCTGAGGACCATTGAAGATGCCATTGGAAATAGATGTATCCCAGGAGATGTTGAGGATGTTGAGATGATGTAGCACAATCATCTTAATCAAGGAATAGTGATAGATACTATTAATCTGCTAGGGGTATGACTTTTTCTATACAATGTAAGCCATCTTCTCAATGTTCCTGAATAAGAAATATGGGATGTTCATCATTTTCACTCTTGTGAAGTGCATAAGAAGCCTAATATGATAGGTGTACAATCTGGAAAATCTTCCCTCACATGTAAAATACTTCATAATGATCCTCATCATAGGGGCATACTTTTCGTCAAGGAACCTAAAAGGAAAGGTCCTCTTCTTTTCATTCATGTACCTGGGTTTAATGTATGGCTCATAGTAGTGCTCATCCAAATCTTGTGCTTTATACCATTTTTTCCCCACATTCGGAATCCTTGTAGCATCAACAATGATGGAGGATGAAATTGTAAATGTCACCCCGGCAAGAGTTACCTTGTTATCACGGAGATTGGCTACAAAACGCTTGGTCAGCCCAGGATGATGTTGAACTCTTTGTACCTGCTCACAAAATTCATAACACCCTAGATGCCTGAAACAAGAGACAGTCATATGAGAAGCCTATAACTCTCTCATGTTTGATGGTTCCTCTATGATAATTCTACCTCACTTTTGTGGTTTTCTTTGAAGTTGAAGTTCATCTCCCATGCTTTCACTACCACTGTTTTCCTCTTCGTCATAATCTCTATCCTCTTTATCCATGTCTTTTGAATTTGAAACTTTGAAACCCTAGAGAAGGTAATCAAGAAGTGAGTTATGGTGAATAGGTATAAGGGAAGGAGAGAGGATTTTGTGCGATGTAGGATGAGATATGTATGATGTGAGAGTGAGAAGGAGGGTATTTTTGGTAGGGACTGTCTAGTAAATAGGGGTTTAAGGATTTTTTTTTGGGGATTAGGGTATAGGGGATAGGTGTAGGGATTTTGTTTGGGGGATTAGGGTATAGGGGATAGGTGGATGAATTTGACAACACAATGTGGGAATAAGGGATAAGGTAAATAGGGAGGGTTTTTAGACAACCTAGGGTTTGAAAATTTAAATAGAAAATAAACTTCAAAATCGTGAAATGAGTGTCAAGAGGATGATTCAAGGAATTACTTACTTGCTCAGAGGCTCTAGGTAGAAAAAGACCAATTTAGAGTGATTTAGATGGTTGTTAGGGTAGTCTTGGTGTTTATTGGCCCCATGTGTAATGCCTTGTACAGGTGCGCAACGCTCTGGTTGTATGCACAGCGCTGTGCAAAAATGCATTAGCACACAAGCTCTATGCGTAGCACTGTGTCTCTATGCGCAATGCTCCTTGCTCTATGCGCAGCGCTGTGTCTATATGTGCAACACTCCCTGCTCTATGTGCAGCACCTCCAATTTTTTCCCTTTATGCAACGCTCTCTGCTCTATGCGCAACACCTCCACAATCTGCCTTGTGCGTAGCACTCCCTGCTCTATGCACAACACCTCCACTTTGATCAACCACCAATTTGCTTCAACTCCCTTCTTTTATGTTACACAAATGAAAAATTCTTGGATGATACAAATGACAAGACCTCCTTTCTATATATAGGAGACTAAGGGTTCACAATATAGTCAAACATAACAATAATAATGCAAGGGCATAACAATAACAATCGTGGGCTTCTATGGAGCACAATAATAAAAATATGGGGACAACATGGGCACACCAATAACAATAAGGGGCTACAATGACAATAATAATAAGGGAATACACTAGTATTATAGGGGCCTAACATGCCCCTCTCCTTCATAAAGGTGTTGTCCTCAATGCCTGATTAGTTCTAGATTCTTCTATATAAAATTTTTATCCTCCCATGTGAATCCTTTAGTGGGTAAGTTCTTCCACTTGATGAGATACTCTGAAATTGATCGATTTTGTAGTTGTCGAGTTCTTGTTTTTGTGATTGCTTTAGGTTCCAATATGATTTTTCCTTCCTCGTCAAGTTCTGGGAATATTGTTTGAACTGGGAGCTTGTCATCTATAACCTTCTTTAAGCATGAAACATGGAAAACTAGGTGCACTTGGGAAGCTGTAGGAAGCTCTAATTTGTATGCCATATTACCAATCTTTTGCAACACCTTGTACAGACCATAATACTTTGGTGATCATTTATTATCCTTCTTAGCTTGCTTGAGGGACATTTGTTTGTATGGTTGTAGCCGTAGAAATACCCAGTCATCTACATCAAAACTTATTTCGCTATGATGTTGATATGCTTGTTATTTCATTCTTTTCTATGCCAAAGTGAGATTATCCTTTAAGAGTTGGAGAACTTGTTACTGATTCTCGATGTGATCTTCCACTTCTTGAACCTTAGAATTTTCTCTTAAATATGATGTGATGGATGTGGATGATATCCATAAAGTACCATAAATGGGGTCATTTTTGGTGCATTATGGAAGGAAGTGTTATACCGCCATGTTGGAAATAATACTGAGAGGGGGGGGGGTGAATCAGTATTATCAAGTCAATTATTTTCTTTTTCAAACCCAGATCATATACGCTACTTCAGTTAGTGAAAACCGCGTATATACGCAAATATAGATAAGGAAACCCGCGTATACAATGCAGACTTATAATTTAATTTATGTTACAGATGTTGATCATTAATCTATGTATCAGAATCAAATAAACAGTAGCCAGAAATAATGAAACAGAACAGAAGACAATCACACACAAGAACACAAGATATAAGGTGGAAACCCAATGTGGGTGAAAACCACCTGCTGCAATTCGTCTCTATCTTCCTTTATTTAGAAACTTATTTTTACGATGTTTCTGTACTGGTGCAGTCCTTTACCAGTACGCAGGCTGCTACCTGCAGAGAGCTACAACCCTCTCTCGTTCTCCAGCTTTTCCTGGAAGGGAGCTACAACCCCCTTAGCTCTTGTACTAGCTGGGATACTAGTACGCAGGCTACTACCTGCAGAAGGCTACAACCTTCTCTTTGCTTCCAGGGACCACGTTTCATAAATTTTCAGACTGGATCCATGAACATTAATCAATCATCAAAAATTTCTATATCAAAAAATCTCCTTTTTCACCAATTAACACTGAATCAAATAGACACTTCTCTGACAGCTATACCCAGAACACAGTAACAGTAAACACACGCCAAATTCTGAACCCAGAACACTACAGCAATAAACAGAAGCAGCTAGAACACAATTTAAGAGACATACGCTACTTTAATAACCAGAAACCTACGTGCATACACTTCTGTGTTTGGACCAACCTGCGTATACGCTGTTTTTAGTCACAGAACCAGTGTGTATACGCGCCTTCGCTTCACTGAACCTGTGTACAGATCTATAAAGGATAATTCACTCTTCTAAACATTCAGACATTAGTTAACCCATATTACCAAATTTATAGATCAAGCATGCGCCATATATAACAGATCAAAATCATTCAAAGATACTATTATTCAAGCCTTAAGATTTTGACCCTTCAATAGAACTTATCCTTCTCCTTGTGCTCAAGTTCCTCCTTCGTTCAGATCCAAATCTGCACCATAACCCAATCCCCAGTATTCCAGATCTAGCACTTTATCAGATATTCAATTAATTCAGATTATTCTTTGCCAAATGATCTCCTTCCTCTTTTATAGTCTTAGGCCTTTCACAATACCACGGTCCTAAACCATATCAAATCAGTACCATGGACTCAATACTTGGGATCTACACTTCTGACGAGATACCATGGCCCAAAAACCATAGGTCCAAATACCAAGGACTAAATACCACGGACCAAAAATAAGTTCTCCCACATGTACGCGCTTTTTCTTGCGTGAAAGTGCGTGTATACGCATACGTGACTTCGGAACGTCTAACCGGCGTGTATACGCGGCTTCGTCAAGGTGAATCTATGTATATATCTTTTTCTTCTTTCTAAGTGCCTGAACTGTGATCTGTCACCAGAGTGAGTTGCCATCAAGGACAACACATGTGCCATAGCGCCAAACCTATGCCATAATGCCAACAATCTCCCCCTTTGGACTTGATGGCAACCCCAAGATCCTCAAAGCCATTCTCCCCCTTTGTCATCAAGGGCAAAGGGTTGTGCTCCCCCTGAGTACATGCTGAAATCTCTGCTCTGCTGTGCTGACCAAGCTCCCCCTGACTTGTAGGCAAGATCTACAAAAAGATGTTCTTCAAGAAGAACCATGACTTATACATCATAAAAGACCTTCCTATCACCAACAGACTCTATACATACATCCATCACCCAACCAAGTGGGGATACACCAGAAATTTACATAAGACAACCAAGTACATTACATCATTCATCCCAGGCATAGTGGGGAAACCAAAATAGGCCGTTACATGACCTTGACAATAAACTATATACATGACATAGAGACGAAATAGAAAGACTTATGAAAGTCACTAATAACTGATATCAACAGCATCTGTCAATCACTCTATAGATCAACAACCATGTTTTCCTTCTGTTCTCCTTCTGCAGCTGAACCACCTGAACCCAAAACAGCTTGTGTACTCGAACCAAGAGCTTATAATGTAATGCCAACAATGCATTATCAGAAGTTTATATGCTCCCCTTGAACCTGTGCCAGATGGTCTCTGTCAGACCCATATCAGACTCTATTCAACCAGAGTTTGTCCCCACTGATTTCTTTCAAACTACCATATACGTGATTGTCTCTACATAAACTGGTGTATGTATGCAGAGCCTCCTCAGGCAACTCGCGTACACCCACTTTTCTCTGAAACAAACAAGTTTCAACAGCAAGATGATGCATCAACTACTCCCAGCTTCTGTCTGAGGTATTCAAAAGTTTCCCTAGGCAGTGGTTTGGTGAGAATATCAACAACTTGTTCGTTGGAGGGAACATACTCCAATTTGACCTTTTGTTCCAACACTTGTTCCCGAAGAAAATGATACTTGATCGGTATGTGCTTGGTCTTTGAATGCATGACTGGATTCTTTGAGATGTTGATTGCACTTATATTATCACATAAGATGGAGATAGGTGGTGTACAAGTGATTTGAAAATCATGCAAAGTTTGCATCATCCAAAGAAGTTGAGTGCAACAAGATGCAGCAGCCACATATTCTGCTTCAACTGTAGATAATGCAATTGAGCTTTGTTTCTTTCTGAACCAAGATACTAATCCGGAACCCATAAAGAATGCACCAACACTAGTGCTTTTCTTGTCATCCACGCTTCCAACCCAATCTGCATCTGTATAAGCATGAAGAGTGAGATCTGTATCTCTAGGATACCATAGGCCATAGTTTTGATTTCCTTGAAGATACTTGAAAATTCTCTTTACTGCCTGAAGATGAGTTTCCTTTGGATTTTCCTGAAATATTCCAACCATTCCCACTGCATGCATGATGTCTGGTCGGGTACCTGTTAGATAGAGCAGACTTCCAATCATGGATCTATAAGTTGGTTGATGCACTGCTGCTGATTCATCATTTGCACTGAGGCTGCATCCTGTAACCATAGGGGTACATACTGGTTTCGAATCTTCCATGCCATACTTCTTCAAAATCTACTTGAGGTACTTGGTTTGAGATAAAAAGATACCGCCTTCATTTTGTTGGATTTGTAATCTAAGAAAATATGTTAGTTCTCCAAGCAAGGACATTTCGAATTCTTTCTGCATTACCAAGGAAAAGTTCTGACTCATAGCTTCTTCATTGCTGCCAAAGATGATATCATCAACATACACAACAAGTATTAGAAATTTGTTATTTTCAATTTTTATATAAAGATTGCTATCTGCTGATCCTTTTGAGAAACCTTGTTGATGAAGATATTTGTCCAAACGATAATACCAAGCCCTTGGAGCTTGTTTAAGACCATAGAGAGCCTTCTTAAGTCTGCATACAAGTTTTGGATCATTTCCAAGGATGAATCCATCTGGTTGCTCAATATACACTTCTTCTTCTAAGTCTCCATTCAGAAAAGCTGATTTCACGTCCATTTGAAATACTTTGAACTTCTGAAAGCTTGAGAGAGCAAGGAACATTTAGATGGCCTCAAGTCTAGCAACGGGAGCAAAAGTTTCTTCAAAGTCTATTCCTTCTTGTAGAGTTGAGGCTTCTGTGATCCATAACAAGTTTATGATAGATTTTTCGGTGAAAATCACATGAAAAAACATAGATTTTTATGGTTTCTCATGTGATTTTCGCTGAAAAATCTATCATAAATCTATTCCTTCTTGTTGAGCATACCCTTTACAAACAAGTCTGGCCTTGTTTCTAATAACTTCCCCATTTTCATTCAACTTGTTTTTCAATATCCATTTTGTCCCTATGACATTCTTATCTTTTGGTCTAGGGACCAACTCCCAAGTGTTATTCTTTTCAATCTGCTCAAGTTCTTCATCCATTGCTTTGACCCAACATTCATCTTTGCATGCTTCTTTTACATTTTGTGGTTCAGTGGAGGAGAGCAATGCCAAATAGCTTGAAGCTTCTGCAATTGTTCTTCTTGTTTGTATACCTGCCTCTTTCTGCCCCAAAATTTGAGATTCTGGATGATTCTTCTGAACGTACCTGGATGGAGTCTTATCTTCTATCCTTATCTGTTCTTCTGGTGCCTCATGGGTTTCTTCTTCATCATGAATCTGATTTGATGTTGATGGATAGTCCTCATCAACTTCGAAATCTTCAGATCTTACCTGCCTAGGAGTGTTTTCTTCTTCATCAACCACTACATCAATACTTTCAACAATTTTTCCAAGCCTTTTATTATAACACTTGTAAGCTTTAGTGTGGGGAGAGTAACCAAGGAGAATGCCTTCATCTGCTCTAGGTTCAAACTTGCCAAGATGTTCATCAGTATTTTTGATATAGCATTTTCTTCCAAAAATTTTGAAATATTTTACCGAAGGAGTCTCACCATACCAGAGCTCATGAGGAGTTTGAGTGCTGTTCACCCGGACATTTGTTTTGTTGAGAATAACAACTCCAGCAAATGCAGCTTCACCCCAGAAAGTTATGGGAGTTTCAGAATCATCAAGCATAACACGAGCCATTTTTTGAACCATTCTGTTCATCCTTTCCACTACTCCATTTTACTGAGGAGTCCTGGCTGTAGAGAATTCCCTTCTTATTCCATGTTCTTCACAAAAATCGAAAAATTCATTCGAGGTAAATTCTCCTCGATCAGACCTGAGGCATTTGATTCTATGATCTGATTCGTTCTCCACCAAGGCTTTGAATGATTTTAACTTTTCAAAGGCTTCATCTTTGTGCTTCATAAGTCCTATCCAAAACATCCTGGAAAAGTCATCAGTGAATAATATAAAGTATTCTTCTCCTCGAGGTGACCTTTTCCTAGATGGACCACATACATCAGTATGGACAAGTTCAAGTGGCCTGCTGGATGATCCTTCCTTCTCAGGGAAGTTAGTTCTGGTTTGCTTACCAAACTGACATGATTTGCATATTGTATTGGCAGGAATTCTGATGTCTGGAAGACCACAAACTGCCCGGTATTTGCATGCTTTCCTTATCTGTGAGAAGCTGAGATGCCCCAATCTTCTGTGCCATAGCCAGTGTTCATCATTCTTGCTTAGATAGCATTGATGTTGTCCTTCTTTGAATATGTATAAATTATTTGGAGTTCTTATGCCTTTGATCATTGTTTTTCCTGTATCAAGATCACGAACACTACATCCATTTGATTGAAATATTACCTCAGTTCCTTGGTCACACATCTGACTGACACTCAATAGATTATGCTTTAAGCCATCAACATACATGACATTTCCAGATTTGACCCTTTCCTTTAATTGAACAGAACCTTTACCTTTTATGAGTGCAGGGGTGTCATTTCCAAAAGAGACCTTCTTCTCCTTCTCTAAGGCACTATATGACTGAAGTTTATTTTTATCACCTGTCATATGTTTCGAACATCCACTATCGATATACCATTGATTTTCTTGCCCTTCCGCATATAAAGCTATACCACATCTCTCTGGTTGTGGTTCCTTCATTCTCCATGTTTTGGCACTTGAGGCTTGCTCCTTCTGAGTTGTCTGCCGAAACCTGCTCCTGCATTCAGAATCTTCATGACTGAAATTGTTACAGATAGAACATTCTATTTCATTTTCAAGAGCAGAAAAGTTATTGTAGGTTCTTTTCATGATCCCAGTCATACTCCTCTGTTTTTGAGCTTCTCTAGTCATTATTGTCTTATAGGCAACACATTGAGCTGATTTGTGACCAAAGTTATGACAAGAGAAACATTGGCCATTGAGGAAACTCCTGTGATTATCAAATCTACCAGCCAAATGATTGTAGTTTCTATTGACATCCATTCTTGAGGAAAATTGAGAAGATTTTACCTGTGGCTAGTTGTAGCTTCTGTTTGTCCTTAAAGTAGATTGCCCCCGATTTACCTGGTAGTCTTTGTTCATTCTTGAGGTAAATTGTCCCTGATTTACCTGGTGATTTCCATTGGGTCTTTGTTCACTTCTCCTTGCTGCATCAAGATAACTTTTGGAGGTAGATGGTTTCTACGCTTGAGTTGTTTCTTCATTATATCCCAGAATGTCTTGATTAGTGGAGAACACTACACTTTGATAATCTCATCTAACGTTTCAGATCCTTTAACAAATCTAAGATTAAGAGCTTTAGTTTTCTCAATCTCTTTTCTAAGTCCCACAATTTCACATTCTAACTTTTCATGATGTTTTTCTTTCTCAGCCAGTTGAGATTGCAGAGTATCAATAATCATATTTTTCTCTTCTAAACAAATTTTGAGTTTAGAAATCTCTTCATAAAGACCTTCTTCATCTATATCATCCATGAAATCATCATTTTCAAAAGCCATTAAAAGTCTATAATTATTACCGTGTTCATCTTCATCACTATTTGAAAGTCCATCACTGTCTTCATGAGTGTAATAGCTTTTCTTATTTATATTTTGTTTCTTGTTCCATCTAACAGGTTCCTTACCTTTGTCAAGCTTATCTTTATGAGGACACTTGGCAGCATAGCGACCGACTCTTCCACAAGCAAAGCATTTGAAAGGTAACTTAACTCTGAATCTTCCAGCACCCCGTTGAAGGTTCTTGACAAAATTTGATTCTTCCTCTTGTTTTGACACATGTCCTGACTCATAGTAATCTCCTTTGCCTGAAGCCTTGAAAGCAGCTTCTCTCCTGTATAATGGTCCTTCTTTCCTCATTTCATAAGCAGTTAGAATTCCGTGTAGCTATGACATTGTGAGGTTCTGTAGATTCTATTTTTCTTCTATTGCAAAAAATTTTGATTCAAACTTAGAGGACAAAGGTCTTAGAACTTTTTCAACCACAACAGCCTCTTTTATTTCTTCACCCAAGTTTTTCATACAATTAACAATCTCATCTATACGTAGGAAATACTTAGCCACACTTTCATCATTGTACATTCTGAGATTTTCATACTGAATTCTGAGGGTTTGAAGTTTTTCTCGTTTTACCTGTTCATCTCCTTCATAGCTCAGAACGATCTTGTCCCATATTTCTTTTGCGGTTTTATACTGCATAACCTTGACGAATTCTGATTGAGATACACATCCTAATAGAGTATTGACAGCCTTTGTATTTGTTTCATATAGATTCTTACCAGCCAGATGTGTAGGAGTTGCTGAAGGAAAAGTGTACCCTGTATCTATGATATCCCAGACTTCTGTACTAAGAGATTGAAGATAGGCTGTGACTCTTACCTTCCAATAGACGAAGTTGGTCCCATCAAAAATTGGTGGTCTGATCGATGCTTCTCTCTCGTAATTGCTCATGATGATAGATCTTCCTTCAAGCGATCAAGCTTCTTCTAAAGGCCCTGCTCTGATACCAATTGTTGGAAATAATACTGAGAGGGGGGGGGGGTGAATCAGTATTATCAAGTAAATTATTTTCTTTTTCAAACCCAGATCATATACGCTACTTCAGTTAGTGAAAATCGCGTATATACGAAAATACAAATAAGGAAACCCGCGTATACCATGCAGACTTATAATTTAATTTATCTTACAGATGTTGATCATTAATCTGTGTATCAGAATCAAATAAACAGTAACCAGAAACAGTGAAACAGTAGAAGACAATCACACACAAGAACACAAGATATAAGGTGGAAACCCAATGTGGGTGAAAACCACCTGCTGCAATTCGTCTCTATCTTCCTTTATTTAGAAACTTCTTTTTACAATGTTTCTGCACTGGTGCAGTCCTTTACCAGTACACAGGCTGCTACCTGCAGAGAGCTACAACCCTCTCTCATTCTCCAGCTTTTCCTGGAAGGGAGCTACAACCCCCTTAGCTCTTGTACTAGCTGGGATACTAGTACGCAGGCTACTACCTGCAGAAGGCTACAACCTTCTCTTTGCTTCCAGGGACCACGTTTCATAAATTTTCAGACTAGATCCATGAACATTAATCAATCATCAAGAATTTCTGTATCAAACAATCTCCTTTTTCACCAATTAATGCTGAATTGAATAGACACTTCTCTGACAGTTGTACCCAGAACACAGTAATAGTAACCACATACCAAATTCTGAACCCAGAACACTGCAACAATAAACAGAAGAAGCTAGAACATAATTTAAGAGACGTACGCTACTTTAATAACCAGAAACCTGCATGCATACACTTCTGTGTTTGGACCAACCTGCGTATACGTTGTTTTTAGTCACAGAACCAGCGTGTATACGTGCCTTCGCTTCACTGAACCTACGTACAGATCTATAAAGGATAATTCACTCTTCCAAACATTCAGACATTAGTTAACCCAGATTACCAGATTTATAGATCAAGCATGCGACATATGTAACATATCAAAATCATTCAAAGATACTATTATTCAAGCCTTAAGATTTTGACCCTTAAATAGAACTTATCCTTCTCCTCGCGCTCAGGTTCCTCCTTCATTCAGATCCAGATTTGCACCATAACCCAATCCCCAGTATTCCAGATCTAGCACTTTATCAGATATTCAATTAATTCAGATTGTTCTTTGCCAAATGATCTCCTTCCTCTTTTATAGTCTTAGGCCTTTCACAATACCACGGTCCTAAACCATATCAAATCAATACCATGGACTCAATACTTGGGATCAACACTTCTGACGAGATACCATGGCCCAAAAACCATAGGTCCAAATACCAAGGACTAAATACCATGGACCAAAAATAATTTCTCCCACATGTACGCGCTTTTTCTTGCGTGAAGTGCGTGTAAACGCATACGCGACTTCGGAACGTCTAACCGGCGTGTATACGTGGCTTTGTCAAGATGAACCTGCGTATATATATTTTTCTTCTTTCTGAGTGCCTGAACTGTGATCTGTCACCAGAGTGAGTTGCCATCAAGGACAAAACCTGTGCCATAATGCCAACACGCAATTCATCCAAAGGCAACCATTTGACCCATTATGTTTATTTATCAGATACAAAGCTATGAAGATATCCTTCCAAACATTTGTTCACTATCTCAATTTTCCCATCAGATTGAGGATGATACGATAAGCTATGAGCTAACTGAGTACCCAGACAAAAAAAATATTTTGTCCAAAAATTTCCAGTGAAAATGGGATCTCTGTCGCTTACAATAACCTTTGGGTTTCCATGTAGCTTTTGAAGTGTTTGCATAAATGCAGTAGCAACTGTGTTGGCTTTAAAGGGATGAGATAATGCATAAGAGTGTGCATACTTGCTAAGTCTATCAACTACCACCATGATGACACTCTTTCCTTCAGACTTGGGTAAACCTGTGATAAAATTCATTGAAACATCCTCCCAACATTGACTTGGAATGGATAAAGGTTGTAATATATCTGGGGTCTTAATTGTTTCAACTTTATTTTGTTGGCAAACCAAAAATTCTGCGACAAAATTTTTAATATTAGATTTAAGGCCATCCAAAAAAAACTCCTTCTTAACCTTGTGGTAAGTTTTTAGAAATCCTGAGTGCCCTCTTAAGGGAGAGGTGTGCAATTCCATAAGAATATTTTGTTTGATTTGGGAATTCTTACAGAGGTATAAGCGATCTTTGTACCATAACGAATCCTTTTTCCCGTAAATGTATTAGATGTATTGGGGTCTTGTTGTAACTTTTGAATGAGTGCCCACACTTCTTCGTCATTCTTCCATTCATCCCTTGCTTCGTTTATCCAATCTGGTTGGATAATAGAAATGGCGCAAAGCAATGCTTCCACATCCTCATACTTTCTTGAGAGTGCATCTGCAACAACATTTTGCTTCCCTTTTTTGTAGATGATTTCAAAGTCATAACCCAACATCCTTGTGACCCACTTTTGTTGCTCTTTTGAAGATAATATTTTTTCTAAAAGGTATTTAAGACTATCATGATCTGTTTTTACCTTGAAGTGTCTTCCCATTAGGTAAGGTCACCATTTCTTAAGTGCATGTAGTATTTCCAACATTTCCTTCTCATAAATAGCTCTGTGTAAATACTTTCCTTTGATTGGATGACTTTCGAAAGTAATGGGTCTTTGTTCTTTCATTAAAACAACACCAATTCTATTTCTTGAGGCATCACATTCCACAATAAAGGTTTTTGTGAAGCCTGTCATAGCTAAGGCCGGTACTTGGCATATTGCCTCTTTAAGATGTTCAAAGTCTTTTGTTGCTTCTCAAGTCCAATAAAATGCATCTTTCTTCAGTAATGTGGTTAGAGGTACTGATATTCTCCCATAATTCTTAAAAAACTTGCGATAATACCCTATCGACACGAGAAATCCTCACAGATGCTTTATGGATGTGAGGATTTTCCATTCCTTAATGGCTTTAATTTTGCTAGGGTCTACCTTAACACCTTCATGAGACACAATATGACCTAAATATTCCACCTCTTGTACTCCAAAGAAATATTTGGAGGTTTTTTCATATAATTGTTTCTCCTCCAATAGTTTGAGCAATCTATCAACATGTTGAACATGATCCTTCCAAGACTTGTTGTAGATTAGTATATCATCAAAAAATACTAACACAAATTTTCTATGGAAGGGTTTGAAAATGGAATTCATCAAACCTTGAAATGTAGAAGGTGTATTATTAAGGCCAAAAGGCATGACCAAAAATTCTTAATGACCCTCATGAGTTCTAAATGTTGTTTTCAGAATGTATTGAGTCTTCATTCTGATTTTATGATATCCTGAATGAAGGTCCAACTTTGTGAAGTAAATTGCTCCATGAAATTCATCCAATAATTCATCAATGACAAGAATGGGAAATTTATCTTTAATAATGAGCTTGTTGAGCTCCCTATAATCCGAACACATGCGCCATGATCCATCCTTCTTGTGCACCAATACTACTGGAGCAGAGAAAGACCTTTGACTAGGTTGAATTATACCAACCTCTACCATTTTTGCAACCATATGTTCAATTTCACTCTTTTATTTTATCCTTATATTCAATTTTTGGAAGTCCTCAATGTGCTCCACCATTGGACCTTTTTGTTTGAGATTTATCAATTGGATAAGAAAGGTGTTTCTTTTTGTATCCTCATAATGTGTTATCATTTCTTCCTTAAAAAATGCCCAAGTGACAATTTGTTTATGAGAGAAAAGCCATCAGTACCATACAAACTAATTGGGTTCCAAATATAAAGTTGAAATGCGTACCTTTTGTGTGTTTTTCACATTATGGAGATCGAAATATTGCTCCATATGTAGTATCCATGTTACGGGATCCTTGCCATCAAACTTCCTCATATCAATCTTTGGAACATGGTGGGTCTTCAATCCAACATTACAGTCTATGAAATCATGATTGAAATCTCTTTTGTTCTCATCATGAGTTTCCTTTACTACCCTTTTGCCATTAGTAAGCATTTCTTGTAGTAAGTTGGTCAAATATATCTTCAAATATTCCATGTTGCCTTTAAATTTTTCTTCTATACCATCCATCTTAGCTTCCATGCCATCATCTTAGCTTCCACGCCATCCATTTTAGAATCCACACCATTCATCTTAGCTTCCACGCCATCCATCTTAGATTCCACACCATTCATCTTAGCTTCCACGCCATTCTTTAAACCATCCATCTTAGCCTCCACACCTTTCTTTAAACCATCCATCTTAGCTTTTGTTACTTTTTGTGAGAGTGAAATTTGTTTCACTTGGTCTTGTAATTTTGATATATCATGTTGCATTTCTTCCTCTTCTTCATGAGTCATGCTAGATATTTCAGTTTTCTTACTAGTTGTTTCCATTTTATTTCTTTGGGGCATAAATTAACGATAATTATGCTTCATTATGTCCTTTGAATTCCTTCAAACTATTTTTTCAAACCAAACTTATGCAAAATTTTAAAAAGACTACACACCTTGTTTTGTCTTTGTAGGTGATCGATATTGAATCATTTGTATCTCTATAATTGTAGATCTCCAAGGTCTAAAATTTTGGTCCTATGGTGACCTATGAGTCCTCGTTTCAACCCCACAAGTCTGATCAAGATTGGATTCTCCAAGAAAGATTTATTCCAAATCTTTCATGATGGCCTGAGTATAGACTAGTTCAGTAGAGTGAAATTGTACGAAGTTCCACGTGTCACTGTTTCGACCTTCGGAACTCAAACCAACACATAGAAAGCTACATTTTGTACTCTTTCTGTACATTTTTATTAAATTTCAATTTGATTCTCAGAGAGAAACTTATGACGATTTTCCCCAGGTCACCTGTTTGAGATATAATTTGAGAGCCTACAAAAACCCTAACTTCCTTGGATCATATCTCTGAAAATATAGCAAAACAATATTTGAAATTCGTACCTGAGGTTCATCGACATTTCAGCTCAATTGTGTTTTAATTTTAGCTTCTTAAACGTTGTAGCAAAAAGGTTATAGTGAAAATTCCACGATGACCTGTTTGAAGCAACGAAATCCAAAGCTTTGATACCAATTGTTATGCAACCAACTCACAAAATAGAATAAAAGATAGAGAAACGACTTCAAAATTAACCTCTTCGAGGGGAAACCTCCTTTACATTACATAAATGAAAAATTCTTGGATGATACAAATGACAAGACCTCCTTTCTATATATAGGAGTCTAAGGGGTCACAATATAGTTAAAGCCGACATAACAATAATAATGTAAGGGCACAACAATAACAATAGTGGGCTTCTATGGGGCACAATAATAACAATATTGGGACAACATGGGCACAAAAATAACAGTAAGGGGCTACAATGACAATATTAATAAGGGAATACACTAGTATTATAGGGGCCAAACAATTTTGGCCATAGGGCTACTGATTGAAAGGCACGTGCAAGGAATGTAAAATTACATCAATAGAAGACATCAAACTATTCCTCTATTCCTTGGTCACATTAGATGTTTTGTGTGTGTTAATGTTGTCCATAAGGCCAATGATTGAAGGCTTCCCATTTGTTTCAGGAGATCGAATCAGAGAATGGAAAATATGCAAGGTCAACCACACAAGAAAAAGAAGGATCAACAGTTAAAAGTTTGGAGGAGAAAAGAGCAACAAGGAACTCCCTCCAAAAACTAAGGCCAGTTTGGTCTCAGGGAGAGCATATGGCTACATTATGAGTTGCATGCAAATTCTTAATTGTGTAGCCATATGGGAAAGTGTATGTGAAGACAAATATGCATTTTTAGAGATGCAGGTATTTAGGGGGAGTTCATAAGTTTTGAAGTGCATTTTCATTTTAGATATACTTCTCTTTGGTTTTAGTTGGAGCAGCTATATGTTTTGATTTTATTGATGCTAATGTTGATATGGAATCCATATAGATATGTGTATGTGCATTGATGGGGGGTCACACATTCAGGGGGAGAATTTTCTCTTCCAAATGGACTTGCAGTTGTTGGCATCATGCTCACTTTTGAGAAGATTTATGTGCTTATTTATCATGAGTGTGTTGCAGGGATGAATTTTTTGTTGTTGCTACCATATAGTAGCAAGATCATATGTTTTTGCATGATACAATTGATGTTTATGGTGTATGTTTTCATGCATGTGTAGCTTCTATGGATATCAGATGATATATTGGAGATAGTTCATCTAGAGTATGTACTTTATTACTTGTGTTTACTATTCTAGATGTATCATGTTGCTGCTCATGTATTTTTGGATGGATAAAACATGAGGAAGATGATTTTTGTTGCTCATAATAGTTTGATGCATGTTGATGAATGAGGTATTGTGTACTCATTATGATTTATATTTTGTTGCTCATATATGGAGTATACATGTTTTGTTGCTCACCGATTTTCTTCTTATGCCTCATTGATGATATGTTGCTCACCTATGATGAGGTTATGCATTTGTTGTTGCTTATGATGTTTTGGGATGATGGATTTTGTTACTTGGTCTTTGCACTCATGAAGAGATTGCACATGATATTTTATTGTTGCTACTTGTTAATGTGTTGCTCATAATGATGATGCATTATGTTTATGGTCGGTGAGGATATATTTGTTTCTATTTTATGGCATATTCATATGTTGTTGCTATCAATTGTTTTTGTTGTTAATGCACATGTGGAGTATGTTGGTGGTTTTTAGTGGTTTCTATGATTGTGAAGCAGGATGTTCATTGATGCCATGGTGATGGCCAATGTGTTGAGTGGTGATATACTAGCACATGATATTGCTATTTCTTCTATGATGTTGCTACACATTGTGAGATGATGTTTTTTCTCATGGAGATATTATGCTTTGATGCACATGCTATGTACTACATTATACTACTTTTTCCGCATGGAGGATATGTTGATGCTCATTAATGCCATGTACTCATGTTATTTTATACTTTGGGCATGTATTGATGAGATCAAATTTATGTGCATATGTAAAAGCCATGTATTGCCATTGTTTCATCTTTTGGGCACATGGTTCATGGAGAGACCCATGGTGTCTAGCATGTCTTGTCATTAGCTATGTATGGGTCAATGGGAGTCCAAGTCATGTTTCACCTTGTATATCATTGATGTAGCCCCACATATTGGGTGCATGATGTAAAATTGGGTCCATAGAGTCATGGCTGGTGATAGGAGGTTTTATAGAGGATCTATATATCAGTCCTATGTATTTGTCACAACCATGTATTTTCTCCATGAAGAATTATATTATATTGTAATGTATTGTATATCATGTCCAAAGTCAATTGGAGTCATGGTCCATGAGTCATATTCTCTTGGACTTAGCAAGGAGGATCATTACAACAAGCAGATGTGTTACTTCAAAAGGCTGAATGATCCATGTGGATGTTGGTGGCCACTCGCCTGTTCCACTTGGACCCACACAACTGTCTCTTTCATTTTTTTAGTTTCCTTAATTGTAGCACAATTTACTATTTTTAGCAATCTTTCGGGTCCTAAACTTCCAGAGCCATTTTGAGGCCCTAAATGACGTTTGTTTTAGAGCTCGCTTTGTGATTATTTCTCTAGGTAATACATTATACAGGATACCAGAGGTAGCCCCACCTACTGCAACATCTTTTATCTCTGCTAAGAAATGCAGTAAGATCATCTCCCATACTGGGAAATTTATTTTCTTTTTGGTTCGCTCTCAAAGTAACGTGAAGATTGTAGCCACATCCATGGCCCCCAAGAAGGGTTCCTCCACGTAGTAGAAGCAGGGTGATACAGTCATGAAATAACTCAGGGGCATCTTCTCCTCACCCACAGGGGTACTGTTGCACTGTCAAGTCGAGCATTCATTCAATCTGACTCCCAGAGCACCTCTACCCAATGGGCCGATATATCGTTGCTCTAGTATGGAAAATTCCAAGTACATGCATCAAAATGATCACCATCATGTACCACACAAGTTTCAGGTGGACGAAAAATTTTGGTTGCATTGCAGAAAGAACACTTTAGCAGAGCCCATTAGAAGCTCAGACCACTCTGATATGGTCCTTGCACCATTACCAAGACTGTGGGAAACAATGCTTTGGAGCACAAAATTCCCCCATACCTTGGCTTGCACTGAGTGTTCAATGTGGACCTCCCTCAACCATGCTTCCCACCACTACTGAACACATCAGAGATTGCAGAACAACTCACCAAGGAATAAGTTCAGCAGAAGTTTCCCCATCTCATGGGGGCACTCAATGCAATGGGGACCATTACTTCCTAAGGGGGGAGGAATGATCCAGGTGGATGTTGGTGGCCACCCACCTATCCCACTTGGACCCCCACAAATTTCTTTGAAGCCGTTTTGAGGCCCTAAACGATGTTTTTTTGGAAAAGTGATACTAGATTTTTTTTTTGTCTAGAATCATATTTTCGGTCGTAGTCCTCGGAGAGATATTTCCAAGGAGGTATCATGCACATCAAACGGAAATAATATGACCAAGTCGTGACCCTGAGAAATTGGTTGTCCAACTAACCACAACGGGGCCCATAAACTCTTGGTGTTACATCTCCTCGAGCTAGGGTTTTGGTTGTTTAGGGCTTGCTCTTATTGTTCAATAATAAAAATGCCCTTGAGTCTCATTGTAACGCAATTCAGAGGCATGTAGCCACCACATCTCTTCTCAGAGATATGCTACCATTGCCCAAGCTAGCCTTATTTCCATTCTATTTGTAAGCATACTTCAGTATTTGATATTATTGAAATGAAGTGGTATTTCTACTTCATCTTTGTATTATGGTTATGTCTGTAATTTTTTGTGTTCCTATTTAAATCCAGATCATTGAGTGTATGCTTACAACTACATTACATGCTTAGGGGGAGCATGTTTAGTCTTCAAAGTTGGAATGGCATTGGCTAGAGGTGTTGGCAACCGGTTTCCTTATTCTACATGCTTATATTGCAAGAGATACCTATATGGGTTGCATCAGTATGGTGTTGTGTATGACAAGGGGGTCCTTCTCCCATCCAGGCACATCATTGGCATTGTTTTTCAATGTTAGTAGGGCCCTTTTCCATTGATGTATAAGGGGGACTCGGATAATTTGGATGGATATTTGTAACTTCAATATGGAGATAAGCCTCACATGTTGTTGAGGTTGACATCAATGACAAATTCGGATTTTTTTGGCATTTTAGTGTTGGCATTGATGTCAACATGTTGAAGATTCTTCTTTTCATGTGCATGTGTGATGGATGCTTGGATTGATGGTCTTGTTAGTTGCATTGATGTCAACGTACTTATGACTAGACCTTGTGGAGGTAGTGTGATGTTTGGTTGAGGTTAACATGTGTTGATTGGAGATGTTGTTGTTGCAGTAGATTGGAGTGATGCTCTAGATGTTCCATATGTCTCTACATGTCTTGGAGACATTGGATATGTTGCTACATGTGTTGAGTCATGGTTGCTAGTGTTGGAGATTCCTCTATCAATGATGGAGGAATTTGGATGACTTGATGATGTTGTTGTAAGTGATTAGATTGATGCTACAGGAGTTAGAGATGATGCTATAGGTGTTGGAGATGTTGTGGTTGTTGCTTGAGGAGCTGGAGGTGTTGGTCTCGGTGTTGAGATTGACATAATAGGTCTTGCATGTCATTGACTTGTTCTTGGCCTATTTCATCAATTTCAAACCTATTATAGAGGCTTGGAGGAGTGTTCATATGTTGAAGAAGATGATCCAATAGGTGGCAGAGGTTCTAGGTTGAAGGACTAATGTTTCTATTGAGCTTTTGCTCCAGTCGCATGGAGGATGGGTTATGAGTGCATCTGGAAATCTCTAGTCGCTTGGAGACAGGCCCAAGAGAGTGACCAGAAGGTCCATTTGATTTCAGGTAGGCTTGTGTGTGTGACCGAGCCTTTTTGCGAGTTTTTCTCCCCATTCCTCACACTAATCAACTAATTTTTATGTTGTGCGGCATTCTTAGTCGAAATTTTTTAGTTTATGGTTAGAAAAGTTTGCGAGAGCTCCAGAAGCTGATCAAAGTTGAAAAGATCAAAAAGGAAAGTGGAGTTAGTGGTTAATTGAGTCAACGAGCTAAATCCAGATCAAATCAAGCATATGAACAAAAGTAGTTCTTGGTAATTTTTGAGTTGAGCACTTGTATTCATCTACATATTGGAGAAATCTTATTGTGAGTATGGTTGATTCCGCTAGTGTGTTGAGTGAGAGTGAGTTTGGAGAAGATATTGCAAGTTATGTGAGTTGTTTATGCAATTTTTCGGAAACAGTTCGTAGTTGTAGTAGCAGATAGTTGAAGTATGTTTCATCCATGATATTTGTGTAGTGATTGAGAAGATGAAGTGAGATTGTATTGTTGCTTGTGGTGTGTTCGGTGCTTGGATATTTGATTCAATTTTCATTGTGCTTTGATGATACGTTATTGTAGTGCTCAAGTTTAGAAGTTCTCGGTTCCAGTTTGAAACATTTTGAAACAAGAACCACATAGAGGAGAAGAGTTAGGTGACTCAGGAAAAATAAATATTAGTGACCATATTTTGCAATCCAATGGTGGTTGGATAGTTCGGCAGAAACTAGACGAGGTTCGTTGGTCATGGTATCTTCCAGCAGATTAGAGTTTGTAGAGTCATTGATAGTTCATGAGTAATTGGGCAAGGATTGTTGATCATGGTGGCCTTTAATGAATGGTATTCCATAGATCCACATGAGAAATACTCTCCATTTGATAGTATCCATATCTATATCTCTATGTAAAGAATTGTTTGGAATAATAGAATTTGAGCAGCACAACAACAACAAGTGGTTTTTTTCCCTAGAAGGGGCTTTCCACCATAAATACATATGTCCATTGTGTTGAATGTTTTATGGTTTTTGGTTTATGTTTGATGCTCTGATATCTGATTATGTGTTTCATTTTATGCATGCTAAAGAATAATTAATTGGAGAAAAAGTTTAAAAGTGCTCACACGACTGATTCAACCCCCCCCCCCCCCCCCCCCCCCCCACCAAAGTAGTGATCTAGTTTCCAACAATAAAGAGTACAAATGGGAAGAAAATAAGAGAATAAAAAATAATTTGGCATTTCATATATTTTTTGTTAAGATAGTTGGAAGAAGGAAAAAAGGAAAAAAAGGGATAAATGTGTAAATGTACGGTTTTTTTTATTTAAAAATATATATATATATATATATATATATATTATTTATTTATTTACTTTTTTTTTTTTTTTCCTGAGAGGAACCTAGTAGTCTGCCTGACATGTAGCTACCAGTAAACCTATAGGGTCTACATCTGTCTTCCTCTTTGTAAATTGGGTCATAACAGGGGGGATTTGAACCTTGTATCTCTCAATTTTCTTAGGATTCACATTACTTCGGTCACCAATTGAGTTGTCGTCTAGGACATTAGTGTATCATTTTTTTGGTTGATAGTACATTGTGATATTTATTTTAAAGTTTTTATCTAACTTATTGTACATTAAAATTTGACATTAATTTTAGATGAAAAACAATAATAAAAAATTAGGTGTAGACAACATCGTTTAATATATGGTAGACTTAGGCTATTGTAAAAAGAGTAAGATACTAAAAATATATAATAGAGAGTTCTTAGCCACAGAGGAGGTCAAAGAACCAATTGAAATTTTGAAAAGCTAAAATGTATATATTTTTTATAGAGACAATTTCATTTATAGCCTCCTTTATGAAAGCTCTTAATGTTGAATGGAAGAAGATAATATTTTTTTATTTAGGTGACGTAACCCAATTTTAATTCCCTTACACCCATTTCTTTTCTGGAATTTTAAATTTTATTGAAGGTTTTCTTCCAATTTTGTTTCCTCATGAGTATGTCTCTCAATATTGGGAAGGAACTTTATATCTGGATGATGGAAAAATGGTGAAATACTAAAGAAAAGTGTGTGAAGCTTCAACACCTAGTGTTATAAGGCTATATGAACCAAGAAATTTAAAGGTATAGTCCTCATAGAAATAACAATATTTTAAGATGCTTTATAGAATACATGTTTTTAAGATTCTACAATCTATCTTGTAGGATAAATGCTTAGAGAATACTTATTTTTATTTTTTAGGTCAATTTAGAGAGTACATGTTTTAAATATTTTACAATTTAGAGATTGCTTATTTTTATTTCCTAGATTTCTCCCAGGGTTCTTTGCCATCATTATTACTTAACAAATAGTTTTAATGAATAAATAGATTATATATATTCATTATAATTATTTGTTAAGCACTAAGATTGGCAAGAACCCTTATGGATTCTACTAATCTCAATTGCTTCAATAAATTCAATTATGTGGTTCTTTATTTTTTGTCATTCTCAAGAAGTCAATGAGTAGTTCTCTTAATCAAATCATTTGAGGTGATATTTGTGTTAATTCTAAAACATCATTTGAACTATCCTACCTATTATAATTATGCTTTTCTAATTAAATCACAATTCCATATCATTGTTTTATTTGAGAAGTAGGGAAGAATTTTGGTTAAACAAGTCACTAATACATGAATGATGAGTGTATGTAGGAAGCTCATAGCCTAATAATATACAAAGAATAGGGCTTTTGTATAAGCAATGAAAATCGTATCGGGTTTCCTACTTCCTTGGTTAAAGAATCGAAAATAATTTGAAACTCAAGTTTGAACATTTAGTAGATGAACGGATGGGGCTTGTTGTAATTTTTTTAGTAATTTTATCTTAGCTCGTGTAGAGAAAAAGTTATAAACGTACCTAATGTATGACTAGGAGAGAAATCCAAGTTTGAATTACACCCAAGGTTGCAATAACATGAACCTAGTCTTAGTCCTAGTCCCAAAACCAACACAAGAATTTAAATAATAGAGAATGGTACCAAATCTTATTAATCATATTCAAAAATAATTAAAACACTTATAAATGATGTACTTAATGTTCTTTCTCAAATACATACCAAGACATGGAGGTAATTGTCATGAACTCTCCTTTAGAACAATTTGAAGGAGTTGTGTCATAGGAAGCTATGGCACCACATATTTCACCGGTGGGAAACACTGTCAAAAACAAGCAAACTATACCCATGTCTCCCCTCCGAAGTCAATTTATAGGTTATGTTGGTGATATGTATGTTATGGCTTTATTTATTCTATGTGTGTTGGGATACATATGCTAGAGTTTCCTCTACCTTGTAAACATTTTTTGCATATGCTAAGGAATCCTTTAACTCTTACTTGTATACCCCCACCTCCAGCCCCCAACAATACTTGTAACATTAGATCAATTAAGAAAAACCCTTTAGCCCCTTCATATGAATGGATATATTGACTTCATTTTCCGTTATATTAAAACCATGACTATGAATGGACTTATTACACTATTGCCTAACTAATAAACCCCTCTTGGTATTGTATTAAATAGGCAACTACACTAACCTAATCTTTGTTAAGGAGCCATCCATGTAGCCAACAATAATGAAGTGGTTTATATCACATGCTTCTTTTTCATTCCATTCATTATAAGTTATGCTCTCTGATGTCAAAATTACAATTTTCATCTGATTTTCGAATGGTAGATTTACAAGTTTCTTAGTAATTGGTGATTGATGTGTTATGCATGAATTGTGCGTATCATCTGTTGATGATGAAATTTCTATTATATTACATAGTGCATGTTGTAGCATTGAATATTAAGATCACTTGGATTGATTTGACCACACTCAAAGATAAACTTTACAAATGAAATTGATATGGGTCTTAGTTATTAATAATTTTCTTTCGTAATTTATTACTCATCCAATTGAAGCTTTTGCTTGATGAAATGCATGAAAAAATGAAAAGGACAAAATATATGGAGAAGAATTTTGCATCAAATCATACTCTTTGGGAAAAATCTACTAATATTTGTTTCACACAATCAAAGCAATAAGGACCAATTTGCATTTATATTATAGCCAATCAAATCATCTAAACATAATTCCTTAAGCTCTTATTTATATGTATTCGTGGTGAGAATAGATTTAGTTACATCACAAAAACTATAATGTTTTTATGATTCTATTTTGAAGAATACATGGTAGGTTATCAACTTAAGGAAATGATAGTTTTAATTCTAGGAGGGTTAAAGGCCTCTAATTACTTTTGGCTCTTACTACTTTAAACAATGGTTTTGATTAAGAATAATATGTGATGAAAAATAGAAGATTGAATCCAATTTAACTCCCAAATTGTAAGAAAAATTGAAAAAAAATGTTATAAATATTTTCGGTCAAAAAATACTTATAAGAAATAAATGAATATTTTATATAATTTGGATTGAAATAATTGCCAAAAATAAATAAAAAGAGTAATTATTCTTCCATTCATTAAAAACAAATTATTTTTCAAAATTTAAAAATTACACCCACCATCATTGATCTTATCAAAATCCACTATTTTATAGCATTACAATATTAATATTGAGAGTTTTCTATCACATTCATTTTTTTTAATTACAATACTATGAGTTGTCCATCATGATCAAGAGGTAGAATTGTGGTTCTTCATCTACATTGATAGTACAATTCTGAATTGCCATTGTGAGTTGTCCATCACCATATGGAAGCATGATGATCTCAATAAAGGTGAGAGATTCTAATAATTACTGCTATATTTTGTTTTTTCATCTTTTGCTGTTTGTTTTTGAGTGATACTCACTTTTTTATTTATTGGGAAAGTGTGGATATATGATGTTGATATCATTGTGTAAACTTTTACATCTAAATTTCAAGCTTTCTCATAAAGGTGGAAAGGAATTTAAAAATGTGTGTCTTGTTATTATATATTTGAAGTTATAAGTAAAAATGTAAAAATATTTTTATAATTTAATTGATTTCAATAATTGATAATTCAAATGAGATTAGTTCCTTTCCTTGTTACACCATATACTGTGTGCACCAGAGTCGAGTAAAAGATATTAAGCGTCCAGTAATATGCATAAAAAGGAAATGATGGTTTGGTGATAAGAATAGATTTTATTTCGGATATGTTGTGGGAGTTTGAAAGATGGACAATGAAATTTTTGTAACTTCACACTAAATCGTATTTAATGAATCCAAGTTTGGTTGCATCAAATCCAGATCACTTCAAACATCGTTAACTTAGTCATGGATCCCAAGCTTCTATACACTAGGGTACCATTGACGAACATGTATTGTGGAAAGCACTCTTTGTAATGTTGCTTAATTACTCATAAGCTTTAAAGATAACCACTATTTAGTCTTATTGTGAAAAAATGTAGTTCTAGAAAGAAGATTGTTTTCTTAACCATGCAAATCATCATAATCATAAAATAAGTCTTCAACAATACCACTACTACCATTACTACTTACATTATGTGAAGGTGAATCACAGGTTCTTAAATCCTGGATTTTTTTATTTATATAAAACTATTTTATTTATTCACCTTGATACATAATAAATATTGTGAATAAAATTATTAATACTACAAAGTATAGAAGTTTGTACATCAAAATCTAAAAATACAAAAGTTAGAACAAAATATGAAACAAAAATTAGATAAAATGGAAACGTTTAATTAAATGCATTCTATTAAACAAAGAAAATAATTTTAGTGAAAATAACTAAATGATTAAATTTAAAGTAAATAGAATGAACTTTTATTTAAAAAGTAAAGGCTAATACGGGTTATAAATAATCTTGTAGACTCCCACCAACTTTTTGTAAAGTTTTAAGATACAATAGAATCAAATCCTTTAACACTGAGTGGGTTGATAGAAAAGACAATATGATAATTTCGTAACTTTTTTTAAAGTTTACGACTACCTTGAATTGATAAGCAATTTTATCAAATACCACCTAATCATATCATATTCTTGTGGATTATTTTTCCCAACATTGTATTTAAGTAAATATAATAATCCATACTTTGTTATCTCAATTTGTAAATTAGTAGAAAGAGATTGGAATAAAGGTGGAAGCTATCTCCATATGTGTGTGATTCATCATTAAAATACAAACTTTATTTTTCACTTGATATATTCTTTTTCATACGCATATAATTTTATTTTTATTATGTTGAAAGATATATTTTATAATATAAGAAAACTGTATAATTTTTTTTATTTAAATTAGAATTAAAAAATATTTTTTTAAATAAAAATAAAATAATAATTTAATTAAAAAATTAATATTTACGATAATAAAAAAATAAAAATATATTTAATTTCGCTTTCATGCCCACGTTCAAGAAACGGCAGTTCCACCTCCCCATTAATAATAATGACAAGAAGTGGGAATGGGAATTTTGAGTGGGGCCCAACTTTTGAATTTTCTTTGTTTTACCAGGTCCCTCCACTGGCAGCTGAGTTGCTTCACAGCTACTGAGTACGAAGGGAGGGTTGTCAAATCAACTTACTTTCCAGCTATTTGAGACCTAATTTCTGTCAACGTCAATGTGAAAGTGGTGAGAGAAAATGGTGAGCATGCAATCCAATGGGAGGATCCCAACGGGAGGATCCCAATGTGAAAACATTACTTGAAAATAAATGTAAATTTTGATGAGCGTGTGTTCAATCACCTGGAGGAAATAAGAGGTTCAAGAGAATGGTGGGATGCAATCCAATGGGAGAATCCCAACAAGAAAAAAACAAGAAAAAAACTAAAGAGAGATAAAATAAAAAAATCATTAATCATTAAAATCATGAAGTGTTTAATTTTTTTGATAAAGATTAAAAAATCATTAAATATTATCTATAAATTGTTTTCTTGTTTTTTAAATCAAAATTTAATTTGTATTTATTTTTATCTATTTGAATTTTTCATTTGAAAAGCTTTTCAATCTCATATCAGACACTGTTTATTGTATCTTTTTTTTTTGCATGTGGCATTCTAGTCATTCCAATGTTCATAGCATATATCATGAAATTTAAAAATTCTGGCTTACACCTTGTACTTGGAACAGTAACATTTGAGATTTCAACTTCTCTTTTTAGAATGTTTTATCACACACGCACATGGATAGTTTAATGTTCAAACACACACATGGATAGTTTAACGTTCACACACACACATGTATAGTTTAATATTCACACACACACATGGATATTTTAATGTTCACACACAAACACATGTATATATGGATACTTTAATGTTCACACACACACATAATTTAATACTTTCTCTTTCACTTATGACTTTTTTCTCATAAGACAACTCTTATATCATAACATGGTTTAGGTTAAAAGGAGGACATCATAAAAGAAGTGTGTTATGCATCCCTAGATCCTATAGGGTTTTTATTAGTGGAAAAAAATATAATTTAACATTGATCAAAACTTAGTGAGGCAAGTGGTATATGTTCACTGCATTGAATATAAGAACTTGTAGGGCATGAGTGGGCTAATGATTAAGAAGATATTTCTCCTCCTTAGACATCCTACCAAAATTCAAAGTAATGTAGGGTATGTATACCTCTATAAACTTAGTGGTCAACTCATTATACGTAAGGATTCCTTGTCCGATAAACAACGAGTTCTCATACATCAATTTGGGGTCTAGTGAATTCATAACCATTGATTCGAATCATAACCCCTTAGTCTTAACTTTAAATATAGACTTACATAGGAAGCCCTGTGAAAAAGATCTTAATATTGAATAAATTCACCTATTTTAAAAAAAATCAAAATTGACCTTTTCTTAAAATATTTAATTGTTGCAAATTGTGTTCTCATGGATGGGAACAAGATGTTATTGATGTCAAAGAGAATGTCCGAGACAACAACTATATCACGCTTGAGGCAAAGGATCAATTTGACAGATGGATACCTTATGTACCCTCATTTAGTGACTAAAGGGAGTTTGAAGTTTATTAATTTTTTGACAAGACTATGATGTCCTAATGATTGTATAAACAACATGGTTATGTAAATCTCGTCGATACCTTTCCAACAATATATCCCACTCTTAAAAAATCCTCTGAGATGATAAGTTATGGCAGCAATAATCCAGGCCCAAGGATTATAGAGAAAACCCAAAATATTAATATGTTAAAGAGTGCACACCTCTTGGATGCATCCATGGTACATTGATTAGGGCGACAACAGATGACCAAAGAACATGCATGACATTTAACTTTGTTAAAGGTCACACATATTTCATAGATCAAACACATATGATAGTTGATAGTAGAGATTGGAAGGTGGATGATATGACAACTTGCACGACAATTAATAGCCTCAAACTTGCCAATGTGGCCCCACAAAATGACACATGGTGAGCCTGGGGTGGATCATGATTGGTGACTAGGCAGGCACATGGCAAGCATGGAGAAACTTATCTTTATGACTAGACTAACACATAATGAGCTTGGAATGGATCTTTGTGATGACTTGTTAGACTAAGACGTGGTATTTGTTTCCTATACACATAACATGACACGTCATTTGATGATGTTAACATGCAGATGTGCCATCACCCCTAGGGACCTGGTCATGGAGCTTGGTCATACGGGACCAAGGCATTGAGTTTAAGGAAAAGATCCAATCGATTAAATTATAAAGGGTATATGGTCACATGTTAAGACCCCACCCTTGGTCATATGGCATCCAAGACAAAGCATAGCGGTTAATCTAGGGAAGAGGTAAGGTTACATGATAAAGGCGAACTCTTGGTCCTATATCATCTAACATGATGAAGGGCGTTAAAATAAAATGCATGATAGGGCTCAACCCTTAGTTATGTGGGATTGGAACAACACTGAGTAATCCATGGCATGCATAAGTCGACTCACCTACACCCTAATTATAGGCTCTTTCTAGGGGCCTATGGTTGGCCTTCCATAAGCCTTAGACCAAAAGACGAATATAATACACACTTAGCCATTTGTTCCAAAAGCAAATAAGAGAAAAAAATAAATCCCTCGTAGCCTGGATCGTCAATCTACTTTGAATATTTTGAAAAGAGTTCCATAAGGAGTTGCGGAAGGAGGTGGGTGCCTCTATTGAGGTTGGAATCCCAATCAAGTTAGAGCCTTGAGTAGGTTGGATCTGACTCATCATCAAGGTTAGTTCCTTAAGCAGGTTGCAACCTAAAGTAGGTTGGAGCCCGATCATCATTAAGGTTGGTGCTTCAATCAAGTTGTAGCCTATAGTGAGTAGTTGTTTGCATATTTTTTAAGTTGGTACCTCAATCATGTTGTAGCCTACTGCAAATAACAACCTGCATATGTTGGGCGTGGTTGCATCCAATAGGTTGGAATCTGCAAATCTATGTAATGAATTGAAGATAAAGAAGAATAAGGATCAATGCTTTTCTCTTGTATGGATTTCCATGAAAAAACTTGTATGTGTTTTATGTGATGGCTCCTTGATGTGTTATTAATATGATGCCCACTTTATGATGCACTATTTTACATATTGATATGTTGCTTATGGTTATGGTTCATTTTATTATAATTGAATGACTGTTAAAAGTTATGAAATGGTAAAATTTCTCTCACACTGATTCACCCCCTTTGTAGAAATTTGATAGAAATTGCAACTGCTCAATATTTCGAATTGAAAACAAGAGACACAATTCTACTCTACTAATTTGCATAATAGAGATCACAAATTAGAAAAACATGCATAAACATGAAATAAAAAAACCAGAAATCTAAAGAGATTTCTAAGGGAAACCAACTAGGAAAAACCCCTCAAGCCCCTTTGAATTAAATAGTTTAATAGAGAAACTAATACAATTTCTAGCTCCAACTCCGAGCTCAACCTACAAAAGAAAATTGTTCTCTCTATTGAATGAGAAACTCTGGCCAACACTTAGTCAATTATCTGCTCATTAAGCCTCCTATTTCCCTGCACAAATCCCGAGGAAATTAGCCCCTAAAAGATAGGAATTTCTTGCCAATTGATTGTGTAATTCCAAAGGATTGATCTCCTGATTGCATGCAACACCTATACACTCAAACTAGTACACAAATCATGTTACATTGGCCTTGACATCTCCACTTCAGCTTTGGAACTCAAATTCCATGCATGCATTAGCTATTTTGGGCTAATTGATCAGTTAAATGATAGATATTTGAGTTAAACTATTGTCCCACATCACAATTTACCTTCAACTGATTCTATCAATAGTTAGAGGTCAATTAACTTAATACAAATGAAAATAACTGAACGAGATTACTAAAATTTAGCAATCATACATGCATAACTAAACTCCAAGCCCACTAACTTGAATTTAATGAGTTAATTGAGTGACAAGATCCATGTCACACTAGTCAACTACCTCCAAGTTGTCCTGCTGATGTGGAAATTCGATTTACTAAATTTGAATAAGGCTAAAGTCAAATTGAGCCTTTCTTGCTACATTTTTTCAACACTCCCTCTTAGCAAGAAATAGATTTTTCACCACCACTATCCTGCACATGTGGAATTCGAATTTACCTCTTGAAAATGCCTTTGTAAAGATGTTAGCATCTTTCTCCTCAGTTGGAATGTACTCTAGCAACATAATTCTCCTCTGCACAGAGTCCTGCAAATGGTGATATCAGATATCAATGTGCTTGGACTTGTCATGAAATATCGGATTCTCAAAGAGCTTAATGCACCTATGATTATCACAATATATCACTATGAAATCCATATGCTGACTAAAAAGACCCACAAGTATTTTCCTCATCCATATGGCCTCACATGTTGCATGTATTCAGCCTCTGCTGAGTTGAGTGCCACAGACCTCTGCTTCCTACTATACCAGGAAATATGTTGGGTCCCTATAATATTAGTGATTACCCCATTACTATTGTAGTTATACCCCTTATTTATATTGTTGTGCCCCTATTACCCCCATGTTGTTATTTCTGTGCCCCATAGAATCCCTCTTTTGTTATTTTTGTGGCTTTATATTATTATTGTTAGGTCGGCTGGATTATATTGTGACTCCTTAGACTCCTATATATAGAAAGGAGGTTTTGTCATTTGTATCATCCAAGAATTGTTCATTTATGTAATGTAAAGGAGGTTTCCCCCTCAAAGAGGCTGAATTCTAAGGCGTTGATCTATCTTTTCTATCTTTTCTTGAGCTGGTTTCATAACATTTGGTATCAGAGCTTTGGATTCTAGGGTTTCGCTGCTCCAAACAGGTCATCGTGGAATTTTCGCTATAACGTTTTTTCTGTGACGTTTCAGAAGTCGCAAAAAAACCCATTTGAGAAGAAATCACGCTGAACCTTGGGTCTGAATTTCAGATCTTTTCACGCTATATTTGCGGAGATATGATCTGAGGAAGTTGGTCCTTTTGCAGACTCCTGAATTACATTCAAAACAGGTGACCTGGGGAAAATCGTCATAACTTTCTCTCTGGGGATCGGATTGAAATTTCGTAAGAAGGTACAGAAAGAGGACGGACTGTAGTTTCTTATATGTGTTTTTTAGATCCATAGGTCGAAACAGTGACTCGTGGCACGTCGTACAAGTTTGCTCTACTGAACTAGTCTAAAATCAAGTCACTGTGGGAGATTTCGCATAACTCTTCCTTGGAGAATCCAATTTGGGTCAGACTTGTGGCATTGGAAAGAGGACACAGAAGGCTACTACAGGTCACAATTTCAGAACTGGATGATCCAAAATTACAGAGATACATCAGATTCAATATCAGGCTTCTACAAAGTGAAAAAAGGTGTGTAGTTTTTTTTTTTTTTTTTTTTTTTTTTGGCGTAAGCTTGGTTTGAAGGAATTCAAAGGGCATAGTAAAGCATTATTATCGGTAACTGATGCCCCGAAAGAAAATGCAAACACCTAGTAAGGAACCTGAAAGCTCTAGCATGACTCATGAAGAAGAGGAAGAAATGCTACATGATATATCAAAATTACAAGAACAAGTGCAACAAATGTCACGCTCACAAAAGCTAACAGAAGCTAAGATAAAGGGCATGGAAGCTAAGATGGATGATTCGAAGACAGAACTGAAGAGAGACATGGCAGATTTGAAGACAGATTTGAAGACAGACATGGACGAATTGAAGATAAATATGAATAAGTTGCTACAAGAAATGGGCACTAAGGGTGAAAGGGTACTAAAGGAAACTCATGATGAGAATAAAAGAAATGTTAATCATGATTCCATAGACGCTAATGTTGGATCGAAGACTCACCATATTCCAAAAATCGATATGAGGAAGTTTGATGGCAAGGATCCCGCCACATGGATATTACAGATGGAGCAATTCTTCGATCTCAATAATGTGCAAAACACACAAAAGGTACGTATGGCAACTTTATATTTGGAACCAAATCAGTTTGTATGGTATCAATGGCTTTGCTCTCGTAAACAATTTATCACTTGGGCAATTTTTACGGAAGAATTGGTAGCACATTATGAGGATACAAAAAGCAACACTTTTTTTAGC
Source organism: Pinus tabuliformis (assembly GCA_031772625.1). Taxonomy (NCBI): domain Eukaryota; kingdom Viridiplantae; phylum Streptophyta; class Pinopsida; order Pinales; family Pinaceae; genus Pinus; species Pinus tabuliformis. The sequence goes on from CM062815.1 coordinate 731,984,653, forward strand.
CAATTGATAAGTCTCAAACAAAAGGGTTCAATAATGGAGCACATTGAGGAGTTCCAAAAATTGAACATAAGGGTAAAAGATATTCCAGAGGAGCATAGGATTGATGTGTTCATAGGGTCTTTAAAGGATAATATCCAACATGATGTTCGCCTTTGGGAACCTGATTCATTAGAGAAGGCATTCAGGTTAGCAAGAAAAATGGAAAGCAAAATTATGGCAACCAGGAAGCATACCACTCACAACTATAAAGACGGAAGTGTTGTTGCCCCTAGTCTTCCACAACCTATAAGGTTGACACCACAACAATTGGAAGAAAAAAGAGCAAAAGGGCTTTGTTACAGTTGTGATAGCAAATACACTAAAGGTCATAAGTGTGCTGAGAAGAAATTATTCTACATAGATTGTGAAGAGGAAGAAGAAAAGGAGCAAGAAAGGTCAAAAGAAGAGGATATACTCCAGGAACAAAGCCTAGATGAAGAACAAATAAATCCGACCATATCTTGTAATGCATTGGCGGGAATTACCACTCCTCAAACCATCAAGATAGAAGGACAAATCAAGAAGAAAAAGGTAATAGTGTTGATTGATTCAGGAAGCACCCACAATTTTATTCATTGTAGGTAGCAAAAGAATTGAATTGCTTCCTATATCCAGCACCAGAGTGTCAAGTGATGATTGCAAATGGAGGAACAATAAATTTCTCTGGAAAGTGCCATAATATCAAGCTATCCATGGGAGAATATGTATTGACTAGCCCAATGCTTTCCATTCCAATGGGAGGTGCTGATGTTGTACTAGGAGTCCAATGGCTACAATCCTTGGGTACAATAGCTTTTAATTTTCAAGAACTTTTCATCAAATTTTCTACGGAAGGAAAGGAAGTTGAATTAAGGGGTATTGCAGGGAAACCAGGAAAGATAATCAGCTCTAATGGTATGACAAAGCTTCTAAAAAAGGAGCAAAGAGGTGTAATTGCACAATTATGTTCGCTAGATGTTTCCACATTGGAATCATCTATTTCTCCAGATCTCCAAAAAGTCCTGGACAATCATTCCAAGGTATTTGAGACTCCCAAAGGTCTCCCACCTATGCGTGATCATGATCATGCTATTCATCTGATTCCAGGAAGTGTTCCTCCAAACATCAGGCCGTACAGATATCCCTATGTCCAAAAAAGTGAAATTGAACGTATGGTTGCAGAAATGCTAGAGGCTGGTATAATTCAACCAAGTCAAAGTTCTTTCTCTGCTCCAGTAGTATTGGTGCACAAGAAGGATGGATCATGGCGCATGTGTCCAGATTATAGGGAGCTCAACAAGCTCACTATTAAAGATAAGTTCCCCATTCCTGTCATTGATGAATTACTGGATGAATTGCATGGATCAATTTACTTCACCAAGTTGGATCTTCGTTCGGGATATCATCAAATCAGAATGAAGATTGAAGACATTCCAAAACGGCATTTAGAACTCATGAGGGTCATTATGAATTTTTGGTCATGCCTTTTGGCCTTACCAATGCACCTTCAACATTTCAAGGTTTGATGAATTCAATTTTCAAACCATTCCTTAGAAAATTTGTGTTAGTATTTTTTGATGATATACTAATCTACAGCAAGTCTTGGAAGGATCATGTTGAACATGTTGACAAGGTGCTACAACTATTGGAGGAGAAACAATTATATGCAAAAAGATCCAAATGTTTCTTTGGAGTCCAGGAGGTGGAATATTTGGGTCATATTGTATCTCATGAAGGAGTTAAGGTAGACCCTAGCAAAATTAAAGCCATTAAGGAATGGAAAATCCCCACATCCATAAAGCATCTGCGAGGATTTCTTGGGTTGACAGGGTATTATCGCAAGTTTGTTAAGAATTATGGGAGAATAGCAGCACCTCTAACAACATTATTGAAGAAAGATGCATTTTCATGGACTCCGGAAGCAACAAAGGCCTTTGAACATCTTAAAGAGGCAATGTGCCAAGCACCGGTCTTAGCTACACCGGACTTCACAAAAACCTTTATTGTGGAATGTGATGCTTCAGGAAATGGAATTGGTGTTGTTCTAATGCAAGATGAAAGACCCATTGCTTTTGAAAGTCGTCCAATCAAGGGAAAGTTTTTAAGCAAAGCTATTTATGAGAAGGAAATGTTGGCAATACTCCATGCACTTAAGAAATGGCGACCCTACCTAATGGGAAGACACTTCAAGGTAAAAACGGATCATGATAGCCTTAAATACTTTTTAGAACAAAGATTATCCTCTGAAGAGCAACAAAAGTGGGTCACAAAGATGTTGGGTTATGACTTTGAAATCATCTACAAAAAAGGGAAGCAAAATGTGGTGGCAGATGCACTCTCAAGAAAGGATGAGGATGTGGAAGCATTGTTGTGTGCCATTTCTATTATCCAACCAGATTGGATAAACGAAGCAAGGGAGGAATGGAAGAATGATGAAGAAGTGTGGGCACTTATTCGAAAGCTACAACAAGATTCCAGTACGTCTGATACATTTAGCTGGAAAAATGATTCGTTATGGTACAAAGATCGCTTATACCTCTGTAAGAATTCCCAGCTAAAACAAAAGATTCTTATGGAATTGCACACTTCTCCCTTAGGAGGGCACTCAGGATTTTTAAAAACTTACCACAGGGTTAAGAAGGAATTTTTTTGGGATGGCCTTAAATCAGATATTCAAAAGTTTGTGGCGGAATGTTTGGTTTGCCAACAAAATAAAGTTGAAACAATTAAGACACCGGGTCTATTACAACCTTTATCCATTCCAAGCCAACGTTGGGAGGAGGTTTCAATGGATTTTATCACAGGTTTACCCAAGTCTGAGGGAAAGAGTGTCATCATGGTGGTAGTTGACAGACTTACCAAGTATGCACACTTTTGTGCATTATCACATCCATTTAAAGCCAGTACAGTTTCTACTGCATTTATGGAAACAATTCAAAAGCTACATGGAAACCCAAAGATTATTGTAAGTGACAGAGATCCCATTTTCACTGGAAATTTTTGGACAGAATTATTTTCTTGTCTTGGTACTCAGTTAGCTCATAGCTCATCTTATCATCCTCAATCTGATGGGCAAACTGAGATAGTAAACAAATGTTTGGAAGGATATCTTCGTTGCTTTGTATCTGATAAACAGACACAATGGGTCAAATGGTTGCCTCTGGCTGAATGGTGGTATAACACTTCCTTCCATACAGCAACAAAAATGACCCCATTTATGGCACTTTATGGGTATCAACCACCATCCATCACATCATATTTAAGAGAAAATTCTAAGGTTCAGGCAGTGGAACATCACATCGAACATCAACAACAAGTCCTCCAACTCTTAAAGGATAACCTCGTGTTGGCACAAAATAGAATGAAACAACAGGCAGATCAACATCGCAGTGAAAGAAGTTTTGATGTAGGTGATTGGGTATTCCTACGGCTACAACCATATAAGCAAATGTCCCTAAAGCAAGCTAAGAAGGATAATAAATTATCACCAAAGTATTATGGTCCGTACAAGGTGTTGCAAAAGATTGGTACTATGGCATACAAATTGGAGCTTCCTGCAGCTTCTCGATTGCACCCAGTTTTCCATGTTTCATGTTTAAAGAAGGTTATAGGAGACAAGCTCCCAGTTCAAACAATATTGCCAGAACTTGACGAGGAAGGAAAAATTATATTGGAACCGGAAGCAGTCATAGAAACAAGAACTCGACAGCTACGAAATCGATCAATTTCAGAGTATCTTATCAAGTGGAAGAACTTATCTGCTGAAGATTCCACATGGGAGGATGAGAATTTTATGCAGAAGTATCCAGAACTACTCAAGCGTTGAGGACAACACTTTTTTGAAGGAGAGGGGCATGTTGGGTCCCTATAATACTAGTGATTACCCCATTACTATTGTAGTTATACCCCTTATTTATATTGTTGTGCCCCTATTACCCCCATGTTGTTATTTCTGTGCCCCATAGAATCCCTCTTTTGTTATTTTTGTGGCTTTATATTATTATTGTTAGGTCGGTTGGATTATATTGTGACTCCTTAGACTCCTATATATAGAAAGGAGGTTTTGTCATTTGTATCATCCAAGAATTGTTCATTTATGTAATGTAAAGGAGGTTGCCCCCTCGAAGAGGCTGAATTCTAAGGCGTTGATCTATCTTTTCTATCTTTTCTTGAGCTGGTTTCATAACAAAATACTACGAACCCAACACTAAAGATAACACCTGAATACTTTTCTTGTCTGATGGACTCCTTACCCAATCTACATCGGTGAAGCCTTGAAGCTTCACTCCCTTTGTCCTATTGTACCATAATCCAGACTCAATATTGCCTCTAAGGTACCGTAACACATGCTTTTCTACCTTCCAATATAAATTGGTAGACCTCACCATAGCTTGACCCAGTTGGTTTACTACATAGCACATGTCGGGTCTTGTGTTCACAGGATACATCAAATACCCCACAAGCTGCCTGTAAATGGTAACATCAACCTCTTCACCTGAAGTGGCATTCTCCTTCCTCTAGTTTGTAGCTAGAGGTGTGTCCATGGGCTTACAATTATCCATATGAAATCTCTAAAGTATTTCAGAGGCATACTTCCCCTGAGATACAGGAAATTCACCATCACCTTGCCATACTTCTAGTCAAAGGAAGTAATGCATGAGGCCCATGTATTTCATCTCAAATTCCCTTGCAAGAGAATATCAACTTCTCATCACCTGTCAATATTAAATCATCAACATACAAAACAAGAATAAGAAACTTACCATCTACCACAATGTGATAGAGGTTCACATCTGCTTCACTTTTGGTGAAGCCCAATCCACTGAGATAACTGTCGATCTGAGTGTACCATGCTTGGGGCATCTATTTGAGACCATATAATGATCTCTCGAGTCTGCACGCATGAGACTCTCGATCATATGTCTCAAATCCTTCTGGCTTCTCTATGTAAATTTCCTCTTCAAAAAAATTGTTGAGAAAGGTGACCTTCACATCCATTTAGTGGCTTTTCCACCCCATCCAAGGAAAATTTTAAGAACCACCCTAAATTTATATGTATAATTAATGGGCTAATCCCCATGATACATAGGAAAAATGGGAGGCGATTTTATTAATAATATAATAGGTATATATAATTTTTTTGGCGAATCTCTCACTAGATTATATTATCTTGTACAGTGATGGAGAATCTTTCACTGAATTATAAAATCTTGTAAGATCTTGGAAAATCTTTTATTGAATAATAAAACATTGTGAAGTCTTGATGAATGTTTTGTTAAAGTATGAAACCATATATGATAATAAGAAAACATATTCATTAAACTGTAATATACTAACATACATGTTTGGAAAAGGAAACATAATTTTCTCTTCCTACAAACAATGTTCCAAGTTTCAGTGGTCGTGTTTGTCAAGGTTCTTACAATACACTCTTTCATATCCTTCTATTAGTTTTGATAATATTCTACAACAAAGTTCTTGTAGGTGTTGATATTGACAACGATTTCTATTAAGGTAGGAGAGATTAATATTTTCTCTACAACTTTTGTCAAGCTACCACTTTTCTCAAGTTATCAAATTTCTTTCTTATTCCATAGACTCCAAGTGCGAGATAAAAAAAAAACACATCAAGTTTGTTTACCCCAACACGCCAACAAGTAGCAAGCCCCAACTATATTATATAAGAAAGTATTAGGTATCCCAAAGGCTTGAAGGGGATCTAATTGAAAGAAGTGACCATTGTGAGAATCCTTCCAATCAATATGTGAATATATAAATGTAGATTTATTATTATTTTAATTGGAAATCTTCAACTAAATAATAAAATTTAATTATGTCTCTCCCAATCTAAATTGCTTATTAGCATAATTCACTACCCTCATAGGTCTCGCATTTTTTAATAGCGTTGTAACATGTAGATTAATTTCCTTTTTGGTGAACAATCTCCACCTTTTAGGAAAATATGGTGCAGTGGCTCCAACCCCTATAGATCATTAGGATAGACTAAGAATAGCACAGAAGATGAAAGGTTGTACAAACCAACTTATTTTTCAAACAACTAATCCAACATTAGTACCTAAACTTTTTCATGAAGATATCATATTGAGAATGTTTGAAAAATGGTGAGAAATCTTCTGCGAGGGTGATGTGGAAAGAGTGATAAGGTTTCATTGTTTTGAATTTTTTTTGTTAAATCAGAAAAAGTTAAAAACCAATATTAATGGAGATATTGGTATTTTTACTAAATTTTGTGAAGTGACTAAATGTAGCTTTAACCATTCACATTAAGATGTTTTTACAATATAATTTCCTAAGTCTATTTAATATCTTCATTATCATAAAAACCAACCTATATCCATCTTAACTCCACATCTACCACTCTTAGGGGATGAAATCTATTTATCCCTCTGAGCACATGGTAGACCCAGAATTAAGATGGATCTAAGATGATAGAATTTCCCCTTTAAATAGTCTATGCTCACATGAATACCATGGGTTGTCATAAACCTGGAGCTTAAAAACTACTATTAGTAATTTATAAAAATTAATAAAATTAATAATTGATTTTTATTTTATTTTTTCTTTTAACCAAGTTAAAATGTTTAACATACATTAAATTACAACATCCATTTTTACTCCTGATCCACCAAGCCGTGAGAGGGATCAAATATTTTTTCACTCTATGCTAGTTTGCATATCACGATATTTGATACCTCTCGGGCTTAGTAGATCCAGAGTAAAGATGGATCTATGCTTGTTTAATTCCCCCATGTGAATACCATGGGTCAATACCATGTGCCATTTTTATTTTTATTACTGATATTAGGGTTAATAATGTTTTTTGCATGGTATTAATAATAATCTAGCCCATGGTATTTGGCCCATAGTATTTTTCCCATAGGTTTCACCTAAATATAACACGTTTTTTTATTGTTCGTAAATATAAGGTGACTTATGAAGTAAATATAAAAAAACGTTTTATTTGTTTACCATACCTCTCATTTATTTATACTTTTATTAATTTACCATATCTCTTTTACAAATATGGTATTTGGCCCATAGGATTCACTTAAATAAAACCTCTTTTTTGAGCCTTCATAAATAGAAAGAAGGTTATGGACTAAATATAAAAAGAGGTTTTATTTATTTATATTTATATTTATTTACCATACCTTTTGAGTAAGTATAAAAAGAGGTTTTATTTATTTACCATACCTCCACTTTATTTATATTTTTATTTGTTTACACGCTTGCATGTATATAAGGTGACTTATGGAGTAAATATAAAATATGTTTTATTTATTTACCATACCTCTCATTTATTTATATTTTTATTAATTTACCATACTTCTTTTATAAATATGGTATTCGGCCCATAGGATTCACTTAAATAAAACCTATTCTTGAAAATTAGGGCGAATGGAAGGTTGTAACTCCTAATTTCAAGGGCTAAATTTACCTTTTTTACCCTCTCCCTTAAAATAAGGTGGGCTATTTGAGGTGATTTGTAAAAATGTACTATGATACAAAATATTCACCCACTAAAAATTTAAAACCCCTTAATTCCCTCGCCTAAGGGCGAACATTCGCCCCTAAAATTTTCCATGACCCTGTCTACGCAACCAATGCAATGGATTTGATTGAGAAATATCTTGTAAATGGTGTAAAAGTTTCCTCATAGTTCACTCCCTATATCTCAAAAAATCCTTTGGCCACAAATATGGCCTTGTACTTCTTGATTCTCTTGCCAGCTACATGCTTCACTTTATAGATCCATCTAGAACTAACCACTAATTTCCCTTCTGGTCTCGCAACAATCTCCCATAAACTATTCGTCACAATGCACTCACATTCTTCCACCATGGCATCAACCCAAATAGGTTTAGAAACTACTTCCTCAAATGAAGAAGGCTATGTCATGAGAGCCATGTAACTAGTGTACATGTTAGATGACCTCCTCTCCCTTAACTGTGATGTGGGGGATCCTACATTCTCCCTTGCATCCTGCAGTAATCTATCATATTCTTTGGTTCTCTTTCTCGCCTCTCTAGAAGATTATGGTTGAGTGGGTGGCTCCACTCTGCCTCATGTCTTCTTGCTACATGTGGCTGCTCCATAACCTCTTGAAGCTCATCCCGAGGCTCCTCCTTTGGAGCTATAAGCTCCTTCTCTGGTGGGATACTTAGCTCTCATTCGAGAGAGCATCTCATAGCCTTGTCCTCATCGAAATTGACATCTATCCTCACAACGACCACCCTTAGTGAAGGTAAATACATCCAGTAATTGTGTGGAGTTTCGGTGTATCCTACAAAAACTCCCAACTGTACTTTAGGCTCAATTTTCTTCCTCAAATACTTGGAGACATGAAAATAGAATGAAGCTCCAAAAATTATGAAATGAGACACATCAGGGTTTCTCCCATACCAAGATTCCTCTTTGTAATCATACCAAGTATCCTATAAGGACTTTGGTTCTGCAAGTAGACTACGGTGTTGCATTCTCCTTCCCATAGATGTAATGGAAGCCCCTAATCATGTTACATGGCTCTTGTTGCTCCCACTATGCTCTCATTCTTCCTCTCAGGTACCCCATTCTGATGTGGGTTATGGAGTGTTGTCAGTTCTATTTGAATACCTTCCTTCGCACAAAAATATTGGAAGGCATGTGAAACAAATTCACTTCCATTGTCGCTCCTAAGAGCCTTCACCTTCTTCCCAGTATTCTTCTCAACTAATGCCTTGAATTCACAAATTTTGAGAAAACTTCATCCTTATTCGGCATGAAGAATATCCAACATTTTCCAGAGAAATCATCAATAAAAATAACATAGTACTTATGTTTTTTTGTGGAGGTTGTAGAAAAGGGTCCACAAACATCATAGTGGACTCACTCTAAGATTGCATCTACTCTGCTATCCCAGTCATGGAAAGTGGATTTTCCATATTTCCCCAATGTGCAACCCTTGTAGACATCCTATTGATCAAGGGAGCCTTTAGGGAGACCCGTGGTAATTTTTTGCATGATTTTTAAGGCACCATGATGTAGGTGATCCCATCTCATGTGTCAAAGTTCACCAACATTGCGAATCTACACTTTTTTATCCTTACTGCTCAATGTAGTGCGATATCCCACCTCAAGTTTGTATAGGTTCTTCACTCGAACCCATATATGCTTCACTTTCCCAGTAGCTATGTGTCTCAAAAAGGATTTCCCTTTACTGAAAATAACATCATAGCCATGATATTCCAATACTTCTACAGAGATCATGTTCTTCTTCAACCTCTGTACAAACATAACATCTTTAAGGTGAAGAGGTGAGGCTTTCTCCCTCTCAAAGGTGATAATTCTAATTCTTGCAGCATTGTACCTCCCACCATCACCAGTTTTGATATGAATATGGAGGTGTTTCTCCTCCAGGCTACTGAAAAGCTACTTGCACCCTATCATATGGAATGAGGCACTAGAATCAAGGTACCACACACTCCCCATAATAGTGCTGGTCATGCATGATATTAGGGTGAAGTTTAATTCAAATTGTGAAGCTAGTGCTTCACCTACTACTCCTTCTGAAGGCTTCTTGGTATACTTCTTGTGTGAACATTTTGTTGCATAGTGCCTGAATTCATCGCAGTGGAAGCATTTTATCTTGCTCAAGTCTTTATTCTTGCCATTATTTTGGTTTGATTTAGGTTTTCTTGGGTTCTTCTTTCCTTTTCCGTTCTTCCCCTTTCCAACCAAATCAAAATTCTCTTCATCCTCTGCTTTGGATGAAGTTCCATATATGTTATTTCTCCATAACTCTTCTTGAACCAAATCATACCACAACCTTTCCCAATTCAGTAATTTTTCTCTTCCATTCACAGAGTCCTAGTAGATGTGCCAAGATTTTTGAAGGCCTAGAGGAACTAGGCTCACTAGGTCATCTCCTGCAACATTCACCCAAAATCCTCCAATCTCATCATGAACTTGAGTAAATCGGGAGAGATACTATGGAATTGTATCATTCTTCTACATCCCGATGTTTTGAAGTTTGTCTTTCAGGGCCAATTTGCTATGGTCACTGCTATTTTCGAATAACTTAGTCAGTGTCTTCCACATAGAAAATGATGTCTCTTTGTCATGGAGATTTGAGACCACATGGTCCCTCACACCTTCCAGAAGAATTCTCCTGGTCTTTGCAACACCCTTCTTCCATTGGGCTAATTGTTGTGCATTTGACTATGGAGGTTGTGCAATGTCAGTTTTAACATATTCTAACACACCATTATCATCAAGCATTGCTTCCATTCGATCCTTCTAAGATATATTAGAGCTATCCTCTAGGGCATACTCCAATCTCAGTCTATTGAAAGATATTTTCCCGATCTTGAAGAAAAATTGTTGCACAGAAGCTGCAAAATCAAAATTCCTAAGAGACAACTTTGAAATATTGGTTCTAATATGATTTCAAAGGCTCTAATACCATTAAGAAATTTGATATAAATTGCAACTTCTCAATATTTAGAACTAAAAACAAGAGACACATTCTACTCTAGTAATCTGTGGAATAGAGATCACAATTTAGAAAAACATGCATAGACATGCAATAAGAAAAACCACAAATACACAATGATTTTTAAGGGAACTTAACTCGTAAAAACCCATCAAGCCTCTTTTCAATAAGTTGAATACAGAAACTATTACAGTTTCTAGCTCCAACTCTGAGCTCAACCTACAAAATAATAAATGTTCTTTCTACTGAATGAGAAAATCCGGCCAACACTTAAGAAATTATCTGCCCATTAAGCCTCCTATTCCCTTGTGAAAATCCTGAGGAAATTAGCCTCTAAAAGATATGAATTTCCTTCAAACTGATTGCATAATTCCCAAGGATTGATCTTCTAACTACATGCAACCCCTGTACACTCAGACTAGTATACAACTCATGTTACACTCGCCTTGGCATCTTCACTTCAGTTGTGGAACTCAACTTCCATGCATACATTAGCTATTTTGGGTTGATTGATCAATTAACTGACATATATTTGAGTTATACTGCTATCCCACTTCAAAACCAACCTTCAACTGACTCTATCAATAGTTAGAGGCCAATTAATTGAATACAACTATTGACAGTGCTAGAAATCTATCAACCAAGGGGTCTCCCCAATGTGAAATTCCAATTAGACCTCACACCATTTGGTGTAGGAGCCCCATCTAGAATATTGGCCATGTTGCCATATATCTCAAAGATATTCCTTGGCTCTAACTGTCCACACGAGAGAGGGATGCAATGGTGTCTTCGAAAAGCAAGAAGGTGTGCCTGGTGAGTGTTCAGTTATAAACGTGTCCAAGTTCTTCTACTGCGGAGAGGGGAGAAAAGTGAGCCTCTAAATGAGAGGTAGTATTGCCACCCAAGAAGAGACACACATGAACTAAAAGGATCCGTCTAACATCTAGCGGAATAGTCCACAGAGGATGTGACGATCGTTATAACCAAAAAATTAAGAAATATATGTCTAATATATTGTAGAATAGTCAACAAGTATGGGACATCGATAACAACCATTACAACACATTCTCAATAAGTTAAGTACTAAAAAAATCGAAATAACTTAACTATCTTAACACATGTGAAAGAAAACATGAAATACAAACAGCTACAGAATAGTCTTACAAACATTCATAATCCATGCATGAAGAACGTTTTGGTCTTGAAGGCTTCTTTTATTAAGTAAAAGTTCCAAGACACATGTTTATAATGTACATCACTAGCTCTAGTAGTGGAACATTAGAGCCACTCCTTGCTCCTCAAAGAACTAGCTTAGTTCTCTAATGCCTTGCGGGAGGAGCCAAGGTGAAAAGTCCTTTGCTCATACAATGAGGGAGTATATATAACCATGGGTGACTCTTTGACTACCCTCATGACTATGTTAATTCCTATGACTTTTCAACTTACATGACTCTTTAAATTCCATGTGTGTCCTTTGGAATTCCACTTTACAATACATTTTGAATACAATATACATGGTCCATAATAGTCATGTGGTATATGACCACTCATGACATGACAAGACATGACACTACAGATATGGATTGCTTGATGATGTGGAAATGTCTAGTAACTGTTGTTGCGAAGTGCCGGATGTCTTCTAGAAGGTGCTTTCTCTTCACCTCTACATGGCTTGGTGATGAAGAATATTCAATGATATCCAGCCTTGGATAGTGGTCGCAAATTAGTGTCCCTTTGATTTCTCTTGATTGATCTACTTGTAATTTCAGCTACAAGAGAGTATTTAGGCAGGCTTCCCTCCTTTTCCTTCTCCATCATCTTTCCATAACATGATAGGGTACTTATTCCTGCAATTCACTCACGACGAGATGACATCAATCCGAAAAACCCCTAGTCTATGATGATGCATTTTGATCCACCAACTGAGCTAGGAACAAGTGGCAGGCTAGGAAGAGGGACTCAATGAACATGCATTTCGCATTTACAACATCCAGGGGAGAAAGATTGAGCTATAAGACTATGCAATGTGTAGCTTAGGTAGGCCTGAAGGACAAGACTACGCAGTTTCTAGATTCAGTGGGGACAAGTTGAGGGAATGGACATTGGGAGACCAACTATGTGGTTCTGGGAGACACAGAGGTTGGGATACTACGTAATTATGCAGTTCAAGGACTCATGGGATGAGCTTGAGGCTTAAGGATGTGAAGTGTGTAGTTTAAGCCAAGCTGGAGGACATAACTGCGTAATTCTAGAGGTCAAGGTCGAGGCTTGGGAACATTTACTGCGTAGTGAAATAGTCCTTGGGAGATAGGAATTGTGCATTGTGTAGTGCCAAGCATTAAGGTTACAGTTTAGAGGGTTGAGACTACGTAGTGCATAGTTCAGAAGGGGCCTGGTGAAGCTAAGTTTCTCGATCGAGAAGTTTTTCTAAAAATGGCTGTGTGGGATAGGTGATGAGCTCTGATGAGCCTTGACTGTGATCACACATTTAGAATAGTTTGATCACATGACACCATAGATCATCCAAACACATAAAAAAAGCATTTCCCTCTGTGTGAATGCGTCATAAGAAGATACGACAAGTGTGACACTTAAGATAGACTTTGGGACGACCATGAGGACACTTGTGCGACAGTGCTTAGGAATTTGTACATGAGTGAAACAGATGTTGACATAGTTAGAACAACTCATATTGTTTTATTAGGGGATATTGACCCAGGTTCAAAGTTAGTTGTGCCAACCCACAAATCCCTACACTACTAGCCCTTTCGGTAACAACCCACGTAGCGCAGGCTGCAATCTCACCCGAAGCATTATGGCGGGATGCAAGAACAAAGCTTCTGCATCTAGAGACTAGTGTGATGTCTTTTAGTGGCCCAGATATGACTTTGCACACATCAATACACTCTTAGGGCACACTGCTGCAACTTTGTCAAAATGGTCTTCAGACCTTCAAGAAGGTCTACGATCAGTCTTTGCGGACCTTTAACAGTCAATCTATAATTTTATTTACGCGCATCAAAGAGAAGTCCTAAATTAGGGTTTGTGTAGATTTAGTTAAGTTATTCGTAAACATCAGGGAATGCATCAAAGTCTTCGCAAAAATACTTAAACATGCATTGCGTACATCATTAACAATTATTCAATAGAATCACGCAACATTCAAGCAATATTTCATGAAACACATCATTCATTGATATCATATAATATTAACAACAATAAACAGAAATACAATAATTCTTCGGAAATTGTTTTTATTGATCTTCAATTCAAGATTACAGACTCAAAACTACCTTGTGCACTCAACTGCAGGGATCTGTGCACTCAGCTATGGACCCTACCTAGGCCCTTCCACACTCAACTACAGAGCCTTTCTTCTCCTATATGACCCACTTCTCTTCGCTGTCACTTCTTATCCATCATCAATTACATCCATTAATAGGCCTTAGACTCTTTAAGACACACCCATTTATAACCTTTTGTATACAATACCATGGTCCATGAACCATGGGTGGATCTCAAAACCGACTCAAAATTTACATTAAAAAATGGGCTAAACCCCTTTGACTCCTAATCATCTACACGCTCTGCATCCACAAATCACGGGGACTTTAAATTAGTTACAAAAATGTATCAAACTTGGGTTATCTTAGCCCAAAAACTAACCTAAGGGACCCCATCCCAATAGGCCCCCAACACAAAGATCATGACTTGCCCTCAAGTCACTCGACTGGTGCTGTGATCTTGCTGCGAATATCCCCTAGGTCCACTTGGATCACAGCGACTTCGGTAGCACTATGAGTTGTTTCCTGCTTGACTTCCTCAACTAATCTTTCCATGGCTGGTCCTTCGATGACCAGCCTCATCGTCTGTTGTGTTTGCTAGAAGCCTTTAAGCTTATCCTAAATGGTAGTCATGACTTGATAAGCTTCCTCCAACCATGGCTGAAACCTGGCCTTTAGCAAGGCCTCCTTCTTTTGTGCTTCCTCTACTTGCGCTAGGAGTTTCTTTCCCTCCTGTAATTTGGCTAGGCGCTGCGCTGGTGCTGTGGAGCGCGCGATTGCCCTAACTTCATCATATTGTCACTGTAGCTCCCTTACTTCTGTATTCAACGTCTGTAGGTTCAGATCCTCCTATAGATTGGTCACTAACTCCATTGCTTGCTCGAATAACGTCGTACAGTTAGCAACTATGGAATCCAGGGTAGCCATTCCTTCCTTGATCATGGCTCCCACTTCTCTCGAACCTCAAGCGGAGTCGTGGACTGCAACTTTAACTATAGCTCTGTAATTTTCATATTGAGCTCAAACTGGACTCAGCCAACCTTTTCTTTAGCTTCACGAACACCAATGGCTAGTTTTATGATATTTGCTTCTAGCTATGCATCCTCGGAGATATGAAGCTCAGGAACTGTCTTACATGCCTCTGCAACTGCTGACTCTAATCATGAACTATGCGCCTGTAGCATCTCCTTTTCCTTTAGAGCTTGTGTCTTTTCAGCAAACATCTACTCATTGTTCACTCTATACTCACTAATGAGGTTGAGGGCGCGCTGCTCCAGGGCTCTCAATTCATCTGTCACCCCTACATGCAACGCGTGGAGGGTCTTGTTGGAGAGTGCTGCTATATTCAGTCCCATGTTTTTTATAGTACTCAAGATAATACAATAATCAACGGACTCTGCACGAAGGGACCCCTCTGTCAATGTTATAGTTCTGAGGTCAAGGAACCTTACTAAATCTACTTCTTGGCTTGTCCCAAGTGCCAGGCTCGCTTGCTCCATGCTTGCTTGTCCAGTGCCCATCTGTATCCTGCTTGCTTGGATCTGCAACTCACACAGATCTTTTTGGATGCTCCCTAGCATCTGCATCTACTGCTGATCAAACTGCTGCAACACCTCAGTTGTGGTATTCCTGATTTTATCCCCGATCTCATCGAGATCGCCTTCTGTTAAGACCATGGGATCCGCCTGTGACTTATCTAATTTCTACTTTTTCCTTGGACCTTCCTGCTGCTCCTTGCCACGTTTCTTCAAAATGAATGGGGTGCTCTGCCCCTCATCTCTGTTGGAAATAATACTAAGAGGGGGGGGGGGTGAATCAGTATTATCACATTAATAAAACTTTTTCATTTCCATAATCAGATTCATATATGCTACTTCCACAACTTCTTATGATTAAGTTAATTGATCTTCAATGAGGGCATTAGAATATTATCAACCATATTATCAGATAACAGATGCAGTAATAGAGAATAGATCATCACACATAAGGCACACACATGAACACCATGATATAAGGTGGAAACCCAATGCGGGAGAAAACCACCTGCTGCAAGTCATCTCAATCTTATTCTTAATAAGAAAATCCTTTTACAATATTTGTACTAGTGCAGTCTTATACCAGTACGGGAGCTACAACCCCCTTTGCTCTTGTACTAGCCGATCCATTTACTAGTACGCAGGCTACTACCTGCAATAATGCTCCAAAGATTTCCTTTAGCTCTTGTACTAGCTTAGATACTAGTACGTAGGCGCCGGCCTACAATCTTCTCTCCTTCAAGTACCATGTTTCATCAATTTTCATACTGGATACACTGAAGTACAACCCATAATCATTTACTCAATCACTGCTGTTATCAGAACATAATACCAGAAACCAGACATCACTTGAAAACCCAGAACACCTTATCAACAGAGAAATTCAATCAACAGAACATCTTAAGACAGAGACGCAATTTTCCCTTCTGTGGCCTGCGTCGAGACGCAGTTCACCTTCTGCTGCGCTGCGTGCCCACGCACTGTTCCTTCAACTGCACTGCGTCCTGTTGCTTCAGGGACGCACCCAAAAACACTATCGCGCCGCGTCCTGTTGCTGCAGGGACGCACCCAAAGACACTATCGCGCCGCGTCCTGTTGTCTCAGGGACGCACCTGAACCTCGTCTGCCCTGCGTCTCCACGCAGGTATCCTCTTACTGAACTGCGTCCCGGCGCACTTTCCTTTTACTTTACCTGCGTACCTTCGGGTATGAATAACCCAACCAGTCAGATCTACAGATCTGATCTTGCGCCAAAGAGATCTCTGTCCTTCAGTAGATTCGCCTTTTAGATCTAGACCAGATCTCACCCCATAAGATATTCAACCAAAGACATGCTCAAACCAAATGATCTCCTTTGCTTTATATAGGCAAGCTCCTCCTCAAATCATGGAACAATACCACGAGCCGACACCATAATAACACAATACCGTCGGCTAGATACCAAGAGTAAAACACAAGAAACCCTTGAAATGTGTGCACTGGGTGGACGCACCTCCTGAACGGCTGGCCTGCGTCTCTGGACGCTGTCCCTGCATGGTGTACCTGCGGGTACGCACCTTATGAACTGGTTTCCTGCGTCCTTCTTAATTTTCAATAAAATGAGAGCCTTGCCACGGGAGTTGCCATCAAGTACAACATCTGTAACATATAGCCATACCAGAAACATAATGCCAACAATCTCCTCTACCACCTTGCCTTGAAAGTTCTTCCTCCTTTGTCTATGGCAAAGGTGACTTGTCATCTTTTTGTGACTCGCGTTGTTCCTATTTTGCCTACTCCTTGGTAGCGCATTCTTACTCCACACGAGCCTTTTCGGCAGATTCCTTCTTCTTCTGCGTTGCCAGGTTATGCGTAGCCTACTTAGCTGCCTCCTTTATTTTCTCCACGGTGGAACTTTCCACACCGGTGCTTGTCCCAAAAACAATGTTTGATAGGGCACGCCACTGTATAGGCCATTTTGTGATGAGCTCTTGCACATATTTTTCTATTACCAAATATGGCGAATCATGCCACTTCTACTCTGGATCCTTCCGAGCCTGGATATACACCCTATGGAAGTCGGCTTTGAATGTCGCGTAGGTTGACAGCTCCATGAACATGATTGGGGAAAACCTTAGATGTTCATTGATAGCCATGTGGAGACTCATTTTCATAAGGACTCAAAATATCTTCGTTTATGTAATTCGTGTAAGATCCTTTGTAGCCCATAAGGAATCAAATTGCGCTGCCTCCAACAATCCTTCCTCAAGCAGAGGAAATTGGCTGGCCTTCAACAATTCCTATGCAACTAACATAATTGACAACAACAACCAAGTGTAGTGGAATGACTTGGTTTCATCTTGGGCCTCTATGTAGTTTGCTAAGAACTCCTGACAGAGGTATCTTGACCAGTTGAATTGTACGCCATTCGCGCACTGTGCAACTAGGGAAACTACGGGCATTGGAACTTCATTTGCATGACATTTCATCATCACCTTCCCTGCTAAGATCTGGGTGGCTAATTGAACCACCTAATTTGTGATAGAGATGATCGAATACCCTCATGACTTCTTCACAAGGCTATAATCTCTCTTCATTCTTTCGGCGAGGTCTTTCTACCTAGTATTTCTACCAAACTCCTTAGCTGGGTTCGTGCGCTTATAAGGTAGGCGTGTGATTCTATGAATAGGCATATGTGTGATGGGGATAGGCCCTCCGAGCCATAAACACCCATCGTGCACCAAAGTGAGCAGCTTGTGCACACAAATTGTGTTAATGCGGATGTGTTGATAATGGGGTACCCACAGCAAATTGAGTAACCCTAAGTGCTCCACAATGTGGACCCATTCCTCCGTCTCTAATACTATCGCACCTAATTCTGTGTAACACGCCATTCTCATATACCTATCTGTCGCCAAGTGTGGAAACCTAGCATGATTTGCGAGGTCCCAATCCTCCATTTTCAATAGTGGGATTGTCACGAGCCACGAACCTTCAAAAGGGACCCGCTCTATAGCAAGGGAATGGAAATGGTGAGCTTGTCAGAATTTGGGTCCTTCGTGACCTTCACCTTTCCCTTCCATGGAGGGATATACTCAAGGAGCTTGGTTATGGATTCTACTCCTACAACATCAATGTCTTTTGTTCCCTGGCCTTCTTCTACCTCCAGGTCAACTCCTTTCTCCAGCTGCTTATGTTTATTCTACTTTTGCATTTCATTATGCGTCCTGGGGGACGTGCGCACCGACACTGGCTTCTTCTGCTTGTCCTTATTTAGTTTGGGTTTTTGGGTTTCTCTGGCAGGGACAGGCTTCAGCCTAGGTGACCTCGGCATCGTAGCCACACGAGTCAGAGGTTCCATACTTAAAACTTTTGGGGCAGCTCCCTTAGAGGCAATATCACCAGTAATCGCAGTTTCTGCAGGGCTGGGGCAAAGCATTTTCTCTAGGATAAACTTTTGGTTTAGCTCAGACAACGTAGAAAATGCAGGGCTCATGACTAAGTCTTCCCAATATGATCAGTTCATAGGAAACAGACAAACTAACAATTCTGAGAGCACAAAGTGTTCTTCGTTAGACCGACACACATAACTTTTAGGGGGTTTTGAATTCAAATCTAACCATCCTCCCCATTTTCTAATAATAAATTTTGTTTTGGTGGCATATCTTCAAATATTGTTTCCTTAAATTATGCCACCCCACTCCTCTTAACCGTCTTCTAGCCGTCAAGTCATGAATACTGATTCCAATGGTCACATTTATGTGATGCTACGTGACACCTCCCTCAACGGTGCAGCTTCTTGTGCGTAGCGTCATAGGTTGCAACTCCACCACTTTCCGCATAGCCTACTCACTACGTTGTCCTCCAAACTAGGCAATGTAGTTTATAGTCCCACTCTCCCTTGCAACTGCCTAGAGCACTAAGACTATCTTGTCGCCACATAGTCATTGCGCAGGATCCCATGTATACAATTCCAACCTGTTCCCATTCACTTTAGCCTGAAAAGGTTCCCCATTCAGTGTCGTGAGATGAACTGTGCTTCCATCTGTAATTTCTTTGATAATATATGGCCCTAGCCAATGCATCCAGAATTTCCCTGGAAATTTAGTTAATTTACTATCATATAACAAGAGAAGATCGTTTACCTTGAATGTGCGAAGCTTGATGTGGTGATCGTGTCATGATTTTTCTCATTCCTTCTGTACTTGCTGATGAAATACTACCAAAATCGATCCTCTTTGAGCTCCATCAGCTGCGCGAACCTTCCCTCTAGTGCCTCGCAATTTGCCATACCCGTGAGAGTTGTTATGTGCAAACTAGGAATAATGTACTCCATCGGAATTACAACTTCAACCCCATATACTAATCTAAATGACGTTTTCCCTGTCATCTTCTTACAGGTAGTCCTATCAGCCCATAGTACTGCAGGTACATGCCCATCTCAGTCATTCTGGTGTGTGTTGCAGATCTTCGTTAGGGTGTTCTCCAAAAACTTATTGAATGCTTCAACAGTTCCATTGGCCTGTGGGCGATACGGTGTACTCTTCTGATAGTAGACCTGAAATTCTTTTGTCAACGAGCTGATCGTTTCGTTTAGAAAGTGCGTACCCCTGTCACTCATCAACACTTTCAGGCAGCCAAATTTGGTTTAGACATATTCAAACAAGAACTTTGCTACCGTAGCCCCTATGCAATCCGTAATCAGTTGTGCTTCTGCCCATCTGGTTAGATATTTCGTCACGGTGATGATATAGCGCACACCTATTTTCTTTCCTGGGGCCTGAATTGGCCCAACAAAGTCAATCACCCATTTCTCAAATGGATGCAAAGACACTTGAGGATGTAATGGAAATTCATCCCTTCGTGATGGTCTACCCATTCTCTGACATGCATTGCACACTTTATAATATGCCTTGGACTCCTTGTGCAGCGTTGGCCACCATAGACTTGCACGCAAAATCTTCTGCGCGGTTGCCTTTCTTGCATAATGACCTCCTGTAGACCTCCCATGAGCTTCAGCAAGAATGTTATCCCACTCAAAATCTGGCACATATCTTCGCAATATTTCATCTACACCCATCTTATATAGATGTCCCACAATAACTAAAAAATCTATTGCGTGTACTACTAATTCCTTCTTTTGTTGACTTGTATATGCTTTTGGTGCCATCCTTATAGTCAAGAAGTGAATAATGTCTACAAAATGAATGTTTGCTATGTGCACCGCAAAGAGCTGCACATCTAGAAACCCTTCCTCCAAATTAGTAGGCTCTTCACCTATTTTGATCCACAACAGATGGTCAGGTCCTACATTTAACCTCCTTAGATTCACAATTACTTCAAATTCATACTCCTGAAATAATAGCAACCACCTGTAGATCTCCCCCCCCCAACACAGGCTTATTGACCAAGTATTTCAAAGTAGAATGATCTATGTACATCTTAAAATGCCCTCGTAATAGATAATGCCTGAATTTCTGCAGCACGTACACCATGGCCAATCCTTCATGCTCAGTCATTGAATAATTCTTCTCAGCCTTCGATAATTTCCTACTCGCAAAGGATAAACGATGGTCCATTTATACTTCATCAGCCTGTGTTAATACTGCACCCAATGCAATGAAAGAGGAATCCACATGGATGTGAAATTCATTTTTCCAATAAGGGATAATAAGATTGGCGTGGTGACCATCTTTTCTTTCAATACATCTAAGTTGCGCTGACATTCTTTGTCCCAAAAAAATGTTGCATCCTTCTTCAGCAGTTTATTAATGGGAGTGGTAATCTAACCATATGCTTTGATAAATTTTCTATAATATCCCGTATGTCCCAGCGTCGCGCACATCTACTTAACGCTCCTCGGGGCCTCCAGATTCACTATCACTGCAATCTTTGCAGGGTCCACCATCAATCCTTGTTTGCACACCACGTGACCCAACAAGATCCCAAAGGGAACACAAAATATGCATTTCTTTAAGTTTAGCATAACTTTGTATCTGCGACATGTATACAACATCAGGCGCAGACTTGCTACATGGCGCTTTACTAGTCCAAACATCGTCCAGTCATCAAAGTACACTTCCAGGAACTTATGAATGAACTCATTGAATGTTGCGATGAGTACGCGAGAAAATATCGCAGGCGCATTCTTGAGTCCAAACGACATCACAGTGTACTGAAAAAAACTGCACTCTGTCATGAAGGTTGTTTTTCTTCTATCTTTGGGCGCAATATTAATTTGATGATATCCAGAAAACCTGTCAGTAAAGGAATAGGCCTCCTGCCCTCCAACATTGTCTAGCACTTCATCTGTAAATGGTGTTTGGAATGGATCAGGGACACACGCATCATTAAGCTTCCGCATATCTATGAAAATCCTTATCTCACCCTTCTTCTTCTTCACCTGAACCACCATCGGGCTCACTCAATCAGATTCTTCGACCGGTTCTATGATGCCTACTTCCAGCATCTTACCCAACTTTAGGAGAATGTTTTCCTTATATTTAGGATTAAGGTGATACGGCCTCTGTTTAATAGGCTTCATGTCCAGCTTCAGAGTGTTCTTCATAATGTCCAAATCGCCAATTATGCCCTTCAAATTTGAAAACTTGGTAGGGAAGAGGTCCTGGTATTCGTGGAGTAACTGAGTAACCTCATCTACAGTGGCATCATCCCAATAGTCTCCAATCTTTTCAAACTTCAGTTCTAATTTAGTACCAATGTTTACTTGATTTGTCTTCAATGACGTGGTGATGTTCGGGTTGTCTATTTGTGGGCCTTCAACTGCGCGATGCCCTTCTACCTCGGGAATATTAATGTTTCTTGGATCTTCATCTTCCTCTTCAGCAATCACATTATAGCATTCCAATGCATGGTGCAGCTGGGTGCTCCAATCTGGTTGGATCCATTCCATATGTTCTTGCGGCGTTCTAAAGATAACTGCCTTAATCTCTTATGGAGCTTCATCGATGCTTCCAAAGCCATCTTCAAAGCTGAAGGTCAATAAGAATCCTTCCCTCAAAATATCCAACTCCACGGTGCCATGATGGAGCTCTGTGTCTAGATACTAGTTCATGGGAATTGTATCCAAAGTATGGAAAAATATGTGTACCCACTCTGGCTATGGTTTTGTCCCCCATGCTCTAGTCCATTTTGCTAGGTGATCGCGTAGATCATCCCTTCCATTATATCTCTCAGTCATTCTAGTGTTAGGATGCCCAAAGCATAACCTCATCATTCTTTTGTAATTTCGCCATCCATTAAATCTATCCTTATGCGTACCCCACCATCGTGCGAGCGTAGCGCACAGTGCCAAATCTAACGCTTGGAAGCGGTTATCCTCAAGGACTTCACACTCAAATGCATCCAAAAACTTATCTACTTCTGTTTTTTTTTTTTTTCACTACTGGTTCACAGATACCCATGGTCAGTGGGTCCGCTACGTCCAGGATCGAACAACGCTAGGGTGGACCCCACCTGAAGGGGGTCACACCCCTCGGCCTATTTACTGACCTGACCCCAAGAGCTTTCGGGTTTTGACCCTGTGACCTCCCATTGGCGAGGCCCTGGCTTGACCGATTGAGCTAACCCTTGGGTCTTTTATCTACTTCTGTTAAACCATCATAATAGGGCAATTTCCTTACCTCCGACGAAAGACAGCGCAATGACTTTGTCATCATATTGCATCCCAGTGTGGATACTTCATGCAAATGATTCTGCCAATGCTCCAACTCTTCATCTGGATCAGAGGTGCAGGAACTCTCCCTATCCCATGTAATCTGTCCATCTGTTGTCGGATTGATCTAGTCCTGGTCTCGCGCTGTTATTTTATAGATTTGATTGAGCTCATCATCACTTTCTTCATAGTCACGGATTGGTTCAGTATATCGCTCTCCTTTTGTAGGGTCCAACGGTACTACAACCTGAAGCAATTTCCTCTCAAACAACATTATCCTCTTTTTTAGATTGATGACCCCATTCATATCAATGACAACCAGTCAATTCCCATGAGTGTGAAGTATGGATTATTGTCATCAACGATCTATTTCACCTCAAATTCGACCATTGCGCTCACACCTTCTATATCAACTATTCCTCCATATAATCGTCCCATAGGGATGATTTTATGATGGTTCACCATTCTGAGCTGAATTAGAGACCATTGCAGCATAGGTCTTCCCATTCTTTCCCATTTTTGTTTTGGTAGTAAGTTGGCATCGAACCCCAGATCCAAGATGACCTGATCCATCTCATAATCTCTTATCTGCATGGTGAGCCTCATCTCGCGCCCTATTCGTGCCTTATGTTTGTCAATTTTTCTTACCACCCGGTGTCCATCAAGAACCTTCTCCTTGCTGGCACATTTGTTTATTCACTCCTATAGGCCTTCCACAGCTTTGCTATCACGCAACAATTTTATGTAGGTCTCCAAAAATGTAGTGAGCACAAAGGGATCAACCTTTGTAGGCATGCTGGTTTCTCTTACCTTGTCCTGACTTTCTAAGGTGGACGCCTCAACGAAGCTTTTCTTGGCCTCCATAAATCTTTCCTTAGTGTGATTTAGATCAAACCCAACTTCCTTATCTACGGCCTTACGGACGCATCCATCCTCTTCAGGTTGTTTACCCTTATCATTGCCAATTGTTATTCCACTTCTTAGTACTATATCCACACTTTGATCTTCCTCGCAGGGCTCAACTCTCACCATCTATAAGTTCTTCATAGGTTGTTGAGGTTGCAATTTCTTCTCCTGCATCTTAGCTATTAGCACTAGGAATTCTTCTATGGTATGGTCAAACTGAGTGCAATATTGACATGATGGGTGTGTCTGATTCTGACATTCTCACGCGTAGTTCCCTGGCTGTCCATAGTTGTAGCAGATGACCTGACCATGGCCTCTACCAAGCCCTCCTCCTCCTTGGCCCCATCCTCATCCCTGATAATCTCCATGTGCTCCTCTGGTGCCTTTCTCTCGAGGTTGAGTTTCCACTTGCATCCGTTATGTAGGTGTTCTTTCCATCATCAGCTCATAGCTACAACAATGACACTCATCATGGCCCACCGATTTGCAGAACTTATAGAACAACTATTGGGGCGTCTGGATGAACTTTTGAAGTAAATGACAATTATCTATCGCATGTTGTCCAACAACCTGAAAAATAGCACACCATAGTGCATCCCCCATGCTCGGTCCTCCTGGGGCTTCTGGCTTCAGGGGAATTGGCCCCCCTCCTATAATATAATTTGAGTACACAAGATAGTGGTCTTTATCCTGCCCCTGGCTCTTGCACTTCAAACACTAGACTTCTGTGTGCACCTCTGGTTTAGTCTCCTTGTCTTTCTTCAAGTTCTGCAGTTCTAAGTGTAAGTTTTGTAATTGAGAGTGGATCTATTGTACCCCAAAGGTCACATCATAAATAGGTGTTGCATGCAACCTCATCGCGATTTCCAAAGCTTCTTCATGTGTTCCTATCTTTTGTTGTGACAAAGCAATTCTCAGGTGGGGTAGAAGCAAAGCTATAAACCATTCACATCACTGACTATCGGTGAGCTGCACGTTAGCTTCTTGAATTTGACACTTCAATCTCTGATCTAATTCACAAGGCATCTCATTGACCCTCATCATGATTTCTTTGAATCTAATTACTGATTGCGAATTAGACTTAGGCTTACTAAATTCCTTGTTCAAAACCGCCTTAGTCTCTACTAGCGATGCAAGATTATTATCAGAACAATACTTGATATACCAAGTTAGCGCACGATCCTATAGAGCGGTAACCAGCTATGCCTTCTTTATATTTTCATCAGTAATCTATTGTATTGTTCATACAACATTCGCAATGAACCAAAACTTATTTTTATCTTCACTCCCTATGCCTTTGAAAATCGGAAACTTCATCGTGTTCACCATGTTAAATGGTGGTGGTGGAGGTGGAGGTGTGGGAGAAGGTGTATGCAGTGGAGGTGGAGGTGGAGTTGGAGTGGATGGATGATTTACTCGGGGAATCCCCTGAGTGTTTAGCTTAACAACGCTTCGTGGCGGGGTCCATTCAACCCCTTCATCGTCAGTTGGAGGAGGTCTAATCAACGGACTATAATCTGGTCCTGATCCTTCACGATTTCTAAAGAATCGCCCACTTTGCGTAGCTCCGAACATCAAGGTAATGGCATCACCCATTTTTCACACAACATCATTTTAATCCAAGTATTCAATGATCTTAAATACTTGTGATGGGCCTCTAAATTAGACATAAATTAAGGCCCATTCCTCTAATTTGAAACATAAATTAAGGCCTATGACCATCCTTTAGCACATTAAACCTCTCTTTTTGCATTAGATAATTTATTTTTAACTTTAATATATTCATTAGGAAGGTTTATGAATAATTGAATATTTGTGCCTAATATTATTTATTTTTTATGGAATATTATGAGAATATTGGGCAGATTATGAAGAGTTGGAGGAGGAGGTAATTTAGGGACTTGTTCCTTACTACTGGAGAATCAATAAAAAATAATAAGTCAACAAGATATTATGGAATTATGGCACAAATTGTGGAACTCCAATGATTGAGAAAATCTAGGAATGTGTTCCACTAATCAAGGGAGCAGATCCACCAATCAAGGGAGCATATCCACTAATCAAGGGATTTTGGTGGGGAAAGCTTCCTCCATTCATGGGGAATGATTCCTAATAATTTTGTATAAGTACAAAGTCGAATTTACCTCTAGGGGGAGATTTTCATTAGTGTTATTGTGGAGAGAGCTTGTATTCTTGCAGCTCCATTGTATTTTCTTGCAGGGATGTAATTCTATTGATGAAAATAATGAAGATTGGTGTCATGTTCATCTTCTAAATCCTATTCTCCTCCATATATCTCTGAGTTTCCTTGGGCTTGCCATCCTAGGAACGTCAGAGCCCTTTTGTATGATTTTCTTTCCTTCTTTTCATTGCTTATCCACATGCATCTCTAGTTTTTATTTTGTTCTATTTCTGCATTTAGTATTAATAATTTATTGTTGTAGGATTGAGTTAAATGGTTGATGTAAGTTATTTTTCAGGATCACAAGCATTATTTCATCCTTGGAAAATCTTTGTAAGTTCATAATAATCATTGATTTTCTTGGATTAGTCTTCTCATTCCCAAATCTAGATTGTTGGACCTCCTTTTTAGCAAAGAACAGTAAATTTCTGCTATATTTTTAGAGCATGCTAACTAGCTTCAATTGATTTGATTCCACTTGCATTAGATCACAAAAACATTATAGTTCATAACAAAAATTACCCCATTACATTTGCACTTGATTTGGTTAGGCATTTTTTATATTTACTAGTTCACTAGTTCTCGAATTTCTAGATTTTTGACTAGTAATGGTTTTTTATTTTTTTAGTATAGGTTAACATAGGTATTTTTGAGTGATTCCACTTGGAATAGGGACCTAAGACATCCTAGTTAATAACAAAATTTGTCCCATCTGATTTGGAATTGATTTTCTTGGTCATTAAACCCTCACCAATTTCATCATTTCACAAGGAAACTTCTCCAAGCTTTTTGAATGAATCCATCCACCTCCCGACTTTGGTTTTGAGTTCTGAGTGATCCTAGGAATTTTCCCACTCAATTCCACCCATCAGACACCTCTCCTAGGCCTCCCATCACATCCAACGCCTCACATTTTTCTCTCGCCTGTATCTTGTAAGTTCACTGTAATTCCTACATGATCATCTTGTAGGTTTCTAGTACATCCTATAGGTTTTCCTGAAATGGCATGTTTTAAGGCCGAATTGAGGGAAAACCTCTAGGAAGTCATCAAAATCCTCCTAAGTGTCTCCCACACCATCCAACCATCTCCTAACCCTTCCATCCAACCTCCAACATCCTTAATTCACGTGCCACATCACCAAAGGAAATTAGTTTGCATACTTGATTTTGCATGAAAAGACAAAAGGACAAAAACAGACTTATTTCAATCCCTTTACTTGCACATTAGTGATGTTTGATGCTTCTTACTTCCATGCTTAGATAGTAGCATTTGGTTCATGATAATTTAACATTGTTGCAAAACATAGTTTCTTGGCAATTAATTAGGAAATGGTGTGATTTAGCATTGAATTTCCGTCTCTTTCCTTGTACTTTATTTTTTGCAATAGGTTAAGGATCCATTTCGAACATTTCATTTTCTGCAATTATTTTAGGATTTGAGTTCAGTACATGCACTCCATTACATCATGACAACAAAGGAAGGACACATTATATGCCGCACATATAGTGCCGACACCTCTTAAGTTTGTACGAACCGTGGGTTGATAATTAAAGTCTGTAGCCTTGGGAGTTGCAACATTCTTGTTGCAATACCGAGGCTAATCAACTTGCCTCGTGGTCCCTTGAAGAATCGTCGCTCTGCTTCACTATAGTTTATCGAGGTATCAATTGCAAATTCTGTAACAAATCCTCCTAGAATTCGATTGAGCCAATGATCAACAACCCGTGCGATCTTGTTTTCAAAGGCTTCTAATTGTCACACTAGTTTTGGAGTCCACACTATAGGACTATCAAGCTTCCACCTTCCTTGATTGCCTATTAATTTAGCTAACCACTCCTACAATTCAATGGGAAAAGTGCATAAGAAAATCTCGTGTATCTCTGTATACAGATACCTGTTCAGCCTCTCTTCCTTTGACAGGCGCAAATTCCTGTTGTCTTGCACCAAGAACTCATGAATCTTATGATCCAACCACTTTTCAATTTCTTTCTTGGTCGTATTCCAGTGATGCGACATCACACATCTCTTTCAAGCAGATCCTAGTCCCTGCAATGGAGCCATTTTTTGGCTTAGGGGGTCCTGAACCAGGTTCAGAGTTAGTTGCACCAACCAATAAATCCCCACACTACTGGCTCTTTCGGCAACAAACTGCATAGTGTAGGCTGCAGTCTCACCCGAAGTAGTATGGGGGGATGTAAGAACCAAGTTTCTGCATCCAAAGGCTAGTGTGATGTCTATTAGCGGCCTAGATCTTCCTTCATGCAGATCAATACATTCTTAGGGCACACTGCTGCAACTTTGTAAAAATGGCCTTTAGACCTTTGCAAAGGTCTACGATCAGTCCTTTTGGACCTTTAACAGACAATCTATTTATTTATGTGCATCAAAGAGTAGTCCTAAATTAGGGTTCACGCAGATTTACTTAAGTTATTCGTAAACATTAGGGAATGCATCAGAGTCTTTATGAAAATACTTAAACATGCATTGTGTACATCATTAACAGTTATTCAACATAATCGTGCAACATTCGAGAAATATTTCATAAAACACATTATTCATTGAAAGCATATAATATTAACAACAATAAACAAAAATACACAATAATTCTTCGGAAACTATTTTTATTGATCTTCAATTTAGGATTACAGACTCAAAACTACCCTATGGACTCATCTGCAGGGGTCTGTGCACTCAGCTGCAGACTCTACCTCGGCCTTTGCGCACTCACCTCCAGGGGTCCATGCACTCAGCTGCGGACTCTACCTAGGCCTTTATGCACTCAGCTGTAGAGCCTTCCTTCTCCTATCTGACCCACTTCTCTTCACTATCACTTCTCAGCGATCATCAATTACATCCATTAACATGCCTTAGACTCTCTAAGAGACACCTACTTATAACTTTTTGTATACAATTCCATGATCTGCAGACCATGGTTGGATCTCAAAACTGACTCAAACTTTACATAAAACAAGTGGATAAACCCCTTTGACTCCTAATCATCTATGCGCTCCGCATCCACCAATTATGGAGACTTTACATTAGTTACAAAAATGTATCATACTTGGGTTATCTTAACCCCAAAAATGACTCAGGGGACCCCATCCCAACACATATACACAAAGACAGACCTTTGAAAGAATCAAAATAGGCTTGCAAGATTACACAAAAGCCAAATATGTTGAAAGACGATAGTTAACCCAACATTAAAAAGGGAACAAACATTGCAAGAAATCTCATGAAATAAGCTCTAATGTTTGCGACAACAATGTACAAGACCAAGAAAGACTCTGAAATTGAGTGTAAGCGAAATCGTTGGAGGATGTTGCAGCAACTACAAAAACAACTTAAAATAACTTAACTGGATTACTAAAATTTATCAATCACACATGCATAACTAAACTCCAAGCCTAAGTCTAACTCGAATTTACTTAGTTAACTGAGTGGCAAGATCCATGTCACACTATTTAACTACCTCCAAGTTGTCCTGTTGATGTGGAAATTCAATTTACTCAATTTGACTAAGGATAAAGTCAAATTGAGCCTTTCTTGCTACATTTTTTCAACACTTTTAGTGTGATCTTTGGTCCTATCACTTTTAATCATAAAAATATTGATGAATTGTATCATAAGATTACACTGAAGATTTCAACTTGCATAAACTAGTACTTTTTAATGACATATTTCAGAAAGAAAAACCAATTAACAAATCCTTGGTATAATAAAGATTAGAAGATTACTAGGAAAAGCATTAGAAATTCCATAGATAAATCCCTAAAAGCTATTAAAATAAAATAGAACAAAACTCTCATTAAAACAAAGAATAGTCAGCACATAGACAAAAATCATGAAAAACTCCTATATCTTTTCAAATTTGAACAAAATAACTTTTGAGGAACATAAAACTCAAAAGGCTAAATAGAATTGCAAAATTAGTATGGATTTTCCTATCACTCCTTGATCTAAGCCTCACTTCGATTAGAGGGGAAATAAAATGAACAAGGAGTGAGCTTGATAGTTTTTTACGAACTTTTTTTCCCCTCAGTATAAAATCTCTCTATGGTATTATGTGTTGATTTATGGTTTGGCATGGAAGTTGATACTTCTATCAAGGGGAAACATGAATGATGTTATAAAACTTGCAGAAGTTGAGGTTAATTACCAACTAAAATGGGTTTCTTGGAGAAATGATTCAACTTTGATATAATCTCAAGGAGGATTCACTTCAAAGACATTATTTTTCTGTCAAACATGGTCAATTTTTTTTCATAGTGATATCATTCAACACATTTGTAAAATTTGTATTGTTGTTTGCATAAAAGTAACCATAATTCTCAAGGAATTATGGAATAACAATAATATCAGTTTCAGCATGAAGACTTGGAAATGGTACGAGGTTCTTACTTTGGACTTATTATTGAGGGGGGGAACGTTAGACTCACTCTCACCTAAAACAATCAAATGTCTAAAATAATTGAAATTATAAAACTTGGATTTTTCTTGGTATTTTTATTTTAGCTCAAGTAGAGAAAAAGCTAGATATCTACTTAATGTATTAATAGGAGAGAAATCCAAGTTTGAATTACACCCAAAGTTGCAATAGCATGAACTTAGTCATATTCCTTGTCCCAGAACTTTAGTAGATTGAACTAATACAACACAAGAATTTAAATAATAGAGAATGCCACCAAATCTTATTAATCATATTCAAAAACTAATCAAAACAATTATAAATGATGTACTTAATGTTATTTCCCAAATACATACAAAGACATGCAGTTAATTGTCATGAACTCTCTTTTAGAACAATTTTACAGAGTTGTGTGTAATAGTAAGCTATGTAACCACATATTTCACTGGCAGGAAACACTAGCGAAAATACGCGAACTATACACATGTCTCCCCTCCGAAGTAAATTTATAGGTTATGTTGGTGATATGTATGTTATGGGTTTAGATCTTCTATGTATGTTGGGATACATATGTTAGGGCTTACTCCACCTTGCAAACACGTTTTTGCATATACTAGGGAATCCTCTAACTCTTACTTACATACCCCCACCTCCACCCCACGACAACACCTGTAACATTAGATCAATCAAGAAAAACCATTCACCCCCTTCATATGAATGGATATATTGAATTCATTTTCGATTATATTAAAACCATGACTATGAATGAACTTATTTTTGGCATTATGGTGCATGAGTTGTACTTGATGGAAACTCACTTGTAGCAGAACAAGTATATGATAATGAGATGAATCTACAAGACACAACAGAGTGACAAAATGATGGAACGAAATAATGGTCAAAGGTTTGATATGGGGATATTGTTAGTGTGTGTTGTCCTTGATAACAATTGTTCTTTGATGAATGAACTAATTGATAAAAGTATAAACAAGATGTGATAGAATGCATGGTAGTTGTGTTTACAGATGTGACAAAATGTAGGGCAGTTCAAAGGAATCAGTTCAGAAGTAATATACAATGGAAAATCACATTATAACAGGTCTATTTAGAGGTAACAAAGTAATGGTACAAAATAACATGATGATGGATTAAAGGACAACATAACATAATCAAGAAATTGAGGAAAAAGAATGTTTTCAGGTATGTGAAGTTGTATACGCGGGTTCACTGTACAAAAAGAGCGTATATGTATGCACGCATTTTCACAAGAGGAAAAACGCATATGGGATGGAAAATTAAGGAAATTAAGGTTAAAATAATACCAAGGGTCAATACCATGGTATTAGCCCACAATATTGAGAGGAATAATGGTTACATGATCTCGCCTAAGAATACGATAGGTTCTAAGTGTTGTTTTGGTTCAAGGTATTGAGAAAGGCTAAAACTATATAAGGAGGAGAAGATTAAAGGGCTTAGCACACTAGAAATGAAGATCTTATGAAGTGTTAGATCAAAAACAAATATGCATGTTATGGGTTTCTGATGCTATGCTTGATTTGGACTAAGTATGCACCTGAGTGTTTTGATGATTGATGAAATCTAATGATGGATCAGGATCATAATGACTTATCATTATGTGATCTAATAATGGATAGGCTAGATCTGAGTGCTAACAAATGTTTTGTCCTTTAAATGTGATGATATGGGTATATCTTAAATATGGAATAGTTGCGAAGGTATAAGTTTTTATTTGTAGATATGTACGCTGGTTTGCCTTGGTGAAGGTGCGTATACATGTTGGTTCGGCATTTCCAAGTAGTGTATGTTGAAGAAAATCTTGTTTTTCAGGGATGACTGATCTATCTGATTAATGTTGTTGTTTTACTATTGTTTGTCAATGATGTCTTCATTATATGTTAAAGTAAAATTGATTGTATAAGGAGATTGAGTCTAGTTGCTTGATTGATTGAGTAAGAAGGGTGATCCTTGTTGTTATCTGTTTAGAACTCTATAATATGACAGTAGATCTTCAGAATGTCAATGGTTGGTAGAATTTTGATTCAGAGGTTTTATGATTTAGTATCGTTAGAGGTATATGCAAGTTGGTTTAAAGGAAGTAGCATATACACGTAGGTTGGCTTCATTGAAGTAGCGTATACATTCTGACATATGATTTTTGAGGTTGCAGTTGGTTCTGGTTGTTGATGTAGTGTTCTCGGTTTAGATCTGTGTACTGGTTACAATGATATGTTTGTTCCAGTTGATCGGTTGAATTTTGATTAAGTGTCATTTGATTGAGTGTTCAGTGATTGATTGATTCAATTTTGGTTGATTTATAAATTGATGATTAGGTGATTCAGTTATTTCATAGCTTTCAGTGATTCGATTTAGAGATTGATGATTGAATTTCAGTTATATCAGAGATTGATGATTGAGTTTCAGTTATATCAAAGGTTGATGATTGAGTTTCAATGATTGGTTGATGCAAATGTATTTGATGGTTGTAATGCAGTGATGATTGATTTTGAGCTTCAATGTTACTAATGGGTCTAGTATGAAAATTTGATGAAACGTGGCCTTGATAGTGTTTTGTTGTGTACCAAGAGTATCCAGTCTGAAAATTTATGGAACTTGATCCCTGGAGGATGCTAAGGGTTGCAGCCTTCAGTGAGGAAGTTGAAGCTTCCTGCCAGTAGTGGCTGGTGATTAGATCAAGGGGTTGGAGCTCCCTTCTAGTAGTAGCTAGAAAATGAGTGAAGGTTGTAGCCTTCTATAGGCTAGTGCCTACGTACTAGTAAACATATCGGCTAGTATAAGAGATAGGGGGTTGTAGCTCCCTTCCAATAGAAGCTAGAGAACGATAGAAGGTTGTAGCCTTCTGCAGGTGGGTGGTTTCATACTGGTATGAGTCTTCACCAATACAAGATTATAAACATATTATGATTTATATTAAAAGAAGACAGAGGCAACAACAACAGGTGGTTTTTCTCCCGCATTAGGTTTCCACCCTAAATCTTGGTGTTCATGTGTGTTGGTTATGTGTGATGGTTTATTATGTTATTCTTGTACATGGTTACTATTTAATGTTTAATAAAGTAATAATGCACTAATTAAATATCAACATATGATGAATTAACTAAATCATAAGTTCACTAGATATATGCTGGTTTCCTTAAGAATAGTTGCGTGCACACGCAAGTTCCCTTCACTGAAGTAGCATATATAAATCTGATTATTGAAAAGAAAAAATTATTGATTTGTAAATACTGATTCCCCCCCCCCCACTCTCAGTACTAATCCCAACAATTGGTATCAGAGCAGGTCCTTTGGCAGAAGCTTGATCACTTGAAGGAGATTCGTAGTAACAATGGGAAAGAAGAAAAATAAGAAAGCACCTCAAAAGAAGAAGACATCTCAAAGGAACTATGACAGTGGGAGAGACGATTGACCATTATGTGGAAGCAACTCTTCAGATTCAGAATCACCTCAGAATAAATATGAACAAGAAAAAGAACTATCAAGTATGAATGTGTTGTCCTCGGGTGATACATTTATCTGCTCATTTGAAGATAATGAATGTGACAACGAAACAACTGAATTTTCTCTTATGGGTGAAAGAGAAAGAAATCAAATAGAGGTAGAATTTAAAAATCTCACAGACACAATTAGAGATCAAAAATATCTAATTGATAAAAGGGAATGTGCCTACAAAGAAGAAGTTACCATATTAAAAGCTCAGTTGGAGGAAGGAAACAAAGTAAGGAAGCAGTACAAGGAAAAGGAAGATCAATGTCAAAGGCTGCAGGATGAAGTGACATCATTAAGAAATGAAGTAAATGAAAATGATACAACAATCAAGAAACTTAAAGATAGATCCAGTTACTATGAAAGTCTTGAAGCTAAGGTCATCTCTCTAAAAGAAGATCTTGAAAATTCAAATAAGTAGAATGAAGAACTACCTCAAGCAGATGAAGAACAAGAAAATGAGATTCTAAAATTAAGGCAACAAGTGGAAGAAGGAAGAAAAGTTGAAGAAATCATGAAGAAGAAATATCTGGAAAAGGTAGAGCAATATCAGGTTGAGGTAAATATCTTAAAAGGTAAATTAGAAGAAAAGGATAAATTGTTACGATTTCAAGATAGTACTAAGATTTTGGATAATATTATTAGTAGTCAAAGGTCTCCTATCATCAAATCTGGTCTTGGTTTTCATGAAACTGTTGAAGGTGAATCTAGCTCACAAGATGAGGCAAGGAACTCTAATGCAAAATCTAAAATGCTCAACAAGGAGACAAGAGGTCAACCCCATCAACAACCAAGGAAAGAAAGTCTTCAAAGAAAATCATTTACTCCTAACTGTGGAAGTGATATTTGGTTATTTCCTCCGATGAATAATATTGAATGCTTTATATGTCATTAGTTTGGAGATGTTGCAACAAGATGCATAAGTAGAATGGTTCAAGCTAATAATCATCACATAGAAAGATCATCAGCTTTCAGGTACTTTAAGGGATATTGTTTTTCTTGCAATATGTTTGGTCACAAAGACATTGATTGCTTTAGAACGAATATGAAACATATAAAATGTTATGGCTGTAACAAGTTTGGGCATATAGAAAAACAATGCAAGAGAAAATTTCGGCCAACATACCAAAAGGAGAAAACATAATCACAATCCAAGGTATGGAAGAAGAAGGAATTACAGTGAGAAAAATGTGGCATAGCTCAGTGTACAGACAGAATAGACTCAAGAGGAACTAAAAGTATGAAACGTCAGTGTTCTAATTCTCATACGTAGTTATCATGAAGACAAGTCATGTATATATGCGAGTTAAAATCTGCACAGTTGCGTATATGTTGGTTTGTTGAAGATGCAATGGGACAGACTCAGAGAAAAAGGTTATGATATGGTTCAGACAATTATCAATTATCTTTTATGTCTTGATGATTGATGAATACAATCTATGGATGTTATCTGGAATTTCTTTTGACCCTCATAAGTTGTTAATGACTTGATGTATAACTAGTTGATGATGATGCCTTGATGATTCTTACTAATATTTGCAATGATCAGATCTGACAGTGAACAATTGGCATAGGTTCCGAGGGAGAATATGCTATACTTCTAATAATGCATTGTTGGCATTATGATTAGAAGTCCTTGGTACATAATGATGATGATGATGATGCTTATATTGTTGAAGTATTTAAATGATACATCATGCTATGTTGCAGTCATGGGTTGCCTATGATAAAGTTTCAAATGATACTTATATTGCTTGGGCCACATAGTCGTTATTTAGATCAGATTTAGGGATGATTGTGGATGACTCTTTTGATGATGCATATAGTACATATGGTATGTTTCTTACATGGTGATCTTCATAAGGTCAAGGAGAAGAACAAATCTTGAGTACACATCTTCATTATTTGTTAAGTATCACTCATTTCTTTTATGTTGCTGTCGTCATGCCTTCAAAGATGCATAAATTTCATATGGTGTAGGATTCCTATGGTTCTTGGCTCCCACATGATATATTTGCTGAGGATTATTGATCTTGATGATACTAAGAAAGTTTGACAAATGACTATGAGCTCATGGTTTTCTCTTCACATTGATGAGAAGCTAGATACATGTTTCTATCTCTATGATGGATACATATTATGTTGGATACATGGATGATTACTTAAAATACACATCGGTAAATAATATTGGTTGGCCAAGAGGATGGTGTTATTGCAGGTTTCATGAAGACATATCTATTTGGAGACATGGCTTACTCAGTCACATAATGATGATGACTTCTTACTCTATGAAAATAGGTTTGATTATCATGTTTAATTCTTATTAGATGTGGATATTGGAAAAATCCTTAGTGAAGATACATGGTTATATATTGAGGGTAGTTATGGAAAGATCATGCAATTCTTGTTACGACAATGATGATATTATGGTCATAGATGATGACTATGGAGGTTTCACATATATATATATATATATATATATATATATATATATATATATATATATATATATATATATATATATATATATATATATATATATATATATATATATATATATATATATATATATATATATGATGTGAATGGTTTTGTATTATTGCTTGGAAATATGACATATGATTAGTTGATTCATGGAAGGTTATGGAGCAATGTAATATTGAAAAGATCAAGAAGATGAGTAGGTACCTATATACGACATACTTTATCACAGGTTGATGGTGTTAAAGGTACATTGGCTTATCTTGCAAACTGATGATGGACATATACAGGTTGTTGTTCTGGATGTTGCTAATAGATGCTTATGGTGCAGAGCATCTATGGTGTATGATAATTGTTGATAACTATCATGGTCTCATTTATATCTTTGGTCTTTTTTATAAATGTCATGTATATCATTTCATGTAAAGGTCATGTAAAGACCTATGATGTAATAATTGTCATATTCAGTCATGTATGGACTTTTGAGATCATGTCAAATATGAAATCCCACTTGGTTGAGTGGTTGAGTCATTTGGTGTATCCCCACTTGGCTGGGTGATTGATGTATGTATGAGCCATTGGTGATAGGAAGGTCAGTATAGAGTCATGTTATTATTTTGAAAATAAAAATAAAAAATCTACAGACTCTACATGTGCTAAGGGGGAGCATGGACAATATAGTGCATCTCAGCATCTACAAAGGGGGAGTTTGATTAGAGAATTTAGCATGTGCCTAGGGGGAGCATGATTAGTTTTTATATTCAGCAGTTCAGATATGGAAGTCTTCATTTAACATTGGTCAGTCAACCCTTTTCCCTTGATGTCAAAGGGGGAGAGTAGCTCGGTGTTTGGAGAGTAGCTTGATGTTTAGAACAACTTGGTGCTTGTCTTGATGTTATTTACATGTTGTGGTGACCAAACACCAAAGTTGTTTCCATCAAGTTCAAAGGGGGAGATTGTTGGCATTATGATGCATGTGTTGTACTGGATGAAAACCCACTTGTAGTAGAACAAGTATATGATAACTACAAGAATCTACATGACATAATAGAGGTGACAAAATGATGGAAAAAAATAATGGTCAAAGGTTTGATACAGGGAGATTGTTAGTGTGTGTTGTCCTTGATAACAATTGTTCTTTGATGAATGAACTAATTGATAAAAGTATAAACAAGACGTGACAAAATGCATGGCAGTTGTGTTTACAGATGTGACAAAATGTAGGTCAATTCACAAGAATCGGTTTAGAAGTAATATACAACGGAAAATCACATTATAACATGTCTATTCAGAGGTAACAAAGTAATGGTACAAAAGAACACGATGATGGAACAAAGGACTATAGATCAGAAGCAAGCAATTGAGGAAAAAGAATGTTTTCAGGTATGTTAAGTTGTATACACGGGTTCACTATACAAAACGAGCGTATACAAGCGGGTTCACTGTACAAAAAGAACATATATGTATGCACATACTTTCACAAGAGGAAAAGAAAGTATGGGATGGAAAATTAAGGCAATTAAGGTTAAAAGAGTACCAAGGTTCAATACCATGGTATTAGCCCACAATATTGAGTGGAATAATGGTTACTTGATCTCGTCTGAGAATACCACAGGTTCTAAGTGTTGTTTTGGTCCAAGGTATTGAGAAATGTTAAAACTATATAAGGAGGAGAAGATCAAAGGGCTTAGAACACTAGAAATGAAGATCTTATGAAGTGTTAGATCAAAAGAAAATATGCATGTTATGGGTTTATGATGTTATGCTTGATCTGGAATAAGTATGCACCTGAGTGTTTTGATGATGGATGAGATCTAATGATGGATTAGGATCATAATGACTTATCATTATGTGATCTAATAATGGATAGGCTAGATCTAAGTGCTAACAAATGTTTTGTCCTTTAAATGATATGATATCGGTATATCTAAAATCGGGAATAGTTACGAAGGTATAAGTTTTTATTTGCAGATATGTACGTTGGTTCGCCTTGGTGAAGGTGCCTATACATGATGGTTCGGCATTTCAAAGTAATGTATTCAGAAGAAAAGGTTGTTGTTCAGGGATGATTGTTATATTTGATCAATGTGTTGTTTTACTGTTGTTTGTCAATGATTTCTTCTTTAGATCTGAACGTAAAATTGATTGTATGAGGAGATTGATTCTGGTTGATTGATTGATTGAGTAATAAGGGTGATCCTTGCTGCTATCTGTTTAGAAATCTGTAATATGACAGTAGATCTTCAGAATGTCATTGGTTGGTACAATTTTCATTCAGACGTTTTATGATTTAGTATCTTTAGAGGTATACGTAGGTTGGGTTAAAGGAAGTAGCGTATACACGTAGGTTGGCTTCATTGAAGTAGCGTGTACATTATGACATATGATTTTTGAGGTTGCAGTTGGTTCTAGTTGTTGATGCAGTGTTTTGGGTTCAGATCTATGTACTGGTTACAGTGATATGTTTGTTCTAATTGATTGGTTAAATTTTGATTAAGTGTCGGTTGATTGAGTGTTTAGTGATTGATTGATTCAGTTGTGGTTGATTCAGAAATTGATGATTAGTTGATTCAATTATGTTAGAGGTTTTAGTGATTGATTGATTCAGAGATTGATGATTGAGTTTCAGGTATATCAGAGATTGATGATTGATTTTCAGTGATTGGTTGATGTAGATGTATTTGATGGTTGTATTGTAGTGATGATTGATTTTGAGCTTCAATGTTACTAATGGATCTAGTATGAAAATTTGAAAAAATGTGGCCTTCAAAGTGTTTTGTTGTGTACCAGGAGTATCCAGTCTGAAAAATTATGAAACATGATCCCTGGAGGATGCTGAGGGTTGCAGCTTTTAGTGAGGCAGTTGAAGCTTCCTGCCAGTAGTTACTGGTGATTAGATCAGGGGGTTGGAGCTCCCTTCTAGTAGTAGCTGGAGAAAAGTGAAGGTTGTAGCCTTCTATAGGCTGGTTCCTACGTACTAGTAAACATATCGACTACTATAAGAGCTAGGGGATTGTAGCTCCCTTCCAATAGAAGCTAGAGAATGGGAGAAGGTTGTAGCCTTCTGCAGGTGGGTGCCTACATACTGGTATAAGTCAGCACCAGTACAAGATTGTAAACAGATTATTCCTTATATTAAAATAAGATAGAGACAACAACAGCAAGTGGTTTTTCTCCCGCATTGGGTTTCCACCTTAAATCTTGGTGTTCATGTGTGTTGCTTATATGTGATGGTTTATTATGTTATTACTACACATGGTTACTATTTAATGTTTAATAAATCACTGATGCACTGATCAAAAATCAACATATGATGAATTAATTGAATCATAAGTTCACTAGATATACACTGGTTACCTTAATAACAGTTGTGTGCACACGCACTTTCCCTTCATTGAAGTAGTGTATATAAATTTGATTATGGAAATGAAAAAATGATTGATTTGTAAATACTGATTCACCCCCCCTCTCAGTATTATTCCCAACAGTTATTACACTATTGCCCAATTAATAAACCCCTCTTGGTATTGTATTAAATAGGAAACTACACTACCCTAAGCTTTGCTAAGGAACCATCCATATACAAGTTTCTTACTAATTGGTGATTCATGTGCTACATGCATGAATTGTGCATATCATCTATTGGTGATGGAATTTCTATTATATTATGTAGTGCATGTTGTAGCATTGAATATTAAGATCACTGGGAAGTATTTGATCACACTCAAAGATAAACTTTACAAATGAAATTGATATGAGTCTTAGCTATCAATAATTTTCTTTCATAATTGATTACTCATTCAATTGAAGTTTTTGCTTAATAAAATGCATGCAAAAAGAAATGAAAAGGACAAAATATATGGAGAAGAATTTTACATCAAATCATACTCTCTCGGGAAAAAATACTAATATTTGTTTCACATAGTCAAAGCAATAAGGACCAATTTTCATTTACATTCTAGCCAAGGAAGTAATCTAAACATCATTCCATAAGCTAATATTTATATGTATTCGTGGTGAAAATAGATTGAGTTACATCACAAAAACCATAATGTTTTTATGATTCTATTTTGAAGAATACAAAGGCCTTCAATTACTTTTGACTCTAGCTACTTTAAACAATGGTTTTGATTAATAAGAATCTATGATGGAAAATAGAAGATTGACTTCACTTTATCTCCCAAATTGTAAGAAGAATTGAAAAAAAAAATATTATGAATATTTTTGGTCAAAAAATACTAATAAGAAAAAAATGAAAAAAAATTAATATTTTATATATTTTGGATTGAAATGATTGCAAAAAAAATAAAAAAATTCTTCCATTCATTTTTTTTGTAAGCTTGGCAGTACCTTTCTATTAATCATATGTAAAATCAGTTACATAATATATGTCTGGTGGCCTCAACCTTCTTGGAGGAAACTAGGTTTGTTCGCCACCAATTAGCATCATAAGCCATCCAAAACATAAAGAGTTTGAGTATGTTCATCCAAACTTTATAAGTTTACATATCTACCACCCATCTATATTTACTACTGATAATGTAAATGCCATCCGACCAGATCATAAAAACAAAAAACATCAGAAATATTCAGAAATATCATGACTTCCCAGTAGGCATTCATCAGACGGTGCTACTGGGGCAGGGTCCTTTGCACTCGACCATGGAATTTCATTTTGTTTCAGACATTGTAGTTATTTTCCCATGCGGCCAAGGAAAACATTCTAATGGTATAGCTAGACCTGTACTGACTGTATTTACTGTTGAATGTCCTTGAGGCTCATCTCAACTTGCTGGGTTTACTGGGGGCCTTCCAAGTTCTGGGTTTCCAACATGGCTCTTGCTAGTAAGCTCTTTAGTACCCAATATCATTGGACTGGTTGTTTGAATAGACTCAGCCTTCCGTTGGTGTGTCCATGGTCCATTACCAAAGGTGCCTGGTCCTCTATTGGAATTGG
Organism: Pinus tabuliformis; assembly: GCA_031772625.1. Taxonomy (NCBI): domain Eukaryota; kingdom Viridiplantae; phylum Streptophyta; class Pinopsida; order Pinales; family Pinaceae; genus Pinus; species Pinus tabuliformis. The sequence goes on from CM062815.1 coordinate 732,026,096, forward strand.
TTCAGCTGCCGCATTGGCATTCAATTCCACCTCCCATTTCAAAATTTCAGACTTCACTTGTGCCGGGGATCCAACACTGTAAGCATGCAAGAGATTTTGCATGTTGTCCTCCCTTGTTTTCTACCTCTTCTATGCTAGGGCTTACTAGACGAAGCCAACGACACTTTCCCTTTCCTACTATTCTTATTGTTGTCACAACAATGCCCACGCTTCCCTGTGCTAGCCTCTACCTTCACCATGTTTCCATAGATTGGGTCCCCCAACAACTATAGTATCTCCCGAGCCCTCACCGTAGTGAGAACCAGTAGTGCAGGAGCCAAAGGAGTTTACAGTTTAGGCAAACCTAAAAGGGTGGTGCACACAGATGGTTAATTAAAATATTTCAGCCAAATGACGACTTTAGCGTCCATCTCTTTCCTGTAGTGACAATTTTGGTTCCACATTTCTTGTTCTAAGGAATGAAAACACAGAGAACCTCAACACCCTAGGACTTTGCCTTTGGGTTGGCAGAAGACCTGACTTTCACCATATCATTGAAATGGCTTGGATACATTACACCAACCAGACTCTCTAACTGACCCAAAGCCCATCCAAGCCTTAGATGCCAAGAATTAAATGAAACATTTACATAATTAACAAATCGGATGCTAGTTGTTGACCCCGAATCCCCATACATGCCCCTCTGGGCTGAAAGATTTCAAGAAAACATCAGGCTCTCTAACCAACCGTAGACCCACCCAGGCTTCATACGCCTAGAGTTAAATGATTCATTAACAAAATTTATAGACATAGTACTAGTTATAGACCCCGACTCCCCATACATGCCCATCTAGGCCAATAGATTTCCATAAACGACTGAAATCAACATACTAGACACTAACAATGATAGAATTAACCCAATCCCAATCAACCCATGCAATAAAATCACTAAACCTTGCCATTCCGACTTAATTCCTTGCAGCAAGACTGTCATTTCATGAACTAAGAAGGCATGAGATACATACTAGTAGACTTGCCTTGTAGTCGTGTCATTGATGTCGCCTTGGGTGCTCACCTTGTGTCGTAGGTCTCCAATCCCATGAGCAACCTTTACCACCACACAATAGCTCCAGAGGTGAAACCACAATAACTTTTGCATGCAAAAAGCCAAACTTACCACTTGTAAAACCAATGTTACCGTGCCTAAGGTTTGATATGCCACTTGGTTACGGGCCGTCAGGTCCTTTAATGCCTTGAGTGTGTGGAGGAATTAGGTGGGCTACCCACTTGCCTTGCCCCATAACCTACTTTGATCCTAACGCGGGTCTCTCCTCTCATCACACCCCGATTCTGGGCCCTAACTGTCATTCATGTCTCTTTTCAGAATCTCCAATGGGGCCACCATCCCTTCACCTTGCTTTTCCCTGTCCCTGGAAACGTCTAGATTCTTTCCAGGGTTGCTACACACCCAATTAGCCAGAAAATCAGAAATAACATTACTTGAGCGGCGTACATGTACAAGAATGATTTATTCTACGTCTAAGATAAGGCCTCGTATTTCCTGTATTAACCTCATTTTTCTCCATCTCTTACTTATCTTTTCCTGGTGTGCTCCTTAATGAAGCTTTTTTATGGTGTATATCACTAGGGTGGAATCTCCTTCAACGAATAGTTTCTATATTCATTCCCTTCTTGCAATTAACAATCCATGTTTAACTGCATTGAATTCCACCTCATTATTACTCGCAATGCCATAGTCTGATGCAAACAATCAGACTACCTGACCCTGGTGGTCTCTAAAGATGCCTCTGAATCCCGCCTCTCTAGGGTTACCTTTGGATGCGCCATCAAAGTTCATTTTTATGAACTCCTCTTAGGGGCATATAAATTTCGAGGGTGATTGGATGGGGGGAGTTTTTAGTTTCCATGAATAAGGCGCTAGCATCTGCATAGACAAATTAAGAATTGTCAGGATATGGGCTTCCTGAGGAGGGACTTTCCAATCATCCGGGTACCATTTCTCTACCAGGATGGTTTCTTGGATGTTTTGGTTGATTACTTGCCACACATCTATCTCAATCTATTTTTTATCTTTGAATACCCTCTGATTCCTTTCTTTCCACACCGCCCAAAGGAGAAATCCAATAGAGATGGCCCAGGCTCTATTGAGGATAGGGATTTTATATACTCTTTTCCTCCATATTTCAATTGTAGCCTTGATGCTTGAAAGGTCTTCGTTTGAATGGCCGAAAAGGTTTTCATGATTTTGCCAAAGTTGATTGCTAAAGGGGCATGAATTTAAGAGGTGTTCCATAGCTTCTGACTGTGATACACACATGCGACATGTTGAAGGATCGTGAACACCTCATTTTTGTAATTGGTCCCATGTGAGGGCTTGTCCATGAATAACCAACCAGAGGAAGAATGCTATCTTTGGCCATAGTTTCCCCAACCATAGTCTACCCCAGATGGGTGGAAAATGTTGATGTTTGTGTTCTTATTTGAGTTGATATCCTTCCTATATTGTAAATATTCCAATATTTTTATATCCCTATCTAAGAATATTCGTGACTTTAGAAATCGTTATCCTTCTAGAGTTTACCTCCTTGTAATATGTTTCCCATTGGGGAGAATCTAGAGCATTGGGCCAATGTTGTCTACTTTTCCACTCTCACCAGGTGTATCTAGCATTTGAGTCCCAAAACTTATTCACTGTTAGGTTTGCAGACCGGTTAGTGAATAGGAATATCTTAGTAAGGTCTTAACGACTAAATAACTTTTCGCTCTCTTTCCATGCATGCTGCCAAAACAGTACTTTGTCTCTGCCCCTAATCTCCCAGAAGCTAGGATTACGTATCAGGTCTCGTTTTCTACTGCTATGTTCCATATTGTAGATCCTCTTGGTGTACCCTGTGTTCTCAGTCTCCCTTCTATAGATGGTGGCATTCTGTATTTTCTTTCCCATATCAGCTTCCATAGGTCATTTCCTCCCTGAATCCATCTCCACCATAGTTTTTCTCCCATGACCTCATTTCGAGTATAGGGATCTCTGAGATCCAGACCCTCTATTAGTCTGGGTTTGGTTAAACAATTCCAAGATAGGAGGGCCCATTTCTTGGCTTTTGTGGCCCTTGCCAAAGGAATATCTTTAAAATATTTGACATTTCAGTGCAAGACATTTTGGACACAGCAAGTCCCGAGATTTGATAGATGGGGATCGATTGCAACATTGCTTTCAAGATAATTACTCTACTCGTGATGTTGAGGGCCCAAAAGGTCCAGATTTGAAGGTGAGCTTGTAGATGATCAAGAAGAGCCTTCCAGCTTCAAACTCTAAGGGAGTTGAAGATGAGGGGAATGCCTAAGTATTTTGATGGTAGGGAGCTAATATGAAAACCCAATATTCTGGCCAAAAAGGATTGAGACTAAACAGTGGTGTTAAGGAAAAAAATATTTGAATTTTCTTTATTAATCTGAGTTCCTGAGGCTTGCATGAAGTCTTGAAGAATGATCAAGAGGGATCTTGCCTCTTTGACAATGGCTTCGAAGAAAATCATGATGTCATCAACAAATTGTTTATGTGTTAAGGGGAGATCATTCCCCCACATGTGCGGCCCTTTGAATTGACCTTCTTGAACCTTCGCTTTTATATATCTGCCCATAACTTCCACTGCTAGGATAAATAGGAAAGGGGAGATCAGGTCTCCTTTTCTGAGCCCCTGGGACGCATTGAAGGTCTGAGAAGGGAAGCCATTGAGGAGGATAGAGAACACGGAGAGGATATAAGGGAGGATATCCATTGAATCCATTTGGGGTCAAAACCAAAGGCTTGAAAGATATGCAGAAGGTAAGTCCAAATCAAACACTCATAGGCTTTAGATAGTTCCATCTTGTCAGACCAGGAGGTAACTCCTCAAATGTAATTGTATCTGTCATTCATGTTGTTCATTATTATATACAAGAGGGAGTGATTGTTCAGTTCATCTCCCGATGACTCTCCATTTTCTCTATTATTTATTTACACTAATTACAGTTGTTCACCCAATCCCTATGATTAGGTGTCAACATTCCCCCCCTTAATCTGAAGGGATGTTGGTGAGTCCAAGCATCGTTCTGAATCTTTCAAGCTTTTCTCTTCCAAGCGCTTTGGTGAAGATGTCTGCAATCTGCTCATTAGTGGAACAATGGCGAAGATGGATTATTTTGGCCTCAACATGATGTCGAATCAGATGATATTTTGTATTGATGTGCTTTGTTCGATCATGGAACTTTGGGTTCTTGGCCAACTTTATTGCCGAGGTATTGTCAATCATGAGTGGAGTTGATTGTACTTGTTTTACCTGCAAATCTTCAAGAATTTTCCTGAGCCACACAATTTCTTTTGTTGCCTCAGTTGCTGCCACATATTCTGCCTCTGTTATGGAATCTGCTAGAACTGATTTCTTGTGTGATCTCCAGGAGACAGCTCCTGATCCAAGACTCATAGCATAACCTGAAGTAGATACCCCAGTTTCTTTATCTCCATCAAATTTTGAATCAAAGTATCCAATCAAGCTGAAGTCGCCCACCTTTGTATACTTGATTCCAAAGTCTTGAGTTCCCTTCAAGTACTTTAGAACTCTTTTTACAGTAGACCAATGTCCCTCACAAGGCTTTTGCATAAACCTGGAGAGGATTCCAACAACAAACGAAATGTTTGGTCTAGTAGTAGTTAGGTAGTTGATACTTCCTACAAGTTGTCTATACTTTGTTGCATCCTCAAATTCTTTTCCTTCAATGGATGTGAGCTTTAAGTTTTGTTCCATTGGAGTATTCAGAGGATTTCATTTAGTCATGCCAAACCTATTCAACAGATCTCCAATGTAATTCTTTCGAGAAAGGAATATGGACTTCGTATGTTGAGTTACGTCAATACCAAGATAGTAATGAACATAGCCCAAATCAGTCATTTCAAAACCTTTCCTCAATTCCTTCTTTATCGATGCAATGTAGCTCTCATTATTCCCTGCCATCAAAAGATCATCTACATATACCACAAAATATACAACTGTTTTACCAACCTTCTTGGTAAACAAAGTTGCATCATCAAGATCATAATGTTTAAAACTGAGTTTCAGAAGATGCTAAGTTAGTTTTTCATACCAGGCTCGTGGTGCTTGTTTGAGGCCATACAAGGATTTCACAAGTTTGCATACTTTATGTTCATGTCCTTTTACAATAAATCCTTTAGGCTGGGACATAAAAACATTCTCTTTTAGATCTCCATTCAAGAAAACAGTTTTTACATTCATTTGATGGAATTTCCAGCCGTTTTGAGCTGCTAGGGAAAAGAGTGTCCGGATGGTAGCCCATTTTGCTGTGGGGGCAAAAGTCTCCTCATAATCAACCCCTTCCTTCTGTGCAAAACCTTTTTCCACAAGCCTGCCTTTTTGCTTGTCAAGTGAGCCATCAACTTTATACTTGTTCTTGTAGACCCACTTGCAGCCAATTGGTTTGGTTCCCAATGGAGGATCAACCAGCTTCCAAGAGCCATTCTTTATCAAGGCATCATATTCCTTTTGCATTGCTTCTTTCCATTCATCATGAGAAGCAACTTCTTTGAAGGAAGTTGGTTCAAAATCTATAGACAAATTCAATTCACAATCATAAGATACATCCATATCAACAGGTGAATCAGAGTCATCTACATCACCTCCATTTTGTGAGGTTGAATTTCTAGTTCCTGTCTTTCCAACCTAATCAGGATGAACACTTTCAAGTGTCTTTCTCAGCCACTTTAGGGGACCTTTCTGAGATGGTCCAGGATGCTCCATTGATTGAGTTGGGACTGAATCAAGATTGTGTCTCCCAATTTTGTCAATCACATCACTCAAAGTATCATCCGTTGTTGGAGTTTCATGTGGGGGAGAGAGTGCTTCAGAAGAAAATTCCACAGGTTGATCTAGTATAGAAATCCCCCCTTCAAGTTGTGGAATCTGATTATCAAATTCTTGAAATGATTTTGCATTTGTGAGTCTATCCAAGCGATCAAGTTGCTGCTGAACAACATTGTCAGTTTTGGTTGATTCAAGAAATATTACATCTCTAGATACAACAAACTTTTTATTGACTTCATCATAGAGACGGTATGCTTTGGAGGTGTTTGAATACCCCAGGAAGATACACTTATGACTTCTTGCACCAAGTTTGTTTCTATGTAACTTTGGTATCAAGGCATAAGATGTGGAACCAAAGACCCTGAGATGCTTTACGGAAGGAATGTGCCCATACCACATTTCGTAAGGAGTCTTGTTTCTAATATCATTAGATGGACATCTATTCTTCACATATACAGCACATAGAACTGCATCAACCCAAAACATCAATTTTACATTTTTGAAAAACATCATGGAGCGCACCATATTTAAGATTGTCCTATTCATTCTTCTAGCTACTCCATTTTGTTGGGGATTATAAGGCACAGTTGTTTGATGTTTGATTCCATGTTGGCGAAGATAGTTTTCAAATTCATTTGAAATGTATTCTTTTCCATTGTCAGTGTGAATAGAGCCAATATGAGATTGTGCATCATTTTCAATCCATGTATGAAATTTCTTGAATGTTTGAAAAGCATCAAATTTGTTCTTCAATAAATAAACCCAACACATTGTGGTGTAGTCATCAATAAACGTCATCATATATTTATTTCCATTTTCAGAAGGAACATGCATTGGACCACATAAACCTGAATGAATAAGTTCAAGTTTTCTATGTGCTCTGGAATGTGAATCATGAAAAGACTATTTTTTATGCTTTCCTAGAATGCAAGCATCACATTGCTTAAGTTTCCTAGGAATTGTAGGCAAACCAGTAACACCATTTTTCTTCAACAAGTGGAGGTTGTCATAGTTCAAATGTCCAAATATAGCACGCCATAATAAAATTGATGGAAATGTACCTTCTTCATGATGAGAATTGTATGAGAAATTTTGTGCACGAGCAGAGGTACCCTGCAACTTGAGAAGCCTTTCTTCTTCTATCCCCGCCATGACAAGTGAGTGGTCTAATGCTTTTCTCACCTCAAGCTTGCCATCAAACATATGAATGTAGTGCCCTTGCTGGTGGATGTGGACCAAGGACAACAATTTTCTCTTCAACTGTGGGAGATATAGAACATGATGCAGAAGAAAGTCTGGAAGACAGGTAATTTAAGCCTGATTATACCACGCCCTGATGGGTTGACTTTTGATTTGTCTGCAAAGTATACTGCTCCATCAACATTGTTAGTAAATTCTTCAAAAAAACCTCTTCTAAAAGTCATGTGGCAAGTTGCTCTTGAATCAAGCAACCAATCATTTTTCCAAGAAGCAAGTGAAGTATTAAATAAGTCTTCATTTACTCCAATATTACAGTGTGCCACAACATAGTGAGCGGATTCAAGTGCTTTACCTTTCTCTTTGTCATTAGTTTTACCTTTGGGTTGGTTTCTTTCTTGCTCAATTATGTCCCAAGGCAACTTGCATGTGAATGCATCATGTGATCCATCTCTTTTGCAGCGTATGCAATGCAAATCTGACTTTTCTCCTTGAGAGTGTCTGCCCCCCCTGCCTCTGAAATTTCTTCCTCTTCCTCTTCAACCACCTCTTCCTCTAGAAGACTCTTGAGCAAGATTCTTTTCTCTTGTGCAAGGCACGCAACCTCTTCAGAAGACTGAGGAGTTTTCTTCTTCCCAAAATCTTTCTCTCTTTCAACAATTTTTTTCATAAGGGAGTCAAAGGTAATATCTTTGAGGTTTCCATTTGCTTGCAATGACTCAAGATAATTTGAGTAAGTGGGATAAAGTGCCTTGAGAAAAGCTATCAGAGGAATATCTAGTTCAACATTAGTGACTTTGATATCATGCATAATAGATTTTACTTCTGATGCAAGAGCAAGAGGATCATCATTTTGTAATTCAAGGGTGAAAAATTTAATCATGAGTTGAACAACTTCAAGTGCAGAGTGTGAGTCATAGAGTTCATTCAATTTTTGTAAGGCTTCAAAAGCATTTTAAAATGGCGAAATATGGCGACTCACATCTTCATTTACTGATGCTACAATCAATGCATAAGCCTTGTTGTTCTTATTTTCCCAAATGGCGAATTCCTTGTCTGAGGTAGGTTGTTCTGGCTCTTTGTCTCCATTTCCAACACACACTCCTTTCCACAACTCATTAAAAATAAGAGTGTGTTTGATTTTCCACAACCATTTTGGATAGTTCTCCTTCCTGGTGAGAACCACTCCCACAATAGATATCAATGAATGCATTGTAAAATCTGTGTACTGTAAAAAAATACTTCTGGTGGCAAAAAATGCAGTTCTGGTGGTTGGAATGCAAAAAAAAAATGTAATATGATATTTATGGGATAGAGGTAATATTTAGGGTAGGTGTTACTTTGGGAAGGTTGATATGGGAATGGTATTATACGGGAAAAGGGGATACATATGGAGGTTGAGGGATTAACTTATGTGGGGAGGGCTATCGGTATACCAACGAGGTATGGCAGCGTTAACCTCTATATGGAGAGGAATATATATGGAGAAGGGGCGGCGACGTTGTACTATATGACTGCACAAATCAGAATACCAAACAACATGAGGGAGGGAGCAACTAGATAGTAGGCAGCGGATAGTAGGCAACGTGAGGGAAGGAGAAACTGGAGGAGGGTGTAGAGACAACTTGTTTTATCTACCATTTGAACAGAAGCTCCCACATTGAAGCTACGAAGGTTTAACATCGCGTGCCATGAAGGTTTAACATCTTGTATTCCATATCTGGAGGTGCGGCTCGGCTGCCTACTATTCATTCAGTGTAAGAAAAACCCCCACGATGAGTTATGATTCAGAACAACAGATTTTTCAAGAGCGAATGATGAAAATTTGGAATGAAATAAACAATGAGGTTCAACAACAACTCTCAGGAGTGTAGGACCACGTCAACTTCACTCTCCAGAACGATTACATTAAATGCGCCTATGATTGCTTTGATAGGAAGAGAAACCAAAAGGAGACAACTTGTTGTGGACCACGATTCCGCTTTGCTACGGTGAGGTCGTGAACAACGTATGAACCAGTGAAAATGCAACGTTAAACAAATGCAGCGTTAAACAAACAACTTCGCTAAACTAGAGAAAATGCGGCGTTAAATACCAAATGTAGGTAGAGATCAATAACACAGGTACAAGATTGTGAGAAACGACAGCACATGTGTATGGAATATAGAGAAGGTGACAGTTCTGCAAAATAGGAAGAATAGGAGGGAGTTATAAAGCAGAGAGGGAAGAAAAAAATGGCGTTGGCTCTGATACCATGTCAGACTAGGAGGTAACTTCTCAAATGTAATTGTATTCTTCATTAAGGTTGTTCATTATTATATACAAGAGGGAGTGACTGTTCATCTCATCTCCCGATGACTCTCCATTTTCTCTATTATTTATTAACACTAATTATGTACAATTGTTCACCCAATCCCTATGATTAGGTGTCAACACAGCTTAATCATCATGCCTTTTGATTAGAGGCTTTTGAGGGAATGGATGGCTTCTTGAGCAATAACTATACCGGCCGTCTAAGATTTGGCGACCCTTGAGAAAGGCAGTCTCCTCCGGGGATACTAAAGCCAGGAGAATTGGTTTAAGCCGATTCACCATGATTGTAGAGAGGATTTTATAGATAACATTACATAAGGATATAGGCCTGAAGCCCTGAGGCTCTTTAGAATGTTCAGTTTTAGGGATTAAAGCTATAAAATAGATTTGAGGGTTGGATGTACCTTCCTTGATCTTCTGGATTCTTCTACCACCTCCAGGATGTCTTTTCCCATAATTGACCAAGTTGCCTAGAATAATTCTGCAGTGAATCCATCTTGTCCCGGTGCTTTGTTTTTTTCCAAACCTTTAACCACCTCTGCTACCTTTTCCATCGTAACAACTTGCATGAGTGCCAGGTTCTGATCTTTGCTGACCAATTGGGGTATGTGTCGGTTATCCGATCAATAGCTTATGATCTATTATGGAGTAGCTCTGAGAGGATATTTTGGAAATGGTTAACCAACAGGTTTTCCATATCTTCATGTTGTACCAATCTATTCCCTCCTAGGTCTAGCAATGAGAATATTTGATTATGTTTTCTATGTTGTATCATGGATTTATGAAAAAAGAGGTTTCTTTTCTTCTTTCTGGAGCCATTGTACCCATGATTTTTTCTTCCATAAAATCTCTTCTTGCTTCCTCCTTTCCTCAATCTTGGCTAAGAGATTTCCCTCTTCCAAAAATAAGGAACCCGAGCATCCATTCATTATCATTTGTTGTGGTACATGTTGCATGCAAGCCTGGAGTTGTTCTTGGTCTAGCTGGATATGACCAAATTCATGTTTGTTCTATTTCCTGATCTTCTACTTTAACTCTTTCAAGTGACGCTGGAATGTGTGCATGAAATTTTTTCCATGTTCCGAACTTGAGTTCCACCAGTCCTTTACTTTATCAAGGAAGGAGGGGTCATGCAGCCAAAAGGATTCAAACCTAAAAGTTCAGTTTCGATGCCCCTACTTAAAGTCTGCTTCCAAACGAATAGACCAGAGGTCGAAGCCCAGGCATGGTAGAATCGAGGCTTCATAGTAAATATCTCTACTGATCAGATCTTCAGATGCCAAGAACCGATCTAGACGAGAGGCCACCTGGTGAGCTCCTCCCCTCCTGTTGTTCCAACTGTGTATTCCATTAATGGTTGGAATGTCCACCAAATGAAAATCCACTTGCATGTTCCTGAACAGTTCCATTTCTAGTTCCTCTCTTCTTATACCCCATTTTTTCTCTGCTAGCGAGGTTATCAAGTTAAAGTCTCCTCCTATCAGCCATAGTTTTTCAATGTGCAATTGACTCAGCTTCCCTATGCTCTGTAGGAAAGCTTACTTCTCTCTTGGAGTGTGAGGACCATAGACCGCCGAATTTAGAATCCATTCCCTGGTTCTAATGTGCTAAAAGTGCCATGACAAGATGCGGGGCATGCCCATCCAAAGGTCCACCATTACCTCTGCAGGGTTCCAGAGTATGGAAATACCTCCCACACTTCCTTTTGCATCTATTTCTACTGCTTCATACTTAGGCCAAATTTGTCCAAGTATTTCCTCTATTTTTTCTCCTGATACCATGGTTTCTTCAAGGAGCACTATCTAAGGCTTCTCCTTTTGTAAACGATCTTGTAAGTATCTCTACTTACCTCAACTATTGAGGCCTCTCACATTCCAGGAGATTACTATCATTGAGAAACTTTGTGTAGTTGTTGGAATACCATTGATAGCAATATTACCCTTCCATAGTTAACTAGCATTTCGCCCACCATTTGGATTGACTCCTGAAGATTTTTCCCTCCCCTTTTCTTCCCGCCTTTACTTTGGGTTTGTTGCTCCTGCAAACTTCCCAATTGCATCCCAAGTTGATCCATCGGATCTGACTATCTTTGGTCTATGTTAGCCATGTATTGCTGGAACGTTTCTCTATATAGTTTCTTTTGGTATTCTGGGATAAATATTTCATCTAGGTGTTGCCACTCATTCAGAATCCTTTTTAGAACTGTTGGGTTGTGTTATATTCTTTCAACGACTAGCCCACGTAGTTAACTAGGGGGTTGGAGGGGGGGCAGAGCCCCCCCTTCATTGCGTCGATTACGTAGCGAGGGGGTCAAAGGGGGTTTGAGGGGTGCAGGTAACCCCCCTCTATGGGGTTTGGGGCAGATCTGCCTATGGTTTTGTGCATGATTTTCGCACATGGTTTTGGACTCGATGGTTTTCGGTCCATGGTATTGGATGCTTCGGCATGTATAAATATATATTGTAACATTGAAAGGAACATAATGAAAAAATAAAGCTGGTAGTCCCGGTTTTGGGATCCAGGGGAAAGTCTCTGTGTATATGTGTTTTATGTGTTATGCTCTTGCATTATTTATTTTCTGTGTTTTAGAATTCGTATGCAGGTAATTTCTGTACGAGGTTAAAACCTACATTTGGTATTTGAGCTGTTTTGGCTTAAAGGGGACACGTTTGTTGTTGAGGGGTTTCGCTCGGGCCTATGGTAGACCTTGTTTAGTGGGAGATCTGCGAGATCGATTCTGGTGGTGAAAGAAGATAGCGAGCAGTGGAAAGATAGAGATTGAGAAATTTAATGGTGAAAGTTTTGAGTTGTGGAAACTCAAGATGGAGGATCTGTTGGTGGATAAAGATTAGTGGATTGCGGTAGATCTGGGTACTAAACCAACGGGAGTGTCTAATGAAGAATGGAAGAAGGCAAAGAGCACAATACAATTGTGTGTCTCAGATTCAGTATTGTTGAATGTATCAGGGGAAGCTATGGTGAAGGCTTTGTGGGACAAGTTAGGGACTCTGTACCAATCTAAGTCTCTGGTGAATAAATTGCTCCTAAGGAAAAATTTGTATAACTTGAGGATGAAAGATGGAGACTCGGTGATAAAGCATCTGAACGCATTTAATACTGTGGTAAGTAAGTTATTATATATTGATATTAAAATTTTATATGAATATAAGTGCATTAGTTTGTTGTGTTCTCTACCAGATTCGTGGGATAGTCTGGTTATTGCAATAGATAGCAATGCAACTGCCTTGCAGTTTGATGAAATAGTCTCATCCTTGCTGACAGAGGAAATGAGATGGAAAAATATGGAGAGCCAGAATGGTGAAGCCTTGTCTGTACAAGGACTGTCCCAGAACATAAACAAAAATAAGTCATCGAGTGGGAGATTTAAATCTAGAGGGAGATCTAAATCTCCAGGAAAACCTGTAAAGGTGGTTTGCTGGAAATGCAGAAAGGAAGGGCACTACAAAAGGGACTGTAAATCTAAAGCTCCTAACAAAGGAAAGGGATCTAATGATTCTCCTTCTGCAGAGGCGAAAACCACCTCAGATGAAGGTGGGGATGTGTACTTGCCTTCTTCAAGTACACATGTAGATCATGAGGCATGGTTGATTGACTCAAGTGCATCTTTTCACTTCACTCCCCATGGAGAGTGGTTATGTGAGTATGAGAAATATGATGGTGGTGATGTATTCTTTGGGGATGACAGGAAGGCTAGAATCATTGGTCGCAGAAAAGTAAAGTTGAAGTTGCAAGGTGGAAGGGTTAGAACACTTCCGGGTGTTCTGCATATTCCTGCATTAGATAGAAATCTAATTTTTGTAAGCAAGCTAGATGATATAGGTGTAAAAACAATGTTTGAGAAGGATACCTACAAGATGGTTCGGGGGGCACTAGTATTGATGCGGGGATTTTGGATTGGAAATCTATACAAGCTGCAAGGTAGCACTATTATTGATGGGTGCAATAGCTCTGTGGTTCCTGAAAGTGGAGCAGAAAATCTAGTGGTCTCTGGAGAGAAGACCATGATGTGGCATCAAAGGATTGGACATATTGGAGAGAAGGGCCTTCGAATACTTCATGGTAAAGATATGGTAGAAGGTATGAGTAATAGCTCTTTGGATTTTGATTTCTGTGAAAATTGTGTATATGGGAAGCAGAATCGGGTGAGTTTCCTCTTTGGTGGTAAGAGGGCGAAACAGATATTAGAACTTGTGCACAGTGATGTGTTTGGACCTGTGAAGGTTCCATCACTGGGTATGTCTGTGTACTATGTATCATTTATAGATGACTTATTAAGGAATACATGGATATATTTCCTTAAGAAGAAATATGAAGTCTTTGACAAGTATAAATAATGTAAGGCTTTGTTGGAAAACCAGACAAAGAAGAAGATAAAGGTGTTGAGGACAGATAACGGTGGAGAGTTTTGTAGTAAGGAATTTGAAGAATTTTGTAAGAAGTGTGGTATAGCACGGTAGAAGACTACTCCATACACAACTGAGAAAAATGGAGTTGCAGAAAGAATGAACAAGACGTTGATGGAAAGGGCAAGAAGCATGCTTAGTGGTGCCGGGTTAGGACAGGAATTCTGGGCAGAGGCAGTGGAGATAGCATGTTACTTGGTCAACAGATCACCTTCATCAGCGTTGGAGGATAAGACTCCACAAGAGGTATGGACTGGTAAGAAACCCTCTCTTTCACATCTGAGGGTATTTGTATGTGATGCATATGTACATGTTCCAAAGGAGAAACGAACCAAGTTGGATAGTAAATCTGAAAAGTGCATCTTTATTGGGTATAAGGATGGTCTAAAGGGTTATAAGCTTTGGAACCCAGTAACAAGGAAGGTTGTGTACATCCGAGATGTGGTGTTCAGAGAGGTAAAAGATGTTATTAAACATGAATTCCAACCAAAGGATCCTAAGAAGATAGAGTTTGAGCTTAAGGAGGAAGAATCAAACTCTACAACAGAGGAGGAATCAGAAGATGAAGAGCCACAAACTCTAGGTGTGAGAAGATCAGTTCGTAAAAGAAGGCAGCCAAAAAGGTATAGTCCATCTGCTTTCTGTTCAAATTTTGATTTATCTATTGCTGACAATGATCCCAGAACTGTGAAGGAAGTAATAGATTCAGAGGATGGAAAACTCTGGAAAGAGGCCATGGTTGATGAAATGGAATATTTGCACAAAAATGAGGCTTGGGATCTAGTGGAGTTTTTGGCTAGAAGGAAACCCATTGGCAGCAAATGGGTGTTCAAGAAGAAGACAAACGCACAAGGAAAGGTGGAGAAATACAAAGCTCAGTTGGTAGCAAAATGTTATTCCTAGGTGCCAGGAATCGACCTTGGTGATATTTTTTCTCCTGTTGCCAAGGTAGCTTCTATTAGATTACTTTTATCTGTTGCTGTTGCTTTTGATTTTGAGCTAGAATAGATGGATGTGAAGACAACATTTCTTCATGGGGATCTGGAAGAGGAAATATATATGAAGCAACCTGAAGGCTTTGAGGTGAAGGGTAAGAAAGAACTACTATGCAAGTTTAGAGAAGTCTCTGTATGGGTTAAAACAGTCACCAAGGATGTGGTATCAGAAATTTGCTACATTTATACGGGGACTTGGCTTCACCAGAAGCAAAGAAGATCACTGTGTGTATTTTAAATTAATTGGTGACCGTGTTATTTATCTGGTCTTGTATGTGGGTGATATGTTGCTAGTTGTAAATGACAGAGAAATTATCCAGGATTTGAAGAATCAATTGTCCTCCAAATTTTACATGAAAGATCTTGGTGCTGCAAACTATATTTTGGGCATGGAAATTAAAAGAGACAGGGAAAAGAAGAAGCTTTGGTTAAACAAGAGGAAGTATGTTGAGACAATACTGCAGAGGTTTAATATGCAGGATAGTAAACCGGTGAAGGTTCCTATTCCTGTAGGTGTGAGGTTATCTGCTAAACAGTGTCCCAAGACACAAGAAGAGGAAGAGGACATATCCCTTGTTCCATATGCAAGTGCAGTCAGTAGCCTGATGTATGCAATGGTCTATACTAGACCAGACATTGTACATGCAGTGGGAGTAATGAGTAGGTTTATGTCAAAACCAGGGAAAGAGCACTGGACAACAGTGAAGTGGGTTTTCAGGTATTTGCGTGGCACTAGTGATTATGGTTTGTGCTACCAAGGAAGACCAATATTGGACAGAGTGTTGGATATTTGTGGCTTTTTTGATGCAGATTGGGCTAGAGATCTGGATTAGAGAAGATCTACAAGTGGGTATGTGTTTAACCTATTTGGAGGTGTAGTCAGTTGGATGAGTAAGAAACAATATGTAGTGGCACTATTAACTACAGAGTCAGAATACATGGCAGCCACTCATGCAAGTAAGGAAGTAGTTTGGTTGTAGAGATTGTGTTCAAGTATGGGGTTAGTACAGGGAGATATAAGGATAGACTGTGACAGCCAAAGTGCAATTTTCTTGGCAAAAAACCTTGCATATCATTCAAAGACAAAGCACATTGATGTTCAGTATCACTTTGTGAGGGATATGATAGAAGACAAAAAGGTGTTGCTAGTAAAGGTGGACACTTTGAAGAATACTACAGATGCATTGACAAAATATGTGAGCTCTGAGAAGTTCTCTTGGTGTAGAGAAACAATGGGAGTTGTAGGGTTGGATAAATGACTAAGCTCTCTTGTGGCCCCCTGTGGAAAGAAAAAAACAAGAGGGAGAATGTTGGGTTGTGTTATATTCTTTCAACGAGTAGCCCATGTAGTTAACTGGGGGGTTAGAGGGGGGGTGGAGCCCCCCCTTTGTTGTGCCAATTGCATAGCGGGGGGGTCACTGGGGGTTTGAGGGGTGCAGGTAACCCCCCTCTATGGGGTCCTGGGCAGCGCCCCAAAAAAATTTGTTTTTTGGACCCTATATTAGGTTGGGCAGACCTACCTATGGTTTTGTGCATGATTTTCGCACATGGTTTTGGACGCGATGGTTTTCTGTCCATGGTATTGGATGCTTTGGCATGTATAAATATGTATTATAACATTGAAAGGAACATAATGAAAAAATCAAGTTGGTAGTCCAAGTTTTTGGATCCAGGGGAAAATCTCTGTGTATATGTGTTTTATGTGTTATGCTCTCGCATTATTTATTTTCTGTGTTTTAGAATTCGTATGTAGGTAATTTCTGTATGGGGTTAAAACCTACAAGAATTGCTTCCTCCATGCTCAACTCCTCCTTGGATGCATCGACATCCATTGCGGTAAGATCAATTGATTGTTCATGTTCCTCTTTGTCCAATAGTTCTGTTTGGGCTTTCCTCTTTGGTGTGATTTTTTATTTGGATGGCTCTCGATCTTGGTCTAGGTCCTCTAATACTTCCACCTCTTTTGAGCTTTCCCCTTCCTCCTGTAGCACTTCAAACCTGCTCTAGATTACCCTTTGCTTTTGATGGTTGGAGCCTTGATTCCGTTACACCTTTGTGTTCTTCTTTTTGTGTGGAACCTCCTTAAACCCCTCATTCTTGTCTTGTGGTGAGGTTTGTTCCTACGACAACTTCAACTCTTCCAAACTAGATTGATTCAATGGGAATTCTTTGTACAAATGACCATACTCATGACAATGGTGACAAAATAAGGGTATGTGCTCATAATCCAAAGATTGCTACCAAACCTGATCTTGGTATTCTAATTCCACTGATTCTGGGAGGGGTTCCCAGATATTCATATAAACATAGATGCAGTTATAGGAGGTATATCTTCCCCTACGAGTAGACATTGCTATTTGCAAAAATTTGTTGTTTGAGTTTCTGATAACTTCCAAGATTTCGGGGTTCGCTAAATCAACTGGTAGCGAAAAGAGGCGAACCCAAATAGGAGCCGCTAGGAATTTCTCTTTGTCTGGGTTCTAGCATTCCTCCTAGTATCTCATGAAGAGAACTGCATTGTGGTATAAATAAGGCCCATTTTAGAAAAATATTTCCTTATCTTACAGATTCGAGAAAATTACTGTAAAAAAAACCTCTGGCTCCCAGATTTAGCTCTATATGGCCTTTTGGCTACCATTTATGCTGGATTGATTTGATTGAGTCATTTTCCATTGGCCAAATGCCAATAAACTTGGAGATCATAGCATGGTCTTTCATATAACTGCATATTTCTCTAATTTATTTGTTGAGATCACGAATTGAGGTTTCTTGGTTTCTCTAGGGAGGAATTTACCTCTGATTCGTGCCTGCCTCTGAATCCTGCCTCACCAGGGTTACCTTTGGATGTGCCACCAAAGCTCATTTTTATGAACTCCTCTAAGGGGGAATATAAATTTCTAGGGTGATTTGATGGGGGGGGGTTATTTTCCATGAATGAAGCACTGGAATCTATGGAGACAAATTGACCACTGTCAGGATAAGGGCTTCCTCAAGAGGGACTTTCCAATCATCTGGGTACTATTTATCTGCAAGGATGGTTTCTCGAATGTTTTGGTTGATTACTTGCCAGACATCTATCTCAGTCTATTTTTTATCTTTGAATACCCTCTAATTCCTTACTTTCCACACTGCCCAAAGGAGAAGTCCAATCTAGATGGCCCAGGCTCTATTGAGGATAGCTCTTTTATATACTCTTTTCCTCTATATTTCAATTGTAGCCTTGATGCTTGAACGATCTTTGTCTGAATGACCGAAGAGGTTTTCATGATTCTGTCAAAGTTGATTACTAAAGGGGCATGAATTTAAGAGATGCTCCATAGTTTTCGACTGTGACACACATGCTACATGCTAAAGGACCTTGAACACCTCGTTTTTGTAATTGGTCCCATGTGAGGGCATGTCCATGACTAACCAACTAGAGGAAGAATGCTACCTCTGTCCGTAGTTTCCCCAAGCATGGTCTACCCCAGATGGTTGGAAAATGTTGATGTTGGTGTTCTACTTTCAGTTTATATTCTTTTGTTGTAGTGGCTGCAACACCCTCCAAAATTTTGGCCTGAATTCAATTCCGAAGTCTCCCTTGGATTTTTACGTGATGTATGCAAGCACTTGGGCTCACCTCGTGGGCTCGTGTGAGTCTTTGCACCCTCCTTGATTGACCGTTCAATGGACAATTTTTTGCATGTTGGTCTCAATGCCACTCTTGCAGCCATGTTCTGGTCATGCACAAGGTCCTCACTTCATGTGTACATGTGGTATTTGCTATGTAAACATCTGTCACACTCACACATGAAGTTGTATGCATTGTCGCGCAAGTATCATCGCGGTCGTTCAAAAATATATCACAAGAGTCGTGCTTATCGCTCGCACCATTGTTCAATCATGTTGAGAATATGTTGTCTCGATGGTTTGAGGTGTCTTGTCGTCAAGTCATGTTGAGTGTGTGTTAGCAAGGTCGCGTATGCACAAATTCACAAATTCACTCGCTCACACACTTAGTCATTTTGTTGAAGTTATGACGACCAAATCACCCTCTAAAAACCAGACCTCCACCATGCAATCGACTCAACCAACTGTCACCCAGAACAACGTAGAAGTGTACAACAAGGCATTTCAATCTACGTTGCTTGCAAGTTGATCAACGAACCCTCCTACTAGTCAACCAGAGAGTTTGACCATGTAGTGACCCTGGGACTCACTCCCCTAAAAAAATGCACAGAAGCTGCAAACCTTGCCCACTCCACTAACTAAGAAAACTACACAGACATGCCAGACACACACCCAATGCCCGTCCCTGTCTCCCTCCAGGAATTGCGCAGTTTTCCCAACCAGCCACCTAGACAGCCGACCGGCTTCTCACCCAGAAAACTGCGTAGATTTTTGAGCAAGCCCCTCAACATCCTAGCATATTGCTCAACTCAGAAACTACACAAAGGTGTTCAGCAGGTCAACCTCCCAACAATTGTGTAGTTTTTGTCTCCAGTAACTGTGCAACCTGCTGCTAGCTCCCTCTACGAATTGCACAATTTTTTCTCCCAAGCCATCTCGCAGCCTGCTACCAGCTCCCTCAAGGAATTGTGCAGTTTTTGCTGCCAAGCCTCCTGAAGCCTGCAGCTAGATCCCTCCAGAAATTACACAGTTTTTACTACCAAGTACCTCAACTGCCAGCACTGACTCCCTTAAGAAATTGCGCAGATCTGCCCTCCAACCGAGCCAGCTCCTGTAGATAGTCACTGCTAAGCCAGATTTCCTATATCAGTCTCCTAGTGACTTCTACGCAATTTTCACCAGTAGTGCCAAGATCTTGCATCCTAGCTTGAAACTTGCCTCATGTAGTTTCATAGTCGTGTCCTCTCTTTTAACCACCTGCATCCAAAAGAGAATGACCATGCATCATGGTAGACTAGGAGGTTTATGGATTTGATGTCATCTCTTCATGAGTGACTACAGATACAGATACATGAATAGACATGACGTGACAACATATGGGATGAACAAGGAGAGTACATGCAAGAGGATGTGTTTGCAAACAGACGAACAAACGATGCATGCGAGGAGGTATGTTCACAAATGGACAAACATGCGAGGAGAAATTTTCACTAATGGACAAACATGTCAAGCATGCCAAAGTACAAGCAAGGAGCAACGTGCATATATGACATCAAGCGAACCCCAATGACCATCGAAGACTCTACACACCTTGCCATGCGGAGGTGAAGTTGTGATACACCAAGAGGACATCCATCACTCAGCAACACTGCAACTCGACATGCACACCACCACTAGCATGAACATACTAGCACTGTCATGTCGAGTCGGTTCATGATTCATGTCAGCCACATCACTATTGTGGGCCTTACTGTTGTAAATCAATGTAATGTAATGTGGAAGTACAAGAGACCCACTTGTAATCTGAAGAGTCATGTAAAGCCGAAGAGTCAAATAAGTCAAACAGTCGTGAGGGAAGTTGAACAATCAAAAGGGCTAGTTTCACCCTTGGCTATAAATACCCCCTCATTTGTACATGCAAAGGACTTTTCACCTTAGCTCCTTTCACTTAGCCTTGAAAGTTTGTAGTATTTTCTTTGAGGAGCGAGCAGTGGCTCCAACACCCCTTTCATGGGGTTAGTTATGTATGGTGTATCGATGTGTCTTGCAACTTTCGCTTAATTTAGAAGCCTGATCACAAGCCAACATATTTTCACACATGTGTTGTAACTATTTGTAATATTAATCTTGAACGATTGCAATAATCATTGCTTTAACTTGTGTTAAACAATTAAACTCATTCATTTGCTCTAATACATATAATTATGAAAATGTGTTGTATAACTTGTTAGTGGTGTCATGCCCGTGTTGGTTACCTCCTGAACATCAGACAAAACCTTTCACATAAACTTGTTATAATGGTCGTCGCACTTGCGCAGGCTACTCCGCGAGGCATTGTACGTGCTATCTTCTTGTGTGTGTTGTGGCTGCCACATCCGTGTGGATTGCTCCTCTAAAATCTGTGCATGTCCTGTTATGTTGTGTGTCTTTAATAGAGTTGGCACTTTGTCCCCATCGACTAAAGACTCACTTCCATATTCTCTCTCTGCTGTGAAAGAACCTTGACATAAGTAAAATTATCATTCACCAGGCACGTGTGTTATAGACATTTTTGTGCCTTACAGCATTGAGCATGAAATGTCCATAATCTAAGGGATCCAAAGTCCCTAAACATGTTGTTCCTACCCCTAGAGGAACAAGGCTAACAAACTACAGCAATTCACAAAAGTTCTCCACCAGAAAACACTCAAAACAAGCCAATTCTGGATCATGTCAACTGCTCCACTAAGCATCTGCGCTGAATGTCAACTGCTCCACTGTCTACCTGTGTTGAATGTCAACTCCAACAAAGGCTACCTGCGCTGAGCGAGTTTGGACAAGTGGCAGGCTCATTCCTCAAGGTGTCAATGCCCAGGAAGCTTCCAAAATGACACTTGCATCAAGGAATTCGACTGGTGATGAGTAAGAGGTTCCAAATCTCCAAGTGGAAGCAAGAACCTCCAAGTGGACTCAAGAACTGAAGTGGGAGAGGACACTAGTCAGCTTCATACCAGCCTCAAGCTGACTCATCCTCTCTCCAAAACTCCTATATATAGATCTCTTCCATGAGGTCTAGGGAGGCTGGAATGTTGTAATTGCAAAGAATTGCTGCTAGTTTGTGATCTGAATTATTGGGTGCTTAATGCTTTGAAAGGGGGTGAAGATAGGAATTTCATTTGCTGGGAAGAGGCGCTGGATTGGAGCCTTTTGGGTTGTAACTCTTCTCAAACCCTTGTTATTCATCAATAAAGCTATCTTGTTTTCTCCTATATGCTGATGTTTATTTGATGTATGTTTACATTGGTGTATTTGATTTATCTAATCCTGAATCATTTGTGAATATGAATATCTATCTTTGAGTTGTGTTCATCTCTTGTCGCAAGTAGCTGTTCTCTTGTGATCTCGCAGGTATCAAGTAGTTGTTCTCTTGAAGCTGGGCAAGCGAGGAGGCAAGTAGCTGTGAACATCCAAAGAGGAGAGGATTTTGATCGAGGGACAAACGCAAGACATCGGTAAGTCCATTGATCTCCCCTCTCTTTCATTTCACAAAGGAAGAAATATCTAGATAGCTGTCTCTGTTTGTTGCTAAAGTACTATCACACTTTAGGTGGATAGGATCGTCCTGCATAGGCATTTTTCCCCACAACAAATTGGCGACTCCGCTGGGGATGAATTTGTTTTAGTCAGTTCATTTTGTGTCTCCATTATTTGTTTGTTTTATAGACTCAACAGCAACAATCGAACTGCATCTGTTTCACGGATTGCAAAGTAGATAGTGCTGCCTTGATCCAGTCTTTGGATGAGTCTATGATCTGAACAATAGACTCACAAATGAGTTGATGATCCTTGTGATAGATCTTAGTACACCCCTCAAAGCATCCCTTTGATATTACCTTGCTTGTGTTTTTGATTTGGCCTGAAACAGTGAATTTTTTAGCAAACTGTGACCCAGAACTTGAGGGAAACGAGAGTTTCTCCTCTCAGCGCAGACACAGTGAAGCCAGTCTGCATTTCAACGCAGTTCCCGAAGGGAGTACCTGCGCTGAATGTCAAACTGACTGTGTTGTACCTGCGTTGATCCAGTTTGGCCTAGTGCTACTGGGGTTCTCTGCCTTGTTTTGCCCTGTTTTGATCTCTGTTTTTGCAGCCATTAACCAGCATTGGTACTGATCTGAAAACTCCTTTTCTTGCTTGCATTCCACCTCATTTTTGTGCAAAAAGATTATGAATGTTTTTATGTGTTTTTACCTCATTCATAGTTTTCCTTTACAAGAGTGAAGTAATCATCCTGTAGCCCTTGATTCAGATCTGTTTGTGATCTTAGGAGAGAGTTCATTGGCTGTTTGCAGATTGATTATCCATATTTGCTTTTGTTTATGGTTTGAGTTTGTCTCTTTTAAAAGTGTCAAAACAAAGATTCATTTCAGAAATCGTTATGTGTTGTAATCTCTTCTACCCTCTCTGATTTCGAAAAAGTAATCTTGTTTGTATTGATCATTTAAAAGCAAATTCAAAGTTGTACAAAAAGCTTTCTTTGTAGGCATCAATACTAAGAAAGCGGAAAACAAACACCTGCATTATGCATTTTGCATTTTGATAGTTTGCATGTTCGATTTAGGAAAAGTGCATTAGAGTGTGCTGATTGCTCATTGTGAAAAGATGATGTCTTTCTTTTCCCTTGTAGTTAGGATTTTCATCTGTTGAAAAGATTATAAAGCTTGCTTATCATCTTTAGACTGCATTTAGGAATTTGTATCATACATCTCGTGGTGATCCATAAAGGCAAACTGCTAAACAAGATCAACCTTAAAATAAACTGAATGAACTTAACAACGCTTTGTAACATAACGCAAACATAGAGGTCTAGGCTAGAGACGTGTTCCGGCGTCGTAAAACCTGGTATCTTACCGTTGAGTGGTTGGGTGATTCCTCCACGGTGAAGCGATAAGTATCAATACGGACTTGTGCTCCCACGTACCGTCACGTATATATCGGGAGACCCCTATAGGAATAAAGCCTTTATCCATAGGAATCCGTGTCGACCGCCCTACGATTCGCAATGCAGTGAACAAAACATTCACGAAGATCGACCACCTGTACCGTAAAAAGTATTCTGTGGTTTTGCGAAAAGTTTGGCACACCCTCTACCTAGAACTCCAGAGCAGTTCCTTTTGGCCTTTTTCAGACTCTATAACAGAAAAAGTCCATCCGAGCATTTGTCACTTCGGGCTCGTTAAAACATCGAAGGAGACTAGAGTCATCTTTAGCTTTTTCTCGACTCTTTAAAATTGAAAAAGCAAGTTGTGTCTAAAAAGCGTCTAATAAAATTCATTCAATTCGGAAACACATTTTCCCCTTTATATTTTGGTTGATCGAGTAAACCGCAATCGTGGAAGAAAGTCAATTGAAACCCCGTCGTTCGTGGAGGCTTACGAGTCAACCGTCTTTGTCTCCGGAATCGAAAACAGTATGGACAAAGCGAACTCGTTTAACCGGTTCAAAATCTCCTTTAAAAGTTAGAACAAGTGTTCCAACAACATCTGAGATTTTGGTTACTCCAAACATTTCTGGAAACCCTGCCTCTATAGAAGAAGTTCAACAGCCCCAGAGGGACAATGATATTGATCCTAGTCTGAGAGCAAACACTTGTGTCACTAAACCAGTTCCATCTGTAACCGGTCCAAAGAGTCTTGCTCCTCAGACATCTGTCGCTGTCGATTCAACCCCTTCTTCGGCACCAAAAATATTTTACGGACCTGACGGTCTTCCTCTTCCACCTGGTCTGATTGCGATAGAGGAAATTTTAGAAGATCCGCAAGCAAGTACTCCAACTCATTTTGGAGTAGGGGTCACTCTATTTCCTGCTACAGCAGAAGTTTGTCTATCACCAGTGGAAATTCATGTAGAATCGCTAGGCAATCAATTGGATAGAATCAAAATGTCTGAACAACCGTCAACATCTAGGACTGTGTCAAATGATACAGCAACAGCAGAATTACCTGTCGTCATTTCGACAATGTTTTCCGGCATACCATCTGTCCCAACTAGCTCTCAACCACTAGAAGGAGTCCACCCAGGGACTATTTCGACAGTGTGGTCTGTTCCTGTTTGTTCCTCCGGAGTAATATCCGGCAACTCTTATGTTGAGACTCGACAAATTGATCCCTTTGGAGGTCAATTTGGGCCATCCAGTCCACAAGGGCAATCAATTCCCTTGAGTTCCGGATTACCACCGTATGGGGGGCAGTATGCCCTTTCATTACCCCCTCCGGGAGGGTACCCATACGGGAGTTCTCAACCATATTCAGGTTATACTGGAATTGCAACAAGTAGTTGGATACCTATGCTACCCCAACAACCAAGAGTTGTATATTCTATGCAACAGTGTGTACCTGTGACGAACATCCCAACTACACCGGCTATTGTAACCGTGTCACAAGTTCAAACGATGCCTGTTGTATGTCAACCTCAGATTTCTCAGGTTCTCATGCAACAGCCCCTTGACCCTGCGACTCAACCACAATCGCCTACTGGTGGGGCGACACAAGTACAAACGGGTACAATTACCCCGCATCTTGGTCCAACGGTTAGTATAGCACAACAGCCCATGGCCTCACAACCGTGGTTGGTGCAGTACCAACAACCACAATTCCAGCAAGTGTACCAAGGCTCTGAACAACAAATCTTTGCGAACAATGGACAGCCGTACATCCAAAACGGTAAAAATCAACCGCTTTACAGTGGTCAAGTCCACCATCTGTACCAGTCATACCAGCATCAACTCCATTATGCTGGTATGCAAATACCAACTGTTCAGGCGATTCCATCGTATCCTGGTTACGCTTCGCCTAACCTGAATCAACAGTTACCATTCGTGGCAACTTTAGAGTTACCTGATCTACATCGGTTAACAAATGATCCGATTGCTTACGCCCCATGGTGGCCGGCGATTCCACATAAACTTCCATCCGACATTCCTAAATTTAATGGAAATCCGGGTGAAGATCCGTCGAATCATGTGATGAAATTTCATCTATGGTGTTCATCGAATACCTTAAATGATGATTCGATAAGACTTCGCCTCTTTCAGAGGACGTTAACGGGTCCAGCGGCAAAGTGGTATATAGAACTGCCTAGAGCTTCTTTCGACAATTTTAGCTCCCTCGCCACGACATTCTTAACCCATTTTCAATTAGCAATAAGGTATGAAACGGGAACGGAGATATTGACCAACTTCAAACAGACAACCGCTACTCATATATCTGATCATATACATGAGTGGCGACGTCGACGAAGAATGGTTAAAACATACGTTCCTGATCAGCTGTTAGCTGAATGGTTTATCAAGTCGTTACTTCCGGCCATAACGGAAGATGTGGCGAAGGGGGGAGTCGTAACAGAAGAGCAGGTTATTGCTCGTGCACAATATCTGGACTTAGTCTATACTCAGTCCGGCACGCTCTATGACAAGATACCAGATGCCCCTAGACCGGAATTTTCAATTCCTCCTCCTCCTAAATCGAATAGTGACTCTCATGCCGACGATGGCGTGATTGGCACGACAAACGTGAATTCGACAAAGGCCAACCCCAAAAAGGCCCATAAGAGTCCAAATCAAAATGCAAAAAAGAGGTTCTTGCTTCGGAAGTAAATGCCGTATCAGCAGATAAAGGCAAAGAAACCAATCAACCAGGAAGCAAGAAGAATCAAAACAAAGGGAAGAAGAAAGAACAAGGAGAGTCATCTCCTAAAAGATCTTCTTCAAACCCTCCTGGGAGAGGGAAACCAAAAAGTCCATCTTTTATATGTGACAAGGATCATTGGACAGCAGACTGTCCATACAAAGCTGAGCTAAAAAGATTCTTAAAGAATTCACAAACCCCAGCTGTGTTAACTGATCCATTTCCGAATCCTGGTCAAAATCTGGTTCATAGTGGAAATACTTCCCCGTCGCAAGTTCTAATGTTGTCAATCTCTAAGCAACAAAATGATGCTTTAATTTCGACAAGGAACAAAGATTACGGGAATCCGCAGCTGTTGAATGGCAAGGAAAGAGATCAACCAAGCAGTTCGACGACAACTTCGACAGAAGTTGTGCCACCATTCATTACGGGAAGCATTCCAATGATCCATGGAAGCAATCATTCTCTCCAAAATATCGGAGTAATTTTCCTAAAAGACCCTACTTTAATGGGTACTTTTGCCCTACCGCCTCCGAGTAATCTGGCGGAAATGGCCACAGTGGAATATGAAACCTTCTATTTCTAATGGATCTAAAATTTCGAGGATAGTTCCTATCTCATGTCAACCTCGTTAAAAAATGAAATAAGGAGTCAAGAGGATAGTTCTTTTACTGTGTCAACCTCATTAAAAAAAGAAACTACCCCCTGAAGTCTAGGGGGCATGCGCCTCGTTTTGCATTATTATGCCGGGGGCATACAAAATTAATCGAGCAGTTTTAGCACACAGTTCATGCTCGTTAAAAAATAAACGCAAGAATCGAGCAGTTTTTAGCGAAATCGTTCATGCTCGTTAAAAAATAAACATATGGTCGAGCAGTTTTTAGCGAAATCGTTCATGCTCGTTAAAAAATAAACATATGGTCAAGCAGTTTTAGCATATAGTTCATGCTCGTTAAAAAATAAACGCAAAGATTCGAGTAGTTTTAGCACAAGTTCATGCTCGTTAAAAAATAAACGCAATTGTGAGCAAGCTTCCTCCTAGAGTTCAAGCTCATCCAGAAAAAATGAACCGGTAAATAACCATGGTAAATGTAACCTCATCAGCCATAAAAGCCTTGGTCGTGTTTGCACCGTCACCTCCACCTTTCATTTGGACGATCGTTCACCTCCATATGATTGTTTACCCATTTTGAGGAACAGCTGCGAAGAGTGATTTCACTAAGCCATCCTTGTGACACTGCCGTGATTGGAATATTCCAAACTGTACCTGGAATCTGCTGCTGCCCTGTTCATCACTCGTTCCTCAAAAGACGAGTATTCTTTAAGCTCTTTTCAACTGACTCGTAAAATATGAAAAGATTGTCGAGTTTTGGCCTACCAGCTCGTTAAACGATCGGAAGAGCTATCCCTCCTCTAGATTTTAATCTTTTTGGACCTGAGGGATTATTGCACAAAAATATCGAGCGCTTGTTTAGTTCGGCTCGTTAAAACTATCGAAAATTCATCCCTTCCGTATTGTTTTATACTTTTTCGGACTTAAGGGATTAGATGACGAAAAAGGAACTTTGGAGTTAACTTTATGTACCTTTTCAGACTCTCTAAAAATGAAAAGGACCGAGTTATCCTTGTCGTTAGACTCGTTAAATGCATTAAATAGCGACAAACTTGTCTTTAGACGAGAACGAGTTTCCCTATCGCTAGGCTCGTTAAAACATAGCGATGGGCTTGCCCGAAGGGCAGGTTATAGAACAAGCATATGTTGTCCTCCTCAAGCTTGACAAAAATAAAGAGGTACTGGTCAGAAATGACCGGGGAAAAATTGGGAGAAACAAGAAAACTTTGATGGTAGCAAGTCGCTCTTGAACATGACACTTTTCCTCCGTACATCGGGTTGGGTTGTCTCATTCACCGGTCACATCACCATGGTCTCGCCATACCATCCACATTTGGGGTAATGCTACTGATCCATCGCATCAGTGTCGCCATATGTTCAAGAGAAGTCGTTTGAAAAGAGTCAACCGTGTCCCATCCACTGCCATACATTATCCTTCATCCGTTCATGACCGCCACCCTGAATCATATTTCACAGATCGTTTTCACCTCATCAAAATCATTAGCTCCGTTCCGTGTCATTGATGTGGGATTCATTAAGGCCCTCCTTTGACGGATCGCTTCTTGTCGACATCAGCTCATTATCCAGGAAGTTGATCTAGGAACAACCCCTTCAGTACTTTGAAGCTTGCATGCCTCAATGGCAAGTTTCTCACTTCCGGCGACAGGTATACATCAATGACCTTCGACCGAAAGACTTTGCGTGGTGTTCGACGCCAAGTCCTTTATTCACACCACGTGAATTGTACTGCAGTACCTTGAGGGTCATCATCCTTATCAGTGATTCCTCTCGCGCTTGTTAACGGTTTACATCATTGACCAGTAATCAAGCGATGTCTTTCCATGTTCGACTTCAGAAAATTCTCACATGGATCGACTTGTACATCGAGTGAAGATCGGACGAGATTGAAGACCCCAGATCTAGTTTCATCCATCTGGGCTGCGATATATATTCAGGAAATAAAGACATTGACATGTACATCATTGCAGCAGATAATCATCCTACAAAAAGGATGATGATTTCATCAAATCATCAGTCTACCATCAGACGATTGTCTGTTCTATGTACAGAAAAATGAATTTATAAAGTTGAGCATGGGAAATGCCCGACTCAGCTAGATCATGAAAGCAGAATGAAAAATAATGTATTGTATTGTATTGTATTACAGGTCTCCTACCAGCAATGAATGAACTTCGGATCCCCCTGATAAAGCATTTCGCCCGATAAACAGCCTCATACTTTAGGGGGCAACTGTTATAGACATTTTTGTGCCTTACAACATTGAGCATGAAATGTCCATAATCTAAGGGATCCAAAGTCCCTAAACATGTTGTTCCTACCCCTAGAGGAACAAGGCTAACAAACTACAGCAATTCACAAAAGTTCTCCACCAGAAAACACTCAAAACAAGCCAATTCTGGATCATGTCAACTGCTCCACTGAGCATCTGCGCTGAATGTCAACTGCTCCACTGTCTACCTACGTTGAATGTCAACTCCAACAAAGGCTACCTGCGTTGAGCGAGTTTGGACAAGTGGCAGGCTCATTCCTCAAGGTGTCAATGCCCAGGAAGCTTCCAAAATGACACTTGCATCAAGGAATTCGACTGGTGATGAGTAAGAGGTTCCAAATCTCCAAGTGGAAGCAAGAACCTCCAAGTGGACTCAAGAATTGAAGTGGGAGAGGACACTAGTCAGCTTCATACCAGCCTCAAGCTGACTCATCCTCTCTCCAAAACTCCTATATATAGATCTCTTCCATGAGGTCTAGGGAGGCTGGAATGTTGTAATTGCAAAGAATTGCTGCTAGTTTGTGATCTGAATTATTGGGTGCTTAATGCTTTGAAAGGGGGTGAAGATATGAATTTCATTTGCTGGGAAGAGGCGCTGGATTGGAGCCTTTTGGGTTGTAACTCTTCTCAAACCCTTGTTATTCATCAATAAAGCTATCTTGTTTTCTCCTATATGCTAATGTTTATTTGATGTATGTTTACATTGGTGTATTTGATTTATCTAATCCTGAATCATTTGTGAATATGAATATCTATCTTTGGGTTGTGTTCATCTCTTGGCGCAAGTAGCTGTTCTCTTGTGATCTCGCAGGTATCAAGTAGTTGTTCTCTTAAAGCTGGGCAAGCGAGGAGGCAAGTAGCTGTGAACATCCAAAGAGGAGAGGATTTTGATCGAGGGACAAACGCAAGACATCGGTAAGTCCATTGATCTCCCCTCTCTTTCATTTCACAAAGGAATAAATATCTAGATAGCTGTCTCTGTTTGTTGCTAAAGTACTATCACACTTTAGGTGGATAGGATCGTCCTGCATAGGCATTTTTCCCCACAACAATGTGAACCTTGAAGACAAAGAAGACCACTCTCTTATGCTGACAAGAAAGACATAAGGCAAAAATTTAAGATAATGGAAACAGGACCATCATACCAGATGTGAATCTTACACCAAATGGTGTGAGGTCTAGTTGGGACTTCATACCGAGGAGATCCCCTTAATGTTGGCGGGTCCAACACCATCAACATTTCAGGTGCTAGAAGGAGGGCCGCTAGTTGTTTATGATTGAATGTCTTCTCACCCCTACTTATCAATCATCTGTTTAAGGCAATAACTCGCACCCCCTCTCATCTACACGTGACTCTAATGTTGGATACTCCTCACCTGCCAAGACTGAACAAGAAATTTCGTATCAGCACCTTTGCTCCATCCATCCCATCGCCCATTACTTTGTGAAAGCAGTTAGACAGATCCGAGGAATACAACATCTTCCATATGCATTAAGAAAGCCAAAAACCACTCCCACAGGGGTTGTTGTATCATCGGTGGAAGAATTTCTTTCCAGACTTGAAGGTTTGGCAGAATTTGTTGAGAACGAAGAGGAACCTACGGTCTTCCAACAGGGAGAACGAGACACCCTCGTGATCTTGGGCTCAGTCCCTGATATAGGAGGTGGAGGGGAAGGCAGCGGAGGAGGATGAGGCGGAGAAGAACCAATAGACTTAGAGTCGGAACCGTCAAACTTTGAAGAAGAGGAGGAGGATGAAGAGCAAGATGACATGGCTGACCAAAACTTGGAATGGTTGACTCAGGGACCATTGACTCTCCCGGGTGCTTTGCATAGGATGCCGAAGCAGTGGGAGAGAATGATCACAAAGTTCAACCCTGACATCACAGTGAAGGTAGAAGATTACTTAGATAATTTCTACCTACAGCTGCAGACTGTTGAGGTACCGTACGATGACTTTGCTTGTAGATTGTTCCCATGTACCTTGGATGGTCGCGCAACAGAATGGTATCACAACTTTCATGTCAAATCCATACACTACTGGGGTATGTTCAAACATATGTTTCTAGAAAAGTTTACTGATGACAAGACCCCAGCCATGTTACTCAAAAAATTGGGAAGCCTGAAGATGGAGGGGAAAGAAAAGGTAAAATATTTCAATCAGAGTTTTTTGTGCATATTAAATAAGTTTGAAGTGGACACTAAACCTCATGACTCCATCACCGTAGATTACTACACGTACGCACTGCCGACCAGCATTGCGTAGTTTGTCAAGTGAGCTACGAAAACAACACTGTTAGAAAACTGTGAAGAGACAATTGCTGTTGAAAAGGACATGCGCACAATTGGAGTCATCAATGATGATGAACCAAAAAAGGACTCCAAAGATGCGAGGAGGAAGCCATAGGCTGCAGCGAGCAAGTGTAAGGACAGAGAAACAACTGAAATTGAAACCCTTACTCGTCTTGTAAAAAACTTGACAACAAAAGTGTCTGAGCTCAAACAACAAATAATTGACACATCTGCAAGGATCCGACTGCCCAGACAGGGACAAGGGAGGATGTCATCAGTAAACAATCACCTCCTGACTAAAACTGCATAGATCTTAGTGTTCCAGCTCGAACAATGCACGAACAATTAATTCTATTGATTTCATGAAGATGATCACTTAGAAGGGTCTTGTTCGGACTAGAAGCGAGTTTCAGGCTCAGTATGCAACCGTGAACTTGACGTAGCAAGCAGCGTGTAGGCACAACCAAGAGATACAGACAATGATGAAGATGTTGCACCAGATGAGGCATCAAGCTTTAGGCATGTGGTAAACATGTAATAGTGCTGGCAAGTAACGTGGAAGACGAACACCAAGAAGCAACCCCAAAAGCAAAATGACCATTACAATCTTAGAAGTAAGGGGGTTCCCCCTATAGTTGGGGAAGTGAAACAAAATCTTGAACTGTTGAGGAAGGTTGATCCACCAGCTGTCCAAAAGTAGAAAATGAAAAGAAAGCTTAGGAAGATAGTGGCGGACAAGAGTACGTCCATGAGTAGCAAACTGCAGAACACTCTGCTGGATAACACGAATACCAGTCTTACCGTGGACGCCTTGGTAAGTCTACCCCCTCTAGATTACAAAATTGTGGATGACATGAATAAAACTCACGCAAACATCAGTGTATTCGAGTTGGCTAAGATCCAGAGTAAGCGGGACATCCTGCTGCGCACACAAGGGTAGACATCAGTGGACAACACAGCCTCTACAATCAAGGGAGAAAGCACAGCTCCTAGATCACTTTCAATTGTGCTAAACACACTTTGGATGGAAGAAGCAAACTCTATTTTCCCTCCATTCCTGATTTCATTCGAAATCTTCAACTGTAATGTTCACAATTGTTTGGTTGATTCTAGCGTGACAACCAACGTCATGCTACTCTCCATTGCTAAAAATATCAATGCACAGTGGAGAAAGACATCCGCTCAGATCATCCAACTTGATAAAACATCCATACTAGCCATTGGTGGACATACCAGAAGCGTATGGATTACCACTCAACAGAAACTGTTCCAGCAAGTTGAATGGATGCTTTGCTACAGACTGGTCGCACATGTGGCTTCCGTACAAGGGAAAAAACAATCAAATCCGGGTGTTATCCGAGAGATATATGAAGCAAAATGTCACTGCCATCAATCTAAAAAATCAATCGTTGGCCTTCGCAAGGCTCATGTTCAACAACTGCCTCTTGGAAACGATGCTGGAGTGTTATCCCGCACGGACAGCTCCAACTCCACCAGACACACAGTTGGGTCTCCTTCCTTGCTTAACTGATGGAAATGAAATATGTACAATACATTGTAACAGTAGTAGCAATAGCAGTAGCGAAAACAATAGCAGTAGTGCAAGCGCGTCAAATGGTCCATGTACAGATGAGTTTTGGACCATGTACATCGATGGATCAAAGTCATAGGATGGCTCAAGAGCCGAGTGTGTCTTGATCGACCCAAAAAACAGGATACATTTGATTTCAAGCCGCTTGGATTTCGAGTGCACGAACAAAATTGCTGAATACGAAGCACTCGTGTTGGGCTTGCAAAAAGCCATTAGCCTCAACATGTGTGTGCTCAAATTGGTAGGTGATTTAGAAATAGTGGTACAACAGGTACATAACACCATTCATTGTTTATCACCTCATTTCAAAAGTTACCAGCAATAGGTATGGCGACTAATCTCTAACTTCCAAGAATTTAATATCAATGTTGTACCAAGAAAATGTAATGCAGCTGCCAATGCTTTGGCAAACGCAGCTTCTAGAATGTCACCTCTCAGGGATAGATTTACTGTTGAAAAATTGTATAGACCATCTATCCCGAATAACATAACTAATTTATGCGTATTTGATGATGATCAACAAATATTGCATTTCATTGCCAATGCTGATACCTTCAAGGATGCAGCGATGGAAAAAGACGAGCACGAGCGATCTTTGCAAGCTGGGGTAGATATCAAGAAGGGACACCTCATCCCCAAAGGTGTTGTTATAGACATTTTTGTGCCTTACAACATTGAGCATGAAATGTCCATAATCCAAGGGATCCAAAGTCCCTAAATGAGTTGTTCCTACCCCTAAAGGAACAAGGTCAACCAATGACAGCTTCTCCCAGAAGTTCTCCACCAAAAACCACTCAGAAACAGTCAATTCAGGATCAATTCAAGAGCTCCACTAATTGTCTACGCTTAAATGCAGAGTTTACACTGGCTAGGTGCACTGCAACGCAGGTAGAAGCACTACCAGGGTGCGCTGAGTGGGAAATGACAAATGGCAAGCTCATTCAACGAGGTGTCCAAGCACTGGAAGCTTCCAGAATCTTCCTCAATGACACTTGCCTCAATGAATTCGACTAGTGATGAGTAAGAGGCTCTCAACCTCCAAGTGGAAACAAGAACTGACAGAGAGAAGCCACAAGTCAAAACATGAGCTGACTCATCCTCTCTGCTCACATCTATATATGGATCTCTCACCCAGAGGTTCAGGAGGCTGGAATTTTGTACTTTGCAGAGAATTGTTGTTGGTTTGAGATTAGAACTATTGGGTGATTTGCTTTGAAGGAGGTGCAGAAGGGATTCCTTTGCTGGGAAGGTGATGCTGGATCGGGCCTCATTTGGTTGTATCTCTTCCTGAACTTTTGTTACTCTATCAATAAAACCATTTGAGTTTCTCCTATATGCTTGTATATCAATGATGTTTTGTTATATTTGCATATTTAGTTTATATCTGATCCTAAACTAGTTATGAATGTAAATCTATGTCTTTTGTGTAGTTTTCTTCTCTTGTGATCTTGCAGGAACTTGGTCAAGCTGGGCCAGTGAAGGAGCAGGTAGCGGGAAGAAAACAAAAGAGAGAGAGATTGGATCAACAAACTAGCGGAAGACACCGGTTAGTTACATCCTTCTTCTCCATTTACATTTCATAAAGAAGAATACTCAGATAGTTTTCCTTGTTTGTTGCTAAGGCACTATCACACCTTAGAGTGGGATAGGGGCATTCCGTATTGGATACTTTTCCCAACAACAAATTGGCGACTCCGCTGGGGAGAGTATCTTGTTAGTTTATTTGTGTTTTTTCTATTCATTTCATAAACTCAAAGAGTGCCGAATCGAACTGCATTTGCCATTTTCAAATGCAAAGTAGAGAGCTGCTACTCTAGTCCATTCGCTGGGCCTGTTTATGATCTGAAAAGCTGATCCACAAGTTCTCTAATAGCCCTTAGTGATAGATCTTAGTCCTCCTTTGAGTCATCCCTCTGATTGTACCTGGTTGATAGCTTTTATTTGGCCAAAAACTGTGAATTTAACTGCAAACCGTAACCCAGAACCCAGAAACAACTCTCGTTTCTGCTTCAGCGCAGACTCTGTGAAGAGGTCCTGCATTTCAACGCAGGTCCCGTGAAGGATACCTGCGCTGAATGTCAAAACCTCTGTGCTGGGGGTGCGTTGATCAGTGTTTTCCTTGTGCAGCTGTGGTTCCCTGCTTCCTTTTGCTCAGTTTTATCTCTGTTTTTGCAGCCTGTTATCAGTCAGTGTACCTATCTGAAACCCCTTTTCTTTGCCTCAATTCCGCCTCAGTTGTGTAAAGAAACTGTATTTGTTCTTTGTGTATTTATTACATCATTTGCAGTTTCCCATTACAAAAGTAAACTAGTCATACTGTCGCCCTTAGATCTTGACCTGTCATAAGTGTCGTTTTGATCTTAGGAGTGAGTTTGTTTGCTGTTCACAGTTGATTTAGCTTTTACTTTTGTCGTTTGCCTTGAATTTATGCATTTCTAGTGTCGAAACAAGTAAATCATAAGGTGTCGTAATCGTCTTTTGATTTTGAAAAGGGAACTTGTTTATGTTTTCACTTGAAATCGAATTCAAATTTATACAACAGCTTTCTTTTTAGAACATCAATATTAAGAAAGAGAAAACAAATACATGCATATGTGCATTCGCATTTTGACAGCTTGTATGTTGATTTAGGAAAAAGTGCATTACTATGTGCTCTATGCTCTTTGAGAAAAGATGGTGTCTTTCTTTTCCCCTTGTAGCTAGGATTTTCATTGTCGAAAAGATATAAAAGCTTGCTTATCATCTTTAGACTGCATTTAGGAATTGTATCATACATCTCATGGTGATCCAAAAAGGCAAACTTCTAAGAAAGATCAACCTAAAATAAATTGAATGAACTTAACAACGCTTTGTAACATAACGCACAACATAGAGGTCTAGGCTAGAGACGTGTTCCGGCGTCGTAAAACCTGGTCACTGGTCGCCTCACTGATGGTTGGGTGATTCCTCCTGAGAGACGATAAGTGCCAGTACGGATTGTGCTCCCACGTACCATCGCGTATATATTGGGAGACCCCTATAGGAATATAACCTTTATCCATAGGAAACCCGTGTCGGCCGCCCTACTGATCGCAATGCACTGAACACAGCATTCAAGAAGATTGACCGCCCGTACCTTAAAAAGTATTCTGCGGTTTTGTGAAAAGTTTGGCACACCCTCTACCTAGAACTCCAGAGCAGTTCCTTTTGGCCTTTTTCAAACTCTATAACGGAAAAAGTCCATCCGAGCATTTGTCACTTCGGGTTCGTTAAAACATCGAAGGAGACTAGAGTCATCTTTAGCTTTTTCTCGACTCTTTAAAATTGAAAAAGCAAGTTGTGTCTAAGCGTCATTAAAATTTATTTTAAACGGAATAATCATCACCTTTCCCTCGTTGATCTTCGAAGTTAGTCTCCCTTCATCACAAGTTCTTGTAGAATCGCTAGGAAATCTTTTGGATAGACTAAATATGTCTGAACAACCATCGACATCCAGGACTGTGTCATCCGACGCAGCAGTGGCAGAGCCTCCTGCTGCTACTCCAACGATGTTCGCCGGTATACCATCTGTCCCGGCAAATTGTCAACAACAAGCTGGAGTCCAATCAGAGACTGTTTCGACGACATGGTTAGTTCCTATTTCTTCATCTGGATTATCATCTGGTATTTCTTATGTTGAAACTCAACAGATTGATCCAATGTGTCTTCAAAGGCCAATCTACCCTTTAAGTACTGGATTTCCACCATATGGAGGACAGTATGCATTTCATTGTTCCCCCCCGGAGAACAACCATATGGGAGTTTACAACAAAGTTCAGGTCAAACTGGAATTACATCCAGCGGATGGGTACCAATACTGCCTCAGCAACCAAGGGTTGCATATTCAATTCAACCAGTCCACCCTGTGTCGAATGTTGCCACTATACCTGGTATGGTGATTACGTCACAAGTACAAGCGCTACCTGTTGTATGTCAACCCCAAGTTTCTCAGGTTGCCATACAACAGCCTCTTGTCTCGACAACTCAATCACAACCTCCGGTTAGTGCCTCCTTATCTGGAGCGACTCAGGCTCAAACAAGTACTGTGACTCCTCATCTTGGTCAATCATCCAGTATTGGTCAACAGCAAATGGTCCAACAACCAGAGCTGGTTCAAACTCAACAACCCCCATTCCAGCAATCATATCAAGGACCTGAGCAACAAGTCTTTGTAAGTAATGGGCAATCGCATCTCCAAAGCGGTTATCAACAACCATACTATAATGGTTATGCCCATCAACCTTGTCAAAGCTACCAACATCAAATACATTATGCTGGTATACAAAGACCCATTGCTCAGGCGATTCCGTCTTATCCAGGGTATGCTTCGCCTAACCTGAATCAACAGTTACCCTTTGTAGCAACTCTAGAATTACCAGATCTAAACCGGCTGACGAATGATCCAATTGCTTATGCCCCTTGGTGGCCAGCGATTCCGCATAAACTTCCGTCAGATATTCCTAAATTTAATGGAAATCCAGGTGAAGATCCGTCGAATCATGTGATGACATTTCATCTGTGGTGTTCATCAAACACCCTAAACGATGATTCAATTAGGCTTCGCCTTTTTCAGAGGACGTTAACGGGTCCAGCGGCAAAATGGTATATCGAATTGCCTAGAGCTTCGTTCAACAACTTCAGTACCTTAACCACAACCTTCTTAACCCATTTTCAATTACCGATAAGGTATGAAACGGGAACGGAAATCCTTACCATCACGGAAGATGTGGAAAAGGGGGGAGTCGTAACGGAAGAGCAAGTTATCGCTCGTGCGCAATATTTGGACTTGGTCTATACTCAGTCTGGCATGATCTACGACAAAATACCTGACGCCCCTAGACCGGAATTCTCAATTCCTCCTCCTCCTAAATCAAACAATGACTCTCACGCCGGCGATGGCGTGATTGGCATGACAAACGCGAAATCGACAAAGGCTACATCTAAAAAGGCCCGTAAGATTTCTAGTCAAAATGAAAATGAGGAACTTCTTGCCTCGGAAGTAAATTCCGTGTCGACCGACAAGGGCAAAGAACTGAAGCAACCAGGGGGCAAGAAGAAAAAGAAAGGGAGAAAAAGGAAACCCCCTGCGGGGTGTCATATATGCGATGAGGATCATTGGACGAGAGATTGTCCACATATAGCTGAAGTTAAGAAACTCTTTAAGAGTTCAAAAACCTCAGCAGTATTGACTGATCCGTTTCCAAACCCGGGAACCAAACTGGTTGCTAATCAAAATGATTCTCGATCCCAAGTGCTTATGTTGTCTATCTCAAAGCAGCAAAGTGATGCTTTGACAAGGAATAAAGATTACGAGAATCCACAGCTGTCGAATAACAAGGCTAATGAACAACCGAGCAGTTCGACAACAACTTCGACAGAAGTTGTACCACCCATCATTCCTGAATTAACAATAAAACCGCCAAAGGGAGTAGTACACGAGTCGACATTTAATCCTCACGCCAGAGCAGCGCAGCATTATAACATAGTGGAAGATTTGGCCCAATCGCCATCCGCTATGTCGACTCTTGAAGTACTACAAAATTGTCCATCCCAAAGGCAGGCTTTGTTATCAGCCATTGGTGGGGTTGATCCTAAGGATTCCAATCTTGTATCCTTTGACCACAAAGGATACGATCCTCAGTTACTAGCTCAACTAGCTTTCCTTATCCAAGTGAAAGCCCTCAACAAAACTATTCATTGGACAATTATTGATGAGGGGGCATCTACATGTATTATGTCGATGAGTTGCTGGAAAACTTTAGGATCTCCAACCTTGTCACGATCATCGATGACATTAAAAGCATTTGATGGACGGTCATATACCCCATATGGTATCCTAAATAACTTGAAAGTTGAACCAGGAGGGAAAACAGTAGAAATAGATGTTGAAGTCATAGATGGGAATCTTGATTACAACATCCTACTAGGAAGACCATGGATATATGCCATGGCAGCTGTTGTGTCGACCTATTTCAGAAAGATTTCATTTCCTTTTCAAGGAGGGATTACAATCGTCGATCAGCAAAACTTCCTCCCCAATGGTTCTCAAGTTATTGGAAGCATTCCAATGATCCATGGAAGCAATCATTCGCTCCAAAATATCGGAGTAGGTCTCCTAAAAGACCCTGCATTAATGGGTACTTTTTCCCTACCGCCTCCGAGTAATCTGGCAGAAGTGGCCACAGTGGAATATGAAACCTTCTATATCTAATGGATTTGGACTCCAAGGATGGTTCTTATCTCGTGTCAACCTCGTTAAAAAATGAAACAAGGAGTCATGAGGATAGTTCTTTTATTGTGTCAATCTCATTAAAAAATGAAACAAATCCCGTTTCCAAGTCTCAAAGGTAAACCTTCATTCCAACCACCAAGTTGAATGCAATGAAGCTTGGGGGGGCATGCACCTCGATTTTCGTTATTATGCTGGGGGCATGCAAACTTATCTCGAGCAGTTTTAGTGCATAGTTCATGCTCGTTAAAAAATAAACATAAGTTATCGAGCAGTTTTAGCACATAGTTCATGCTCGTTAAAAAATAAACATAAGATCGAGCAAGTGTTTCAATCCGCGTTTAAGCTCGTTAAAAAATGAACTACCCGATAAATAACCACAGTGAATGTAACATTATCAGCCATTAAAGCCTTGGTCATGTTTGCACCGTCACCTCCACTTTTCCATTGGCCGATCATTCACCTCCATTTGATTGTTTACCCATTTTGAGGAACAGCTGCGAAGAGTGATTTCACTAGCCATCCTTGTGACACTGCCGTGATTGGAAAATTCCAAGCCTTACCTGGAATCAACTGCTACCCTGTTCATCACTCGTTCCTCAAAAGAGGAGTCTTCTTTAAGCTCTTTTCATCTGACTCGTAAAATATGAAAAGATTGCCGAGTTTTGGCCTTCCAACTCGTTAAAGTGACCGGAAGTGCTATCCCTCCTCTAGATTTTAATCTTTTTGGACCTGAGGGATTATTGCACAAAAAGATCGAGCGCTTGTTTAGTTCGGCTCGTTAAAACTATCGAAAATTCATCCCTTCTGTATTGTTTTATACTTTTTCGGGCTTAAGGGATTAGATGACGAAAAAGGAATTTTGGAGTTAACTTTACGTACCTTTTCAGACTCTCTAAAATTGAAAAGGACCGAGTTATATTTGTCGTTAGACTCGTTAAAAGCGTAAATAGCGACAAACTTGTCTTTAGATGAGAACGAGTTTCACTATCGCTAGGCTCGTTAAAACATAGCGATGGGTTTACCCGAAGGGTAAATTATAGAACAAGCATATGTTATCCTCCTCAAGCTTGACAAAAATAAAGAGGTACTGGTCAGAAATGACTGGGGAAAATTGGGAAGAAACTCAAAGAACTTTTATTGGTAGCAAGTCGCTCTTGAACATGACACTTCCACTCCGTGCCTGAGTCGGGTTGGGTTGTTTCATTCACCGGTCACATCACCATGGTCTCGCCATACCATCCACCTTTGGGGTAAATGCTACCAATCCATCACACAAGTGTCGCCGATATGTTCAAGAGAAGTCATCCAGAGAAGTCAACCGTGTCCCATCCACTACCATACGTTATCCTTCATCCTTTCATGACCGCCACCCTGAACCATATATCATCGGATCGTTTTCACCTCCATCAAAATCATTTGCTCCGTTCCGTGTCATTGATGTGGGATACATTAAGGCCCTCCTTTGACGGATCGCTTCTTGTCGACATCAGCTCATTATCCAAGAAGTTGATCTAGGAACACCCCCTTCAGTACTTTGAAGCTTGCATGCCTCAATGGCAAGTTTCTCACTTCCGGCGACAGGTATTCATCAATGACCTTCGACCGAAAGATTTTGCGTGGTGTTCGACGCCAAGTCCTTTATTCACACCACGTGAATTGTACTGCAGTACCTTGAGGGTCATTATCATTATCGGTGATTCCTCTCGCGCTTGTTAACAGTTTACATCATTGACTGGTAATCAAGCGATGTCTTTCCATGTTTGACTTCAGAACACTTCTCACATGCATCGACTTGTACTTAGAGTGAAGATCGGACGAGATTGAAGACACCGGATCTAGTTTCATCCATCCGGGCTGCGATATATATTCAGGAAAAATAAAGACATTGACATGTACAGCATTGCAGAAGATAATCATCCTACCAAAAGGATGATGATTTCATCAAAATCATCAGTCTACCATCAGACTATTGTCTGTTCTATGTACAGAGAATGAATTTATAAAGCTGAGCATGGGAATGCCCGCCTCAGCTAGATCATGAAAGAAGTATGAAAAATAATGTATTGTATTGTATCTTATTACAAGTCTCCTCCCAGCATTGGAAGAACTTCGGATCCTCCTAATAAAGCATTTCACCCGATAAACGGCCTCATACTTTAGGGGGCAGCTGTTATAGACATTTTTGTGCCTTACAGCATTGAGCATGAAATGTCCATAATCCAAGGGATCCAAAGTCCCTAAATGAGTTGTTCCTACCCCTAAAGGAACAAGGTCAACCAATGACAGCTTCTCCCAGAAGTTCTCCACCAAAAACCACTCAGAAACAGTCAATTCAGGATCAATTCAAGAGCTCCACTAGCTGTCTGCGCTGAAATGCAGAGTTTACACTGGCTAGGTGCATTGCAACACAGGTAGAAGCACTACCAGGCTGCGTTGAGCGGGAAATGAGAAATGGAAAGCTCATTCAACGAGGTGTCCAAGCACTGGAAGCTTCCAGAATCTTCCTCAATGACACTTGCCTCAATGAATTCGACTAGTGATGAGTAAGAGGCTCTCAACCTCCAAGTGGAAACAAGAACTGACAGAGAGAAGCCACAAGTCAAAACATGAGCTGACTCATCCTCTCTGCTCACATCTATATATGGATCTCTCACCCAGAGGTTCAGGAGGCTGGAATTTTGTACTTTGCAGAGAATTGCTGTTGGTTTGAGATTAGAACTATTGG
This sequence comes from Pinus tabuliformis, assembly GCA_031772625.1. Classification (NCBI taxonomy): domain Eukaryota; kingdom Viridiplantae; phylum Streptophyta; class Pinopsida; order Pinales; family Pinaceae; genus Pinus; species Pinus tabuliformis. Next base: position 732,067,911 of record CM062815.1, read on the forward strand.
GTGATTTGCTTTGAAGGAGGTGAAGAAGGGATTCCTTTGCTGGGAAGGTGATGCTGGATCAGGCCTCATTTGGTTGTATCTCTTCCTGAACTTTTTTTACTCTATCAATAAAACCATTTGAGTTTCTCCTATATGCTTGTATATCAATGATGTTTTGTTATATTTGCAGATTTAGTTTATATCTGATCCTAAACTAGTTATGAATGTAAATCTATGTCTTTTGTGTAGTTTTCCTCTCTTGTGATCTTGCAGGAACTTGGTCAAGCTGGGCCAGTAAAGGAGCAGGCAGCGGGAAGCAAACAAAAGAGAGAGAGATTGGATCAACAAACTAGTGGAAGACACCGGTTAGTTACATCCTTCTTCTCCATTTACATTTCATAAAGAAGAATACTCATATAGTTTTCCTTGTTTGTTGCTAAGGCACTATCACACCTTAGAGTGGGATAGGGGCATTCCGTATTGGATACTTTTCCCAACAACAGGTGTGGTGTCATTAGAAAAACTCTATGACTAGCAAGAACGCTTCCAGGGGCCAAGGAACAACAAAAACCACATCTCTACCGTGATGCACGAATTGATTAACTTGGGAACATAACAAGATCTGAAGTTCATCAATCTCGGTACATGTTGCACGCAACAGGAGCAACAAGCCTTTGTCCACTTGTTCAAACAGTATTGGGATGTGTTCGCGTGGACATATGATGATCTAAAAACTTACGACACGTGAATAATCCAACACATCATTTCGATCAAAGAAGGGGTCAAGCCATATCAACAGAAGCTGAGGAAAGTACATCCGTCACTTGAACCCCTCATACAGAAAGAGCTCACCAAGTTGTTGGATGCATGGATCATATACAAAGTTCGTCATTCTACATGGGTTTCAAATCTTGTTCTTGTACGAAAGAAGTCCAGGGAAATCCACTTGTGTGTTGATTTCCGGAACTTAAACGTGCCTCGGACAAAGACAACTACCCCGTGCCATCTATGGAGCACATTTTGCAAATAGTGTCTGGGGCACATATGTTTTCTCTACTTGATGGGTTTTCAGGATATAATCAAGTTCTGGTAGCGGAAGTTGATAGACTCAAAACTATCTTCCGTATCAAGTGGGGTATGTTCACATACAGACGAATGCCATTTGGGATAATGAATGCAAGTGCAACTTTTCAGCATGCCATGGACATCACCTTCTATGGACTCATCGGACAAAGCGCAGTGGTGTACCTCGATGATGTGACTGTGATTTCAAGAAAACGAGAAGACCACATACGCCATCTGAAGAAAATTTTTGAGCGATGTCGGAAATACAACATTTCCTTGAATCCTAAAAAGAGCATATTTGCAGTGTTTGAGGGGAACCTCCTTGGACACATCATTTCCAAGAGTAATATCAAGGTTGATCTGGATTAGGTCTAGAGTATCACATAGATCCCTCACCAAGCCAAAAATAAAGCAATGCAATCCTTCTTAGGAAAGATAAACTTCCTCCAGAAGTTTGTCTCAGATTATGCGCAGATAGTCAAACCAATGCAAGCCATGATCAAGAAGGATGCAGTTTACAGCTGGGGAAAGAGGGAAAAGTACTCATTCACCCATATCAAGCAGGCTATTGCAGAAGCACCTGCACTCTACAACCCATATTTCAACAAAGACTTCCGGCTATACACCTTCGCCTCTGATGACTCACGCCTTGCAATACTCACTCACAAGGATAAAATGAACGACGAACGTCCCATCTCCTTCATGGGCGCAAGCATGCAAGGACCTGAACTCAACTGTCCCTCCATTAAAAAACAAGCATATGTAGTATACAAGGTGGTGAAACACTTCATACCCTACTTGCTAAAAAACCATTGCATAGTATATGTGCCTCACTCAGCAGTCTGTTCATTGCTTATACAACAAGATTTGGGTGAACGAAGTGTGAACTGGATGACAAGCTTGCAAGATATGATCTTGACATCAAGCTAGTTCACACTATCAAGGGTCATAGTCTCTGCAGACTTGCAACTGAGGCAGTACATGCACAGGAGGAAGAAGAAGAGCTCACTGGTTGGGAGCAAGAAATTGAAATGTATGATGTAGTGTGAGTACCATCCACTATAAACAGAAACTCTTGGTATGTAGATGTGTGCCAGTACCTTGAGAAGCTCACCATACCCTCTCACTTTTCCATCAAACAGAAGAGGGAATTGCATCTCAAAGCTTTAGCTTATCAGTTGGTGCTTTACAGAAAGCACAACAACATAATCTTGCTTAAGTGTTGTTGGCTTAAGGGGGCCTGACCCAGGTTTAGAGTTGTTCGCACCAACCAATAAAACCTTAACTACTGACCCTTTCGGCAATAATCTGTGTAGCATAGGCTGCAGTCTCACCCGAAGTAATATTGGGGGATGCTAGACCCATGTTTCTGCATCTAGGGACATGTGATAAATGGTTCTTATTCTCTGACAATTTAGATCTGCCTTTGTGCAGATTGGTATCCTTCTAGGGCTCATTTATGTAACTAGGTTAAAATGGCTTCTAGACCTTCACGAAGGTCTGTGATCAGTCCTTGCTGACCTTAACTCGGGGATTTATCTATTTTCACGTATCAATAAAAAACCCTAGATCTGAGTTCGCGCAGATCATTCAATTCGTCAAAAAACATAGCAGAATTAACTATTATGTTCACGAAACAAGATAAATTCTTAAATCATGTATTAAGAAGACAGACGCTGTGATTTCACGCAACATTAATTCATTATTTCATAAAAATATATCATTAAGTGACGGAATATAACATAAACAGATTCAACAAAAATACACAATAATTCTTCAAAATATGTCTTTATTGATCTTCAATGTTCAGATTACAGACTATTCTACCCTGCGCACTTAGATGCAAGGATTCACACACTCAGCTGCAGAATCTACCCAGACCTCCTGCACACTCAGATGCAGGAGCGTTCCCTTCTTCACCTAAGTACAGGAAGCAGAGGCTTCCTGCCTTAGCACTTGCCTAAGACAACAAAAACCCTTCAGCGTACCCAATTCTCCATCAAAAGTTATATCTAAGACTCGCTGTGACTCAACTATTTATAGATTTCCTTCATACAATACCATGGCCCAAGGACCATGGGTGAGTCTCAAAAACTGACTTAACTATCTATCCAAACAAGGGGCTAAGACCCCTTTGACACTTATCTATCTGTGTGCTCTGCATCCACATATCACGGAGACTTTACATATTTTACAAAAACATATACAAAAGTTGGGTTAAGTAACCCCAAAACTGACCCTAGGAACCCTATCCCAATAGGTTCCTAGAGGTACATGAATAAGAGAAGGTTTTGCAAGATCTGCATGATGGACTAGTCGGGAGTCACTTTGCGGGGAATACCACTGCGCACAAAGTTATTCGAGTCGGTTTCTATTGGCCCACATTATTCAAGGATGCACATGCATATGCCCACAAGTGCCCAGTTTGTTAGTGATGCGTCGGCATAATGTGAAGGTCAGCATCCCCACTGCACCTTATTGCAGTGATTGAACCGTTCCAACAATGGGGCCTAGACATCATCAGGGAAATTTTACCACATTCGTAAAAACAATGTCGCTACATTCTGACAGCTACTGATTACTTCACCCAGTGGACAAAAGCAGTTCTGCTCAAGCAAGTGAATGACCAAGAAGTCATCAACGTCCTCCAACAGAACATCATCTCACACTTTGGTGTTCTAGTATCACTTGTGTTTGATAGTGCAACTTATTTTTCATCTTTAAAGCTTTATGATTTTTCATTGAAAAATGGTTTTGTGCTGAAACATTCATCTAATTACTAACCACAGGGAAACAATCTCGTAGAATCCACGAACAAAAACCTTATCCATATAATAAAAAAGATCGTTTACTCTAATAAGCATAACTAGCACTCTACCTTGACGAATTCTTTATGGGTTGAATGCATAACACCCAAACCCTCTCTGAATACCTCACCATACTTCTTGGTCTATAGTAAAGAAGCCATCCTACCGCCCAACATCTACTTGTCTGCGCTTCAATTATCTCAAGAATCCCAAGGCAAGCCTTGCATGTTAGTTCATCATAGGATGGATACACTTCACAAATTGCAGGAAGAAAGGATCAAATCAAAAGAAAAGTTTACACTCCACCAGAACCATATCAAGAGATGGTTCGACAAGAAGACTGCAGGGAAAGCTAACTTCGATGTTGGTGAGTTAGTCTTGAAATGGGATAAAACCCATGAAGGCAAAGGAAAGCATATGAAGTTTCAGTCCATGTGGATTGGTTCGTACACAGTCCATGAGAAGCTTGGCCCACACACATACCATCTGTAATCACTTGACGGGAGGATTGAAAACCTTCTTGTCAACGACTAAGATATCAAGCACTATTTTTAGTAGGTCAGGCCACGCCTTGCACCATGTACTTACTATTCTTGTTTCCTTTGTTTGGTTTTCTTACTATCCTGTTATTTTCTGGTCTTTTATAAATAAGTGCTACCCTTTACTAGATTCTAGTTTTTGAATGAGTATGTGGCTGAGATGTGAAGAGACTTGTGACACTGCAACACTTGGCCTGCCCTGCATTCGTCTTCTCTATGCTTGGTTATAACTTTCGGCTAATGAAGTCTTGATGGAAAATACGAGCCATCTGCAAGGGAAGCTTGGGTCCAACCATGTAACTATGTCCAAACTAGGAAACCCCATGCCTATACTCAGTCTTCTGCTCTGTGCGATCAAGTTCATACAACTAGTAGAAACAGAGAAGAGGAAAATATAAATGAGAAAACATGTGTCATAGGTCTTATGTGCTTCTCTGTAGGAACAACCTCTTCTTCTCTCAATAAGTCGGGATCCCTCTTCTGTCCCAAACATAAATAAGTGCCTATGCACAGTCCTCTTTAAAAAATACAAAGTCGAAAGAAGAGAAAGGCTTCCTGGGCAGAGAGGTGAAGCATGCAACTCCACGCTCGCTGATAGTGGAGCAATGTGTGTGTTCCTGTGTGTTCCTGTTTTGTTTGTTTTGTCTTCTTAATATCTTGCTATTTCTGGTCTTTTGTAAATAAGTTCTACCCTTTACTGGATTCTAGTTTTTGAATGAGTATGTGGTTGAGATCTGAAGAGACTTGTGACACTTCAATACTTGGCCTGCCCTGCATCCTTCTTCTCTATGCCTAGTTATAATTTTCAGTGAATGAAGTCTTGACAGAAAATACGAGCCGTCTGCAAGGGAAGCTTGGGTCCAACCATGAAACTATGTCCACACTAGGAAACCCCATGTCTGTACTCAGTCTTCTGCTATGTGTGATCAGGCTCATACAACTAGTAGAAATAGAGAAGAGGAAAATATAAATGAGAAAACCTGTGTCAGAGGTCTTACATGCTTCTCTGAAGGAACAACTTATTTTTCTCTCAATAAGTCAGGATCCCTCTTCCATTCCAAAAATAAATAAGTGCCTATGCACAGTCCTCTTTAAAGAATACAAAGCCAAAAGAAGAGAAAGGCTTCCTATGCAGAGAGGTGAAGCATGCAACTCCACCGGGGTAATGTCCAGGGTCATTGATAGCGGAGCAATGTCTGTGTTCCTGCGTGACTCCACCGGGGTACTGTGTGTTCCTGTGTGACTCTGCAACACTAGAGATGAAAAATTATACTATGAAATTTTTTAACTCGCAAGCCAAACTACCCTTCTCGATTTCAAAACATTGTGATCAAGCTGAAACTTTAATTGTGTTTGACTGAGTTGGCAAAAGGTGAACCATGTCTATCCATGGGGTAAGTGGGAAAGCCGAAGTAACCTGCACAACAACTCAATAATCCTTGAAAGAAAAAGGCCCTGTACTGTCAATGAACCAAAACAGAGAAGCTGGAATTCTACCAGTGTGTCACCAAGTGTTGTAGCGACTGCAACACCATCCAAAATTTTGGCCTGCATCCAATTATGGAGCCTCCCTTGGATTTTCACTTGATGTTTGTGAGCACTTGGACTCACCTCGTGGGCTCATGTGAGTCTTTGCACCCTCCTTGCTTGATCGTTCAATGGAAAACATTTTGCATGTTGGTCTCAATGCCATGCTTGCAGCCATGTTTTGGGTATGCACAAGGTCCTCGCTTCATGTGTACATGTTATATTCGCTATGTGAACATCCGTCGCACTCACACATGAAGTTGTATGCACTGTCGTGCAAGCGTCATCGCGATCATTCAACAATCTATCACAAGCATCGCGCTTATCGCTCACACTGTCGGTCAGTCATGTTGAGCATATGTTGTCTCAATGGTTTGAGGCGTCTTGTCATCATGTCATGTTGACTGTGTGTTTGCAAGGTCGCGTATGAACAAATTCACTCGCTCACACACTTAGTCATTGTGCTGAAGTTCTGATGACCAGATCATCTTGTAATAGTTGGACCTCCACCCTACAATCAACTTGACCGACTGTCACCCAGAACATAGAAGTGTCCAACAAGCCATTCCAATCTATGCTACTTGCAAGCTGATCAACCAACCCTCCTGCTGGTCAACCAGAGAGTTTGACTAGGAAATGACCCCAGGACTCACTCCCCTAAAAAATTGCGCAAAAGATGCAGACCTTGCCCGCTCTGCTGACTGGGGAAACTACGCAAAAAGGGTTGGACAGACACCTAGTGCCCGTCCCTGTCTCCCTCCAAGAATTGTGCAATTTTCCCAACCAGCCACCAAGACAGACGACCGACTTCTCACCCAGCAAATTGTGTAGATTTTGAGCAAGCCCCTTAGCAACCCAACATTCCACTTAGCTCAGAAATCGTGCAAAGGTGTTCAACAGGTCAGCCTCCCAGCAATTGTGTAGTTTTTGTCTGTGGCAACCCTGCAACCCACTGCTAGCTCCCTCCAAGAATTGTACAGATTTTGCTGCCAAGCCTCCTGAAGCCCGTAGTCAGCCCCCTCCAGGAATTGCACAGTTTTTTCTATCAAGTGCCTTAGCAGCCCACATTGCCTCCCTGTAGAAATTGCACATATCTTCCCTCTAGTAGAGCCAGATCCCATGGATAGTCATTGCTTAGCCAGATTTCCTATCTCAGTCTCCCAGTGACTTCTACGCAATTTTCACCAGTAGTGCTTGGAGCTCGCATCCCAGCTTGAAACTTGCCTTGCACAGTTTTGCAACCTTGTCCTCTCTCCCAGCCACCTACATCCGAAAGAGAACGACCATACATCATGGTGGACTAGGAGGTTTATGGATTTGATGTTGTCTCGTCATGGTGACTGTGACTGTAGATATAGGTACATGAATAGACATAATGCGATGACATATGGGATGAACGAGGAGAGTACATGTAAGAAGATGTGTTCTTGAACGAACGAATGAACGATGCATGTGAGGAGATGTGCTCGTGAATGAACAAACATGTGAGGAGAAATTTTTGTGAACAGACAAAAATGTCAAGCATGCCAAAGTACAAGCAAGGAGCAATGTGCACATACGACATCAAGTGAACCCCAATGACCATCGAAGACTCCGCACACCTTTCCATGCAGAGGTGAAGTTGTGATACACCAAGAGGACATCCATCACTCAGCAGTAATGCAACTCGACATGTACACCACCACTAGCATGAACATACCAGCATTGTCATGTTGAGTAGTGTCACGATTCATGTCAGCCACATCACTACTATGGGCCCTACTGTTGTAAATCAATGTAATGTAATGTGGAAGTCCAAAGGACCCACTTGTAATTGGAAGAGTTATGTAAAGCTGAAGAGTCAAATAAGTCAAACAGTCATGAGGGAAGTTGAACAATCAAAAGGGTGAGTTTCATCCTTGGTTATAAATACCCCCTCATTTGTACATGAAAAGGACTTTTCACCTAACTCCTCCCACATAGCCTTGAGATTCTGTAGTCTTTTCTTTGAGGAGCGAGGAGTGGCTCCAATGCCCCTTTCACGTGGTTAGTGATGTATGGTGTATCGATGTGTCTTGGAACTTTTGCTTAATTCACAAGCCTGATAACAGGCCAACATGTTTTCACACATGTGTTCTAACTATTTGTAAGATTAAACTTGAACACTTGTAATACATGTTTCTTTAACCTGTGTTAAAAAATTGACCTCATTCATTTTCTCTAATACATATAATTATGAAAATGTGTTGTATAAGTTATTAACACTATCTTGTCCGTGTTGGTTACCTCCACGGAAATCAGACAAAACCTTTCACATAAACTTGTTATAACGACCGTCGCACTCATGCAGGCTGCTCTATTGGGTGTTTTACGTGCTATATTCCTGTGTGTGTTGTGACTTCTGCATAAGTGTGGACTGCTCCTCCAGAAGTTGTGCATGTCCTGTTGTGTTGTGTGTCTCTGACAGAGTTGGGATTTTCTCCCCATCGGCTAGAGACTCACTTCCTTCTTCTCTCTCTGCTGTGAAAGAACCTTGACACAAGTAACATTATCATTAACTAGGAACGTGAACCTAAAGACAAAGTAGACCACTCTCTCGTGCTGACAAGCAAGAGCTAAGGCAAACATTTAAGATAATGGAAATCGGGCCATCATACCTTATGGGACTCCTACACCAAACGGTGTGCGGTCTAGTTGGGACTTCATATTGGGGAGATCCCCTGAATGTTAGCGGGTCCAACACCGTTAACATCTTCCTGTATTGTAAGAATTCCTTTATTTTTATATCCCCATATAAGGATATCCGTGCCTTTAGAAATCGTTATCCTTCTATATTTGACCTCCTTATCATATGTTGCCCATTGGGGAGAATCTAGAGCATTGGGCTAATGTTGTCTACTTTTCCACTCTCGCTAGGTTGATCTAGCACCTGAGCCCCAAAACTTATTTGTTGTCAAGTTTGCAGATCGGTTAGTGAATAGGAATATCTCAGGAAGGTATTGACGAATAATTAAGTTTTCCCTCTATTTCCATGCATCTTACCAAAACATCACTTTGTCTCCCCCCCTGATCTCCCAGAAGTTGTGATTACGTATCAAGTCTCCATTTTCTGCTGCTAGGTTCCATATTGTAGATCCTCTTGGTGTACCCCGTGTTCTCAATCTCCCTTTCGTAGATGGTGGCATTCTGTATTTCCTCTCCTGCATCAGCTTCCATAGGTAATTTCCTCCCTGAATCCATCTCCACCATAGCTTTGCTCCCATGACTTGATTTAGAGTATAGGGATCTCTGAGACCTAGACCCCCTACCAGTCTGGGTTTGGTTAAACAATTCCAAGATAAGAGGGCCCATTTCTTGGATTTTTGTGCCCCTTACCAAAGGAATCTCTTGAAAATATTTGTCATTTCAGTGAAAGCAATTTTGGGCGCAGCAAGTCCTGAGAGTTGATATATGGGGATCGATTGCAGCACTGCTTTCAGGATAATTACTCTACTCGCCATGTTGAGGGCCCAAAAGGACCATATTTGAAGGTGGGCTTGTAGATGATCAAGAAGAGTCTTCCAGCTTGAAACTCTGAGGGAGTTGAAGCTGAGGGGAATACCCAAGTATTTTGAGGGTAGGGAGCTAATACAAAAATCCAATATTCTAGCCATAAAGGATTGAGACTAAACAATGGCATTAAAGAAAAAATATCTGACTTTCCTTTATTAATCTGAGTTCCCGAGGCTTGCATGAAGTCTTGAAGAATGATCAAGAGGAATCTTGCCTCTTTGAGAGTGACTTGGTAGAACATCATGATGTCATCAACAAATTGTTGATGTGTTAAGGAGATATCATTCCCCCACACGCACGACCCTTTGAATTGACCTTCTTGAACCTTTGTTTTAATATATCTCCCAAGACTTTCTGCCGCTAGGATAAATGAGAAAGGGGAGATTGACTCTCCTTGTTTAAGCCCCCGGTAGGCATTGAAGGTTTGAGTAGGGGAGCCATTGAGGAGGATAGAGAACACCAGAGAGGATATAAGGGAGGATATCCACTGAATCCATCTAGGGTCAAAGTGAAAGGCTTGAAGGACATGCAGAAGGTAAGTCCAACTTAGATGGTCATAGGCTCTAGATAGACCCAACTTAATCATCATGCCTTTTGATCAAAGGCTTTTGAGGGAGTGGATGGCTTCTTGAGCCGTAACTATACCGTCTAGGATTTGGCAACCCTTGTTAAAGCCGGTCTACTCCAGGGATACTAAATCCGAGATAATTGGTTTAAGAAGATTCACCATGATTGTAGAGAGGATTTTATAAATAACATTACATAAGGGTATAGGCCTGAAGCCCCGAGGCTCTTCAAAATGTTTAGTTTTAGGGATTAAAGCTATAAAAGTAGAGTTGAGGGCTAGATGTACCTTCCTTGACCTTCTGGATTCTTCTACCACCTCCAGGATGTCTTTGCCCAGAATTGACCAGGTTGCCTGGAAGAATTCTGTAGCGAATCCATCTGGCCTTGACACTTTGTTTTTGGCCAAATATTTAACCACCTTTTACAACATAACAACTCGCATGAGTGCCAGGTTCTGATCTCTGTTGACCAATTGGGGTATGTGTTTGGTTATTCGATCAATAAATTTTGATCTGTTAGGGAGAGGCTCTAACATGGTATTTTGGAAATTGTTAACCAATAGGTTTTCCATATCTTCATGTTGTACCAATCTATTCCCTCCTGGGTTGAGCAACGAAAATATTTGATTATGTTGTCTATGTTGTACCATGGCTTTATGAAAAAAGTGGGCGTTTCTTTCTCCTTCCCAGAGCCATTATACCCGGGATTTTTTTCTTCCATAAAATCTCTTCTTGCTTCCTCCTTTCCTCAATATTGGTTAAGAGCTTTCCCTCTTCCACAAATAAGGAACCCGAGCGTCCATTCGTTATCATTTGTTGTTGTACCTGTTGCATGCGGGCCTGAAGTTGTTCTTGGTCTTGCAGGATATGACCAAATTCATGTTTGTTCCATTTCTTGATCTTCTGCTTTAACTCTTTCAAGCAAAGCTGGAATGTGTGCATGACATTTCTTCCCTGTTCCAAACTCAAGTTCAACCAGTCCTTTACTTTATCAAGGAAGGCAGAGTCACGCAGCCAAAAGGATTCAAACCTAAGAGGTTGGTTTCGATGCCCCTGCTTCAAGTCTTCTTCCAACTGAATAGGGCAGTGGTCAGAGCCCAGGCATGGCAGAATCAAGGTTTCGTAGTAAATATCTCTACTGATAAGATCTTTAGATGCCAAGAACTGATCCAGCAGAGAGGCCACCTAGTGAGCTCCTCCCCACCTGTTATTCCAAGTGTGTATTTCGTTAATGGTTGGAATGTCCACGAGATGAAAATCTGCTTGCATGTTCCTGAACAATTCCATTTCTGGTTCCTCTCTTCTTATACCCCCTTTTCTCTCTGCTAGCGAGGTTATCAGGTTAAAGTCTCCCCATATCAGCTAGAGTTTTCCAGTGTACAATTGACTCAGCTTCCCTATGCTCTGTAGGAAAGTTCCCTTTTCGCTTGGAGTGTGAGGACGATAGATCATCGAGATTAGAATCCATTCCATGGTTCCAATGTGCCAAAAGCGCCATGACAAGATGTGAAGCATGCCCATCTAGAATTCCACGATTACTTTTGTAGGGTTCCAGAGTATGGCAATACCTCCTGCACTTCCTTTTGCATCTATTTCTACTACTTCATACTTAGGGTAGATTTGTCTAAGTATTTCCTCTATTTTTTCTCCTGATACCGTGGTTTCTTGGAGGAGCATTATCTGAGGCTTCTCCTTTTGTAGGCAATCTTGTAAGTATCTCTGCTTACCTTAGCTATTGAGGCCTCTCACATTCCAAGAGATTACTACCATTAAGAAACTTTGTGTAGTTTTTGGAATACTGCTGATAGCGGTATTACCCTTCCAGAGTTAACTAGCATCTTGCCAACCATTTGGATTGGCTCTTGAAGGTTTTTCCTTCCCCTTTTCATTCCTCCTTTACTTTGGGTCTGCTGCTCCTGCAAACTTCCCAATTACATCCCAGGTTGATCCATCGAATCTGACTGTCTTTGGCCTTGGTTAGCCATGTATTGCTGGAACGTTTCTCTATACAGTTTCTTTTGGTCTTATGGCATAAATCTTTCATCTAGGTGTTGCCACTCGTTCAAAAGCCTATTCAGAACTACATCCTTCGTGCTTAGCTCCTCCTTGGATGCATCGACGCCCATTGCAGTAAGATCAATTGATTGTTCTTGTTCCTCTTTGTCTGACAGTTCTGTTTTGGCTTTCCTCTTTGGTGTGGTTGTTGATTTGGATGGATCTCAATCTTGGTCCAGGTCCTCTGGTAGTTCTGCCTCTTTTGAGGTTTCCCCTTCCTCCTGCAGCACTTCAAACCTGTTCTGGCTTACCCCTTTCTTTTGATGGTTGGAGCCTTGATTTTGCTACACCTTTATGTTCTTCTTTTTGTGTGGAATCTCCTTAAACCCCTCATTCTTGTCTTGTGGTGAGGTTTGTTCCTGCGACAATGTCAACTCTTCCAAACTAGATTTTTTCAGTGGGCATGCTTTGTACAAATGACCATACTCATGACATCGGCGACAATGAAATGGTATGTGCTCATAATCTAGAGGTTGCTGCCAAACCTCGTCTTGGTATTCCATTTCCACTGATTCTGGGAGAGGTTTCGAGATATTCATATAAACACAGATGCGTGCATAGGATGTATATCTTCCCCTACAATTAGACTCTGCTATTTTCACAAATCTGCTGATTGAGTTTCTGATACCTTCCAAGATTTCAGGGTCCCAGAAATAAATTGGTAGGGCATAAAGGCGAACCCAGACAGGAGCTGCAAGGAATTGCTCCCTGTCTGGGTTGTAGAATTCCTCCTAGTATCTCATGAAGAGACCTGCATTGTGGTAGAAATAAGGGCCATTTTCAAAAATCTTTCCTTATCTTACAGATTCGAGAAAATTACTGTAAAAAAAATTCTGGCTCCCAACTTTAGTTCTATATGGCCTTTTGGATGCCATCTCCATTGGATCCATTTGATCAGATCCTTTTCCGTTGGGGAAATGCCAATAAACTTGCAGATCATAACATGGTCTTTCACATAGATACTATATTTCTCTAATTTATTCATTGGGATTACAAATCGAGGTTTCTTGGTTGCTCTATGGAGGTATTGCCCTTAGATTCATGCCTGCCACTAGGATTTGAACACAGGGCCAGTGATAGGGCCGACATTCTCAAGGGAGCCAGGGTGATTGCGTGGATTACCACTTGAATCTCCAGCGGCCACACTATCATACGAGGGGATCACTCCCCCCCCCCCTTTCCGGGGCTCTCATCGCCCTTGTCAGATTCAGACTTTGTCGTATCGATGGCAGGGTGATTAGGGTGGCTTCAGCGTTCGAGCAGGTTCACGAAACCCTAGTAGAGCTCTGATATTATTCTTCCATTCATTAAAAATACATTTTTAAAAATTTAAAAATTACACCCACCATCAACCTCACCAAAATCACTACTTTATAACATTACAATATTAATATAGAGAATTTTCTATCACATTCAATATTTTTAACTAGAATATTGTGAGTTGTCTGTCACCATCAAGAGGTAGAATTGTCGTTCTTCATCTACATTAAGAAGACAATTGTGAATTTCCATAACCAATTGCAGGTTGTCCATCACCATATGGAAACATGATGATCTAAATAAAGATAAGAGATTCTAATAATTACTGCTATATTTTATTTTTTCATCTTTTGCTATTTGTTTCCCATGGCACTAATTTTTTTTTATTGGGAAGGTGTGCATATATGATGGTGATATCATGTTGTAAATTTTACATCTAAATTTAAAGCCTTCTCGTAAAGGTGGGAAGGAATTTAAAAATGCATGTCTATACTTTTAGGTAATACTATTGTTGTTATTATATATTCGAAGTTATAAGTAAAGACGTAAAAGTATTTTTATAATTTATTTGATTTAAATAATTGGTGATTCAAATGAGATTAGTTCCTTCTCTTGTTATATCATATACCATGTGTAGTCGAGTTGGGTAAGAAGATTTTAAGTCTCCAACGATATGCATCCAAAGGAAATGATGGTTTGGTGATAAGAATGGATTGTCTTTGGGATATGTTGTGGGAGTTTGAAAGATGGACAATATAATTTTATTTAAATTGGAATTAGAAAATATTTCTCTTAAAATAAAAATAAAATAACAACTTAATTAAAAAATAATATTTGCTATAATATTTATATATATATAGAATCTAGAATTGCTTTACAACCTCTAAAAAATATGGTAATTTTTTTTTAATATTTTCAAAAATTACCCTTACCAATAAGTCATCTTTCTACATTATCAATTGAAATACAAATAATTTCCTATTATACACTTTATAATATATCTCTAATAAATCATGGTTTGATATTTTATTTAAAAAAATATGATTTAATAATTTCCTATTATACACTTTATAATATATCTTTAATAAATCATGATTTGATATTTTTTTTTTTAAAATATGATTTAATAATTTCCTACTATACACTATAATATATCTCTAATACATCTCTAATAGATCATGGTTTGATGTTTTATTCTTTAACTAATATATGTGAAATCCTTGATGGATAATCTAATAAAAATCTAAGTAATATATAATATATTTCTTTGTCGGGTTTGTCCACACCCATTCAAATATGACACGCCCACTTCACAGTGAACCGCTAATTTTTGTCTAGAGGTACAGTAATGAAGAAGATGCATGGAAGTTTAATAATGCTTTCTTTAATTCGCTTTCATGCCCACCTTCCAGAAACGACATTTCCAATTTCCACTAATCCATTCATAATAATGAATGACAACAAGTGGGAATGGGAATTTTGAGTGAGCTGTTTTGAGTGGTCCCTCCACTGGCAGCTGAGTTGCTTCACAGCTCCTGAGTGCGAAGGCAAGGTTGTCAAATCAAGTGACTGAGTTGCTTCACAGCTCCTGAGTGCGAAGGCAAGGTTGTCAAATCAAGTGACTTTCCAGCTGTTTGAGACCGAATTTCTCTGAACGTCACTGTGAAAACCAGGTGAAACAGAACTGCAAAATAAATCCACACACCCTCTGCACAGCCTTGGCGCAATTTGAGCGAAGAGAAATCTTAATCTCGCTGGTGATTTAGCCCTGGGAAGAGCAATCATAATTTTGCGTTGAAAGTTTGATTTGGGATTCACGCGCCGTATATCTCTTGAAGCCAATGGCCGGCGTTAGTAATGCTACTGGATGTGCAGCCAATGTGTCGAGCAATATTTTGAGTGGCCCTTGGAACAAAGTTGCTCAGGTTGTCAAAGACATTATTTCTTTGCCTCAAGCTGTCGCTGAAATGGAATATCAAGCTCAATGTCTGGAAAATGTAATAGATGCAATAAACGAGAAGCTGGCTCAAGAACAAAAACCCCCTCAAAGAATAGTGAAGGCTTGGCTGGACAAGGCGGGACAGGCCATTGAAAGTTCAGGATCTATCGGCAACGAGTACCAGCAACGAAGAAATTGTGTGAGTTGCTGCCCAAACTGTTTCTCCCGCTATGAAATCAGCAAACGTGTTGGAGATTGGAAAGTGAAAGTTGCTCAACTCCACTCAGAGGTGGCCAATTTTCCAGCCAACGGAGAATACGGTGAGCTTACTCCGCCGACCCAGATGCCGATCCAGACCCCAAAGTTTTTTGGGAATGGAATAGCAGATGCACAGTCCGAGCTTGAGAGTCTGTTAATTGAAGACATGAGCGTTCGAGTTATCGGTGTGTGCGGCATCGGGGGTATCGGTAAGACGTCGCTGCTTGAGACCATCAACAACAGCGACAAGGTACGCCAATCATTTAATCCTATCATTTGGGTCACCGTCTCCAAAGATCCCAAGATCTTAAATCTCCAAAAGTGCATTGCTGGTAGATTAAACATAATATTACGAGATGAATGTGACTTTGAATGGCTAAAATCTGCGCTGTACTCATATTTAAAGGATAAGAATTTTCTCCTTTTTCTTGATGATATATGGGAGAGTCTGGAGCTTCAAAGCCTGGGAGTGTCATTGAATGACACAGCTTCTAAAATTGTTCTGTCCACCCGGAGTACAGCTGTTTGTACGCGAATGAGAGTGGATAAGATCATCAGCGTGAAACCGCTGTCAGATGATGAGGCTTGGCAACTGTTTTGTAGCGGAGCTTTTCGGCATGGGAATGTTCCACAGGAAATGGAAGACATTGCCAGGAAAGTAGCCGGGGAATGCAAAGGTTTGCCCCTTGCTATAAATGTAATTGCTGCTGCAATGCGAAACCATAGCTATCAACATGAGTGGGTGCATGCTTTACATCAAATGCAACCAGTGGAGGAGACCTTCTATGGCACGCACGATGACATTGAAAAAGAATTATTTCAGCGCCTCAAGTTGAGCTATAATGTTCTTCCAGAGTATATGAAGATTTGCTTTCTATATTTTGCAGCTTATCCTGAAGATCATCGAATCAGGGTCGAAGAAATTATAGACCTCTGGGTGGCAGAAGGTCTGGTCAAAGGCAGCGGAGAGAATTATTTGGCTGACACTGCGCACAGTTTTGTCAACCACTTGAGTGATCGCTGTTTGATTGAGGTGGTAAGCAAGGATCCTGTGGGAAGGATTGACAATGTGAAAATACATGATGTTCTTCGCGATCTGGCGATTCGGGTTGCGGAGAAGGAGCAGAGGTGTTATTTTAAAGAAGCCGGACGGGACGTGATAAATTTTCCCTCAGCGGAAGTCGTGGGCGAGGGCTGTGAAAAATTGTCGCTGATGAGGAATAATCTACAATCCCTCCCGACAACATTCGCATGCTCGTCCCTCTCGGTTCTCCTGTTAAGTGGGAATCATGGTATTAAGGAAGTTCCTGAAAGCTTCTTGAACGAGTTGCCCTCACTGAGTGTCCTCAATCTTAGTTACACTGGCATAGAGTCTCTGCCGCCCTGCATCCGAAATCTGAAGCATCTTGCCTCGCTCCAACTACGTGAAACAAACATCCGTGAATTGCCTGAAAGCATTGGCGACCTGAAGGAGCTACAATTCTTGAATGTTAGTTGGTGTAGACAATTACGGTGTCTTCCCGATAGGATAAGTGAGCTCAAACGGCTGAGGGCCCTCGACATAACCGAATGCAGCAGTTTGGAGCATCTTCCGCGTGGAATCTCGCAATTGGTTTCACTGGAAAGATTGGAGATGTATGAGTGCGAGATTGCATTGGAGTTCGAGGAGGAGGCAAATGCAGAAAGAAAGAATGCTTGTTTAAAGGACCTGCAAACATTGAGCCGTCTCAGGGTTTGCCAGGGGGTAAAAATAAAATCGGCCGTTAAAGAGGGGTTTTTCGGAAACTGGTCAAAAATGAGAAATCTGTCTCTAGATTGTGAAGATGCAAATGGTCAAGATTACCTTCCCCAGGATATGCAGGTGATGAAAGATCTAGAAAGTTTGACTCTTGAAGGATGCGATGTGGAGCGACTGCCGAGTTGGGTTACTCAATTCCGAAAGCTCGCATTGCTTGGGCTACATAGATGTAAGGAGTTGAAATATCTCCGGGCGGAGTTGCCATATTTGAGACACCTGGCGATGTATGATTGCGGTAAGTTGGAGGAGTTGGAGTTGGGGATGGGGGCAGTGGGAGCAGCAAGTGCAAGTGGAGGGTTGGGAGAGGGCGCGTCACCGCTATCCCCTATGCTCAAGTCTGTCGATGTATACAATTGCCCGAAATTGAAGAGACTGCGTGGCGGATGGGACAACCTGAATCATCCGGAGGAAATAAGAGGTTCGACAGAATGGTGGGATGCAATCCAATGGGAGGATCCCAACATGAAAACATTACTTCAAAAGGTTCGACAGAATGGTGGGATGCAATCCAATGGGAGGATCCCAACATGAAAACATTACTTCAAAATAAAGTAGGGTAGAGTGTGTTAGCGTGGATGTAATTGGAGTAATTATTATATGAAATGTAGTGTTTGTCATGTCACGTGTCACTCCATGATTTTTACATGTTCCTTTGCTTTTGTGTAAATATAAATATTGCCAACTTTTTAATTCCAAACTATGTAGTTATATTTTGTATTTTTGTAAGTAATGTTAATAAAAATAAACGTCATATATTTAATGGGAATTTTTAAATTTATTTAAATTAAAAAATTGTAATTAATATTTTGGTTAACGTTGTTCATATTTCTCATTATTTGTAATTATATTGTTTAGTATGTAGATTTATAATTTCAAAAAGCATTAATAAACATTAAAAATATTAATTTTTACTTATCTAGATTAAAAATATAATTATTAATCTATATAGGTAATGAAAATTTATTTATGTATTGTAAAATAATTAAATATGTTAAAATTTTGAAATACATAATTAAATATATTAAAACATAGTTTCCAAAAAATATTGTATTTCTTTTAAACATGAAATTACATTTAAATGAAAATAAGATTTAAATTAAATATTAAGTATTTATTGAAATTGATTATTAAATTTCATAGTTTCCAAAAAATATTGTATTTCTTTTAAACATGAAATTACATTTAAATGAGAATAAGATTTAAATTAAATATTAAGTATTTATCGAATTGATTATTAAATTTCTAAATTGTAGTTAGTTAAATTCAAATAATTAAAAAGTAAATATATCGCATGTATTACTGAAATTTTAAGTATTTCTTTTAAACATGAAATTACATTTAAATGAGAATAAGATTTAAATTAAATATTAAGTATTTATCGAATTGATTATTAAATTTCTAAATTGTAGTTAGTTAAATTCAAATAATTAAAAAGTAAATATATCGCATGTATTACTGAAATTTTAAGTTAGAAAATGTATGAATATAAAAAAAAAATTATAAATTAAAAGATTTAATGATGGATTTATTTTGGATATCAGAGTAATGTTTAAAGTAATAATCATTTATGAATATAAAAAATTATTAAATTAAAATATTTTATGATGGATTTATTTTAGATATTAGAGTAATGTTTAAATTAATAATTAATAATATTAAATTTAATATTTTGGTTTTAATCCTATTTTGATAATAGATTTAGTTTGTTAATGAATTTATATTCAATATTGTTTAAATATTAATTATCTTTTGTTTAAAATTTCGAAGTGTTAAAAAAAATATTGATAAAGATAAAAATTGATATTGAATTAGTGTAATACATTGTTTCGTAATGTGAGATTTTGCCCCTTTCTTGGCACAGAGTCAACTTTATAATAAAGTCCAAGGCATAACATTGCAAGGTTCATATATAACATAGTTGGAAGTGTGCTACTATTGTATTGGTCAAGACCCTAGTTCGAGTCCTAATGGTAGTCAGGTCATAACAATTTTTTTTATTTTTTTTTATTTTTGCCATAAAGCTTTATTTTGTTCAATGTTTAGCAAAATGACGGTGTACATTTTGTAGCACTGACATAAGCATTTGAGTATTTTGTAGAAGAGCGCCTAGAAAGGGGTAATCTATAGAACCCTTAATTTATTATGTAGTTTTGTATTGTTTATGAGTTTCTAGGGTAATTATTGGTCCAAATTGGATTCTAGATGATGCATGATGATCATGGCTTAGAGATGAATGCTTTTAGAGGCATGGCATGTCTTGTTAACAAATATTCAATGTCGAGAATCTCTATTGCATGATTTTTTGGGTCCATGATGAGGGTGTAGTGAATTTTTTATCTATAGTGAAAATACCTTCCCAGAAGGGTATTTCTGACCAAATTGTTGAGCATGTTAAAGAAGAAGTATGACAAGGTATGATAGATTATGGGCAATAATTTTACAATGACAACCTACTCATTTTGAAATCTTATTTTGATTAAAGATAAGGTCGATCTAATTGAAATAATTTGAAAAGAGGTCGATAAGGAGTTGCAAAAGGAGTTGGGTGCCTCTATTGAGGTTGGAACCCCAATCTAGTTAGATCCTTGAGTAGGTTGGATCTAACTCATCATCAAGGTTAGTTCCTTCAGCAAGTTGCAGCCTAAAGTAGGTTGAAGCCCGCTCATCATTAAGGTTGGTGCCTCAATCAAGTTGTAGCCCATAGTGAGTAATTGTTTGCATACTTTTGAAGTTGGTACCTCAATCATGTTGTAGCCTACAGCGAATAACAACCTGCATATCTTGGGGGTGGTTGCCTCAAATAGGTTGGAGTCTGCAAATCTATGTAATGAATTGAAGATAAAGAAGAAGAAGGATTAATGCTTTTCTCTCGTATGGATTTCCATGAAAAAACTTGTATGTGTTTTATGTGATGGCTCCTTGATGTGTTATTAATATGATGCATTATTTTATGTATTGCTACATTTATTATGGTTATGATTCATTGTATTATAATTGAATTACTGTGAAAAGTTATGAAATAGTAAAATTGCTCTCACACTGATTCAGCCCCTTTGTAGAAATTTGATAGAAATTGCAACTGCTCAATATTTCAAACTGAAAAAAAGAGACACAATTCTACTCTACTAATATGCAGAATAGAGATCACAATTTAGAAAAACATGCATAGACATGCAATAAGAAAACCAAAAATCTATAGAGATTTCTAGGGAAACCCAACTGGGAAAAACCCCTCAAGCCCCTTTGCATAAAATAGTTGAATAGAGAAACTATTACAATTGCTAGCTCCAACTCTGAGCTCAACCTACAAAAGAATAATTGTTCTCTCTACTAAATGAGAAACTCTAGCCAACACTTAGTCAATTATCTGCTCATTAAGCCTCCTATTTCCTTGCACAAATCCTCAGGAAATTAGCCCCTAAAAGATAGGAATTTCCTCCAAATTGATTGTGTAATTCCAAAGGATTGATCTCATGATTGCAGGCAACACATATACACTCAAACTAGTATATAACTCATGTTACACTGGCTTTGACATCTCCACTTCAGCTGTGGAACTCGAATTCCATGCATGCATTAGCTATTTTGGGCTAATTTATTAGTTAACTGATAGATATTTGAGTTAAATTATTGTCCCACATCACAACTGACCTTCAACTGAATCTATCAATAGTTATAGGTCAAATAACTAAATACAACAAAAAATAAATGAATGATATTACTAAAATTTAGCAATCATACATGCATAACTGAACTCCAAGCCCACTAACTTGAATTTACTGAGTTAATTGAGTGACAAGATCCATGTCACACTAGTCAACTGCCTTCGAGTTGTCTTGCTGATGTGGAAATTCAATTTACTTAATTTGAATAAGGCTAAAGTCAAATTGAGCTTTTCTTGCTACATTTTTTCAACACTCCCTGTTAGCAAGAAATAGATTTTTCACCACCCCTATCCAACACCTATGGAATTAGAAATTTACCTCTTGACAATACCTTTGTCAAGATGTTAGCATCTTGCTTCTCAGTTGGAATGCACTCTAGCAACATAATTCTCCTCTGCACATAGTCGTGCAAATGGTGATATCAAATATCAATGTGCTTGGACCTGTCATGAAATATTAGATTCTCATAGAGCTTAATGCAACTATGATTATCACAATATATCACTATCAAATCCATCTCCTGACTAAAAAGACCCACAAGTATTTTCCTCATCCATATGGCCTCACATGCTACTTGAATTGCAACCATGTATTCAACCTCTGTTGAGCTAAGTGCCACAAACCTTTGCTTCATGTTGTACCACGAAATAGTTGTGAATCCAACACTAAAGATAACACATGAAGTACTTTTCTTGTCTGATGGACTCCTTACCCAATCTGCATCGGTGAAGCCTTGAACTTCACTCCCTCTATCCTCTTGTACCATAATCCATACTCAATAGTGCCTCTAAGATACCGTAACACATGCTTTTCTACCTTCCAATACAACTTGGTAGGCCTCACCATAGCTTCACCCAATTGGTTTACTGCATAGCACATTTCGGGTCTTGTGTTCACAAGATACATCAAAGACCCCACAAGCTTCCTGTAAATGGCAACATCAACCTCTTCACTTGAAGTGGCATTCTCCTTCCTCCAGTTTGTAGCTAGAGGTGTGTCCATGGGCTTACAATTCTCCATGTGAAATCTCTGAAGTATTTCAGAGGCATACTTCCCCTGAGTTTTTTTTTTGGAAAAAAAACATGGAAAGTTAACCATGAGTGAAATTCAGCCCTTGAAATTTTCTCTAGATTCAATGTACTATGATGCCCACAACTCCCATAATATTTACAATTAATGCAGCAATAATGCAAAGAAAAACCCAACAACATGCCCAAGGCTCCAACAAACTAGGGAAATGTCATCCAAATATTTCAAGAAAACCCCAAATTCAGCTTTTCAAAACCTACATATTAGCCCTTGTAAAGACAAAATAATACACTATAGTCGATAAAATATGTGCCTTTCTTAGACATAATAAAAGTAAACATAATGAAATTTTCTAAAGCTTAAAATTACTAGGTGATTTGATAGATAATCTTATAGAATCCTACCATAACACACCCATCTCTTTGTCATTTAAAAAGAAAAATGTCACTAAATTTTTATAAAGTAAAGGATTATGGTTAATTGAGAGGTGATCTAATTAAATCCCATTGTAGCAATTCTTTTTCTTTTTAAATAGATGGAGCCTAGGCTAGGGCCAACCCTAATGTTGGTTTATGCACCAATGGGATACAACAACCATTGCACAAGACTTGGTCGAGCTTGGACACTCCTTGGGATAGTTTATTTCCCCCATAGGTGGCAATCACTATCAATCCCTTCTCATGAGATTTGAACTTGAAAGTTAATGGGGACTAAACTCCATAGAAGCCAACTAGTTTACATCTCATGCGTAAATCACATCATAACATATTTGGTCATGGATTATTTTTCCACTTACTATGATTAAGGAGATTTAATAAATCATACTTTACTTACTCAACTTGTGAATGAATATAAAGAAGTACAATAATGGTTTCAATATGTTGAAGTGCTACAATAATTGATACTAAATTTAATCTCATGGATATTCTCTATATTCACCATCTAAATTGTCTGTTTTTTTAATAACAATGCTTTTCTCCAACCTATGAGGTGTAGATTGATTGATTTGTGTGGGGTTTTAGTCTCCATCAGGTCTCAAATTTTAATTTTATAGGGAGGGATTGAGAGTGGGAGATAAATATCAGGGTTGCACTTTCCCAATAACCATTCAAGTTTGACCAAGTCTTGTACAATATTGGTGCCAACATCATATTGGTGGGTAGATTTTTCTTCTATCCAACATTAGGGTTGGCCTCATGCTAGGCTAAACCTAGTTTTGAAAAAAAGAAAAGAAAAAAACATTGCTATGCTCCACACAAATCAAAAGCTTTCTTAACTCTATAATTTTTAAACAATGGGAAAATTCATCATAGCTCAGTTGCTAACTAACAATGGGGGAAAGCATTTGTGGATAACTAACAATGGGGGAAACCATTACTGGATGTTATCCACAAATGTGAGTTTCCTGATCACTATATTCAAGAAAAACCATGCCTCTTGGAATAACCCACTAGTGGATTGTAAGGGGCTATGCTTCCTCTCCTACCAAATGTCTTTGAATCTTGGTTCATTAACTTATTACATTACATCTAATAAAAACAAACTCTTAAACAATCATAACTAATTCCGTTACCTCTATTCAATATCCTTTCATTCATTAAAAATATTTATAAAAGTTTTCTAAAATACAATGGTAAAACTTATCATAAATCAATTGTCAAACCAACAGTAGGGATAACCATCACTATAGCTAATTTATATAATTAACCTATATTTATATAACAATAATTATTATTATTAAATTAAAGTAATTTTTCTATTAATTTTACACAATTTTTTTTTTTTTTTTTGTATTTATTATATTACATATTCCATTGTTGTTATTATTCGTGAAATGCAACGTAATCTTCAATAAAAATGCACTTGTTTTATCATAAGTTATAATAATTTATTCATAAAATTGTTAATTGTCCAATAGTGTAATCTTCAACCTAGATGTATAGGATAATTTCATCTCTCTTCTTTTATGACGTACATCATAAGTTCATCTTTAAAAAAATGTAAGTACTTAAAATATACCAACATAGATCCATTTTGATTTTAGATTTTGATGGTAGATCTAGAGTTAAGATGGATATATGATGATTGAATTATTAATTAAAATTAAGTATATTTATAATTATACAGCTAATAGATTTGTTTTATTATTTTATTTTTATGTAATTTGACTAAGTCAAAATGCTAAACATTACATTACATTATAACATATTTACCATAATGGACTAGAGAGCTCTTCTCGACACAATAATAAATTCATTATAAATCACTTTATTTTGTAGTAGAAAACCTAATGACAATTACAATTACAAATTCAATTTATATTTTAATTAGTATAGTTTGCCCCATATATATTTTATTAAGATAAATATTTGTCATACATTATCTTTATATTTTTTAAATGTTTATTATTATTAGTAAAACTAATAAGTCCATGAGGTCTTGGATAGACAGTGATCGAGTGTGATGTTAAGGTACTCCTTGATGTTAAGTAATCGGTTCAATTACATGCCCTAATCGGGTGTTATTCTCGAACATGACCATGATGTAGCCTCACTGTTGCCGAACTTACCAAAAAAAAAACTTAGAAGTTAGCTTTTAATATATATTATTTTTAATATGAATAATTTATTTATTAAATATGAAGAATAATACACTGAATGATGGAGCAAACACGAATTTAGCAATCATTGAATAAGCTTAAAACGTTTCCATTAAGTAAGCCAATATTTATACATTTTTATGAGCCAATGATCATCTCAATCATCTCCTATAATCTTTCAACTAATTCTACAATCTCTCCAAAATTCCCTTAACTAAAAAAATCTGTATCTAAATAATAGTTTTGAGACATAACAACAACGACAAAAAAATAAAAATTCATAGCAATAATAATAATTCTAGAATACTCCAAATGTTCATTTTCTAACATTTCTTCCCCATAATGATCATTTGGAGAAATTTCAAAAACCTCTTTCCTTTGCTAGTTCCTTGGTGAAGATATCTACAACCTAAGCCTCTATTTTTTAATACATGATCTCAATCACACCTTGTTGAACTATATCTTGAACACAATGATACTAGATATCAATATGTTTGATCTTCTTATGAAAAACTAGATTGTTCGAAAATTTAATAACACTTTGATTATCACAAATCAACTAAGTAGGTTGCTCTCACTACTCATGTAGAGCCTACAAATTTTTTCTTAACCATACTGCTCGACAAGATGTTGTTGCTGCTGCTTTATATTCTACTTTAGCTGTGGAGAGAGAAACAATATGTTATTTCTAAATATTTGAAGCAACTATGGTTGAACCCATGTTGAATGAATATCTTGAAGTTGATTTCCTATCACCCATGCAACCTTCCCAATCTAAATCTGAAAATCAATCATCCTAAAATCCTCTATTTCTCTGTATACTAAGCCATAACCAAATTTAGCAGGCATATATCTCGAAATCCTCTTAACTTCCTTCTAATGCAATTCCTTGGGTTCTGACATTAACTTGGATACCATATTTATTGCCAAAGATATATCTAGTCGAATTGAAGTTAAGTAGATCGAAATTCCAACCAACAATATAGAGTAGCATCAACTATATTGGAGTCATCATGTCTATATAAATTCATCATGACTTCCCAAGGAGTTGCAGTTGGTTTGCAACTCAACATGTTGAACTTTTTGAGAATATCCCATTAGTACAATTGGCTTGTAACATAAAAATACCATCTTCCTTATGCCATACTTCTATACCCAAGAAATAATATGACTCAACAAGATCCATCATTTCAAATTTTGCAAACATATGTGACTTAAACATTTGAAACAATTTATAATTTTTCCTTGTATAGATCAAATCATCAAATAAGAATATCTTGTTCTAACTAAAGCATATAAAGATTAGATTTAGATGAACTCTTGACTAAACCATGATCTTGAAAACCTTATCAATTTTTGAATACGAAGCCCTTGGAGCTTTCTTTAAACCATATAGAGTTTTCTTTACTCTGTACAAAAAATCTTCTTTACATGGAATCTCAAAACCTTTAGGTTATTGTACATAGATTTATTCATCTACATAACCATTCAAGAATGTTAATTTAAGATCCATCTGATAAATTATCCACTTATATTGTGCAACCAGTATAAGAACCATCTTGATTCTATCCATCTTCGCTACTGGAGAAAATGTCTTTGTATAATCAATCCCTTCCTTATGAGTGTATCATTTTGTAGCTAGGCGGATTTTATACTTATCAATTGAACCTGTTATACTCCTATACCAATAGGTGTCATATTTCATGATTGACTTGATGAGCTCTGTAATATGTTCATCCCTTCCCTTGTTGCAAAGGTTTTCCATATTATCAAAAAAATAAAAAAATGTAAAAATTGTAAAGAGGGTATGCCCTAAAAGAAAAATCAAAGGTAAAAAGAATAAAATGGTCAAAAAAGTGAAAGAAATGAACCCCAAACAAAGAAATATCAGGAAAGTGTGCAAGTCCAAAATGCCACTACTTTTTCATTTTCTGTAATAATCATTGTGTGCAACTTGTTAAATTCATGCCACAATTGATGAATGGCCAAATAGCTTAATCTTGGCTAGTTCATATTTGAATTTCCAGTCTTAGAGATAGAGAATAAAATCTGACCAAACTGTTTAATCTTGGCAGATAAGTAGATAGGTAGAGTAAATAAAAAGGAGCTCAACAGTTTAATCTGAGCCCTTGGATGTAATAAGTGCAGACTTAGGTAGGCTTTCCATACAAGGAAAAGAAAAGTTGATGAGGGTTTGCTAGTCTAAGTGCACCCAAAGAAAGAAGGAAAAAACGCTAGGCCAAGGTAGGCAGGGTAGGTAGATGGTGTTGCAGAATGAGACTTGTGATGGATTATGTTTCTAAAAATGTGTTAACTTTCACTTCTATCACAAGTGCCAAGCTGATATTCTACTTGATGCAGCTCAAGTGAGGCAAGGTTACATAACTAACTTCCCTTCATACTTTTCCCTAAAGATTTCACTAATTTCCCCAAAATATTAAGAATCTGCTCTTGATATCACTCAAAAGCCACTCATTCCATTTCATAATGATTGCCTAAGTAAAACCCTATTTTACTTAGGAAAATGGCCATATCTCTCATCTAAACCCCTTTTTTCCTTTAGCCTAAGTTTTAATGTGAAATTCCAAACATTTTAACTTAGCACTGGTTCATTACATTTTTTCATATTAACATTTAACATATAATATATAACTCCCACCCTAATACCCTTCCCTGTATTATATAAATATAATAAAAAACCCCCGAATATTAATATTCCCGCCCCGGTCGAATACGACCATAGTTACAATTTGACAGAGATTGATGAATTTGTTTGAAATTCATTGAGAACCCTCCCCACCGCGTGCTATATGGGATTAATTAACCTCCGGTTGATTAATAACCTAACCACCCTGCAGACCAATTAAAACGTGCCCAATACAATTAAAAACATAATTTAATATGTCAGGCCTGCTGCATTAAACCCTCGCCATCTCCGAAGCCCGTCCGCCGTCCGATCTCTGCCCTCACATCCAACGGTCGACGATCATTTCGCGACCCCCCTTGCCACTGAACGTTAACTCGCGGGGAAACAACGGTTTTACCCCCGTACCTATGCCATGCGTCGCCCATCGAGGGTGCTCGCTCCCTCTCGGCCTGAAACTGCCCAGCCCCAAAGGCGGTGCAAGCAAAACCACTTACCTCCCTTCGCTGATGTCATCCGCTAACGTCAACTGTCCTTTGCTGACGTCACCCGCCACATCATCTGCCCCCATACTCCCACTGATGTCATCCGTACTGCTTACGTCATCCTCACGATTAAATGAAGAGATCCCGCCAAAACTTTAGTTTGTCAAATAAAAGGGTAAAAAGCCATTTTTTGCTACAGTTCACTGCATACCGCACTCCCGTGCAAAAATTGGTTTGCCCCAATTTCTCGACCACCTCTTGACCAGAAAGATGATAGCGCGAGCTCCACAGCCTGCCATTCAACCTGCAATATACAGTTTTCCTCCTCAATTACAAGTACCTCTTCAGCTATCTCAGAAGCCACGAATTGGTGTGCCGACTGCCGAAAATGTCTCAGCAATCTCTGCAGAAAGATCTAAATGTTATGAATTAAAAGGCGCAGAACAACCTCCAATGTCCTGACAACAGGTGTTTATCCATAACTGCGCGATTACCGTGGGTAAAAGGAGAATTTTGGGGAATTAACCGCAGGAAGGTGAACAAAGATGAACAGAGGTGAACAAGGCAAAGTGTATCAGATCAGCATTAAAGGGTATCAAAACAAGTCAAAGTGGAGCAGGTTAGAATTAAAGAGCACAGTTAAGATAGGCAGCCGGCGCAGAGTTACTACAGAAGACCGCTGCCAGCTGAATTAAAGAGCCTGTCTCCAGCACAACATCAGTTTACCTCTTTTCCATTACAGAGACTAGCTGTTTCTATTTTTTGTAAACCATTATTAGTCATCCTAGATATTATCTCACAGCTGTTATGATATATTTGTTGTATATTTTGTTGTATAAATACCCCCTCCATTAGAGTATTGGGGGGTGAAGTGTGGATTTCCTAGACTCTGCTGTAATATTGAAATTTTGGGATAAAGAGCTATTGGAATCAACTGTTGTATGGCCTACTGGATGAAGAATTGAAGTAGAGGACTTGTCACAGATTTCTTGAATCAACCACTGGATCAATAAGTCCTCTATATATTGTGTTTTAAAGTTTTCTTAGTTTATTATATCATCTATGTTTCATAAATCTGAATGATAAAGAAAAGGTTAAATTTAGAATATGCTTGATTGTGCTCTGTTTTCAGTCCTTATTGTTCTCTGTGTTTTCTTCAGAATTTGGATAAACAAAGAACTATTAATTGCCCTTGTTTACTGTTTCTTTCATGTTGATTATTTGCTAAGGAATACTTAACTGCTCCTTATCAGTAACCATCCATTTTCCCTCTTTCAATAGGTTGAAGGATTATTAATTGCCCTTCACCCAATTTGAGCCCATTCCATCTGTTTCAAGTCTCTATTTGTTCCCTGTTTGACTACCTTGCTCTGTGAAGTCATCCTCTATTGAGAAACCAAATCCAGAAAGCCATATTCTTTGACTCCATTAGCCCAATGGATTGAACTGCTCTGTTTTACCTCTCTGTTCTATTGAATCTCACCACCCAAACTCAAACAAAACCCTTGAGCTTCATAACTAGCCTAACACCTTTAAAAACAAAGCTAAACCACAAAGAGAGAGCCCTCTCTGGATACAGATTGGCTAGATTATGTATCTAAAAGATTGGTCTGTGGTTACCTCGGCCTCCTTTCCCCTTCTTACAACTTCTGGGAAAATCTGAGTGATAACAGAACCATCTAATTTATACTTAGTTTTACGCACCTATTTAGTACTAATTACATATTTTCCTTTGGGTAATTTGACCAAATTCCAAGTATCATTCTTCATTAAATTATTGATTTGTGTGATTTGTGCTTCCATGGCTTCATTTCGTTCCTTTTTAATTGATGTTTCTGCATGATTATTTGGATCGTTCATCTCCATTTCTTTAGCCATAAGTGCAAAATTTACAGCCTAACTTTAAGATCTAGTAATAATTTTTTCAAAATTACTATCATTTAAACTTTGTGAATTGCTTGAAACAAAGGAGAGCTTGAAAATCCTATCTTCAGTCATTTCTCCTCTTGCTACCACTTCTTCTTTATTCGACTTATCCATGATTAAACATCCTTTGTTTTCAAATACCAACTTATAATTATGATCCATCATTTGTCCCATAGAAAAGAAATTCATTCCTCAAAATTGGTGATATCAATGTGTCATTAATAAACTTCTTCTTCCCATTGCAATGTGGAATTGCAAATGTACCTTTCCTTTTCACTTTTGCAATACTATCATCATCAAATACAACTTTACCATAATAGTTACCATTTATTCTAGTAAAAAACTCTTCTTGAGATGTGACATTCTGAATCAATATACCATGCATTAGTTTCTTCATTATGTGCCATCAAACTTGATATGAACCACTTATCATTTCTACTTTCTTCAACCATTGTATTAGCACCTTTTCATTCATTATCTCTCATTTTTGCATAACAATCTCTTCCAATATGACCAAATTTGTGACATTAATAACATTGTGGTCATTTTCTTTGATATATTTCTCTTCCTCCATCTATTCCTCTTCCTCAAGATCCACATTTCCTTCTTCCTCTGAACCTACTCAGACTCCTTCCTCTGCCTCTTGAAGGGAATACATTTCCTTGTAAATTATGTTGATTTTTGTTCTAATTATGAAAGCTTTGATTATGGAATTGTCCTTTTCTTCTTCCTCTACCCCTATACTTTATGGAGAATGCATTATCCATGTATTCACTTGAATAATTTTCTTCAACAACTAACAAATATCCACTTAATTCATCAATCCTTATGACATTAAGATCCTTAGAAACCATGATACTTGTAGTGACCATTTCAAGTTTTGGTACAAATTTTTTTAAGATATTCTTAATCATTCTTCTTTCTAGAAATTCTTTTCATAATGTCCTTGTCTGATTCACAAGATCCTGAATTTTTGTGATGTAATCATTCACTCATTGATTACTTTGCACCTTTGAATTTCCAAAATTAGTCCTTAATTTTCATAGTTTATAAACTACTACTCTTCATATGTATTTTTTAAATTTTTCGATGCATCATTAGAGGTTTGTGCTATACTAATTTGTGGAAAAATTGAATCATCAACTACGATGCCAATTAAGGAAAGTGTTTCATTGTCTTTCTTGATAGATTCCTTTAATTTTTTATTATCGTTAGTATCTAGTGCTTGATGTTCATCATCATAAGGCATATCATAACCATCAATTACCAATTCCCATATATCTTTGCTTATAAAGATTGGTTGCATTTTTCTCCTCTAGTAAACATAATTAACACTTGTGAGTTTTGGAAGTATTATATTGCTTTTCACCATTGTAGAAATTGAATAGGACACCAAAGGAAGCAAAGAAAACAATAACAATGTCCCACTTCAACTCGAGACACGAACGATTGTCCCAAAAAACGAGACTCAACCACCGAAAATTTAAGGATGGCATTTTTTTTTAAAGTTTAGAAACCTTGAAAAATCTCACTTCTCATAATATGCGATCTCTAAAATGTTTGATGATATTTTTGTAACAATATTCAAATGTCTAAAAAATTTATATTCTCTAAATATAATTTTGGCAAATTTTAAGGTAAAATAGTTCTATATTGTAAAATTTGGGCGAATAATATAAAAAAAATGAAATTAGTGAATAACTTTTTTTGGTAAAAGCATAGAAAAGTAGGCCACTTGTAAATATTAGCCCCTAAAATTTTACCTATCGACCACCACCTCCACCAAAATATTTTATTAAATTAAGAGTACAAAGATTGACTATATATATAACCTCAACTTTTAGTTTATATAAGTCATTGGTAATGCCATGGATAGAAAAATAATTTTCTATTTGGGCAATATCTAAAATAATCAAATTTATTCGTATGAACTTTGGAGAGTGATGCATTAAATCATGATACCAAAAAAGTGGTTGGGATTTTTTATAAAGAGCATGTGAGTGATTTGCATTTAATTTTTTGGGATTATTTCTTAGTTAGATTGATGTTTATATCTAATATATTGATAACCAAGTGGGTACCTAATATCTTCAACACCTTGCCTTATTAGTTCATAATCATATATAGACATTTGAAGGAAGATTGAATACTATTATCTTTGTTTTCAAGTTGTTTCTTGTAAGAAGGTGAGATTTGAGCTCTTTGAATATACAAAGAATAAGGAAAGCTAATAACATTAAATTCATTGTAAAATGGTACTAGACAATGTGACATGTTTTTGAATGAAGAGAATAAAACGTGTATATATATATATATATATATATATATATATATATATATATATATATATATATATATATATATATATATTAATTACAATTAAATAAAAACAAAAATATTATTTTATTTTATAAAACAAAAGCTATTCAATATAAAATTTATATCAATAAAAATTGTCTATATATATATATATATATTTATAATTATCTTAAAAGCTATAAATTTAACTAAATATTTTAATCATAACATGTACATAAATATCTTAAAAACTATAAATTTAACAAAATATTGTGATCATAACATGTACATAAATATCTTAAAAACTATAAATTTAATTAAATATTTTAATGATGACATGTAAGTTACCCATAATTTCTATCACTGACATAGTTTTAAAAGTCAAGTTTAAAATAAACTAAATTTTAAATTTATGGGTAAATTTTGATAATAAAAAAATGATTGTCTTGTGAGACACTCTCTAGCTCAATATGGAAGAGATGTTGTAATGTCCTGTCCTATTCTGTTAAACATTTTGACTAGGTAAAATTGCATAAAAATAAAAATAAAAATTAAATTAAATTAAAAATGAAATGAATCTTTAAAATAAGGTTGAGGTAAATTAGTAAATTTAGCATTCATGGTTTTGACAAGCCATGGTTTTTCCCATAGTATTCTTAACCCATGTTTCTTCTCATCATATTTTTCTCTATTATAGCCTATTTAAAGGCATAAAATTCCATATAATTTAACTTTTTTATGTGTAAGATGAAGCATGTAATTTACTTCATATTTGTTTGTATATTATGGATATATTTTTGAAGAAAATTTAAAAGTAGTTGTATATTTTTGCATATAATGTATATATCATGCAAAATAAATTTAAAAAAATATAAGTCCATTGATGAGTGTGCATGAATACTTTGAAAATAACACTATACATTCAAAAGGAATGATAAATAAAAATCAGAGTAATGACAAAATTCTATTTCAAAATCATCTCCAGTAACATTTTCATTTTTCTTGAACTAAATTTATTTTTTTATAAATTTTTCCATTGTTTAAATTTACTTGAAATCTAAGATTTAGTTCCAATCAAATTTAAATTTAATATAATTTTGAGATTTAAATTTTATGAAATTAAAATCACACGAGGAGAAGTTAAATTAAATTTATTTTTATTTTTATTTTTTCAAATGAACTTTTCTTTAAATTTATAAATATATTTTAATTTAAAATTATTTGAGTAAAATAATAAATAAATGCAATACCCCTCAGTGAAGTGTAAATATTTTAATTTACTAACTTATTATGTCGTAAGGCGTTCCATTTGAAATGAACTTCCCTCTGGGCTTAGTTGTCTTCACTCTGCACCATTAGATCAAGTGTTAGACGATTGAAGTGTTCCCTTCCACTGATCCCACCAAGTGAATTGTTCTACTCTGCTCAACCAACTCGATCAATCCTCGATTTACTCTCCTCAAGTAACTTGCTCATTAATTTTTCAGTTGGACCATCGCATCCCACCCACTGAATTCACTGTCTGCAAACTCTTTAAGTTTCCACTGAACTCACTGTCCGCAAACTCTTTAAGTTTCCTTTGAACTACATGGTAAGCCGACTCATTAGGTTTGTGATGCTTTCCCTTGATTCTCAAGATCATGGGGAATCTAACCTTGAGGTGATTGTTGGAAACGCCCAGACTCCATACATTTGTGAAATATCTCGTCATAAGGTCACACGATCGAACCCTAGGGCACATTCCGTGGATGAGTACACCGAGAATTGGTGGTGAAAGGGTTAGAACTCTGTCACATGAGCCAATGAATGGTTAGAATATGTCATTGAGGACACCATAAATACTTAGTATGCACGTCAAGACTGAGTTATTTGCAATGCCAAACTCTGGAGATTCCAACTTGCACATACATATTGTACAAAATAAGTTAGATTTGTTTAGTGATTTCGTCTATGAAATTTTGTGGTTTAAAGATGAACTCAAGATCTACACATGGCTTGCTCTTCATCGTGAAAACATCACTCTCAATACCAATGATGCATTAAATTTTTATTATATCAGCATGGGATTTACGTAAATCATGCTCTTGTTAGGTCTTTATGGATGCATTAACTTCTGCATACTCTGAAGTCATGTCAAACTTGTTTTTGGCAGTGTGGAGTACAATGTTTCATATGTCTATCATGCTCTCTTTGGATACTTTGATAGAGACAACGTGGCTCTGCTAGGCTTTGCTAAGTGAGTACCCTGAGGTTTTCTTCATATATTGGTGTGTATGTGTATATGTATGATTTTTATATATCTATGTAAGAGGAAATAAGTAGCATATTTTCTCTGATCTGACAGGTACTTTAAGGATGCTAGTGACGAAGAGTGGGATCATGCAGAAAAGCTCATGAAATATCAGGTTTCTAAGACTTGAGAGTTTTAATTCAATCTATTGTTTCAAGCCTTAAACATTAGTCACGCTGGTTATAACTGTTATTTTAAACTCTACCCTGTATTAGTGCTTTCTTTGAGTAGAACATCAGAGGTGGGAAAGTTAAACTACGGTCCATTTTATTGCCTGCTATCATGGAGTTTGACAATGCTGAGAAGGGTGATGCCCTTTATGGTGAGTCCAATCCATGGACTTGTATATTTTCGTTCGTGTGTCATGTTATTTTTTGGTATAATGTAGCCTGATGTTTTTTTGGTCGGTTCTCAATATACTGGTTATAGCCATGGAGCTAGCCTTGTCTTTGGGGAACCTGACAAACCAAAAGCTTTTGAACTTGCATGCTATAAGTATCGACTGAATTCTTAACTGGTTGATTTGATATATCATGTTACTTTTAAATATTTAAAATTATGCCGCGTTAAGAAATAATTTTGAGAGGTCATGCGTTTGATTGGAGCAGGTAGCCCAAGAGGCTAACGATGTTCATAAGATGGATTTCACCGAGGGAAATTTTCTCATTGAGTAGGTCACATGCTCTGCAATTCCTCCCTTTACAAGTAGGAGAGAAGTATAAATAATGATCTAATAAGAGGCTAATTTTATGTTTTCCTCTACAATCTTGCAGGTTGAAGCTATCAAGAAAGTATCAGAATATGTGTCTCAGTTGAGAAGGATGGGGAAAGTCCATGGTATGATGATGATAGGTTAATTTTAATAATATTTGAGAAGAGGCATTTTTTTCATACTGATAATGAAAGTGAAGAAATTATATGCAGGATTAGTGATTCGATCATGGCTCATTACTAAAAGCTGGACTTGTAATTCATTTGATTCTGTCCTTTCCTTCTTTGCACTAGTATGGAATTTTGATCAGATGCTCCTCAACAGAGATAATGTGGCTAACGTAGGAGCTCTTGCTGCTACCTGACTTGACCGAGAATTAGATTTTGAACCCTACCTTGATAACTTGAATAACCTCAAGTCCTTTGAGATAAATTTTAGGTAGTAAATGATCGCAATATATATAGACATATTTATATATCTATCTTAATATGAATTTCAATGTTATGATTTATATTTTTGTCGCAATTCCAATTGACACATCATCAAACTGTTTCTCAATTAGCCCTCGCTAGAATGCTTGGGGATATAGTTGCATCCATTTGGGTTTTTCAATACAGAAAGAATTTGTCTGATATGATTGATGTTGGGCTTTATTTCTGATCTATATTATTAAGGAGCCCTAATATTATTTGTTATGATTGATGTTGGCTGGCCCTAAGATTCTGTGTTATGATTTATGTTGGTGTTCTACTTCTTATCCCTAATATGAGGCTAGTAATCTTAGAGAAGTTGCACCCATTTCAAGGTGCATGCTGAGTTGGTTGGTTGGACGCGATTGTTCTATCTCATTTCATGGTGTTAGTACTTGGCTGTCACCAATTTTAGGTAGTTTTCCTCTGATTCAATTTCAAGGTGTCTCGGTTGGTTTGTTAGATATGATTATTCTATGTCATTTCATAGTGTAAGCACCTGGCTGCATGTATTTTTTGGGAGTTTGCATCTGTTTCAATTTCAATGGTGTTTGACTTGGTTTGTCAGATGCAATTGCTTAATGTCATTCCACAATGCCAGCACCTTCAAACTCCTATAATTAAAAACATAAATCGAAGTACAATAAGATTAGAATGCTTCTAAATGATGTGTATGGGTCATCTATTTCGAAATATTTATTCTTGGGATATCATGTTAGTTGGATGCATTGGGACTTTTAGGGAGCATCTTCATGTGGATTAGCCTATTTTTTCATCATCAATTTTGTTTTCAAATATATTTTTGAAAGTGTAAATGGATTTCAGTCTAGAAAATTGCTTCTAAATGATGTGTATCAAGGTCATCTATTTCAAAATGTTTATGCTTAGGATATCATGTTAGTTGGATGCGTTGGGACTTTTAGGGATCATCTTCATGTGGATTAGCCTATTTTTTTTCATTATAAGTTTTGTTTTTAAATATATTTTTGAAAGTGTAAATGGATTTCAGCCTGGAAAATTCCCCCCCTTATATTAAAAGTCATATAGAATCCGAAAATGTTTGACGTTATATTGATAACCACAACAAATCAAAACAATATCCAGGAGAAATGTTATCACAACAAAAAATAAATTAAAATCCAATTAAGCACAGGCGTGGACACATTTAGAAATCTCCAAATGTAGCGAAGCTACTAAACTACAAACTTTGCCAAATATTCATTTAACGTTTAGATGATTGCATTGGAAGTCCACAGAGTGTTTCAATATCCAGCTAAGAATAGAAATTTCCAGGTTCTAACGATCCTGCTGAAAAACCATTGGTGGTTTCAAAGTCTAGTACCGATGCTGCCCATAGATTCCAAAAGTGGTATTGTGTGTGAATATCCAATATCATGGATAGCCATCTCATCTCACATAGAATTCTCTGATCCGCTTTTCTCTCGGGATCATTTATAAAAACCAGCGAGTGAAAAATGTCAAGCTTCATGTTTTCTCCTGCTTTAAATAATTCACCATAAATCCACAACTATGAAATACCTAACCTGAAAAACAAATATGTAAAAATTTTGGAAGTATTCAATGTTAAAATCTAAATCCCATTGTGAAACAACAAACGACCAACATCCCTTTGTTAAGAGTCCTTTTCTACAAGATGAAACCCCATTTTTAGATTTTAGTTCTACATTTCAGTCTTATTTGTATTGGATAGTAAAAATGAATCAAATCACAAAAAAATATAAACTCTAAAATTCAATTATTAGTGTGTCAATGGATGCAAAAGAAGCTACTTTTGCTTACCTTGGATATAAATGACCCTTTTGAATTCCTTCTATTCTTCTCAAGGTTCTGGTTCCCATTCACACTTGCAACAATGGCCTCTTCAAATGCAATTTCTTCTGTATAAGTCTCCAACATAGGTTGAAGTTCAATCTTGAACTTTTCTAATCTATTGTTTGTCTCAGGCTGCATGCATGAATCATTTTGCCAAGCTAGTTTCACCGACCCTTGATATAACTGGGCCTTCAAAATCCCTTCTGTTGTTCTCTAGCCTCTGGTTGCCATTCGCACTTGAAACTCAACTTTGATATACAGGTCTTTAGAAATCCCTTTCATTTTTCTTTGATTGAGGGTAGCTTCTCACAAGCACATACATATTGTACAAAATATGTAATTCATGCATAAACAAGAGTGGTTTGAGGCCTACAAGGCTAGGAAAGGACTAGATTTATAATGCGAGTGGTATTGCAACTCCTTTGGATGTGAGAAGAAGTGTTCCTTACCACTGTTCTCTTGATGGAAAGGACTTCCTTGCACCTTTCTTAACCCAGAGATTAGTGAAGGGGGCACTAAATGTCGAACAAGGTGTGGAGTAAGTACCTTGTAATCCCAGGATCCATAGAATTATCCAAGTTGTAAATGTAAATGCAAACAGGTAAAGGTTCATGGTGCGTTCAACACTATTGGTGCTAATAGAATTCTTCCCATCGAGGAGCTATAGTCAGCCATCGAAGATCTATCTATATTTAGTAAGGGTATTCATTCCACTCCATGGATTACTCACTCACAAGGAGTAGAAACAACTCTTCTCAACCGTACCAACTACATCCCTATACTCCCAATCTGGTGCAGTTGTCTTTGTCGTGGAAGGCACAAAAATTAACAAAGAAGACACAAAAATTAACAAAGAATGAATGCTTAGATGGCAGCTATTCAGGGCGACAAGGAGCAACAACTTAGAGGCTTGATTGACAAAAAAACAAAGATGGAAGCTAAACTTCAGTCTACTGAGACTATGAATGGTGAACTGCAACAAGCTCAAGTTGAGACACAAAGGTTGTTGTCAATAATTCTATCTTGTTAGCTTTTTCCAAGCCATTTATGATTTCATTTTAGTTGTTTATAAAAGGTTTCAAGGAATTTTCTTGCACTGCTTTGTTCCCTCATAGATTTTCATGAACAAGATTGCACAACATTTGTCACTGGCCAATATCTTCCAGGGATGAACCTTTCATTAAACCTTTTGTAGCATAACATGAGACATATATTGATAGGAATTTACTTGGATTAAAGATAAGGGAAGGAGACATGATCATTCTTTATTGGAAGAAGTCTACAATTTATATGCAATCCAGATTCATTGATATTCTTCAATATGTTGCTTCACAGTCACCAATGAATGGATCTACCCAGGTTCTTCATTAATCTTCCTTTTGCATTTATAAATCCATGTT
Source organism: Pinus tabuliformis (assembly GCA_031772625.1). Classification (NCBI taxonomy): domain Eukaryota; kingdom Viridiplantae; phylum Streptophyta; class Pinopsida; order Pinales; family Pinaceae; genus Pinus; species Pinus tabuliformis. Next base: position 732,106,586 of record CM062815.1, read on the forward strand.
TCTTGTTGGATTGATGTTGTTTGTATGACAACTTTCTGTCCCTATGACTACTTGAGATATGGTGCTAAAATGATCTAGGGTTTTCTTACAATTACTAATATCTGAGGCTCAACTAACATTGCAAGTCATTTTTCTTTGAATGTATAGAATTTAATGGTTTCTTTGCAATGGTAGGTATTTTCAATAGAATATTGGTTGCTTTGAATGAAATTTCCTAGTTCATCTCGGTTTTCATATGATAGAATACATCTGAGAGTTATACGTGGGATAGGATATCTGTTATACATTGGATATTGGGAGAGAATATATGTAATACATTGGATAGTGGTGTAGAATATTAGTTATAACACCTTGGATAGTGGTATAGAATAATAGTGACAAGCTATTTAGAAAATGGTTTATTCTCATCTAATTTATGAAAATTTTCAATTATGTTTATGTTAGGATTCCAAGAAACTCTCCTAGGTTGCAACTCGGAGATGCCTGGTAACATATAAATTCAACTTATTGTTGCAAATGGATGAATGGAAGGAATGATGCTTGTCCAAGCTAGATAACCACTTCTACTTTGCTTAACTCCAGACATGCGTGAACACCCTTAGACTACAAGGCTTTAGACCACCAACTAATCACAGTTTTAAGATTGGGTGAATATGGAGAACATTGACCACACCAGTAGATGCACAAGACCATGTGATGGCTGGCTACAACCAGTAAAGAAGCCTGCAAATCTAATCTACTAATGCATAGATAAGATGACAACTTTTTGGCACTAGATAAAGAGGAACCTGAATAACTTATGCCATGATACATACAAGTTTTCAACACAGAGATAGGATGACATATACTCTAATTCTAAACATCAAGAGTTCAAGCATACAACATATCAAGGACAACTTAGAAGAAAAGAGAAATGGAAAGTGAGAAATTAATAGCAAAAGAAGCTTGTATTAGCTGAAAATGAAGACGAGACGCTGCAAGTGTCAAAATAGTTACAGTCTCCAGAAGTTGAACCTTACATCAAAACATCAACCATCAACCCTGATTACATCTTGTTTCTGGGTATATATAGAGTTTCAATACAAAGGAACTTGGCCATTCTAGGTATGGAGGGGTCATAATTGACCACCAACTGCATTTAGTTGCCTGATGGAGCTTCTGAGTGTGTTTGCTTGCTTTAGTGGATGAATCTGATTTTTTTCCTGTGCTCTGCTGTCCTCTCGGGTAGCTGGAGTGCTTGTATCAATGAGGCCCCATAACTGTTAAATGCAGTTATCTGTTCATGCTCCATCCTTTTCCTCCTCAACCATACTGTTTGTTAAATATGGTGGTTGAGGAGCAACTACAAATGGTACTAGAAGACCAGTCACCTTCATCCTTCGGGTGCACAGAACAGTCAAGGGACATGGACTGCGTGGCAAATGGATGAGTTGGACGAAGGAGCAATATTGGCCGTCGGATCGGGAGGATAGACGACGGGGATGACCTGGCATAGGGTATTGGAAGAAGCGAGAGCGGAATGATCGTGGGCCATTGGATCTCAGGCAGACAGATCCAACAGTGATCGGGCGACGAAGGCACACAACGTTTATCGGGTGGGAATGAAGGTTTTAGTGGTAGGCGGTATTGATCACACCGCCTCAAGGCATAAGGTGGTAAGAGAACGGATGCGCGCAATCCCATTCAGCGCGTGACGTGTGGTGGTGGAGGAGAGAGGAAAACCACTCTCCATCATGCGCTTTCATTCCAGCGCTTTGCGGGCGCGGAGAGAGCGACTGTCGTTGGATCTCCGGTAGAGATGATTGGGCGGCGGGGATTATGATCGTGCAAGTCACTTTATTTGACGCGACAGGAGTCGTTGGATCAGCGGGGAAAAGTCAACGACTATGATTAAAGGTGATGATGGGTTATGGAAGTGTGGGGTCATGTGGACACGGCTTTATGAGGATTTAGGCTTTGCACTCGGGGCCTGAGGAAACAGGGGTTTATGTTGGGTTTTAGAGGAAAAACAGAGGTAGCAGGGGTGAAAGAGAGTAAGCGGAGTAAAGGAGAAGAAGGAAGATGACTGTTGTGAGCTTTCTTTTGAGCATAATCAATACAACCAAGCTTATATCTGGCCTTCAAAAACCACAGTTATAGCAGAGCTAACACTGGCTCCTTCTGGGGATGAGATCCTCCCTGTGAGGTCTCAAGAACTGCAGATCATTGCCTTTCCTACGAAAACCAGGTCAGCAAAATTTCCTAATGTTCCATTGGGCATGGAGTCTAATTGAGCCTACACTAAAACTAATAAAACAACATATTTACAACTTTAAGGCCTGAAAACCTTAAACAACATAAATTTTCAAAAATTGCCCATTAACTGGGCCATCAAAAACTATTTCTCCTTCCATACTTTGCAACATGAAAGTATTGTTTCGCTGGATCTGAGAAATGATAAAAGGCCCAGTCCATAGAGCATCAAACTTCCCATGGTTACCTTTCTTCTCTTTCAGTGCATCCCACTTAAGAACCAAGTCTCCAACCTGAAAGTTATCTGCTTTTGCCTTCCTGTCAAAGGCTTCCTTGATTCTTCCCTGATGTGCTGCAGACTTTTCAACTAGCTGTTCTCGGATCTGATGTACTTCTGCTAAATCAGTGATTCTTTTTTCCATGTCCTCTTCCTCATTCTACTCTTCTTGCAAGAATTTTGCCACAGGGAGGGTTAACTGAATTGGGAATACAACCTCAGTGCCATATACCAGCTTGAATGGAGAATTCCCTATGGATTTCTTAGTGGTTACTCTGTCAGCCCACAATGCATATTTGAGCTTAGAATCCCAATTCTTTTTGTTGTCTTCCAACAGCTTTTTAATTATCCTTATCAGGCTCTTGTTGGAAGATTCTGCTAGACCATTTCCTTGAGGGTAGTAGGAGGTGGAATGAACTAGCTTAATGCCCATTGAGTCACACATGTCCACCAACTCTTTTGCCCTAAAAGCTGCTGCATTGTCTGTGACTAGTTTATGTGGACAGCCAAACCTAGTGAAGACATTCTCTGTTAAGAACTTCATGACTACATGGTGATCAGCCTTTCTGGTAGGGATGGACTCAATCCATTTAGTGAAGTAAGCAGTGGCTACTAAGGTCCATCTGTTTTGGGCATTGGAATGTGGATTAATTTCCCCTATGAAATCCAAACCCCACTGCTGAAAAGGGCCACTGGCATGTATTGGTTTTAAGGGCAGGGACTTCAACTGTTGTTTTCCTTCAAATCTTTGGCACCTGTCACAAGATTTAACAAATGAAAAGACATCAACAAACAAGGTGGGCCAATAATAACCAGCCATGATGATCTTGTGGGCTGTAGTTTTCTAATAATTATGCCCTCCACATATGCTGGAATGAAACTGCTGCATAACCTCCATGGATTGTTCTTTGTCCAGACACCTTAGAAGAATTCCAGAGGGGTCCCTCCAGTAGAGCAGTTTTTCATGAATGCAATATTTAGCTGCCCTGAGCTTGACAGTCCTAGCTTGGATTGAACTTAGGCCTGGAGGCACTTCTAGCTTCAGTAAGAATTGAGCTATTGCAGAGTACCATTCACAAGAAGCTAAACTTTCTGCTAATGACTGGTTTTGCCTTGGTTCAACTATTTCCTCTCTTGTCTAACCATCTTCTGAAATTGTGCTTAGGAGATTTATGTCCAGCATTCTGCAATTTTCTTCAGCCATTAGTCTAGCAAGGCCTTGACCTCTGACTATCTTGGTGGGCTTCAGCTCTATGTTGAATTCAATCAGTTTTGCAATCCATTTAGCCCATCTTCCAGTAGCATCTCGTTGTGTTAGGAAATCTTTAACTAAAGCAGAGGGCACATATGCAATTACCTTGGAACGTAGAATGTAAATTCTAAAAGCTTTCAAAGATTTGATAAGGGCATATGCCTGTTTTTCAATGATATCATACCTCAGCTCAACATCCCTTAAGGTTTTGCTGAAAAATGCCACTGGATGCTCTGAACCTTCCTCATCTGCTTGCATCAAAACTGCTGCAAGGGTGTCATCAGAGGCAAACGAAAATATATGGAACTCCTTGCTATAATCTGGGCTGACCAAAGTAGGAGCTTCCATAATGGCCCTTTTGATGGATTCAAAAGATTTTCTTGCTGCATCAGTCCATTTGATTTTTGACCCCTTCTTCACCATGGAGGTGATGTGCTCTACAAGTTCTGCGAAATTAGGGATAAACCTCCTTACAAAATTTATCTTGCCCAGAAAGGATTGGATGTCCTTTTTTGATCTCGGGGCAGACAAGGTCTGTATTTCTCTTACTCTTTCTGGGTCAATTTTGACACCTGTAGCAGAAACAATGTGTCCTAACAGCTTACCCTCTTCTAAAGCAAACTGTGACTTTTTAGGATTGACTGAAATCCTAAACCTTCTGCACTTCAGGAACACTTTCTTCAAATGCTGCAAATGGTCTTGATGGTTGTTGGAGTACACTGTTATATCATCAAGGTAGACAAGGACAAACTTATCCTTCTCTCCCACAAATGCTATATCCATAGCTCTCTGAAAGGTGGCTCCAACATTCATCAGCCCAAAAGGCATCTTGGAATACATAAAAGTGCCCCAAGGAGTGGTGAATGCAGTCTTCTCTTGGTCATCTGGATGTACAACAACCTGGTTATACCCTGAAAATCCATCCAAGAAAGACATCACTTTGGCTCCTGAGACCTTCTGCAGCAAATGCTCCATCTTGGGTAGAGGATAATTGTCTTTCTTAGAGCATTTGTTTAAGTTCCTGAAATCAACGCAGAGCCTGATTTCTCCACTTTTCTTCCTTACCACTACCAAATTGGCTACCCATTTTGAATATCTGAGAGGGACTATGATTTTGGCAGCCAGTAATTTCTTGATTTCTTTTTCAATCAGAGGGAAGAGTAAAGGATTTATTGGTCTTAGCTTCTGCTTGAAAGGGATGGTGTCTTTCTCTAAGGGAATTTTATGCTGGATGATATATTTGTCATAAGTTTTCAAGTCACTATATTCCCCGGCAAAAACATCAACAAATTGCTTCATTAAATTGCAGTACTCAAAACATTGGGCAACAGATATATGGGTGGATAGATTTACATATCTTGGATGATCTAAGCTCCCTAAATTATGCCTATGGACTGCAGATTGGTCTTCTTTTTGGGCAGCCTTATAAGGCACATCATTCTGGTCAAACAACTTTTCTAAAGGAACTAGGCCTTTAGGTATATGATTGTTGGGTAGTTGGACAATGCTATTTTTTCCAATTTTGTTTCTAAGCTGGGACTGGGGACTTTCTTCCAAGGCTTCATTCTCTTGATCAATTTTCATTTCAGAGAATTCATCAATGACTTGCAGAAACCTATTCACTTCATCATCATCTTCAAAAACTTTCCAATGCTAGACATTATCAGGCAAGGATGGTCTATATTTCATCTAAACTTCATAAACTAGTCTGGGAGGCATGGGAGGGATAAACATGCTAGCAGACACAGCAAGGGAATCAACAAGCTGATTTTTGACTCTAGGGATGTATGAGATACAAAAACTATCAAAAGAATCTTTAAGTCTCCATACCTCATCTCTATATGCTTTCAGCCTTGGGTGCTTTGCTTGAAATGTTTTGTTCACTTGCTGAATGATGAGATCAGCATCTCCAAACACCTTTATGCTTCTGATTTCTCTATCTTTAGCTGCGTTAAGGCCCAATATCAGAGCCTCATACTCTGCTATATTGTTGGTGACTTGGAAAGCTAGCTTAAAAGACAGATGTGTGCTTTCTTGTTCTGGAGATATCAGCACCACCCCTACTCCTGCAGTTTCCCTTGAACATGCTCCATCAAAGAACATCTCCCAAACCTATGTTCCTTCTCCTTCCACAGCCTGATTCACTGGTTTCTTGATCTGCATTGAGGCCTTTTGAGATTCTTCAATTTGGAGAATACATGCCCCAAAATCAGTGTCCACAGCATAAATGGGATGATTAGAAGGATTCTTCTCATCACTGATGATGTATGCCAGTTGTGATTCTCTATACAATCTCCTGCTCTCCCCTCCAAAAACTGGGACAATGGCATAAGATAAATCATTTTGTAATGTTCCACCTAGCCTCTTAATCCATCCTTTGGACAGAAGCATGCCAAACTTAGGAGGGACATCTGCTACCACAATGTCCATCATCATGCTCTTCATGGGCAGCTGAGTTAGGGTAATGGCCAAGTCTTTGATTAATCCTAGACATTTTACCTTTCTTGAATCAAATGAGAATAAATCATGATACGGTCTGGTGATATCAAGGCCTAACTCTTCCATGACAGCTTTGGGCATCAGATTGTGGCTGGCCCCTGTGTCCAGCAAGCAGTTATGGAGGGTTTTATCATGAATGGTCAAGGAGACATAGAATGATGGGGAGCAATTGTCAGAGGATTCAGTCATTGGGCTGAGCACAACTGTAGGCTTATCATCTTGAAAATTTACATAGTCATGAGATGCTTGTGAGGCTTTTAGCTCAAGGGCATCAAGGATAGGCTTTCTAAAAACTTCGATCTTTACAAGTTCTATCAGAGGTACATATATTTTTAACTTTTGGACTTCTGATTCAAAGCTGAAAGGGGAAGGGGACTTATCAAGACCTCTTACCTCTTGAGCTGGTGCTTTAGGGATGATAGGATCAACTGCTAGTCTATTCTGTTTGCTAATTTGCTACTCTGTTGGGACAACAGCTCTTTGGGTAGGATTCTCCTTGACATTGCTTGGTCTTGACCTCAAATTATACCTTTGTTGTTCATCAGTCTGCAGAACAACTTCTCTATCCCACTCTTGATTGGTCTAGTCCTGGAGCAATGATTCTTCATAGGCATCCAATGTCAAAAAGGAAGCACTGCCCTTATCTTCCATGCAATGAATTTCATCCTCTTCTTCAAACTGTTCTCCCTCCATGACCACGTTTTGGAAAGGAGCCTTAACCTTTTGTTCTTCACCGGCTTCTTTACCCCTCTGAATAATATACAATTGTTCATTTACTCTTCTGAATGGATTTGGATTTCTTGGAGCAAATGTGTTTGAAAGCCTTGCCTTTCCAGAGCTCTACTCAACCTTTAGCTTGGATATTTCAACAGCTAATGACTCTATCATTTTAGCCATTTTGTCTAACTTAGGCTCTGAAGATGAAGCAAAGGAAGAAGAAGCCTCACCTCTCTACCTCCTTCTATCAGCATGACCCTTAAATTTCTCTACAGCCATGATATTAGATTCCACCTCTAAAGTTGCATCTTGCATTTCAGCTAGAGTGGCACATCTTCTTTCTCTCAAAAGCAAGAAAAAATCAGAATCAAAAGCATTGGAATAGGTGAGTTTGGCAGAGGTGGGGGTAGGCTTTACTTCTGCTGGTATCTTACTGTACATATGATTGAATCTTTTATTAAAATCAGACAATGATTCCCCATTTTCCCTCTTGAGGTTTCCAAACTCAGTGTGGTAATATAGCAGGTCTTTTTAATCTCCTCAATGTTTCATAAATACATCATCTAATGCTTCAATGTCTGCTATGGACCTAGTGGTCAATTCTTTGAACCACTTTCTAGCCACACCATCGAGGCTCTAGACAAACACTCTCATCCACACATGATGTTCACTGATATCTAAGTTATCAGCATAACTATAAAAAGACTCAAGGTGTTCTTCAGCTGTTACTCCCTCTTTATCAGTGAACTTAGGCATGGCATTCAAAGAAACATGCAAGACCAGGGGTCCATACCTAGCAGCTATGATTCTTTCCATCTTTGTGGGTGCTTGTTGGCCTGCCATGACTGGGGTAGGTGGAAGGATACTGGTAGTTTGAACGGTAGGGAGCAGTGAAATAGATGACAGAGACAAAGGAATATGATGGACTGTATGGGAGGCTTTCTTTGGACTGAGATCCAAAGGGGAACTGAATGAACAAGGAGCTTTATGAATCTCTGAGGGTATTTCTTCACTAACAATGCTAGGCTCTATATCTTCAAACTATACATTCTCAGCTATAATCTTCTCTTGCATAGATACATAAGATTTTTAGGCTTACCTCATCCTGATGCTCCTTTCTGTGATGTTTTCCTCTACTAGACAATCTTCTCAGGGTCAGGCATTGGGTCAACTGGTGAATTTTGAGGATTTCTCTGAGTATGCCTCACAAACTGAGCCAAAACTGTAATGTGGAGTCGCTAGATAGACGATTACAACCAGAAATGTGTCCAAACTTTGTCTATCATCAAAGCTGGAACTGTGTCGTTCTCCCAAGGAAGCTGAGCTTCAATCTCCTCTCCTTGGCAATGGTGCCAATTATGTTAGGATTCCAAGAAACTCTCCTAGGTTGTAGCTCGAAGATGCTTGGTAACATATAAATTCAACTTACTGTTGCAAATGGATGAATGGAAGGAATGAAGCTTGTCCAAGCCAGATAACCACTTCTACTTTGCTTAACTCTAGACATGCGTGAACACCCTTAGACTACAAGGCTTTAGACCACCAACTACTCACAGTTTTAAGATTAGGTGAATATGGAGAATACTGACCACACCAGCAGATGCACAAGACCATGTGATGGCCGGCTGCAACCAATAAAGAAGTCCGCAAATCTAATCTACTAATGCACAGATAGGATGACAACTTTCTGGCACTAGATGAAGAGGAACCTGAATAACTTATGCCATGATACATACAAGTTTTCAACACAGAGATAGGATGACAGCTACTTTAATGCTAAACATCAAGAGTTCAAGCATACAGCATATCAGGGATAGCTTAGAAGAAAAGAGAAATGGAAAGTGAGCAATTAACAACAAAAGAAGCTTGTATTATCTGAAAATGAAGACGAGACGCTGCAAGTGTCAAAATAGTTACAGTCTCCAGAAGTTGAACCTTACATCAAAACATCAACCATCAACCCCGATTACATCTTGTTTCTGGGTATATATAGAGTTTCAATACAAATGCACTTGGCCATTCTAGGTATGGAGGGGTCATAATTGACCACCAACTGCATTTGGTTGCTTGATGGAGCTTCTGAGTGCGTTTGCTTGCTTTAGTGGATGAATCTGATTTTTTTCCTTTGCTCTATTGTCCTCTCGGGCAGCTGGAGTGCTTATATCAATGAGGCCCAATAACTGTTAAATGCAGTTATCTGTTCGTGCTCCTTCCTTTTCCTCCTCAGCCATACTGTTTGTTAAATATGGTGGTTGAGGAGCAACTGCAAATGGTACTGGAAGACCGATCGCCTTCATCCTTCGGGTGCATGGAACAATCAGGGGATGTGGACTGCGTGGCAAATGGACGAGTTGGACGAAGGAGCAAGATTAGCCATCAGATCGGGAGGATAGATGACGGGGATGGTTTGGCAGAGGGTATCAGAAGAAGCAAGAGCGGAATGATTGTGGGTCATTGGATCTCAGGTGGACAGATCCAATGGTGATCGAGCGACAAAGGCACGCGGTGTTTATCGGGCGAGAATGGAGGTTTTAGTGGTAGGTGGTATTAATCAGACCGCCTCAAGGCATAAGGTGGTAAAAGGACGGATGTGCATGATCCCATTCAGCGCATGACGCGTGGTGGCGGAGGAGAGAGGAAAACCACTCTCCATTGCGCGCTATCGTTCCACCGCTTTTCGAGCACGGAGAGAGCGACTGCCGTTGGATCTCCGGTGGAGATGATCGGGCGGCAGGGATTATGATTGCGCAAGTCATTTTATTTGATGTGACGGGAGCCGTTGGATCAGCGGGGAAAAGTCAACGACTGTGATTAAAGGTGATGATGGGTTATGGAAGCGCGGGGTCATGTGGACATGGCTTTATGAGGGTTTAGGATTTCCACTCGGGGCCTGAGGAAACAAGGGTTTATGTTGGGTTTTAGAGGAAAAATAGAGGCAGTGGGGGTGAAAGAGAGTAAGCAGAGTAAAGTAGAAGAAGGAAGATGACCATTGTGAGCTTTCTTTTGAGCATAATCAATACGACCAAGCTTATATCTGGCCTTCAAAAACCACAGTTATATCAGAGCTAATAGTTTAGACAATGCAGTACCTTTACAGAAATGGTAGGTCGAGGACACATGCCACAATCACATGCAAGACAACCTGGCATGGTTCCTGACCATTTTGGTCCAGCTATCCATCATCCTTTAAGGCCACATCCTTTGGATCAATTACCTCCTATTGAGCTTCTGGAATGGAGATTGGCAGGTCAACATGAAGAGTTACAAAAGCTTGTGATGGATAACCAAAGGGTGGGTGCAACACATGTAGCTCTAAGAGAGGAACATGCTAGTACCCTGTAAGAGTTGCAGAGAATGCATGCTCAAGTGGCAGTTATTCAGGGAAACAAGGAGCAGCAACTTAGAGGCTTGATTGACAAAACAACAAAGACGAAAGCTAAACTTCAGGCTACTGAGACTATGAATGGTGAACTACAACAAGCTCAAGCTAACACATAAAGCCTGATGTCAATAGTTCTACCTTGTTAACTTTTTCCAAGCCATTTATGGTTTTGTTTTAGTTGTTTATAAAAGGCTTCAAGGAATTTTCTTGCACTTCTTTGTTCCCTCATAGATTTTCATGAATAAGATTGTCACACCACTGTCTTCTAAGGACTCTGTCCCTATGATTTTGGTTTTTGTGATAATCTTGCATATGTGTTTTTCTCTTTTTCATTATAATGTCAAATGTTTCTTCTACGAATGCCTCTTCATTCTGTTTCTTATCATTTCATTTTCTTAGCCTTGGTTCTAAAGATGTCATTTTGTAACCTAACAATTATAAGTTAAATTTATTAAATGGATATCTTGTTAGATCTAAAAAATTTATTGACTTTGTTTTATGCGTTGTATAGTGATAAATCTTGTTATTAGATATCTTGCTAGATCTAAAGCGAGTCATAAAAATTCTATGGAGACAGGGTTGGGCTTAAGCCCTGAAATTGAATTTGTACCCTAGGTTCAAATTATGTTTCTGCTGACGAAATTCCTAAGCGTGCAGCGTGAGTTATGCTTATAAGTTTGACATTAAGCTCCTTTTTTCAGCTGGCCATCTCAACGACCTTTTTTCATTTTTTATCCTGCATGTTTCATTTATTTCATGGTTGTAGGAGAGTTGAAAATTGCATGCCTTTTTCTTTTCCATTGAATGTATCCAATAAATGAGACTGGTAGTGTTATCAGATATATTTTTAGGAGCAAAATTTAACCTTAAACATTTCATGTTTCGTTTATTTCATGGTTGCAGGAGAGTTGCAAATTGCATGCCCTTTCTTTTCCAGAGAATGTATCCAATATATTGCACTAGTAGTGTTATCAGAGATATTTTTAGGAGAAAAATTTAACCTTCTCGCAAGTTTTCATTAAACATTTCATAGTAATGTAGTCAATATATTAGTTGGTCTTGGAATCAACTAGAATGGAATGAGTAATATACAAGTTTTCATACTAGTTCCCTTTTCCTTGATGGTCTCATAGAACTACTAGTCAGTAACCTTCATAGAAGACTAACTATGCTTGAATGGAGAATTACTCACACTAAGTCAGTTGCTTGGATCAAACTATCCATAAGATAAATATTCTCTGTCTCTAAATATATATATATATATATATATATATATATATATATATATATATATATATATATATATATATATATATATATATATATATCTATATATATATATATATATATACATATATATATATATATATACATACATACATATATATATATATATATATACATACATACATATATATATACATACATACATACATATATATATATATACATACATACATATATATATATATACATACATACATATATATATATACATACATACATATATATATATATACATACTTACATATATATATATATATACATACTTACATATATATATATATATATATATATACATATATATATATATACATATATATATACATATATATATATATACATACATATATATATATATATATACATACATATATATACATATATATACATACATATATATACATATATATACATACATATATACATATATATATATATATACATATATATATATATATATATATATATACATATATATATATATATATATATACATATATATATATATACATATATATATATATATATATATATACATATATATATATATATATATATATATATATTAATGATGATTTTATTATTAGTAATTGATTAAATACCTCATCTTACTTATGTGTTTTGATGATTGATATATGTTTTCTAAAATAAACTAATTGTATTATAGCAAAATAAATAAACCATTAAAAGTATTTATTTTACAACTACATGTATTTTAGAGAAAATGTACAATTTTCTAGTTTAACTTTATTGATGAGTTGTGTGTATCACCTCTTCAAGTGGCATCTACATTTGAATTGGAAATTTTGACATTGTAATTGTTTTATTTGTTCTTAATTTGATAAGCCAAAGATTTACTCTTAAGAGTTCACCACTTTAGTTTAAAGTTACGTAGAACAATTATTTGAGACATTGGTGAAATTTTAGTTTTTTTTGGAGTTGAATGCATCAAATTTGGAAAATAAATCTACTCAGGAGTTTGGGACTCTTATTTATGGATTCTTAGCATTCCCTTTCGCGAAATGCTCTTTTTATTTTCCCAAGATTTTCCCATAACTTTAAACTTATTTATATAATGTCAAAACAATAGTCATCATTAAATAAATAAATAAATAATTAATTAATTAAATGATTAATTAATTAATTAATTAATTAAAGACTTAATGCTCAATAAGTTCAGGTGAGTTAAGAACACGGAGCAGCAACATATAGGCTTGATTAACAAAATGACAAACATGGAAGCTGAACTTCAGGTTACTGAGACTATGAATGGTGAACTACAACAAGCTCAAGCTGACACAAAAAGCCGGATGTCAATAGTTCTACCTTGTTAACTTTTTCCAAGCCATTTATGATTTCTTTTTAGTTGTTTATAAAAGGCTTCAAGGAATTTTCTTGCACTACTTTGTTCCCTCGTAGATTTTCATGAATAAGATGCATAACAATTCTACCTTGTTAACTTTTTCCAAGCCATTTATGATTTCTCTTTAGTTGTTTATAAAAGGCTTCAAGGAATTTTCTTGCAGTGCTTTGTTCCCTCCTAGATTTTCATGAATAAGATTGCATAACAATTGTTACTCACCATTGTCTTCCAAGGACTCTGTCCCTATGATTGTGTTGTTGATATATATATAGTGCTAGATGTTTTGGTTTTTGTGATTATCTTGCATATGTGTTTTTCTCTTTTTCATTATAATATCAAATGTTTCTTCTATGAATGCCTCTTCATTCAGTTTCATATTGTTTCATTTTCTTAGCCTTGGTTCTAACGCTGTCAATTTGTAACCTAACAATTGTAAGTTAAATTTATTAAATGGATATCTTGTTAATATATGAAGTTTTTCGGAAAAAAATCACATTGAAAATATTTGGTCGACGCATTTCAAACCAGCGAGTGCGGTTCATCTTCAGGACAAGATGAAGAGACAAATCTCAGAAGAAGGCTAAATAGGAAGAAAGGTCAACCTAACAGCTAGAGTAAAACGACTATATTTGACTAGGGAGTGAAATTAATTTGTTTAATTATTTAATTAATTAATTATTTATAAATTATTATTATTAAAATAAACTTAAATGACTATATTGGACTAAGGGAAGGAATTATTTAAATAATTAATAACTTGTAAATATTTGTCTATTTAATTTGTTTATTCATTCCTTTGTTTATTTACTTATTATTATTAATTAATTATTATCCGGCCTAGAAAAAATAATAACTAAAGAAAAATATAAACAATGATAATGAATCAATAAGTAATAATATTCATTGAAATTAAAAATAAATTAAATGAAGAGGTAAAAAAATAATAAATAAAAAAAATATCAAAAAAATACAAAAAAATGAATAAATAAATAAATAAACAATATAAAAATAAAAACAAATAAATATTAAAAGTGAATAAATAAATAAATAATAATAAAAAATGATAATAATGAAAATAATAATAGTAATAAACAAAAATACTGATAATGAATACAAAAATAATACTACTAATAAAAATTAATAAAACAAATAAAAAGAGAGGGTAATCCTCTTTAATGAAAATTAATAGGGAAGAATAAAAAGGGGGGAAAAGAACATAAAACCAATAAGAAAGGGGATCAAAAAGCTCAGACAAAGAGGAGAAAAACTAAGAAGAGAGGGCGGGAATCCAACAGCTACTAATTTTCTAGCCGTCATCCCTATTAATATTATTAGAAGACCTCTCAATTTCAATGGCTTCCCTAAACTTGCGGTGATGAAAATGAGAAATCTTTGCAATGACCTTAGCCTCCTCAATGCATATATGATGTTTGGTCTTCGCTACATGTTCTGCCAAAGCAGAAGATCTAGTCCTCCCGTGCTTGATATTAGCAGCATGTTCCTTAATCCTTTGGTTAATAGACTGACCCGTTTCGCCAATGTATGAGATCCCACATGAACATGGGATTACATAAACACCTTTCAAATCCATAGGGTTCACTTGGTCATTGACAAAATTTAGGGATCTTCTAGTGGTGTTGAGGGGTCTAAAGGTTGTGGGGACATTATGCTTCTTTAGGATTCTCGCAATCTTATCTCTCATCACTTGGATGAAGGGGAGGTGAACTCCTGAACGATGATCAATTGTGTCAGTCTTAACCTTAGGGCCCTTACTAGCTTTGAGGAAAGCTTTAACACCCCGCTGCCTACTATAAACATTCTGGACAAAGACATTAAGGAGATGGGACTTCTATTTAGAAAGGTGGTCTTCATATGAAATCCTTAAAGCAAAAGTGGCTAACGTGCTAAGAACACCTATCTTCTGAGTTGGAAAATGATGGGAACTCACATGAAGATACTGCTGAGTATGATTCTTTTTTCGATACACCTGATCGGAGAAAGATCCATCAGCTTTCCTTGAAATGAGGACATCAAGGAAAGGAAGGAAACCATCAACTTCTCACTCCATGGTAAAATTTATGGAGTTACATTGATTGTTAAGATGCTCAAAAAGTCTATCTAACTTATCAGGCCTGTGTTGCCATATGGAGGAAGTGTCATCAACAAATCTTTTCCAAAGCTTAGGTTTAAAAGCAGTTGAGGATAAGGCTTTGGATTCAAAGTCTTCCATGAACAGGTTTGCAACAATAGGGGACAGGGGTGAACCCATGGCCACCCCACAAGTTTTTTTATTAATTTTTATTAGTAGTATTATTTTTGTATTCATTATCAGTATTTTTGTTTATTACTATTATTATTTTCATTATTATCATTTATTTATTTATTTATTCACTTTTAATATTTATTTGTTTTTTCCCCAGATGTGGGTGGTAGATAGGAATTTAATGTGCGAGAGAGTAAGCAGGCGGCCCATCCGTATGGCCACTTGTGCCTTCACTTGTGTGATCTTATTGAAAGACCTGGCTCTCAGGCCGACGCCATTAACCAACTGGAAAAATCAAGACATTCCCTGCAAGTCCAGAGATATGGAACAGAGTCATCCTCATTACCCCATTCAGCCTCTCAATTGCTCCTACCATCCCTCTGCCTCTGAGCCGAGCCTTCGCACAGCCACTGGAAGACGCTACAGACTCTTAAGTTGCGTCAACTTGGGCAATGGTGACCATTACTCCCAGTCCCTTCTCTGCCACCTGCGTTCTGAGGTCTCAGCTCCTTCCTCTGCCCCGATTGTGATTTCCTCTGACCCCTACCTCTTTCCTCCTGTAGCTCCTGGATTGATTCCTGACCCTGTTTCCATCCGCTCTCAGCAGTCTCCCACTCTCAAAACCATGCGACATCGTCATAGAATGAGGAGCAAGCGCAGTGGCAGTCAAGGTGGCGCCACTTGTCCTGTGTCTTGGCTCCCTTCTGTCTCATCCTCCTCTTCAGTCTCCCCTTCCCTTAGCCTCTCCAATCCCCGCTCCCTTGGCAAGTATCCAGACACTCGAAGCGGCTGTGGAAGATTGAGTACCAGTGAGGCTCGTCACTCCAGAGGCATCCCCTAGCACGTAGCGACCACTGCTACCTCTCAACAAGCACACTTCCATTTCCAAAGCCCCATGAACAAGCCGTGCATAATTGTCACCATCACGGGGGATTTCAAGGAAGTCCCTCCCTCCAGTCTTGAACCAACGCTCAGCCAGGAATTCAACCAGGACCCTCCATTCAACTTCACTCCAGGGGAGCCGAGCTCCAGTTTCCATCCAAAAGACAAGGGCATCCCATCTAGCAACACACAACAAATGCTAGGAAGCGAATCTACCCATAAGGATAAGGGCATCCAAATTGAGGATAGTGCAGGTGGCGGACATGCAGAGAACACTGGTTCTGAGGATTACGGATGGTGTTCGATCGTGGAGGAAGAGCCAACAGAAGACACGTTGCAGCTGCTTTCCAGGTTATGTGGTGAGCCATAAACCATTTTCTGATTAGTTTCATTATATGTCATTTTGATCCTTGTTTCCTGTCAGGTCTTTTTCTGTTTTAATCTCCAACTTGGGTGACAAAATTTTTGAATTTTGTTCCCACTTGTCGATTTACAGTGGAAAAGTCTGAGTCAAGTTTTAAAAATACAGTGTTTTGATTACATTTTTTGAATTATGGAACTATAGCCCCTGTGCGGGTAGCTTGAACTTTCCTAATTTTGTGCTTGGACTGGTTTCCCCATTTGGGGCAGTCACGATTTCAAGGTTGGATGCTCAGAATGGTCATACAACTGACCCAGTACCGCTGAGGCCAGAGCCTCTTTGTACATTATGTATTTATAAATAGATCAATTTTACTTAGAAAAAAAAATTATTTATTTGTTTTTATTTTTATATTTTTTATTTATTTATGTATTCATTTTTATTTATTCTTATTTATTTATTTATTTATTTTGGTATTTTTATTTTAATATTTATTCATTTTTTATATAATTTTTATTTATTTATTCATTCATTCATTTATTTATTTATTTTTTACCTCTTCATTTAATTTATTTTTAATTTCCATGAATATTATTATTTATTGATTCATTATCATTGTTTATATTTTTTTTAGTTATTATTTTTTCCAAGTCGGATAATAATTAAATAATAATAATAAGTAAATAAATAAAGGAATGAATAAATAAATTAAATAAACAAATCTTTACTAATTGTTAATTATTTAAATAATTCCCTCCCCTAGTCCAATATAGTTGTTTAAGTTTATTTTAACAATAATAATTTATCAATAATTAATTAATTAATTAATTAATTAAACAATTTAATTTCCCTCCCTAGTCAAATATAGCCATTAGGTTGACCTTTCTTCCTATTTAGCCTTCTTCTGAGATCTTTCTCTTCATCTTGTCTTGATGATGAACCACACTGGCTAGTTCAAAACATGTCGACTAAATATTTTCAATGTGATTTTTTCCGAAAATTTTCATATATTAACAAGTTATGGATCACATAAGCTTGAATTCGAAAATGGATATCTTGTTAGATCTAAAAAAGAAATTTATTTTATTGACTTGGTTTTATGCATTATATAGTGAATAAAATGAGTCAGGAAAATTATGTGGAAACAGGGTTCGACTTAAACCCTTAAAGTGAATTTGTACCCCAAGTTCAAATTATGTTTATGTTAATCACATTTCTAAGCATGCAACTAGCAAAGGACTTGGCTAAAGTTCTGTTGATGCAACTGCAAAATTATGTTGAAATTGTAGAGTGTGAATTAGAAAGAGCCATTTACAGTAATTTGATTGAAGAGACTATCTTTGGTCTTGTCTCATAGGGATTTGTGTTTACTTATCACTTTTGATTGTTGCATTTCTTTGGGTATTACGGTATGAAAAGTCTACTTGCAGAGGACACTTTGATGCCATTTCCCAAGTAGGTACATAGATCTGTTTGTGCAAGACGTCAAATGAATTCTATGTTAGACTTTGTGCCTAATCTCTAAGATGACAATTCCAGATTAGTTTTCAAGAGGCACCCTTATAGAGCATTTGAGTTGTTCATGGTTACTATCTTGCAACTCTTCTCCATTCTGCAACTCTTGACAAATATGGAAGCATTTCCCTAGTCTTTCTTTGTCCTCAAAACTCATAGAGTTACTCTTACTGTTTCTCACTAATAAGCCCTGGAAAGTCTAGAAGTATTCCCTAGTCTCTCTTTGTCCTCAAAACTTAGAGAGTTACTCTTACTCTATCTCAATATTTTGCCATGTTTTTTGTTTACTATCTTTTATATTCAGTGATCTTCTATATTTCACTACTCTTCACAGATTTATGCCTTACGATGTTTCCTTTGTAACATTTGGTGCAAATGCTAGTTGAAATGGTTTGGCAGACTATGGAACATACGGAAGGCATGGTATGAATAGATAATAAACATAAATGTTTATTTTATTCTAAATTTAATTAATAAAATTGGTCAGGAGTTAAATTAAATTTATTTTTATTTTTATTTTTTCAAATTAACTTTTCTTTAAATTTATAAATATATTTTAATTTTAAAATATTTGAGTAAAATAATAAAGAAATGTAATACCCCTCAATGAAGTGTAAATATTTTAATTTATTAAATTATTGTAATGGTTTAGTAGACTTTGGGCCATATAGAAGGCATGGTATAAATAGATAATAAACATAAATGTTTATTTTATTCTAAATTTAATTAATAAAATTTTTCAGGATCAGCCATGGAAATTACAAAGGGAAAATATGCTAAATGCAAATTTCACTTTCTAGATAGTTAGTAGATAATTATTCCTCTCCGTAGAGATAAATCATCTCAATTAGGTAAAAGGGAGACAAGAGGGTGTGATGGAATACTTAGAACCTAGTTAGAGGAGGCCCAAGAGAGGAAACTAAAGGTGAACAATTGATACCTCAAACAAGACGTTGTTGAGGGAGGCACGACGCTACCAGGAAAAATGAATTCTTGAGTTGGTTGGCTAGTGGAATTCCCAGTTAGACCTGTGAGGTTTGTGAAATTGTAGGAATTACCTAGTGTGGTCAGATAAGCCCTAGGTGGACCTAGTCTGGTCCCTACCAAGAAAAATGTTTTGGAAGTGAAATTGGCTCGAGGAAAGTTCTTGTAGAGACTACTTGTATTCATTGGTTGGATGGAGAAATATTTTCACCTTTGTGGTTTTCGTGGTGGCCTAGTTGACTTAAAACAGATAAGTATTTTGTGTAACTTTTGTTTTAGGTTTTGTTTCCTTCTAGGTGTAAATGGTTTTTTTGTGGTTGTTATTTTATAATTATGTTAAATCGTAAAATTTTGATTGTGATTTGATATGAAACAAAAATAATAGAATAACTAATTCTTATAATTAGCTAGATAGTCTCTAGGCCTAGCCACATAAATACCAACAACCAGAGATAGTTTTGAGCTCTAAATAATAGGACTGGAAGAAGCGAGGTAAGCCTTGGACTAGGCCCACCCTCTTCCACCAGACTAATAAGTAAATAAATTTGCAGACAGATGATTGAAAACAAAATACCAAATATATATAAATGAGTCACTACTATTTTGTATAATCATTTCTAGAAATAAAATAAAATATATAGTTGGTGTAACCCTTTTAAGGGAGAACCTGTTAATATCAAGAACCTGTTAGGGTTTGGAAAGCATGTTTGAAGTCTCTAGGACATGTTCGAAGCTAAGATATTTGGGAGGAAAGTTAAACTAAAAAATACATATAATAATATGAAGAAAATAATACTCGTGGGACTCTGAGATTGTTTCCAAGAATGATTACATTTACACTGCTAAAAACATAGGGCTAGTACAACAAAGCCAAACTTCAAACTAACCCTTGTCATAAGAGAATTGTGTTCAGGGAGCATGAATATTTTGGTCAAGACTGACCCTGTTAACAAAGCCAATATATAAAACATAGGAAGAATAATTTTTTTACATTGTGAAACCCAAAAGGTCCACATAAAATAATTAACTGATAAATTATCAAATTACATTGTTGAGAAGAATGTTGAATAAAGATTGTTGGAAATTAAATTTTGAACCATGTTCTACAAAATTAAACAGTTAAACTCAAGTGACATTGCATATACTGAATGGTGTAAATATATATATTAATATATGTTCATATTTTCCAATAGATATAATTACAATAGGTTTCCCATATACGACCAAAAGTCTTGATAAGGGTTCGAGTCAAAAGTATTTACTAAACATTTGAAATTTTAAAAAAGCTAAAATGTCGAGAACTAAATTCACAAAATACAATCATTTTTCAAATCTAATCAAACTCTAAGAACCCTAGTTTAGGGGTAGGACAATAACCAGGTGCGGCCTCTCCAAATATTGACCTGGAAGACAAAGAAGAAGGGTTAACAAGAGAACATGGGTTAATTTGTCTGAAAATTTGAATATTTAATCCAACCAAGTTAGCTGCTCCAGAAGAGAGAGAAAACCCATATGTAGAAAAAATGATCGAACAATTAGTGGGGCTAATAATGAGTTATAAGCACAGGGGCTTCACTCAATGAACCTATGATATATCACATGTTTTCATGGCACACTAAACAATACCCTTAAGTTGACTACATATTGGAAAATGCCTCTAAAAATCACATTATTTAACACCCTATAAATACGAACCTAATACTCCTTCCCAATTTAAAAATCTTCTAATTTAACTAGATATTTTAGATATCCATTTTTCGTTAACATTTTTTATACATGTTTATATCTTTTCACTAACTTTGAGCTCCATCTTTTATACCTGCTAATATAAAAACCATTTACCCCCTATTATATGCTCAATATATTATGCCATTTTTTCTCAATATATATCCCCCAATACGAATGCCCGTGGTATGGTATTTCTTCACTAGTGAAGTCGTCATGGTTATAACATTTAATCAAAATAAGAAATGTCCAATGTAAGATCTTGCATCGCATACCTGTAGGTTGGATGTGAAACCAAGAGAAAATAGGAGTAAGCCTTGCACAGCAGGCAAAGGAAATTAACCTAAGAACTTAAAATCCTAAGCTAAAATTACCCAATCCTTTGTATACGAGCATGACTGGGTAAAAGTATACATTTTCCACATCTCAGAGTGAAAAGAATTTGAAGAGTTCCATTGAAAGTTGGTCTTTGACAAACCCCGGAGAAACACTAGAGGACGATCATCGTCAAGAACAAAAAGCAAGAAAATAAAATTAAGACAAGATGCTACAACATCTAGAAACAATCACATGAAAATAACAATTTCTCTTCAAACCAAAACTCTCCATCAAATTGATAATTAAAGTGAAGATTTCCTCAGCGAAGTAACCCATACATTTTTGCGAGTTGGATTTTGCATCTCTATAATTCTAGCTTACTTAAGGGAGGGTAATGATTGAGAAGTGTATATATTCTAGACACGATGGAGTGAGTAGTTGCAAAGCTCTCCCTATAAGAGCACATATGCAAATGATAATTTCTTAGTGTGACGGGAGAGGAGTATTTATCCCATAACCAAATCCCATACCTCCTTGCCATTTATTACAATGCTAGAGGGTATGAGCCATGGATCTGTTGACACCTCAAAAAAACCCTACATTGACATGATTGCAGATATGGAGAATCCCAATGCTTGACAACTATCACTACTCGAACGTTCATCAAGGACAAGAGACCACGCAATGTTATAAGCACTTGCTAGGTTAGCATATGCATAAACATTATCATAATGTGAGTTGGAAAGGGTTATGTATCATGTTGAACCATCAAAACTATATCAATATAACTACAACTCCATCTCATGTTGTGGCATTAGAAATTGTGGCCTTTCCAATATTAATCAAAATGAAAATAAGACATTGCAACAAACAAGCATTAATGTGTACATGTACTGAACTATATGTGTGTGTGTGTGTGTGTGTGTGTGTGTGTGTGTGTGTGATGTTAGTTGTCAACTTACTGAGTGGATGGTAGAGAGTCAAATATTATGTGTAGGCCTTATGAATAAAAACTCAGAGATTTAACATTAATTACAACCAAAAGTAATGTCATGAAGAGATTTCATACTAGAGCATCAATGTTCCAAAGTTTTTTGTTTTTTGTTTTTTGTTTTTGCTTTTTTACATTGGTGCATGAGTTAGGGATGTTACAATAAATTTATATAACATATAATATAGTGAAAAGAGATGATAAATAAAAATCAGAATAATGATAAGCATTCCAAAATCATCTCCAACACAATTTAAATTTTCTTGAACTGGATTTATTTTTTTATAACTTTTTCTACTGTTTGAATTTATTTGTAATATGAGATTTAGTTCCAGTCAAATTTTAATTTTCTAAAATTTAGAAATTAAAATTTTATGAAATTAAAATCTCAATAGTGGAAGTTAATTTAAATTAATTTCTTTTATATTTTTCCATAAAAAATTATTTAAATTTAAAATAATTTGATTAAAATTAATAAAATAACAAATAAGTTTATATCAATAAATATTTTCATTTTCAAATTAAAACCAACCTAGATCCATATACCAAGTGCCCAGAAAGATCAAATTTCTTTAGGTACAAACCTCTTTAAGATTGAAAATAAATTTGATCTCTCTCAACACTTGGTAGATTTAGATTTAAGATGGATCCAAGCTTATTTAAATAAATAAATAAAATGAAAGTAATTGTAAAACGCTAGTTTCAATTAAATAGTTACTTTGGTTTAAAATAATTTATAATGAAAATAAAAGGCAGTAGCTCCACTTAAATAGTTACTTTTGATTAAAACAAAATATGATGGAAAATAGAAGATTTGTTCTACTTTAACTCTCAAATAGCTAGAAAATAGGAAGCAGAATGTGTGTTGAATATGTTTTTAATAAAGAGTACAAATGGGAAGAAAATAAGAGAATAAAAATAGTAGGAAGAATTGAATGTATGTTGAATATTTTTTCAATAAAGAGTACAAATGGGAAGAAAATAAGAGAATAAAAAATAATGTGACATTTCATATATTTTTTGTTAAGATGGTTGGAGGAAAAAAAAGGGAAAAAATGGATGAATGTGTAAGTACTTTTTGTTTTTTCTGAAAGGAACCCAATAGCCTCCCTAACACATGGCTACTAGTAAATAGTATCCTTGACACATAGCTTCCTCCTTGACATAGCTACTAGTAAATCTTTGCGGTCTACAACCTGTCCTCCTTTTCGTAAAACAGATCATAACAACGGGAATTTGAACCTTGGATCTCTTAGTTTTCTCAAGAATCACATTACTTCGATCGCCAATTGAGTTGCCCCCTCGAAAATTAGTGTATGATTTTTTGGTTGATCATACATTGTGTTATTTACTTTAAAGTGTTTATATAATTATTGTATATTAAAATTTGACATTAATTTTAGATGAAAAACAATAATAGAAAACTAGGTGTAGGTGACATAGTTAAATATATGGTAGACTTAGGCTATTGTAAAAATAGTAAGATACTAAAAATATATAATAGAGAGCCCCTAACCACTTATTAAAGTTGAAGAAGAGGTCAAAGAACCTCTTGAAATTTGAAAAGCTAAAATGTATATATGGTTTATATAGATAATTTCATTTATAGCCTCCTTTATGAAATCTCTTAATGTTGCTTGAATTTTTAATTTTATTGAAGGTTTTTTTACCAATTTTGTTTACTCATGAATATGTCTCTCAATACTAGGAAGGAGATTTAGATCTGGGTGATGGAAAAAAGGTGAAATAGTAAAGAAAAGTGTGTGAAGTTTCAACATCTGATGTTATAAGACTATATGAACGAGGACATTTAAAGGTATAGTCCTAATAGAAATAGTTGTTAGCCCCACTCTCACATAACACAATCTAAAGTCCAAAATATTTAAAATTATAAAACATGGATTAATTCCTACTTGTCTATTCTAGAATGAGTCAGTTCCTCAAACTTAGGAGTTTGTTTAGATCAAGGTTGTTGACAGATTCTCTCCAACTAGTTAGTTTCCTAGATTAGTGTGTGGTTGAGATATTCACTCAACCAAAGTAATTGTATCCAAGACAGGCGCACTATCTTGAGACATACTCTTGATATATTTATATATTATATGATTATCATTTTTTAGAGTGTGAGATATACAATACATTGAGGCTCAAAATCCTTTTCTGCCAAAGTTTGTCTATGATATTATTTTATTTATTTATTTAATTACCCTTTATTTGGTATCAGAGAATGAGTGATTCCATAGTTTGGGCCTAAGGAGCATTGCAAATCCCGATTGGTTGAGGAGCCAACAACGTTGAGCGCCATACCTATGTAAAGATTTTGCTAACGAGAAATTGAACCATGAAGCCCTTCAGGAACTGGTCAGACTTGAAACATGGATTGATATGTGTGGCAAGCATGGGCTGTCGCACGTGGGAGCCATCAAAGAGCACAAACATTGAAGGGAAATCCAAGAAATCATGCAAAAAAGTGGGTGAAAATATCAACAAGTGACGATGTAGTTTTTTAATCGGATTTGAGTTCCGACATCGATGATGATGAATATAATGACGATATTGAAGAAGAAGAAACCATGGTGCAGAAATCTTGACAGAAGACAAAACAAGTAACAAAATACAAAAGACCAGGCACTTAGAAGATGAAGAAAAAAAGTAGGAAATGGCATCTGTATGTAAAGGATCTATCCGAAAGAAGAAGAAAGAAAAGATGCATCGCAAAAATTGCTAGCAAATGAAGGAAAACAACAACAATATCACATAAATTTATCAGAAATGTGGACCGTTCTGACTCCGTTTCAAATGCATATTTTGTAAAACCACCTAAGTGTCCTAGGTCTCAAATAAAATCCACCAAAAATGAAGAGATAGGGTGGAGATATACGCGTAGGAGAAAGAGAATTCCAGAGCCTTTCACCGGTGTTGCCTGAGGATGAGGAAACTCCATCACGGACCAAAGATTTCCAATATCGACATCATAGATCTTTGATTATATAGGATGATTCCCTTCGTCAATCGAAAGTCATAGAATCTGGATGTGCCTACAAAATCATTGCCCAACTCCAACATTTTCTCCAGTTTGGAAAGTGAGGAATGATGAGGGTTCACATAATTGAAATATGACGTTATTTAGTTGCAGGATCGAGTCCCACACGTAGACCACAATGCTTGTTTTTCTTTTGAATTTAACAGAAAAGAAGAATGTGTGGAGGTGTTATCTTCTCGTACTTTATAATACCCCCTGTGAGCTAAGGTGAGACCATGTGATAGGTAGAACCACATAAGTGTTTCCACTAATGCGTAGTAGCCGTTATGCTTTATATTGAAGACTAAACCTATGAGAGCATTGAAGGAAGGCCATGGCAAGAAACGAAGGAAGGCCATGGCAAGAAACTAAGTGTCAAGTTGTTGTTGCGTTGGAGTGAGTGGAGGAGAGAAATCTAGTATCCAATTGTCTAGTACGTTAATAGTCTTGTGGCTGGATTATAGGCCACAAGGTGAGCTAAGACCGATACATTATTGCTTGTGGGAGAAATTACTAATTCCAGTTGTGTTTTTTCATTTTCATATCAAAAGTTAAAATAGATTCATAATTCGAGATTGCCTTGATCAGTGGATTAATGACACTGTTGGTCTTACATCTTCAATTGTGGTTATCGTCTGAGAATGCATGGGCAGTGATAGATGAATTGTGTTTTTGTGGAGGAATGTGACTACTCTCCATGGAACCTTGTTGCCTTTTCCTACAATAAACAACAACAAGACTACACAGCTGCTTATGAAGACAGGGACAGATGAAGGAGAGACTATTCTATAGGTGCAGATGCAAGTGTGGGTTTGAAACAATATGGAAATGCAATGCCATGCAAATATAACATAATCTAGAAAATGTTAGAGTTTTTTTTTAGTGAGGGCCTTAAAATTCCTTCTAAATTTTCCTTTAAAGCTTTCCAGCCCTAGAACCTTGTAATTTTTTTTATGAATTGAGAGAATTTGGCTCTTGTCTAAAAGTTTTTTGGGTTTTTCACTCAACATTTGTTACCCATTTATTCTACCTTAAAGACCAAGATTACAGAACTATTAAGGACTAAGTAGACCATATTTGGGAGGCCGAGTTTGTTATCTTGTTGGCTAAATCCATTATCCATAAATCTTGATAAAGCATTGTAGCTTTTGGATTCTCTTTGAAAATAAATCTGATCATGAAAAGCTATCAAGGGACTCGAGGTTGGAACGGTTGAAGTTGGTTATTTAATCTAGAGTTTTCCTTTATGTAGATCAGAGAGGGGGCAGTCTCGAGAGTTACCGCAGAAGGGATTCAAATGAAATGTTTCATGTTGTTTATGCTAGGGTTTCTTTTGGTGGTTTCAACACTTGTTTTTTGTGGCAATAGCTGATATTGTCATCCAAGTTTTTTCCTTTCAATTTTAACTTGTATGACTTTCCATAACTTGAAGCTAGATTGGGGTAGCTATAGTTTTCGATTGTCTTTGGTTGATATACCTCTTATTTATGTCATGAGATCACATATAATTGTTTGTGTTTATTCTCCGTGTGATGTGTTGAGCCTCTCCCATGGTCCTTATCTTGGCATATTCTGTTCACTTGCATCGATTGTGATTCTCATAGTTAAGGTTTTTTTGTTTCATGTTGAAACTTCATTACCAAATACCCTCTTTGTGAAAGGAGGCCTACATTTGAAGCATTAGTGGTGAAAAGTTCTATGTATTATTATAATAGTTCCGGTGAGGAGAGGGAATGAGTGGAATAAGAAAGAGAATTAGTGCATAAGGTGAAAACTAAATGGAATGTGGTCATAAAACTTTGAAAATTGAAATGTCTTGAGAGTTTTTTTTAGAGACAAAGTTGAAGTCATTTTTTTAGTGGAGTGTTGAGACTTAAATTCACTTGTAATGTAAGTGAGTAAAGAGTAAAAGTCAAGGTCAAGCTAGAATCATTGATTGTAATTGGGTGCATGACCGATGGAGCCTGACACCCTAAACTAGATGTTAAGAAAAATTGATCAGGGTTGAGTTATTAACAGTTAAATAAGAAGTTATTAATTTGGGTGGATTTTCGGTAGTACCTAACACCCCTAAGGTAACATAAAAGAAAGAAAGTGTGATAATCAAGAGAGTGAGTACATGCGAGCGTGTTAAAGTCCTGTTGTACTATTCAACAACCCCCATTTTAATGTATTATAAATTTCCTATGAAATTTGTTATATTAAAATAGGGACCCTTTAGTTTTAAAAAATCCTTTGATTTTATTTCTTAACAAAAAAAAGACAAAAGAAAAAATAGAAAATCAACATAAAAAATTGTTAATAAAATCCCATGACCAAAGTTTAATACTTAGGCTTTCTAATTAAAACCCAAGT
This sequence comes from Pinus tabuliformis, assembly GCA_031772625.1. Taxonomy (NCBI): domain Eukaryota; kingdom Viridiplantae; phylum Streptophyta; class Pinopsida; order Pinales; family Pinaceae; genus Pinus; species Pinus tabuliformis. Next base: position 732,134,008 of record CM062815.1, read on the forward strand.
ATTAAACCTTGATTATCCAAAAGTCAAATTTTAATAGCCCTCGAGACCAAAACTATATGTAGCCTTCAAAAAACCTTAAGTATTAAACAATAATGGGTTATTAAATAACTAGAGTCTCATTCCTCACCATTTCCCTGCATCGCAAAAGTTCCATAAGTCAAAGACCCCTCTGCCAACTCCATTGTCATTACGATATCACCCTAGACTCAACGATGGCAAAGTTAATGCAATTTTGTTATCCCCACGTTCGCAGATCTCAATAATTGTAGAACTTAAATCTTATCCTTTCCTGATTGCGATGTGCAATATTCAAACCGTACCCAATTGGAAAATTAATCGTAAGAAATAAAATCCTGCATCTGTGGCTATCGCAAATCCCAAAAGTTCCATGGTTGATGCTTGCATTCCGATTACGATATGTGATTTTATACCGACAGGGTCGTGAACTTTACTTTATAAAATATTGCATCTGTGGATATCATATAAACCATTACCCAAGTTTCGTGACCTATCTCTTATGCAGCGGACCTGCTGGGATTATACACTACAATCCATAAACTCCCGCATCCGTGCGATTGCAAAAATGTAAGGCTTTTAATCTCGCTACGCTTCACCTATTGTGATTGTGATATAAGCCTTGGACCTGATAGGATTATACATGTTAATTCATATATTTTCCCCCACGTCCACGGATATCGCAAATAACATAGGATCATTGCTTCCTGTCTCATGTGTTACACCGATTGTGATTGCGATATGATCCATGTCATTTGCCACATCAGCAGTGATGTCAGATCAACATCACCTCTAACATCATCCTCCACGCCATCCCAGAATCGCAAAACATAAAACTTTAGGAACCGTTAGCCATCCACCTTTCTGATGTTGCGGTTGCGATATCGCAATTGCAATATTCAAGGGCCATATGTCATGCTTCTCCTCCTTCGTCCATTCCGATTACAATTGCGATATGATTTGAGAAAGCCCCCATTGGATTTTGTGGACTACTCCTAGTCTTAAAGCGACTGCGGTTATTTTGAGTTCTCCCCCTGGTCTAAAAGTAATTGTGATTTTGTCTTTCTTGCGATTTAATTAAAACCGCCAAGCCTTCCCTTTTCATCAGCGTCTGTTTTGCGATTTGTGATAAGATCGTAAAGTCTGCCTCTCTTATCACAAACCTCACTACACATTCTTCTCCATGATGTTTGTGTTCAGGATTTATTACGCTCAACTCGCTTATCAGTCTCATTTATTTTTAGCTTATTGATTCTTGTTTTTCGTGTTCAGGTTCATGACAGAAGAGGACTATTGTGCTGATAAGTGGTAGTTCAGTTAAAACAGACAGACAAACATCCAGATAATCTGATGGAACAAAAAAATCCGATGAAGACAACAAATCACGTTTAGAAATTTCTACCAAAAAATTGTTTTCCTTTAAGCGTTATTTAAGGTATCTGTTTAAATTCCCTCAATGCTTTGCACAATACATTCAGTTGTTTTTCTGCTATTTAAGCTTGCTTGTTGTATAAAATTAAGGTCCTGAATTTTATGAAGAAAGCCTTATGAAATCTTGCGCTATTGTACTTTCATAATTTTCTCAATAGAACAACTCGAACATGGTTTTAGGAATTTTCATAAAGAATTTTGAGAAGTTGCATTTATGTACTCCTGAAATCATCTTTGTGAGAAGGAATAAAATGTTGTTATTTATTTTATGAGCTTAGAAACGTGCATCTAGTATTTCTAGCTTTGTACCTCTATTTTGTTCACAAATAAATAGTGAATTTATCTTTTCAGATTGCTTATTACATGGTAATTAAAGAATAGTGTTACATGTATTCATTTCTGATCATGTTGCCATTGATATTTTTAAATACATGTTAAGCAATTTGCTTTGATATTCTAAATGCGATATGAGTTATACACATTATTTTGATTAACTATTTAATCAAAATAATCATCTTGAAATATTTTCATTTCCATTGGTGTTTGAGCAATCTATATTGTCATTTACTAAGGAAAATCATTATAGATCGCATCTAGATAAATGTTAAACAATCCTGGGTTATAGAGTAGATTAATGCATATGTTTTCCATTTCACTCGTTGTTGCAAATCCATCTATTTCACTCCACTATAAGCATTACATATTCATTCAATCACCTTTCATTGGGAAACTGGTCCCATTATATCTAGTCGAAGCCACTACCTAAATGGAAAAAGGGTTTTCTTAAGGTCTAGACTGGCTGGTTTTCCCCTGTGTTGATGCAGCGATTTTCAAGGCCTCAACACTTTTGGCGCTAGAAGGAGGGCCTGCAGATTATGAATGGAAATTAATTCCAATCCAAAAACAAAAGGCCATTCCAAGAGTCATTTCCCCTCCAAATCTCCTACAACTTCCAGATCCCCTCCAGAATCTCCTACTTTTAGATCAGGAGTTGTACATTCACCTCCCAAGTCTCATAGAATACTTACTAAGGTAATCCCTGTAGATTATACTCCAGAATCACCAGAAATTATAGCTTTGATAAAGAAATTGGAAGTCGTCTCCATTTCAACAGAAAAGCCTGAATCATCTGAAGTTTTTGAAGGAAGTATAACTTCTATTTTTCACAGAACTAGTGTTTTGACTGGGTCCCAAAATGGAAAACTCAGAATCTCTCCATTTGAATTTCCACTTCAATTTCGCCGAACGAAAACTGCTACATCAGATTCCCAAACATCTACTAGTGAGATTACCTCATTCTCTCATTCACAAACATCTCCATTTATTCCTTTTTCATTTCCTTTTTCTCTACCGATCACTTCATATATTTCCATTTCCTCTACACAAACGACTAGTGTTGCCTCAAGCAGTACTATCACAACTACCAATTCTTCTTTCATCACATCCCCCTCCCCAACTGTTACAATGACATCTAGACTGTGGTCTAATCTAGGAGTTGTTCAAATGAAAGCACCACTTCATCCTCTACCAAAACATCCTGAAAGATGGCTTCCCAAATTCAATCCAGATGATGGGTTACCTGCTAAAGAGAACCTTCATAATTATATTTTAGCCATCAATCTTAATGAGGTAGTTGAAGAAGACATTGTTTTTAGATTATTCCCGTACACTCTTACAGGATCAACAAGGTCTTGGTACTTTTCATTACCAACCAATTGTATTATTAGTTGGGATATTTTTGAAGAGAATTTTTTACTAAATTTGGTGATGATCGCTCAACCGCGTCTCTTATCAATGACCTTTCCAATTTAAAAATGAATTCAGGGGAAAAGATAAAATATTTCAATTCCAGATTTAACAAATTGTTAAATAAAATCCCAGCTACTTCTAGACCTGGTGTCGATGTACAAATTGAATGGTGTATTTCATGTCTTCCTTCTAACGTAGCAATTTTTGTAGATAGAGCTAATAAAAATACCTTGGTAGAAAACATGAAAGAAGCTATGTCTGTAGAGAAGGGGATAAATACACTAGAAAAGAAAAAGGATCAGGAAGACATAAAATTAAAAAGAGTTACATTTAAGGATGAATCTAAAAAGAAATCACTTAAAGATCCATTTGATCTTGAAGGCTTACAACAAGTCCTTAGAACTTTGTCTAACGAGATGGTAGAGATCAAAAAACAAGTAGCTAAATCTTCTTCTAATTTTTTTTTTTAGAACATACAGAAGAAATCAGCCACCTAATCCACAACCTCCAAACACGATCTCTAATGTAGAAACTAATGATGAAGATGAGGAGGAAGCAACATTTTCTGTTGATGAATCCCAAGATGAAAAAATAGCTGAGTTAAATGGAATGTGGGATTTTATTCTTCCTATTTCTGATAGTGAAAATGAATATGAAGCATTACTTGTTGGCACAAGAAGTAAAGGTCTAGTTGATCCTATACAACCAATTAAAAAATAGAAACCTTCAACTTCCACTGCTAAAGATAAAGTTGTTGTTAAAAAATTCACTTCCACTTCTCCCTAAGTAATTCCGTTTTCATCCAATTCTCCATATTCACCCAGAACCTTAGTAGTTTCAGATACTATTGAGTACAATATAGTTGAGGATATGAAGAAAATAAAAGCAAACATTTCCCTTCATGAACTCACTAAACTCAAACAACAACATAAAGTTTTACTAAAAGAATTGAACGCAGTACTTGCTTCTCCTCTTCTTGTTGTTGTGGTATCCAAAGCTTCTAACAGAATGGGTAAACCTCCTGGTCATTCATTATTCAATTCCTCTGATGCTATTCTGATAGGTGACAAGTCTAATTCACATATACCTCCTTTTCTTTTGACTTTTGAAATATTTAATAAAAATGTACATAACTTCTTGGTAGATTCAGGGACTTCTTCGAATATCATGCCATATTCAGTTTGTCTAAAATTAAACATGTCACCCTAAAAAACTGTAGTTCACATTGTGCAACTCGATAGGAAAAAATTCAAAATCATAGGAGAAATGAATTCAGTTCTTATTAGATTATCTTTGAATCCTGAAGTTTGTCAAATAATTGATATACTAGTTGCTAATATCCCAGATTTCTAGGGTTTAATTCTTAGCAGAGATTGGTTAGAAAAACTACATGGTTATTTTTGCACTGATTGGTCTCACTTATGGCTCCCATTTAATGTAAAGCCAAATCAAATTAGAATCAACACATGAAACATTCGGTAACAGATTTCGAAGGTGAAAATGAGGCGATAACATTTAATAACAACATTCTTGGAAACTACTCTACTGAATCATTTTTTGAGATTTTAAAGCACAAACGTCACCATTTCTGAGTAATTCTGTAACTTCTCAAATCAAAATTTTTTCACAAACAGACTTTTCCAGATGTGTAAATATGCTAGAAAAACGATTAGTTAATTATTTATTCTGGACATCGTATTTTGATGGGTCGAAATGAATTGATGGTGCAGGAGCATGTTGCATATTGATTAATCTTGAAGGTGTGAAGACAATGCTGACTTGCAGATTGGAATTCGAATGCACAAATAATATTGCAGAATATGAGGCATTGGTCCAAGGTATGTACAAAGGAATTAGCCTTGACATTAAATACCTCCAAGTTTTTGGAGATTCAAAAATTGTAACTAAACAAGTAAGAAACATGATGCATTGTATCTCTACACACTTGAAGAATTATCAGTCTTTGGTTCAGTCTCTCACTTCACATTTTTTAGCGTTTAACATTTCTGTTATTCCTAGGATTCAGAATGCCAATGTTGACCTTCTTGCTAACGTTGCATCAAAACTGATCCCATCTGAAGATTACAGTCCCGATATATTTTTTGTAGATTTAATCTTTAGACCATCCATTCCTGATAACATCACCAATTGGCGGGTATTTAATGATGATGAAGACATTTTAAGCTTCTTAACTTTTGAAAAATCATACGATGACCAAATAATTGATGAGGATGAACATAATGATAAATTAAAATAGAAAATTGATGATAATACCATACCCAAATCTGTAGTAAAACTTAAGGATCTCTATGATTTAAAAGACATATTTAAAAGAGTTACTAATTCAAATCTACAGAGTTCAACTTTGATATTTGAATTAATAAACCTTGGGACAGATCTTAAACTTCTGAACATCAAGTTAGGACTTGGTCTCTCGTCTGAAGAACGATTATCCTTCATTCATTTGTTAAAAAAATATAAGGATATCTTTTCTTGGAGTTATGAAGATCTCAAAACATTTGACACCTCCATCATTCAACACACAATTCTGATGACATCTAATGATAAACCTGTCCAACAAAAATTAAGGAAAATTCATCTGAACTTAGAAAATCAAATCAAAACGGAATTGAATAAAATTGTTAAGGCTAAAATCGTTTTTCCTGTTAGGCATTCAAGATGAGTTTCCAACTTGGTACCTGTTAGGAAGAAAAAGAGTGATATTCACATTTGTATAGATTTTAGGAATCTCAATAAGGCCAGTCAAAAGGATAATTTCCCACTACCCACTGTGGAACAAATTTTATGATCAGTTGTTGGTTCCAAACTTATGTCTTTCCTTGATGGTTTCTCAGGATATAATCAAATCATGGTCCACCCAAATGATAGGCTAAATACTACTTTCATAACTAAATGGGGAACTTATGCATACAAAAAATTCCATTCAGTTTAATAAACGCAAGGGCCACTTTCCAACGAGCCATGGATATAGATTTCAAAGGTATGTTAAACAAAATGGTTGTTGTTTATCTGGATGACATTATTGTTTATTCAAAGAACATAAATAATCATTTGCAGGACTTAAGACAAATTTTTGAACGCTGTAGAAAATATGGGATTTCATTAAATCCGAAAAAGTCTTTTTTCGCTCTTAGTGAAGGGAAACTTTTAGGATTCATTGTGTCAAAAAATGGAATTTACATTGACCCTAATAGAATAAAAGAAATTTTAAAAATTTCTCCACCATATAACAAAAAAACATGCAATCATTTTTTGGACAGATCAATTTTGTCAAAAGGTTTGTCCCTGATTTCTCACAAATTATTTTTCCGTTACAACAAATGATTAAGAAAGACACAATTTTTAAATGGGGTCATCATGAAAAGCAAGCATTCGATTTAATCAAACAGGCAATTATCAATGCTCCTTCTTTAAATACTCTGAATTTCTCTGATCATTTCATCTTATATACCTTTTCTTCTTCAACGTCTTATGTCGTTGTTTTCACGCAAATTAATAACCAGAAAATTGAAGCACCCATCTCTTTTTTCAGTTCAAATTTTCAGGGTGCTGAATTGAATTATTCAGAAGTAGAAAAAAAAGCATTTGTTGTATATAAATTTGTAAAGCATTTTAGACCTTTTCTTTTAAAAACACACACAAAAGTAATAGTCCCATTCCCAGCAGTGAGGCAATTACTAATGCAAAAATAATTAGGAGAAAAGAGAGCAAATTGGGTAACAGCTCTGCAGGAGTACGATATTGAAATTAAACCAACCAAAATTGTGAGAGGGCAAGGTTTCTGCAAGTTTCTTACAAGAGAATCCAACATACTAGCTGAAGGGGACACAGGTAACAATGAACACATTTATGAGGTAAGTGTATTTGATGCTAATTCCTAATAAGCTGATTTAATTTTTTATTTGAAAAATGGATATGCTCCTCCCGAACTCAATCATAAAAGAAAAATAGCTTTACGATTAAAAGTAAGTCATTATGAGATTGTTGATAACGTGTTATTTAGGAGAAACTATGATTCCATATTGTTAATTTGCCTTGAAAAGTACGAAGCACAAACAATTCTGTAGGAACTTCACGATGGACCAACAGATGGACACTTTGGAGGAGATACTAATGCACACAAAATATTACATGTTGGATACTAATGGCCCAATCTCTTCAAAGATACCCACGCATACGTAAGGAAATGCAAAACATGTCAAACTACTTCTGGAAGACAACAGAAACCAACCTTGCCTCTGCAACGAGTCAACATCGAACAACCTTTCGAACAATGGGGACTCGATATCATAGGTGAAATTGTTCCTCATTCTTCTAAACAACATAGATATACTCTGACTACTACATATTACTTCACTAAGTGGGTGGAAGTAATTTCGCTAAAGGTAGTCAATTTTGAATATGTTGTTGAATTTATTGATCAATTTATCATTACAAGATTTGGTTTGCCTTCTGCACTCATATTTGATAATGCATCTTATTTTTCAAGTACCAGTATGATTGAATTTGTAATTAGGAGAGTTTTTAAACTCAAATATTCTTCTAATTACTATCCCTAGGGAAACAGTTTGGCAAAATCCACTAATAAAAATCTCCTTAGAATAATCAAAAGAATTGTTGATCAAAATCAAAGAAACTGGCAGAAAGCTTTAATATTTTCTCTATGGCCTGATAGGATAACTCAAAAGGCCTCTATAGGCACTTCTCCATTCAACTTATTATATGGGAAGGAAGTCATCATTCCATCACATTTAGCTCTTCCTTCATTAGCCCTAGTTCAATTTATTGAAGAAACACCTTCTTCTTCCTTGTAATTAAGAAATTCGGAAATCCTAAAACTAGAAGAAGAAAGGGAAAAGGCCAAACTCACACACACCAAACATCAACAGATGGTGAAAGCTTCTTTTGATGCAAGTTCAGTCACACAAAGATAATTCCAAGTTGGAGATCTAGTTCTCAAGTGGGACAAAGCACACGAAGAAAAAGGGAAACCTACCAAATTTCAGAAATTATGGCTTGTCCATTTCATATTGTTGAATAGATAAGCCCATATACATTTATACTTCAAGATTTATTAGGCAAGAGATATTCTCTTCTTGTAAATGGGCTCATCTTAAAGAAATTCTTTTCTTAAAAAAAAAAAATGTAAAGAATCACTTCCATTGTACATCCCACTACAATCTATTTTCCTTTTACAGATTTTGTTAAAAAAATGTTAAAAAGTACTCTATTGACTTTTCAGACATCTCTTGAAGTTATTTTTTATTTTTTCAATTTGAAGGTAGGAATTTTTTAAGAAGTGATTACCAAAATTGAAAACTAGATAAAAATTATATAACTCGGAAGTTTTTCCATTAAGTTGTGAAATCTTTAAAAAAACCTCAAAAATTATATCCTTTTACTCTAGTTTCACTCAAAAAGGTTATCCTTAAAAAGTAAAGGTTGTCTTACGACTAAGCACTTTCAACTTGGTTTTGTCATCCAAAAATCTTAAGGAGTCAATGATCCTCCCCATCCATTAAAAATAGAATTTAGAGTGTAATTCTAAAATATAATAAATCTAAAAAGATAAGAGGTCTCATCACGAGCCTACTTACCATGTTCATAGGGAACCAATTAAACTGACATTACCATACTGAACACCAAATCAAGGTAATGGCTTATGATTTTTAATTGTAAGACAAGGGGTCTGATCATGAGCAAGCTTGTTCAGTTTGATTATTACCAGTGAATGGCATTGTCGTTATCTGGTCACTAAACCAGGACAATGGATTTTTAGCATCAATTAAAACAAAAGAGAAAAGAAAAGAAAATTAAGCTTACCTCTAATTATTTCACTATTAAATGGATGGGACATTGGATTGTTGTTAGTTAAAAGGTAACCATGTTGAGGCTATGAATGCTTGCTGGCAGTAGTGGCTCTACCTGTGACAAATGAGTACACTAAAAACTAAGTCGTAAAAGGCCCCCTACTTTATTTTTATAAACTCATTAATGACTAATACAAGTAAACAAACGTTTTTTAAAAGAAATTGAAATTTAATGAGTTTTATTGTCAGAGTAATTTTATTTATCTAAATGTTTCAAAAAGTAGTTTCCACTTTCTAAATTATTTATACTGAATATTTGAAGAAATTCATTATTTATCAGAGATAACTGGTTCTTCCTGTGAATCGCCAATTGTTGTATTGTTCAACAACCCCCATTTTAATGTATTATAAATTTCCTATGAAATTTATTATATTAAAATAGGGACCCTTAAGTTTTAAAAAGCCTTAGATTTTATTTCTTAAAAAAAAAAAAAAAAAAATTAAAAAATAAGAAATCAACATAAAAATTTGTTAATAAAATTCCATAACCAAAGTTTAATACTTAGGATTTCTAATTAAAACCAAAGTATTAAACCGTGATTATCCAAAAATCAAAATTTAATAACCCGCAAGACCAAAACTATACATAGGCTTCAAATAATGGGTTATTTAAATAATCAAAGTCTTATTCCTAACCGCTTCCCCACATCGCAAAAGTTCCATAAGTCAAAGACCCCTCTGCCAACTCCATTGCAATTTCGATATCACCTTGGACCCAACGACGACAAATTTAATGAAATTTTATTATCCTCACATCCATAGATCTCAATAATCTTAGAACTTGTATCTTAGCCTTTCTCGATTGCGATATGCAATATTCAAACTGGACCTAATGGGAAAATTAATCGTAGGAAATAAAATCTCGCGTCTGCAGCTATCGCAAATCCCAAAATTTCCATGGTTGATGCCTACATTCCTATTGCAATATGTGATTTGATAAGCCGAACCTGACAGGGTTGTGAACTTTACTTTATAAAATATTGCATCAACAGATATCACATAAACCATTACCCAAGTCCTATGACCTATCTCTTATGCGATAGTGATATAGCTGGACCTGTCAGGATTATAAACTACAGTCCATAAACTCCCATGTCCATGCGATTGCAAAAATATAAAGGTTTTAATCCCACTACACTTCACTGATTACGATTTGCGATATAAGCCTCAGACCCGATAGGATTATACATGTTAATTCATAAAATTTTCACCACGTTCGCGGCTATCACAAATAACAAATGATCATTGCTTCCTGCCTCCTATGTTACACTGATTGCCATTGCGATATGATCCATGTCATCCACCACATCAACAGTGACGTCACTTCTAACGTCATCCTCCATGTCATCCCGCAGATCGCAAATAACAAAACTTTAGTAACCGTTAGCCATCCACCTTTCCGATGTTTCGATTGTGATATATTGATCGCAATATTCAAGGGCCATATGTCATTTTTCTCCTCCTTCACCCATTCCAATTCTGATTGTGATATGATTTGAGAAATCCCCCTTTGGATTTTGTTTGGAGTACTCCCTGTCTTAAAGTGATTGCGATTATTCTGAGTTCTACCCCCGGTCTAAAAGCAATTATGATTTGGTCTTTCTTGCAATTTAATTAAAACCGCTAAGCCTCCCCTTTTCATCAGCGTTTGTTTTGCGAATTGCGATAAGACCGTAATGTCCGCCTCTCTTATCACAAGCCTCAATCCGCATTCTTCTCCATGATGCTTGTGTTCAAGATTTATTACGCTCTACATTTTTCTCCTAATTTCCTGCAAAACGTGATTTGTTTCAAATGAAACTTGCTTATCAATCTCATTTATTTTTAGCTTATCAATTCTTGTTTTCCATGTTCAGGTTCATGACAGAAGAGGACAATTGTGCTGATAAGTGGTAGTTTAGTTCAAAGAGATGAGAAAACATTGAGATAATCCGATGGAACAAATAAAGCCGATGAAGACAACAAATCACATTCAGAAATTTCTACCAAAAAACTATTTTCCTTTAAGCGTTGTTGAAGGGATCTAATTAAATTCCCACAACGCTCTACACAATACATTCATTTGTTTTTCTGCTATTTAAGCTTGCTTGTTGTGTGAAATTAAGGTCCTGAATTTTATGAAGAAATAATAACGCAAGTTCACACTATTTTTCTTTCATACTTTTATTAATAGAACGACTCGAACATGGCTTTAGGAGTTTTCATAAAGAATTTTGAGAAGTTGCATTTCTGTACTCCTGAAATCATCTTTGTGACAAGGACTAAACTGTTGTTATTTCTTTTATGATTTGAGCAACGTGAATCAGGTATTTCTATCTTTGTACCTCTGTTTTGTTCATAAATAAATAGTGAATTTATCTTTTCAGATTTCTTATTACATGGTATTTAAAGAACAATGTTACATGTATTCATTTATGATCATGTTGCCATTGATATTTTTAAATACATGTTAAGCAATTCGCTTTGATATTCTAAATGTGATATGAGTTATAAACACTATTTTGATTAACAATTTAATCAAAATAATCATCTTGAAATATTTTCATTTCCATTGGTGTTTGAGAAATCTATATTGTCATTTACTAAGGAAAAACATTATAGATCGCATCTAGATAAATTTAAACTATCTTGTTATAGAATAGATTATTGTATATGTTTTCCATTTCATTCATTGGTACAAATCCATGTATTTCACTCCACTATAATCATTACACATTCATTCAATCACCTTCCATTTGGAAATTGATCCAACTATATCCAGTCGGAGCCACTACCTAAATGAAAAAGGAGTTGTCTTAAGGTCTAGAGTGGGTGTTTTTCCCCCATGTTCATGCAATAAATTTCGAGGCCTCAACAAGTCCAAAATAGGTAAAGGAGGAAAACGTTTTCAGAGTACAGAGCTAGAAATTAAAGAATTGAAGAGTACAATCATGAATTGCGCAACAAAATTGAAATACTTGAATGGAAGTTAAAGAAAAATCAAAACATAATCAATCATATGACTAGCACACTATAAGCAACAAACGATCTTCAAAATGAACTAGATATGAAAGAACAAATCATTAATGCACTCCAAATAAAATTGAGTGAAAAACAAGATCTACTTGATGCATGATGTACAAAAAATATAGATGCACTGTGTGACACAGAAGACCTCATCCAAACGATAAATCCAATTTGTGAAACATATGACCTCATTCAGCATGTTGATAAAAGTTGTGACACAGATGATCTAATCCACCAAGTTGATGAAAGTTGTGACACAAATAATCTAATCCACTAGATGGATGTAAGTTGTGACATAGATGATCTCATCCTGCAAGTTGTGCTACTAAATGATGAAACTAGTAGTACTGAAGATCTAATTGAAAATTTTGATGCAGCTATGATATAAATGAATTATTAATAGAGATTATTGATGCTTAGTGTGATAGAAATGACTTAATGAATCCAACACAAAATATCAGCAGCAATAGCAGGTGTGAAGAACAACAACAAAATGGCCTTTCCAGGAAGGTGATAAGACCTTGAGAAGAAATTTCTTTCAACAAAGATTGATATGGCTTGGTATACAACAAAGAAAACACTTTTCATGTTCTATATTTCTTAACACCAGTTTAGTTTGTAAGTGTAAGTTTTCTAGAAAATACCCAGAATCGTGTTAAGTGTAACCATTGTAAGAGAAACGGTCATATGGAGAGTAAATGTTTCAACCTCCATCCTTGACACCATTGTGGCAAGAAAAACCATCTATCTAAGAAATGTTGAATGTAGAAGAAAACTAAAGTGACAATTATTTATGGCTAGATAAACCCTTGGAGATGGAATCTAGAAATGAAGAAATTGCATAAGTCCTAAATTCTACTTAAGATGGAGGTAAAGATAAAGTTTCCTAAAGAATTAAAAAGAAAAACTCTCCTACACCTTAAGGGGTGAAGTTCAAAATAAAATGCAAATGATTGTCTCTCCTTTCAACTCACAAAGGGGGGAAATGATAATGGAATTGGAAATGATTGCCAGAATAAAATTTTTGACAAAATCAATAAATTTTCTAGTGGGAATCAACAAATCGGCTAGTGGGCATTGTCAAAATTTCTAGTAGGAAAGCAATTGGGAAACTCAACTTCAACAAATATGCTAGTGGGTGTCATCAAAATTTTGTCAGTGGACAAGAAATTGGGAATCTGAACTTCAACAAATATGCCAGTGGGCATCATCAACATTTTGTCAGTGGACAAGCGATTGGGATGTTGATTGAGAGAATTTGTGGACATTCTTTTATTCACTTTGATGGTCATTAGACCAAGCATAGGATAGATGAATCATTTTTCACTCCAACTTGACATTTGATGGAGTTTTCAAGCAACTTTCATGGATGTATTAGACTTTCAGTTGATTCATGTTTCTTGGTTTGTTCTCTTCATATTGGAGTTTTTTTCGACATCCAATTTTGGTAGTTTTTTAGGCAGTTCTTCATTGAAGATCAACACAATAGTTTCAACATGAAGACTTGGAAATGGTACCAAGTTCTTACTTTGGACTTATGGTTGGGGGGGGGGGGGGGGGGTGGGGGAATTTTAACCTCACTTTCACATAAAACAATCAAAATTCCAAAATAATTAAAATTACAAAACTTGGATTAATTCCTACTTGTCTATTCTATAATGAGTCAGTTCCTCAAAATTGTGATTTTGTTTAGGTCTAGTTGGTTGAGAGATTCTCTTCAACTAGTTAGTCTCCTAGATTAGTGTATGGTTAAGATATTCGCTTAATTAAGGTGATTGTGTCCAAGATAAACGCACTATCTTGAGACATACTCCTAATGTATTTATATATTGTATGATTATATTTTTTAGAGTGTGAGATATACAATACATTGAGGCTCAAAAGCCTTTTCCGCCAAATTTTGGTCTTTGATATTATATTTTTTCTATTTAATTATCCTTTAATAGCAATATTTTAAGATGCTTTAGAGAATACATTTTTTAAAGATTCTAAAATCTATCTCGTAAGATAAATGCTTAAAGAATACTTATTTTAATTTCCCTAGATTTCTCATAGGTTTATTGGCCATCATTTTTTTTTTCTAAGTTATACTAATTTTATTAATTAAAAAAAGATATCATACACTGAGGCCGAAGCCTATACTTAACCGTGACATAGGAAAGGCATCAACTAGCAAAAGTCTAGATTTGAACTGCCCAGAAGGGAAACCAATCCGTAACCAAAGAAGTTCAAAAAATTAGCTTGCTGCCCACACAGGGGAAACCAGAAAAGCATCCACTTTTGTATCATTGTATCTAAGGGGACCAAAAAAAGAAAAACCAACTAAAGAGCCGAAAATTTTATATATTTTCCCAAAATCCCATTGAAAATAGAAAGCTAAAAAACGTAGTCCCAATGAACCTAAGACACGTGGCATGTTGAGTGGCAGACTAAGTGGCAGATGCATGACACGCTGAGTGGTAGCAAGGTGGCAGACAAAGAGGCTAACAGACGGCAACGAGGTGGCAGGCTAGGGACGTGGCAACGACGGAGGGTGCTCCTCCATGATGAAGCATATGTACTCATCCATGTCGCCACTTGCTAGCGGTGAAGTCTCCATTTCACCAGCCTGCAACTTCGGGTGTTCTTCCTCGACAAGACAACAATATTTTTCCATTACCCAGTTAGTTTGCTGAGCCTCGTTCACTTCCTTCCCTGTGCGTCTGGTCTGCTGCTCCTGGCTCCGCTCCTTTGTGCCCTGAATGCTCGTCTGAGCTAGTTCTGGTTTGGCCTTGGTGTGGCTGCCCCGTGCTGTGGTGCGCCCACCACCAGCAATGTTCGAGATCCAAATTGCTCTGGTTCTACCACCTCCCATCGTTCCTTGCTCCTTAGTTGTCATGATTCGTCCACTAGCCTTAGTGTCTTGTGCCTCAGAGCTCTGCTCTTCCTCATGAAAGCGTATGGTTATGGTGGCCGTGATGAGTGGCTTGTTTAGGGTGGAGCGGAAGGTGAATTGGGCATTCTGGGAATGCAGTTGAGGAGTGGGCGGAGTGCCTCTGGGAGATGGGGTAGAAGTGGAGGGTAAGCTGCTGGGAGGTGAGGAAGAGGCCACCGAGTGGAGGCGACCTCTTTCACTATGCGTATTTGGGTAACGATCTGGGATTTGCTCAGCCAAAGAGGAAGTGGTATCTGAAGCAAGAGAGCGCTAGGGTTGACTCAGGTTCCCTCGGTTCCCACCCCTACGGCTGCGCATCCTATGTCGCACCATGCTGTCTGCAGGTGGATGTGAATTTCATCCAGAATTGGGCACAATGGGATGCAGCGTCACAGTGGATCTAGCGGATAATTCAGCAGAGAGATGAGCAACCAGGGCTAAAGGGATGATAAATTGACAATCCAAGTTGTGGGTGAAGTGGATGCCCGAGCCAAAATCAATACAACAAAGGAGATTGCAGTGTCTCTCTGTGGTTGTGTGCGAGCTGGTTGCAGTCACTGCATGAGGGCAGAGGCATTGCAGGGGCCGAGGTTGCAGGGGTGGATAGGCAGGAGTAGAGGTGATATTCTCCCGAGAGTTCATGTTTGCCTTGAGCCGAGGTTGATGGCAGTTATCAGAATGGTGGCAGCGCTCACATAAGGTGCATTTATGGTGATTGTAAATGCCATTTTTGGACCACTGTGCTGCCTTGTGGGAGGCCATGTGGTCTCGCCACACGCCAACCCAGTTGGCGGCCACCTTACTATCCTCAATTGTCACCCGCATTCGAGAGGTTATTGGCCATTATTATTACTTAAAAAATAATTATAATGAATAACTAGATTATATATATTCATTATAATTATTTGTTAAACACTAACGATGGCAAGAACCCTTGTGGATTCTACTAGTCTCAATTGCTTCAATAAATTCAATTCTATGATTATTTATTTTTTGTCATTCTCAAGAAGCCAATGAATAGGTCTCTTAATCAAATCATTTGAGGTGAAATTTGTGTCAATGTTGAAACATCATTTGAACTATCTTACTTCCTATAATTATGATTTTCTAATTAAATCAAAATTGCATTTCATTGTTTTTTATAGGTAGGGACGAATTTTGGTTAGACAAGTCACTAATACATGAACGATGAGTGTATGTAGGAATATCATAGCATAATAATATACAAATCATAGGGATTTTGTATAAGAAATGAAAATCATACCAGGTTTCCTACTTCCTCGGTTAAAGAATTGAAAATAATTTGAAACTTGAGTTTGAACATCTAGTAGATGAATGGGTGGTGCTTGTTGTAATTTTCTTGGTATTTTTATTTTAGCTCGACTAGAAAGAAAGCTAGATATCTACCTAACATATTAATAGGAGAGAAATCCAAGTTTGAATTACACCCAAAGTTGCAATAGCATAAGCTTAGACTTATTCCTAGTCCCAAAACTTTGATAGATTGAACTAATACAACACAAGAATTTAAACAATAGAGAACGCTACCAAATCTTATTAATCATATTCAAAAAGTAATCAAAAAACTTATAAATGATGTACTTAATGTTCTTTCCCAAATACATACAAAGACATGGAGTTAATTGTCATGAAATCTCTTTTAGAACAATTTTACAGGGTTGTGCGTAATAGTAATCTATGCCACCACATATTTCACTGGCAGGAAACAGTAGATAAAATACGCGAGCTATACACATGTATCCCCTCTGAAGTCATTTTATAGGTTATGTTGGTGATATGTATGTTATGGCTTTAGATCTTATATGTATGTTGGGATACATATGCTAGGGCTTACTCTACGTTTCGAACACTTTTTTTTGTATGCTAGGGAATCCTCTAACTCTTACTTTTATACCCCCACCTCCACCCCCAACAATACCTGTAACACTAGATCAATTAAGAAAATCCCTTCACCCACTTCATATGAATGGATATATTGACTTCATTTTCCATTATATTAAAACCATGACTATGAATGAACTTATTACACTATTGCCTAATTAATAAACCCCTCTTGGTATTGTACTAAAAATGAACTACACTACCCTAAGCTTTGTTAAGGAGCCATCCATGTACAAGTTTCTTACTAATTGGTGATTGATGTGCTACACAAATGAATTGTGCATATAATATATTGGTGACGGAATTTCTATTATATTATGTAGTGAATGTTGTAGCATTGAATATTAAGATCACTGGGAAGTATTTGATCACACTCAAAGATAAACTTTACAAATGAAATTGATAGGAGTCTTAGCTATCAATAATTTACTTTCATAATTGATTACTCATCCAATTGAAGTTTTTGCTTAGTAAAATCCATGCAAAAATAAATGAAAAGGACAAAATATATGGAGAAGAATTTTACATCAAATCATACTCTTTGGGGAAAAAGCTAGTAATATTTGTTTCACACAGTAGAAGCAATAAGGACCAATTTTCATTTACATTTTGTCCAAGCAAGTCATCTAAACATCATTCATTAAGCTTATATTTATACGTATTAGTGGTGAAAATGGATTGGATTACATCACAAAAACCATAATGATTTTATGATTCTATTTTGAGGAATACATGGTAGGTTATCAACTTTAGCAAATGATAGTTTTAATTCTACCATGGTTAAAGGCCTTCAATTGCTTTTGACTCTAGCTACTTTAAACGATGGTTTTTATTAATAATAATCTATGATGAAAAATAGAAGATTGACTCCACTTTATCTCCCAAATTGTAAGAAGAATTAAAAAAAGATATTTTGAATATTTTTGGTAAAAAAATACTAATAAGAAATTAAAAAAGGAAAGAAAAAAAATGAATATTTTATATATTTTGGATTGAAATGATTGCAAAAAAAAAAATCTTCCATTGAATTTTTATTTGCAAGCTTGGTAGTACCTTTCTATTAATCATATGTAAATCAGGTTACATAATATATGTCTGATGGCCTTAGCATGCTCGAAGGAAACCATGTCTGTTGGCCACCGATCAACATCATAAGCCATCCGAAACAAAAACAATTTGAGTATGTCCATCCAAGATTTATAAGCTACCATATCTATCACCCATTTATATTTACTACTAACAATGTAAATGTTATCCGACCATATCATAAAAACAAAAACCATCATAACTTTTAGAAATATCATGACTTCTCGGTAGTCAATCATCAGACGATGCTACAGGGGTAGGGCCCTTTACACTCGACCTTGGAATTTCATTTTGTTGTAGACTTTGTATTGGTTTTTCCATGCGGCCAAGGCGAACATTCCGATGGTGCAGCTAGACCTATACTGACTGTATTTCCTGTTGAATGTCCTTGAGCCTCGACGCAGCTTGCTAGGTTTTCTTGGGGGCCTTCCAAATCTAGGTTTCTAACATGGATCTCACCACTAAGCTCTTCATCACCCAATATAGCTGGAATAATTGTTTTAACATAGTCATCCTTCTACGAGTGTGTCCAGGGTCCATTACCAAAGGTGCCCAGTCCTCTATTGGAATCAGTTTTGTTGCCGCCTTGGCATTCAATTCTGCCTCCCATTTTGAAATTTTAGACTTCAATTGTATCGGGGATCCAACACTATAAGAATTCAAGAGATTTTGCATTTTCTCCTCCCATGTTTTCCTGCCTCTTCTACATTGGGGCTTACTGGACAAAGCCAATGGCTCTTTCCCTTTCCTACTATTCTGATTATTGTCATTGTAGCACCCACGATTCCCCGTTCTATCCTCTTTCCTCACCATGTTGCCATAGACTGGGTCCCCCAATGACTGCAGTACCTCCCGTGCCCTCACCATAGCGAGAACTAGCAATGCAAGAGTCAGAGGAGTTTGCAGTTTAGGCAGACCTTAAAGGGTGGTGCACACAGATGGTTGATTAAAATATTTCATCCAAATGAAGAATTTACCATCCATCTCTTTCCTGTGGGTGAAAATTTTGGTTCCACATTTCCTGTTATGAGGAATGAAAAAATAGAGAACCCCGACACCCTCAGCCTTTTCCTTTGGGCAGGCACAAGACCGGACTTTCACCATATTGTTGAAATGGCTCGGATACATTACGCTGCCCAAACTCTCTAACCAAACCCATGCCCATCCAAGCCTCATATGCCAAGAATTAAGTGAAGCATTTACAGAATTAACAAAATGGATGCTAGTTATTGACCCCGACTCCCCATACATGCCCCTTTGGGCCAAAATATTTCTAGAAAATGTCAAACTCTCTGACCAACCTGAAACCTATCCAAACCTCAGACACTTAGATTTAAATGATTCATTAACTAAATTTACAGAAAGAGTAATAGACCCCAACTCCCCATACATGCCCATCTAGGCCAGTACAATTCCATAAAAGATTAAAATCGGCATACTAGATGCTAACAATGAAAGACTTAACCCAATCCCAATTAACCCATGCAATAACATCACCAAACCCTGCCATTTCAGCTTCTTTCCTTGCAGCAAGATCACCATTTCATGGTATAAGAAGGCCTAGGATATATACTAGTATCCTGCCTTGTCATCACGTCGTTGATGCCGCCTTGGGTGCTCAACCTATGTCATAGGTCTCTAATCCCACGAGTAACCTTTACCACCACACAACATCTCCAGAGGTGAAACTACAATAACTTTTGCATGCAAAAAGCCAGACTTACCACTTGTAAAACCAATGTTACTGGCACCGAGGTTTGGTCTACCACTTGGTTACGGGCTGTCAGGTCCTTCAATGCCTTGAGCGTGTGGAGGGTGGGCTACCCAGTTTCCTTGTCCCATAATCGTTTAATCATTACTTCGATCCTCGTGCATGTATCTCCTCCCATCACACCCCGATCTAGGGCCCTCATTGTCACTCATGTCTCTTTTTAGAATCTCCAACAGGGCTGCCATCCGTTCACCTTGGGTTACCCTATCCTTGGATATGTCCAAATCCTTTCTAGGGTTATTGCACCCCCAATTAGCCAAAAAATCAGCAGCAACATTACCTGAGTGCGAGTACATGTACAAGAATTATGTATTCTACGTCTGAGATAAGGTCTCCTATTTCCTGAATTAATCTCATTGTTCTCTAGCTCTTACTTATCTTTTCCTAGTGTGTTCCTTGATGAGTCTTCTTTATGGTGTCTATCACCAGGGTGGAATCTCCTTCAACAACCAGTTTTTGTATTCGTTCCCTTCTTGCGATTAATAATCCATGTTTAACTTCATTGAATTTCGCATCATTATTACTCGCAATGCCATAGTCCAATGCAAATAGTCGAACTACCCGCCCCTGATGGCCTCTAAAGATGCCTCTGAATCCTGCCTCTCCATGGTTACTTTTGGATGCACCATCAAAGTTCATTTTTATGAACTCCTCTAGGGGGCATATAATTTTCGAGCGTGATTGGATGGGGGGAGTTATTACTTTCCATGAATAAGGCGCTAGCGTCTACAGAGTACAATTGAGCATTGTTGTGATAGAGGTTTCCTGAGTATGGACTTTCCAATCATCCAAGTACCATTTCTCTAGAAGGATGGTTTCTCATATGTTTTGGTTGATTACCTGCCAGACATCTATCTCAGTCTGTTTTTGATCTTTGAATACCCTCTGATTCCTTTCTTTCCACACTGCCCAAAGGAGAAATCCAATAGAGATGGCCTGGGCTCTATTGAGGATAGAGATTTAATATACTCTTTTCCTCCATGTTTCAATTGTAGCCTTGATGCATGAACGATCTTGGTTTGAATAGCCGAAGAGTTTTTCATGATTCTACCAAAGATGATTGCTAAAGGGGCATAAATTTAAGAGGTGCTCCATAGTTTCCGACTGTGATACACACATGCTACATGTTGAAGGACCTTGAACACCTTGTTTTTTATTTGGTCCCATGTGAGGGCTCGTCCATGACTAACTAGCCAGAGGAAGAATTCTACCTTTGGCCATAGTTTCCCCAACCATAGTCTACCCCATATGGGTGGAAAATAATGATGTTGGTGTTCTGTTTTCAGTTGATATCCTTCCTGTATTGTAAACATTCATTTATTTTTATATCCCCATCTAAGGATATCTGTGCCTTCAAAAATTGGTATCCTTATGGATTTGACATCCTTGTCATATGATACCCATTGGGGAGAATCTGGAGCATTGGGCCAATGTTGTCTTCTTTTCCACTGTCGCCAGGTTGATCTAGCATCTAAGTCCCAAAACTTATTCACTGTCAAGTTTTCAGATCAATTAGGGAATAAGAATATCTTAGCAAGGTCTTGACGACTAAATAAATTTTCCCTCTATTGCCATACATCCTGCTAAAACAATGCTTTGTCTCCCCCCTGATCTCCCAGAAGCTTTGATTACATATCAAGTCCTAGTTTTCTGCTGCTAGGTTCCATATTGTAGATCCTCTTGGTGTACCCTGTGTTCTTAATCTCCATTCCATAGACGGTGGTATTCTGTATTTTCTTTCCCAGGTCAGCTTCCACAGGTCATTTTCTCCCTGAATCTATCTCCACCATAGCTTTGCTACCATGAGCTGATTGAGAGTATAGGGATCTCTAAGACCCTGACCCCCTGCCAGTCTGGGTTTGGTTAAACAATTCCAAGATAGGAGGGCCCATTTATTGGCTTTCTCTGCCCCTTGCCAAAGGAATC
This sequence comes from Pinus tabuliformis, assembly GCA_031772625.1. Lineage (NCBI taxonomy): Eukaryota > Viridiplantae > Streptophyta > Pinopsida > Pinales > Pinaceae > Pinus > Pinus tabuliformis. Next base: position 732,155,699 of record CM062815.1, read on the forward strand.
TCTTGAAAATATTTTTCATTTCAGTGCAAGCAGTTTTGGGTGCAAAAAGTCGTGATAGTTGATATATGGGGAATGATTACAGCACTGATTTTAGGATAATTACTCTACACTCCATGTTGAGGGCCCAAAATGACCAGATTTGAAGGCGGGCTTGTAGACAATCAAGAAGAGTCTTCCAGCTTGAAACTATGAGAGAGTTGAAGCTGAGGGGAATACCCAAGAATTTTGAGGGTAAGGAGCCAATACGAAAACCCAATATTTTGACCATAAAGGATTGAGACTGAACAATGGTGTTTAAGAAAAAAATATCTAACTTTCTTTTATTAATATGAGTTCTTGAGGCTTGCATGAAGTCTTGAAGAATGATCAAGAGGGATATTGCCTCTTTGAGAGTGGCTTGGTAGAACATCATGATGTCATCAACAAACTGTTGATGTGTTAAGGGGAGATCATCCACCCGCATCCCCTACCCTTTGAATTGACCTTCTTGAACCTTCACTTTTATATATCTCCCGAGACCTTCCGTTGCCATAATAAATAGAAAAGGGGAGATCGGGTTTCCTTGTCTAAGCCCCTGAGAGGCATTGAAAGTCTAATCAGGGGAGCCATTGAGAAGGATAGAGAACACCAGAGAGGATATAAGGGAGGATATCCACTGAATCCATCTGGGGTCAAAGCCAAAGCCTTGAAGGATATGCATAAGATAAGTCCAACACAGATTGTCATAGGCTTTAGATAGATCCAACTTAATAATCATGCCTTTTGATCAGATGCTTTTGAGGGATTGGATGCCTTCTTGAGATGTAACTATACCATCCAATATTTGGCGACCCTTGACAAAGTTGGTCTGCTACGGGGATACTAAAGTCGGGAGAATTGATTTAAGCCAATTCACCATGATTGGAGAGAGAATTTTATAGATAACATTACATAAGGATATGTTGTGCTCTACAACACCCCCCCATTTCAAACCATTTGTATTCCAAACATTAACATATGAAATGGGTCCCTTTTCAATTTGAATTGGTATCAATGCTTTTATCATCCAAAAAAATCCAATAAATGAATAAATGCGCTTTAGAAAACTTTCGGGACAAACCCTTAAAAAGAAAGCATGTAATAATTTGTCATTGCGATAAAGCGATCGCAAGATCGCATATCGCAATGACATATGAATTATAATTAAGCACCCCAAAGATTTCCACCGTTGCGCATTCGGCGCATTCGACGATCGGAGATCCTCCAAATATGTGTTATAATGCCCATACCAATAGTCCCGACGCGATGCGCATTCGGCGATCGGCGAAGTGCTTCAGCAGTGGTAATGTTCCCAAAGACTTGTCCCGATGCGATGCGAAATCAGGAATCGGACATCGGCGGTAATCGCACCCAAATCTTATTGCGCCCAAAGCTTTTCGCCGATGCGATATCGCATTCGGCGATCGGTGATATTTAATACACACCATTAAGGCACACTTATTACACCCCGATTGCGATCCGATAAAGCGCGGTTTTCAACGAAGAGCCGTTAAGTGATGGGATGGCGCAATTCATTTGTAATAAAAACCTTTATCTTCCATGCAATCCTTTATCTATGCTCAACCGCCTAAACGTCCATTGCATGCTTGAGGGAATCGCTCACCCAAATAATGATATAATGGGCATTTAAGGAATGACGGATTGAAAACGGCTAATTAATAAGATCATGTCCTAAAATCTTTTTACAGATTGTATCCGCGCCCATGTTAAAAGCCAAATCCCTCAGTTATGCTTCTATTCATATGTGCTGTATCACTTAAGAGTTTTTATCGCCATCTCTGTGTATTACGCCCAATTGCCTCTTTGTGCAGAATTCATTCGCAGAAGCCAGCCCTGAGATGATGGGAAAGAAGTCCAAGAAGGCTGTAGGTGCTTCCGCAACACCAACTGCAGGACAAGCGGCCACGAATAAGAAGAAGGGAGTAATATCCGATACCACTTGCACGGGGCTCACCAGAGTTACTTGGTCAGGCACTTATAACCTAATTGAAGCTGAGCGACCAGAAAAGACAGTGTTTGAAGCTACTGTAGACTTAACCAAGAAGTCTGACGCAACTCTCAAAGATTTGGCCAACTCATTCCTTCATAGGATAGCGGCCAGAGAACAAATTCTTCCTTATACCGACATTGTGCGATGGGCGATTGAAGAAATTCCCATCACAGACAGAACTTTTAGTACTCGCGATGGGAGGATCTTCGGGTCATTCAAGTCAGAAGACCTAAGGCAAATGTATCATTTGCCCGAGCCAGAAGTAGTATATAACAAGGCCTTTTTGGAGAAGTTTGCAAGCGAGAATGAGATCGAGTCTGAACCTATCAAGGATTGGAGGAAAAATCCCAACAAACACAAACACGAATCCTCCTGTAAGTACTCGGTAGATTCTTTAGCTTCTCCTTATTGTTATGCGGGGATTATGATGTGTAGACTCTGGGGTTTGCATGATTCTGCCAAGTTTCACCATTGAAATGGTTCCTCTAATGGAGGCGGCAATAAACGGTTGGGTTATGGATTGGGCTACTATTCTTTCAGACAAATTAGCAGTAGCCGTTCGTGATTTTAGATTCAAGACTGTTGTTACAGAAAGAAAGATGCCCCCATTCTACTATAGTGCATATATCATAGACACTCTTTGTTTCAATTCTGAATTTCCTGTTCTCGGGTGGAGGTGGACTGCACAGGACCCTTCACCCATTCATATATATCATCAAAAATTGTGGAAACCTTCACATAAAGACCACTTGTATCAGATTTGTAATGGTTTCATGGTGCCCATTTACTATTCCATTTTTGATAAACCCATTCCAAAGATTTCCTATGAAGCTTCTTTTGATTTACCGGCGGTAGCAAGCTGGTTTGGCGAAGAATACTTCACCTATATCAGAGTTTTCGGCAGTGAAGCCGACCCACATGTACTTCCTCTATATGTTCCAGATAAGCTGCTAGCAAGGGAAATTGCATATCAAATCATGGCCGAGAGTACTACACAGACTCTCAAAAGAGAAAAGAAAAGGGGATGGCCATCTTTTCCCTTCAGATGTGGTGTTTATACTCTGCATGATCTTAAACATGCAGAGAAGGAAGCCACAAAGCTTCAGTCTTTAACTTTGGCCACGATCCCAAACAGACCATACGACCCAAACAAGACTGCTTACAAGGCATTAGAACAGGCCAAATTAACAAGGTTTGAGCATCGGGAAGATATGTTTGATGACCTGTTCATTGCCTCCGAATCAATAGGACATGCTAAGGAACTCGCCAGGATGCGATACAATGATGAGGGCTTAACCGAGTTCAATAAGCTTAGAGAGGAGAGGTTGCAAACTCTGCCTCTTGATTTATTGACAACAACCCCAGCGACATCATCAAGCGGACCTGTTCAGGAGCAGTGCAAGGAACAGGAGGAGAGACAGAAGGAGCAACAGGCAGCAGAACAGCAGAGAAAAGAGAACAAGAAGAACAGCAGAGAAAAGAGCAGGAGAAAGAGCAGCAGAAGCAAACCACCAATGTCAATGTAGACATTACTACTGACCCCAATTTATTACAAGAATGGCAGCAATTTCATTCCATCATCAGTGGATTGGAATGTTCAAAAGATGGGGATAATTCTAAGTCAAACGATACATAGGATGTTACCTCTCCACCGGTTCTAAGTGGAACCAGCGGCCCACCAAGTTCTAAAGAAGTCGAAGTTATTCCAAAAGACCCCTCCGACCAGATTATTCTACAGATAGAAGATATTATGCCATTGGATGTTTTCTATATCCCAAAACACAAGGCAGTTGTAAAGCCGTCGAGGAAGAGACGAAGGATTGATCAACCTTCTCCCTTCCCCGAACCAACAGTCACGGGTAACGTAGTATGGAAGGAGGAATTTGATCCCTCCGATGACTTAACAAAGTTATCACAGTATGCAGGAGCTTATTCGGTGGCAACAATTGACAAAGCATCGGAGGTGAGCCTTCTATTGAAGAATAAGGACCAAGAAATCTGTGCGCTATAGGCAGAATTAGTTGAAACAAGGCAAAAGGCAACACAAGCAGAAGAACAGTTGCTGGCAAAACAGGAAGAGAACAATGAGCTGACTCAGCAATTGCAAGCGGAAAGGCAAAGGATTGATCAGGATGCAATCCAGAAACAAGAAGAGTTGTCAAAGGCACTGGAAGATTTGCGAATGGTGAATGAGCAAATGATAAAGACCAAAGATGAGCAAATCGCTCAAATGTCATCACAGTTGGAAAAGATGAAGGGTACATCGCAGGTAAAAGAATTTAAATCAGAGGCACTATTGATAAACAATGCGTTGATAGCCCAGGTCAGACTCTTATGTAAACAGATCGATCAAGCTGAGTCCCTTTGTGAGCTAACTACAGCAGTGAATCAGCGGGTGGAAAAGGCCAGGACTGAGCTAGATCAAGCAGATGAGGCCATTACTGCACATCTTGACTGGCAAGATACTGATTTGGGAAAAGCAGCAAAATTGCCCAGAATTATGGAAACAGAGAAAGATATACTTTTCACAGAATGGCATACTCAAATGATGAAAGCAGAAAGGGCGGCTTCACGATGTAAATCAACCGCCAGCAATCTAGTGGATCTAGTCAATAACACTCTTTACCTGGCCAATATGATTTCTAAATGTACACCGGGAAAGATGACAATGGCAAATACATTAGAGCAAACATGCTACCCTGAATTAGAAGAAAAGGGAAGATTAATCACTGGAGTTAAAAGCCTATCCTTAGACGCATATTGGCTCTTTTTAATCAAGCCACATACACAGAGATCTGCGCTAAAGTGCCTTACAGACACAATCGAGTGTATAATACCCGAACTCCAAGATGCCACCTACGCTGCACAGCTCAGTTCGCGCCTCAGAAAACCTCCGGAAGTTGAGCCGATGCTTGCAATTAATCAGCTCAGATTCAAAGGAAATCAGCCGACTTGATGAGTCACCCGCCCGCTTGCCAGATCGCCAGCCGAAATTGGATCAGAAGTTATTGATACCAGCTTAAGTAGGATTTCTGTTTATTAGATATTTTAGATTAGTATTTATAGACCCTTTCATTGTTTTGGAAAGGGTCGTAAAATTTTGTAACAGACTTAATAGGCTGAAGTTTGCACTACTGTGCTTCAGTCACTATTCTTTTATGAAATTAGACCAGTGGTTCTGAAATTGACATGAAAGCTTCTTTATGCGATTGTGCACTATTGTCTGTTGTTGGGAATGTTTTCTTGTTGGAAGAAGAACTGCAACATAGCGATTGATATCCGGGAATGTTCTGCAGCTCAAATGGTATTTTTATCTGCATCTGTATTCATTCCTTGCATATGAATTGTTGTGTAATTATTCTTGCTATTGTTGAATACATGTATGCGCTATAACAGCAAATCTTTATCTCATTCCACTATTGGATGTTTTATGATATGCCTTCCCTTTTAATCATGCATGTAACAATGATATAAATGATAAAGTGTAGTAATTTTGCTGTCATTGCTTTGTGTAACTATTTATGCATAGCAATCTTGAATAATTTAATATCTACGTTTAGAGGCAGAGTCATCTATATGCCTGTCTAAAAACTCAGATCATCAAACGCTACACTTTAGAGATCGATAAGGCCCCGGGGTAGATTATAGTTCTTATATTCATGCTGATAGTTTAAGTCCATCGCTTATCGCTAGCATAATCCATAAGTCGCTCATCCATCCCATTTATCTATATTTCTGGGAAACTGGTCCCATCATCCCCAGTCGGAGCCACTATTCCAAACGGAAAAGGAGTTGTACTAAGGTCCGGACCGGGTGGTTTCCCCAATGTTGTTGCAGCGATTTTCGAGGCATCAACATTTTTGGCGCTAGAAGGAGGGCCTTGGCTATGAATGGCAAGCAAACCCAAATCTGCAAGCCATTCTAAGAGTAATTCTCCCTCCAGATCTCCTCGTGCTTCTCAATCGCATGCTGGTTCTCCAGCACACAATCAAGAAGAAGAGGAATCAACCACCACTGCTCAAACCCATCATATTTCAGAACAATTAAGTCTTGAATCCCCTGAAGTCCAGTCTCTTATCCACAAACTTCAGAGCTTCTCGATTTCACCACAGAAATCTGAGGTATCACAAAGCAGTGCGACTTCGCAGTTCAGCTTAACCCATCCTCTCACTAGACTTCAGAGCGAAAAACTCGATATTGAACCTACTGAGTTCCCTTTACCGAAAAGGAAAAAGGCAAAGAAAATTACTGAAGGATCTGATAGTGAAGAGCTTTCATCCATATCCTCCATTTCATCTCCTAATCTGCAAAGTCAACCATCCACTCCTCCATTACATATTGTTGTTCACCAGGGACTAGGTACTGCGACATTCCAACCTGCTCACTCCTCAACATTCTCTCCTTCCCAGTCATCTGGAATTCCAGCAGCGGTATCCTCTACCACTACTATTATAATGGCAGATCCATGGGCCAGACCCGGTGCAGTCAATATGCCTGCACCATTACACCCATTACCAGATGCTCCTGAAAAATGGCTGCCCAAATTTAATCCAGATGATGGAACACAGGCTGAAGAACATATCAATAATTTCATGTTAGCTGTTAACTTGAAAGGGGTAGCAGAAGAAGATGTTGTAGTTAGGCTCTTTCCTTATACCTTGCAAGGATCGGCAGGATCCTGGTACTTTTCCTTACCCTCTGGTTCAATTACCAGTTGGAATACATGCCAAGAGCAGTTCCTTACCAAATATGGAGATGATAGGTCCTTAGCTACTTTAATAAACGACCTCTCCAATCTGAGAATAGAGCATAGGGAACCAATAAAGGAGTTTAATGCCAGATTTAATAAACTCCTAAATAAAATCCCTACAGCTTCAAAACCAAGTGAACAAATTCGAAGCGAATGGTATATTACCGCCCTACCTGCCAGCATAGCAATTTTTGTAGACAGGGCTGGGAAACCTACCTTAGCTGAAAACATGAAAGAAGCACTTGCTGTTGAAAAGCGCATTAACGCTCTAGAAAAGAAAGCTGCTTTGGAAGACAGAAAAGCTAAAAAAGTCTCATTTAAAGAGGATTCTAAGAAGAAAACCCCAAAGGACTCGTATGACATGGAAGGTTTACAAAAGGTCCTTAAAACGTTGTCTAACGAAATGGTTGAAATTAAAAAGCAGGTGGCCGAAAACTCAAACAAAAGACCATTTAGGACTTTTAAGAAAACTGAAACAAAGCCACCCAATGTTATATCTAACGCAGACTCAGAGCAAGAAGAAGAGGAAGAGGAAACAACCTCCCAAACCGATGATGAGGAAGAAGTAGCTGAATGCCACGGCATGTGGGATTTTATACTCCCAAACTCTGACGCCGAGAATGAAGAAGAAGCCTTTCCCGTTACTACAAGAAGTAAAAGCACTTCTGAACCTGCCTAGGCAACTTCAAAGAAAAGGAGCGCAGGTGCTACCACGACAAAGGAAAAAGTGTCCCCAAAGAAGTCACCTGTAGTTATTCCGCAAAACCAGCCTTCAACTTCTAATTCTCCTTCAACATCCAAAACATTAGTGGTAGCCGATTCAATGGAATATAATATTGTTGATGATATGAAGAAAACTAAGGCAAACATAACTATGTTTGAACTTAGTAAATTAAAGCATCAGCAAAAATTACTTCTTAAAGAGTTGAATGCTGTCCCCTCTACTCCCCTTCCCAGTGCAAGAGCTGCGAACGATTCAGGCCAACCTCCTTCAGGTATGGTTGAAGCTACCGATTTAGTTCTAATCAGAGATAAATCAAATTCACATACTCCACCCTTCCTGTTGACCTATGAGATTTATAATAGAAACCTGCACAACTGTTTAATCGATTCAGGGTCATCATCTAACATTATGCCAGCTTCAGTTTGTTCTAAACTGAACATCGAACCCCAGAAGTCTGCTATTCACATTGTACAGTTGGACAGAACCAAAGTACAGGTTGTAGGAGAAATTAATTCCATAACCATCAGATTGTCTGCCGATCCCAGGATTGTACAGAGGATAGATATTTTAATTGCCGACATACCTGAATTCTACGGTTTAATTTTGAGCAGAGATTGGTCCGAAAAACTGCATGGGTATATTTCCACAGATTGGTCACATATGTGGCTTCCCTACAAGGGAAAGCCAAATCAAATAAGGATTGACCGTGAGAAACATATGACCCACACAGTAACTGACTTCGAGCAAGAAAATCAGCCTGTTGCGTTCAACAACAACATTTTGGGGAATTATTCGTCGGAGTCATTCTTCGGCAACTTTGTTGCCCAACCTTCTCCTTTTTCAGTTAATCATTGTACATCTCAAATTGAAAATTTTTCACAAACAGATATGTCTAGATGTTTTAATGATGATGAAAAAGCTGTAAATATGTCTGTTAATACTCCTTTATTTTGGTCTTTATATTTTGATGGCTCTAAGTCCAGCGAGGGCTCAGGAGCAGGTTGCATTTTGGTTAGTCCGCAACGAGAAAAGACAATGCTGTCCTGTAGACTAGAATTCGAGTGCACTAATAATACTACCGAATACGAGGCTTTGGTCCAAGGATTATATAAGGCGATCAGCCTTAAAGTCCAATATCTTAAAGTGTTCGGCGATTCTGAAATCATTGTGAAGCAGGTAAGGAATGCAATTCATTGCCTTTCAAACCACCTTAAGCATTATCAATCGCTAGTGCAATATCTTACCTCACATTTCTCAGCATTCAACATTTCCTCAATCCCTAGGTCACAGAACTCGGCAGCCGACCTACTAGCCAACGTAGCTTCCAAACTTCTGCCTTCTGAAGACTATAGCCTTGATAGATTTTCTGTAGAATTGATTTTTAGGCCTTCAGTTCCTGATAATATCACTAACTGGAGGGTTTTCAACCATGATGAGGATATTTTGCAATTTTTAACCTCTGAAAAATCCTATGATAATCAAATCATTGAAGAAGACGAGCATGACTTCCAAATGAAAAGAACATCTCAAGAGAATGCGATTCCCAAGCCTGTGGTAAAGCTGGAAGATCTTTATGATATTAAAGACAGGTTTAAACCTGTGATTAATGCAAAACTCCAAAGCTCTACCTTAAGGTTTGAATTGGTTAATTTGGGAACTAAGCAAGCTCCTCAAAATATCAATTTAGGATTAGGACTTTCCGTGGAAGAAAAGGAAGAATTTATCAAACTGTTAAAGAAAAACAAACAAGTTTTTGCTTGGAAGTATGATGACCTCAAGACATATGACACATCCATCATCCAGCATACCATTCCTATGCTTCCCGATCAGAAGCCGATTCAGCAAAAGTTAAGAAAAATACACCCGAATTTGGAGAGCCAGATAAAGTCGGAGCTTAACAAGCTTTTGAAAGCCAAGATTATTTTCCCTGTCCGACACTCAAACTGGGTCTCTAATATGGTACCAGTCAGGAAGAAAAATGGCGACATCCGAATTTGTATCGATTTCAGAAACTTGAATAAAGCAAGCTTGAAAGACAACTTCCCATTACCTACTATGGAGCAGATCCTCCAATCAGTAGCAGGCTCTGAATTGATGTCCTTTCTTGATGGATTCTCAGGATACAACCAAGTTTTGGTTCATCCTGATGACCAACTTAAAACCACATTCAGAACAAAATGGGGAACATATGCATATCAGAAAATGCCTTTTGGACTCATAAATGCAGGAGCGACATTCCAGAGAGCTATGGATACAGCCTTTAGAGGGTTGATTAATCGAACAGTAGTCGTCTACCTTGATGATATTACTGTATATTCTAAAAAGAGATATAATCATTTGCATGACTTGAATCAGATCTTTCAGCGATGCAAAAGATATGGTATCTCTCTGAACCCAAAAAAGTCTTTCTTTGCTCTTGATCAAGGAAAACTCTTAGGCTTTATTGTATCTAAGGATGGCATTTATGTTGATCCTGATCGGATTAAGGAAATTTCTGAAATCCCTTTCCCACACAATAAAAAGTCGATGCAGTCATTTTTAGGCCAGATTAATTTCGTTAAACGATTTGTTCCGGATTTTTCTCAAATTGTATTACCACTACAAACGATGATTAAGAAAAATTCAACCTTCAGGTGGGGATCAGAAGAAAAGCAAGCTTTTGATGTTATCAAGCAATCAATAATCAATGCCCCAGCCTTGAATACTCCAAATTTTTCTAATCATTTTACATTATATACCATCGCATCCGACTTATCTTATGCTGCAGTGCTCACACAATTGAATGATGACAATTTGGAAGCGCCCATCTCATTCTTTAGCTCAAACTTTCAGGGTGCCGAATTGAATTATTCTGACGTTGAAAAACAAGCCTTTGCTGTATTTAAAGCAGTCAAGCATTATAGACCCTTCCTTCTGAAAACCCATACAAAAGTAATAGTTCCTTTCCCGACAGTTAGGCAACTATTAATTCAGAAAGAGCTGGGTGAAAAAAGGGCAAATTGGGTCGCAGCGCTTCAAGAGTATGACCTAGAAATTAAGCCAGCAAAGATTGTTAAGGGCCAAGGTTTTTGCAGGATATTGGCAGGAGCATCCAACATTCCGGAATCAAGCGATACAGATCAAACTCAAGAAATTAATCAGATAAGTGTTACTGATTCTGAATCTCAATATGCAGATTTAATCTTTTATCTAAAGAATGGTTATGCACCTCCGAATTTGTCTTACAAAAACAAAAGGGCCATTAGATTAAAAGTGAAGAATTTTACAATCATTGATGACGTGCTTTTCAAGAAAAATTATGATTATGTTCTATTAAGATTCCTTGAGAAACCTGAAGCCCAAAAGGTTTTGCAGGAACTACATGACGGACCAGCAGGAGGACATTTCGGAGCTGACACAACAGCTCACAAAATTATTCATGCTGGTTACTATTGGCCTACTTTGTTTAAAGATGCTCACGAGTACGTAAGGAAATGTCTCAAATGCCAAACTTCTAGTGGAAGACAAAAAAAACCGGCTTTCCCTTTGCAACCAGTCAACATTGAACAGCCTTTTGAACAATGGGGATTGGACATCATTGGAGAGATTAATCCACCTTCTTCCAGAAAGCATAAGTATATCCTCACTGCTACCGATTACTTTACAAAGTGGGTTGAGGCAATCCCTTTAAAGACAACAAACTCTGAAGCCATCATTGAATTCATAGATCAATTCATCATTACCAGGTTTGGTGTCCCAAACGCTCTTGTTTTTGACAATGCTTCTTATTTCTCAGGCAATGCAATGTTTGATTTCGTTATTAAAAGAGGGTTTAAATTAAAGTATTCTGCTAATTACTATCCTCAGGGTAATGGTCTAGCAGAGTCAACTAATAAGAATCTGATCAAAATTATTAAGCGAACAATCGAGGAGAATCATAGAAACTGGCACAAATCCTTAGTATTTGCATTATGGGCCGATAGGATAACACAGAAAGCTTCCATAGGAACCTCTCCGTTCAATCTTGTATATGGAAAAGAAGCAATACTACCAACCAATCTTCTTCTTCCCTCTCTAGCCCTAGTGCAATTTATTGAGGAGACTCCTTCTTTTTCTATCCAGCTTAGACATGATCAAATTCTCAAATTAGAAGAGGAAAGGGAAAAAGCCAAGGTTACCCATGCCAAACATCAACAGGTCATCAAAGCAGCTTTTGATTCAGCCTCATCTAGTTCTAAGCAATTCCAAGTCGGTGATTTAGTTCTGAAATGGGACAAAACCCATGAAGACAAAGGTAAACACTCCAAGTTCCAGAAACTGTGGCTTGGACCATTTCAGATCTATGAAAATATAGGCCATTCAACCTTTATATTGCAAGATTTATCAGGGTTGAGATATTCTCTCCCTGTTAATGGCCTGATCTTGAAAAAATTCTTTACTTGAGGAGGTAACCCCTTCTCCTTGTAGTTTGATAGATTTTTATAGTTTGTAGGATTTGCAGAAAATAAGGTTGTAAGATATCTTCCATTGACCTTTTGCTATATTTGAAAAGTTATCTCACTGGAGTACTATCAATATTTGCTTTTGAATAATAGAACTCTTAACCAAGGGGGATAATTTCTGGGAAATTACATATCTCTGTATTCTGAAATCGCAGTCTATCTTTTGTAAACTCCTCTCAAAACATAAAAGTTCTATGAGTCATTTTGGGTTTTCAAAATTGGTCTCCAAAGGTTATCTATATTAAGATAGAAGCTAATCCATCTTCAGCATCTTTAACTCTTAACCTGTCATCCATTTACTCTTGAGGAGAAAATTGTTCATCCCGTTCACTAAAGTTTATGGTTACTCAGAGTGTAATTCTAAAATATAAAAGATTAAAGATAAGAGGTCTTATTACAAGCCTGCTTACCATGGTCATAGGAAAATAATTTAACTGACATTACCAAAACTGCATACCAAACAGGGTAATGGCTTGAAATTACAAGACAAGGGGTCTCATCACGAGCCAGCTTGTTCAGTTAGATTACTACCAGTGAATGGCATTGTCAACAGCTGGCCACCAAACCAGGACAATGGCTTTTATCTTAAACAAAAAAGGAAATGAAGTACAAAATATGAAAATATGTTTTGAATTCATTCTGTTTAGTCACACTCTTAAGTGAATGGAACAATGGACAATAGCATGGTTAAAAAGGTAACCCTGCCGAGACTATAAACGTTTGCTGGCAGCAGAGGCTCTACCTATGACAGAAGGGTTTATTTTAAAAGCTGAGTTGAGAAAAGTTTTCTATTTTATCATTATAAACCATCAAAGACCTATTTTAAAACTTAGAATGCATTTATTTTCTTTAAAAAAAGAGGAAGTCAACAAAAGAATTCTACTTTATTCAGAATGAATAGATATCTAGTTATATTAGAAATTTTCCCTTCCTGATTGAGATTCTATTTGAAAAAGTTTAAGTGTTTTTATCAGTTCCAGAGATAACTGGTTCTTCCAGCGAATCGCCAATTGTTGTGCTCTACAACACCCCCCCATTTCATATCATTTGTATTCCAAACATTAACATATGAAATGGGTCCCTTTTCAATTTGAATTGGTATCAATGCTTTTATCATCCAAAAAAATCCAATAAATGAATAAATGCGCTTTAGAAAACTTTCGGGACAAACCCTTAAAAAGAAAGCATGTAATAATTTGTCATTGCGATAAAGCGATCGCAAGATCGCATATCGCAATGACATATGAATTATAATTAAGCACCCCAAAGTTTTCCACCGTTGCGCATTCGGCGCATTCGGCGATCGGTGATCCTCCAAATATGTGTTATAATGCCCATACCAATAGTCCCGACGCGATGCGCATTCGGCGATCGGCGAAGTGCTTCAACAGTTGTAATGTTCCTAAAGACTTGTCCCGATGCGATGCGAAATCGGGAATCGGATATCGGCGGTAATCGCACCCAAACCTTATTGCGCCCAAAGCTTTTCGCCGATGCGATATCGCATTCGGTGATCGGTGATATTTAATACACACCATTAAGGCACACTTATTACACCCCGATTGCGATCCGATAAAGCGCGGTTTTCAACGAAGAGTCGTTAAGTGATGGGATGGAGCAATTCATTTGTAATAAAAACCTTTATCTTCCATGCAATCCTTTATCTATGCTCAACCGCCAAAACGTCCATTGCATGCTTAAGGGAATCGCTCACCCAAATAATGATATAATGGGAATTTAAGGAATGACGGATTGAAAACGGCTAATTAATAAGATCATGTCCTAAAATCTTTTTACAGATTGTATCCGCGCCCATGTTAAAAGCCAAATCCCTCAGTTATGCTTCTATTCATATGTGTTGTATCACTTAAGAGTTTTTATCGCCATCTCTGTGTATTACGCCCAATTGCCTCTTTGTGCAGAATTCATTCGCAGAAGCCAGCCCTGAGATGATGGGAAAGAAGTCCAAGAAGGCTGCAGGTGCTTCCGCAACACCAACTGCAGGACAAGCGGCCGCGAATAAGAAGAAGGGAGTAATATCCGATACCACTTGCACGGGGCTCACCAGAGTTACTTGGTCAGGCACTTATAAACTAATTGAAGCTGAGCGACCAGAAAAGACAGTGTTTGAAGCTGGTGCAGACTTAACCAAGAAGTCTGATGCAACTCTCAAAGATTTAGCCAACTCTTTCCCTCATAGGATAGCGGCCAGAGAACAAATTCTTCCTTATACCGACATTGTGCGATGGGCGATTGAAGAAATTCCCATCACAGATAGAACTTTTAGTACTCGCGATGGGAGGATCTTCGGGTCATTCAAGTCAGAAGACCTAAGGAAAATGTATCATTTGCCCGAGCCAGAAGTAGTATATAACAAGGCCTTTTTGGAGAAGTTTGCAAGCGAGAATGAGATCGAGTCTGAACCTATCAAGGATTGGAGGCAAAATCCCAACAAACACAAACACGAATCCTCTGGTAAGTACTCGGTAGATTCTTTAGCTTCTCCTTATTGTTATGCGGGGATTATGATGTGTAGGTTGTGGGGTTTGCATGATTCTGCCAATTTTACCATTGAAATGGTTCCTCTAATGGAGGCGGCAGTAAACGGGTGGATTATGGATTGGGCTACTATTCTTTCAGATAAATTAGCAGTATATGTTCGTGATTTTAGATTCCAGACTGTTGTTACAGAAAGGAAAATGCCCCCATTCTACTATAGTGCATATATCTTAGACACTCTTTGTTTCAATTTTGAATTTCCTGTTCTCGGGTGGAGGTGGACTGCACAGGACCCTTCACCCATTCATATATATCATCAAAAATTGTGGAAGTCTTCTTATAAAGACCACCTGTATCAAATCTGTAATGGTTTCATGGTGCCCATTTACTATTCCATTTTTGATAAACCCATTTCAAAGATTTCCTATGAAGCTTCCTTTGATTTACCAGCAGTAGCAAGCTGGTTTGGAGAAGAATATTTCACCTATATCAGAGTTTTCGGCAGTGAATCCGACCCACATGTACTTCCTCTATATGTTCCAGATAAGCTGCTAGCAAGGGAAATTGCATATCAAATCATGGTCGAGAGTACTACACAGACTCTCAAAAGAGAAAAGAAAAGGGGATGGCCATCTTTTCCCTTCATATGTGGTGTTTATACTCTGCATGATCTTAAACATGCAGAGAAGGAAGCCACAAAGCTTCAGTCTTTAACTTTGGCCACGATCCCAAACAGACCATACGACCCAAACAAGACTGCTTACAAGGCATTAGAACAGGCCAAATTAACAAGGTTTGAGCATCGGGAAGATATGTTTGATGACCTGTTCATTGCCTCCGAATCAATAGGACATGCTAAGGAACTCGCCAGGATGCGATACAATGATGAGGGCTTAACCGAGTTCAATAAGCTCAGAGAGGAGAGGTTGCAAACTCTGCCTCTTGATTTATTGACAACAACCCCAGCGACATCATCAAGCGGACCTGTTCAGGAGCAGTCTAAGGAACAAGAGGAGAGACAGAAGGAGCAACAGGCAGCGGAACAGCAGAGAAAAGAGAACAAGAAGAACAGCAGAGAAAAGAGCAGGAGAAAGAGCAGCAGAAGCAAACCACCAATGTCAATGTAGACATTACTACTGACCCAAATTTATTACAAGAATGGTAGCAATTTCATTCCATCATCAGTGGATTGGAATGTTCAAAAGATGGGGATAATTCTAAGTCAAACGATACACAGGATGTTACCTCTCCACCGGTTCTAAGTGGAACCAGCGGCCCACCAAGTTCTAAAGAAGTCGAAGTTATTCCAAAAGACCCCTCCGACCAGATTATTCTACAGATAGAAGATATTCCGCCATTGGATGTTTTCTATAGCCCAAAACACAAGGCAGTTGTAAAGCGGTCGAGGAAGAGACGAAGGATCGATCAACCTTCTCCCTTCCCCGAACCAACAGTCACGGGTAACGTAGTATGGAAGGAGGAATTCGATCCCTCCGATGACTTAACAAAGTTATCACAGTATGCAGGAGCTTATTCGGCGGCAACAATTGACAAAGCATCGGAGGTGAGCCTTCTATTGAAGAATAAGGACCAAGAAATCTGTGCGCTACAGGCAGAATTAGTTGAAACAAGGCAAAAGGCAACACAAGCAGAAGAACAGTTGCTGGCAAAACAGGAAGAGAACAATGAGCTGACTCAGCAATTGCAAGCGGAAAGGAAAAGGATTGATCAGGATGCAATCCGGAAACAAGAAGAGTTGTCAAAGGCACTGGAAGATTTGCGAATGGTGAATGAGCAAATGATAAAGACCAAAGATGAGCAATTCGCTCAAATGTCATCACAGTTGGAAAAGATGAAGGGTACATCGCAGGTAAAAGAATTTAAATCAGAGGCACTATTGATAAACAATGCGTTGATAGCCCAGGTCAGACTCTTATGTAAACAGATCGATCAAGTTGAGTCCCTTTGTGAGCTAACTACAGCAGTGAATCAGCGGGTGGAAAAGGCCAGGACTGAGCTAGATCAAGCAGATGAGGCCATTACTGTACATCTTGACTGGCAAGATACTGATTTGGGAAAAGAAGCAAAATTTCCCAGAATTATGGAAACAGAGAAAGATATACTTTTCACAGAATGGCATACTCAAATGATGAAAGCAGAAAGGGCGGCTTCACGATGTAAATCAACCGCTAGCAATCTAGTGGATCTAGTCAATAACACTCTTTACCTCGCCAATATGATTTCTAAATGTACACCGGGAAAGATGACAATGGCAAATACATTAGAGCAAACATGCTACCCTGAACTAGAAGAAAAGGGAAGATTAATCGCTGGAGTTAAAAGCCTATCCTTAGACGCATATTGGCTCTTTTTAATCAAGCCACATACACAGAGATCTGCCCTAAAGTGCCTTACAGACGCAATCGGGTGTATAATACCCGAACTCCAAGATGCCACCTACGCTGAACAGCTCAGTTCGCGCCTCAGCAAACCTCCGGAAGTTGAGCCGATGCTTGCAATTAATCAGCTCAGATTCAAAGGAAAGCAGCCGACTTGATGAGTCACCTGCCCGCTTGCCAGATCGCCAGCCGAAATCGGATCAAAAGTTATTGATACCAGCTTAATAGGATTTTTGTTTATTAGATATTTAAATTAGATTAGTATTTATAGACCCTTTCATTGTTTTGGAAAGGGTCGTAAAAATTTTGTAACAGACTTAATAGGCTGAAGTTTGCACTACTGTGCTTCAGTCGCTATTCTTTTATAAAATTAGACCAATGGTTCTGAAATTGACATGAAAGCTTCTTTATGCGATTGTGCACTATTGTCTGTTGCTGGGAATGTTTTCTTGTTGGAAGAAGAACTGCAACATAACAATTGATATCCGGGAATGGTCTGCAGCTCAAATGATATTTTTATCTGCATCTGTATTCATTTCTTTTATATGAATTGTTGTGTAATTATCCTTGCTATTGTTGAATACATGTATGCGCTATAACAGCAAATCGTTATCTCATTCCACTATTGGATGTTTTATGATATGCCTTCCCTTTTAATCATGCATGTAACAATGATATAAATGATAAAGTGTAGTAATTTTGTTGTCATCGCTTTGTGTAACTATTTATGCATAGCAATCTTGAATAATTTAATATCTATGTTTAGAGGCAGAGTCATCTATATGCCTGTCTAAAAACTCAGATCATCAAACACTACACTTTAGAGATCGATAAGGCCCCGGGGTAGATTATAGTTCTTATATTCATGCTGATAGTTTAAGTCCATCGCTTATCGCTAGCATAATCCATAAGTCGCTCATCCATCCCATTTATCTATATTTCTGGGAAACTGGTCCCATCATCCCCAGTCGGAGCCACTATTCCAAACGGAAAAGGAGTTGTACTAAGGTCCGGACCGGGTGGTTTCCCCAATGTTGTTGCAGCGATTTTCGAGGCATCAACAGGATATAGGCCTAAAGCCTTGAGGCTCTTTAGAATGTTCATTTTTATGGATTAAATCTATAAAATTAGAGTTGACAGCTAGATGTACCTTCCTTGACCTTCTGGATTCTTCTACCACCTCTAGGATGTATTAGCTAAGAATTGACTAGGCTGCCTGGAAGAATTTTTGGCCAAACCTTCACTAGTATAAAATGATGAAATTAATGACTAGGTGACTGAAAACATTAGTCACCGAAGCTTTTCCAAGTGAAATACTACCAAAAATGAGCAATCTTAAGTGATTAACTAAAAATAACTAACATTAATGACTAAATTAGTCTCTGGTTAAAATTTATGACTAGCTAATAAGTAATACAACTAAAAATGACTAACGTGAATGACTAATTTAGTCTAGTAACTTAAATATGACTACTTAACAAGTAATATAATAGTACAAATTAGTCATTTATGTTAGTCATTTTAATTATTTCAATTCAGCAATCTAAACTTAAGAGTGATAGGAGATTCAAAAGTTGTTATAGATTGGCTGAAAGGTTATACTTCCTTAAATACTTGTTTACTACATCAATGGACTATTAGAGTGGGCTTATAGCTAGGTCAAATACATTATGAAGAATACCTACGAGGAGAAGTGTTGAGTAATTAGTAGAGGAAAAATTTCCTTTAGTTGAAGACTTAACTTTTCATGCATATCTACATTTTTTATTATCAGGTTCATATCCATTGAAATTAGGATACTAGTTTTTAACTTGGATACCATGTTGTTTATCTAGTTTGAACATACATTATGAACGTAGCAGTACTAGATTCTTATGAAATTATTTTGAATCCTATGGGGATTTTGATATTGCTCGAACATTAGATGTTGAACATATTACAATAACATGTCATTTAGGTGAAGAAAATTTAGTATATGTTAGATGATGTAAATTACATCTTTGCATTAATATTAATACAAAAATGATGTCTTTTTCTTATTGGGAATTTTTTTTTATGCCATTTCCCACCACCTAAGTTATTAGACATAATTTACGTAGGAATACACGCAACTACAAGAATCTTTGCTTGGATGATAAATATTGTTTGATTTCATAACAATGATGATCATTATTTATCTTCTTAGTACCATATATCAATGTTGGACTTCCATGATGGCTCTATGATGGTTGGGATTCCTCATAATAAGCATGTGAACCCCTAGGTGTGCACACAACTTGTTGAATGTGAATATGGGCTTTGAAACTTGGTAGGCATAATGTTTTCTTTGTTGTATGAAAGATTGTTGAGGTTTCAAGACATTGCCTTCAATCCTACAAGAAAATTGTGCCACCCCTTAAACCCTATGTTAAACACTCCATGCTTTGGTATTGATGTGTAAAAATAAATTTCATGTCAAATATATATTTATAATTTATACAAAAACATACATCAAGTAC
Organism: Pinus tabuliformis; assembly: GCA_031772625.1. NCBI lineage: Eukaryota > Viridiplantae > Streptophyta > Pinopsida > Pinales > Pinaceae > Pinus > Pinus tabuliformis. The sequence goes on from CM062815.1 coordinate 732,175,079, forward strand.
ATGTAATTATGCTAAAATTATACAAGATATCCAATTATGATTTTCCTCATAAAAACATCAAATACATATAACTAGCCTAGATCCATCTCAACCCCGAATCTATCAAGCGCTGAGAGGGATCCAATCTCCCGAGGTGAAAACCTCTTTTTTTAGTGCAAAACTTGAGGAAAGGTGTGCACCTCAAGACATTTGATCCCTCTCAATGCTTGATAGATCTGGGGTTAATATGGATCTAGGTTGGTTATATAATAATATATAATATCTATTCTTTTATTTATGTGTCTCTTTCTTATTATCTATCTCTATTTAACCCCCAAACATGCACACACTTTCTCCATATCTATCTTTGTCTCTCCCCCTCCCTCTTCCTCTCTCTCTTTCTCCCTCTCTCTCTCTCCCTCTCCATCTCTCTCTCCTTCTCTCTCTTGATTCCTCTCTCCCCATTTCTCTCCCACCTCCCTCTATCTCTCCCCCCATCTCTCTCTCTCTCTTCCTTCCAAATCTCTCTCTCTCCAACTCTATCATTATCTCCCTTTCTCTTCCCTTATCTCTCGCCCCTCCATCTATGTGTCTCCCCCTTTCTCTCTTCCCCTTCTATCCCTATCTCTCTCTTCCCTCCTCTCTCTCTCTCTCTCTCTCTCTCTCTCTCTCTCTCACCATCTTCTTTCACAACCAGAATCGATCCCATGGATCTCCCACTGAACATGGTCTACCATAGGCCCGAGCGAAACCCCTCAGCAACAAAGGCGTCCCCTTGAAGCCAAAACAACTCTGATACCAAATGTAGGTTTTAACCCCGTACAGAAATTACCTGCATACGAATTCTAAAACAAACAAAATAAATAATGCGAGAGCATAACACATAAACACACAGATTGTCCCCTAGATCCCAAAACCTGGACTACCATCTTGATTTTTCATTATGTTCCTTTCAACGTTACAATACATATTTATACATGCAGAAGTATCCAATACCATGGACCGAAAATCATCATGTCTAAAACCATGGACCAAAAACCATTGCGTCCAAAACCATGCATAAAACCATAAGTAGGTCCGCCCAACCTAATATAGGGTCCAAAAAAAAATTTACCCAAGGCATTGCCTACCCCCGTCAAACCCCCTGGACAGGGGGTGCTACCGCCCCCCTGTGACTCCCCCACTGTGCAATTGGCACAACAAAGGGGAGGGGGGGGGGGCTTCGCCCCCCCCTCTAACCCCCCAATTAACTACAATGGCTAGTCGTGGAAAGAATATAACACAACCCAACACTCTCCCACTTGTTGTTTTCTTTCCACAGAGGGCCATAGGAGAGCTTAGTCAATTATCCACCCCTGAAACACCCATTGTTTCTCTACAGCAAGAGAACTTCTCAGAGCTCAGATTTTTTCAATATCTATAGTATTCTTCAAAGTGTCCACCTTTACCAACAACACATTTTTTTCTTCTATCATATGCCTCCAAAAGTGATACTGGACATCAATGTGCTTTGTCTTTGAATGATAAGTAGGGTTCTTTGCCAAGAAAATTGCACTTTGGCTATCACAGTCTATCCTTATAGCTCCCTGTACTAACCCCATACCTGAACACAATCTCTGCAACCAAAATGCTTCCTTGCTTGCATGAGTAGCTGCCATGTATTATGCCTCTGTAGTTGATAATGCCACTACAGATTGTTTCTTACTCATCTAGCTGACTGCACCTCCAAATAGGTTAAACACATACCCACTTGTAGATCTTCTCTGATCCAGATCTCCAGCCCAGTCCGCATCAACAAAGCCACGGATATCCAAAACTCTGTCCAATCCTAGTCTTCCTTGGTAGCACAAACCATAATCACTAGTGCCACGCAAATACCTGAAAATATGCTTTACTGTTGTCCAATGCTCGTTTCCTGGTTTTGACATAAACCTACTCAATACTCCCACTGCATGTGCAATGTCTGGTCTAGTACAGACCATTGCATACATCAGACTACTAACTGCACTTGCATATGGAACATGGGACATGTCCTCTTCCTCTTCTTGTGTCTTGGGACACTGTTCAACAAATAACTTCACACCTACAGGAATAGGAACCTTCACCAGTTTACTATCCTGCATATTAAACCTCTGCAAAATTGTTTCGACATGCTTCCTCTAGTTTAATCAGAGCTTCCTCTTTGCCTGATATCTTTTAATTTCCGTGCCAAAAATATAGTTTGCAGCACCAAGATCTTTCATGTCGAATTTGGAGGACAATTGGGTCTTCAAATCCTGGATAATTTCTTTGTCATTTCCAACCAGCAACATATCATCCACATACAAGACCACATAAATAACACGATCGCCAATTAATTTAAAATACACACAGTGATCTACTTTGCTTCTGGTGAAGCCAAGTCCCCGTATAAATGTATAAAATTTATGATACCACATCCTTGGTGACTGTTTTAACCCATACAAAGACTTATTTAACTTGCATACCAGTTCTTTCTTACCCTTCACCGCAAATCCTTTAGGTTGCTTCATGTATATCTCCTCTTCCAGACCCCCATGAAGAAATGTTGTCTTCACATCCATCTATTCTACCTCAAAATCAAAAGCAACAACAATAGATAAAAGTAATCTAATAGATGCTACCTTGGCAACAGGAGAAAAAATATCACCAAAATCAATTCCCGGCACCTGGGAATAACCTTTTGCTACCAATCAAGCTTTGTATTTCTCCACCTTTCCTTCTGTATTTGTCTTCTTCTTGAACACCCATTTGTTGCCAATGGGTTTCCTTCCAGTCAGCAACTCCACCAGATTCCATGCCTCATTTCTGTGCAAAGATGCCATTTCATCAGACATGGCCTCTTTCCAGACTTTTCCATCCTCTAAATCTACTGCTTCCTTCACAGTTCTCAGATCATCATCAGTAATAGATAAATAAAAATTTGAATTGAAAGTAGATGGACTATCCCTTTCTGGCTGCCTTCTTTCTCGAACTGATCTTCTCACACCTGGAGTTTATGGCTCTTCATCTTTTGATTCTTCCTCTGATGTAGAATATGATTCTTTCTCCTTAAGCTCAAACTCTATCTTCTCAAGTTCCTTTGGTTGGACTTCATGTTTAATAACATCTTTCACCTCTTTGAACACCACATCTCGGCTATACACAATCTTCCTTGTTACTGGGTACCAAAGCTTATAACCCGTTAAACCATCCTATATCCAATAACGATACACTTTTCAGATTTACTATCCAACTTGGTTCTTTTCTCTTTTGGAACATGTACATATGCATAACATCCAAATACCCTTAGATGTGAAAGAGATGGTTTCTTACCAGTCCATATCTCTTGTGGAGTCTTATCCTCCAACACTGATGAAGGTGATCTGTTGACCAAGTAACATGCTGTCTCCACCACCTCTACCCAGAATTCCTGTCCTAACTCAGAACCACTAAGCATGCTTCTTTCCCTTTCCATCAACGTCTCATTCATTCTTTCTGCAACTCCATTTTTCTCAAGTGTGTATGGAGAAGTCTTCTGTGGTGCTATACCACACTTCTTACAGAATTCTTCTAATTCCTTGCTGCAAAAATCTCCACCGTTATCTGACCTCAACACCTTTATCTTCTTCTCTGTCTAGTTTTCCACTGGAGCCTTAAATTATTTAAACCTGTTAGAAACTTCAGATTTCTTCTTAAGGAAATATATCCATGTATTCCTTGAGAAGTCATCTATAAATGATACAGAACCACAGAACTGTTGCACCCATCAACAACAGTTCTACCTTGCAGCTTGTACAGAGTTCCAATTTGAACTCCCCGCATCAATACCAGTTCTCCCCGAACCATCTTGCAGGTATCCTTCTCGAACACTGTTTTAACACCTGCATCATCCAGCTTACTTACAAAAATCAGATTTTTGGCCAATGTAGGAATATGTAGAACACCCGGAAGTGTTCTAACCCTTCCACCTTGCAACTTCAACTTTACTTTTTCATGACCAACAATTCTAGCCTTCCTGTCATTCCCCAAGAAGAAATCACCACCATCATATTTCATATACTCGCAGAACCACTCTCTATGGGGAGTGAAGTGAAGGGATGCACCTGAGTCAATCAACCATGCCTCATGATCTACATGTGTACTTGAAGAGGCCAAGTACACATCCCCACCTTCATCCGAGGTGGTTTTCGCCTCTGCAAAAGGAGTATCATCAGATCCCTTTCCTTTGTTAGGAGCTTTAGATTTACAGTCCTTTTATAGTGCCCTTCATTTCCTCATTTCTAGCACACCACCTTTACAGGTTTTCCAGGAGATTTAGATCTCCCACTCGATGACTTATTTTTGTTTCTATTCTGGGACCGTCCTCGTATAGACAAGGCATCACCATTCTAGGTCTCCATATTTTTCCGTCTCATCTCCTCCGTTAGCAAGGATGAGACTATTTCATCAAACTGCAAGGCAATTGCATTGCTACCTATTGCAATAACTAGACTATCCCACGAATCTGGTAGAGAACACAACAAACTGATGCACTTATCTTCATCTGAAATTTTAATATCAACAAATAATAATTGACTTACCACAGTATTAAATGCGTTCAGATGCTCTGTCACCGAGTCTCCATATTTCATCCTCAGGTTATACAGTTTTTTCCGTAGGAACAATTTATTCACCATAGACTTAGATTGGTACAAAGTCCCTAACTTGTCCCACAAATCCTTTGTCGTACTTGTCCCACAAATCCTTTGTCGTAGCTTCCCCTGATACATTCAGCAATACTGAATCTAAGACACACAATCGTATTGTGCTCTTAGCCTTTCGATCCAACTTCTTCCATTCTTCATCAGACACTCCAGTTGGTTTAGTACCTGGATCTACCACGATCCAATGATATTTTTCCACCAACAGATCCTCCATCTTGAGTTTCCACAACTCAAAACTTTGACAATTAAATTTCTCGATCTTTATCTTTCCACTGCTCGCCATCTTCTTTCACCACCAGAATCGATCTCGCAGATCTCCCACTGAACAGGGTCTACCACAGGCCCGAGCGAAATCCCTAAGCAACAAAGGCGTCCCCTTAAAGCCAAAACAACTCTGATACCAAATGTAGGTTTTAACCCCATACAGAAATTACCTACATACGAATTCTAAAACACAAAAAATAAACAATGCAAGAGAATAACACATAAAACACATAGACACGGCCCCTAGATCCCAAAACCGTGACTACTAGCTTGATTTTTCATTATGTTCCTTTCAATGTTATAATACATATTTATACATGCCGAAGCATCCAATACCAATGGACCGAAAACCACCGCATCCAAAACCATGGATCGAAAACCATCGCATCCAAAACCATGTGCGAAAACCATGCACAAAACCATAGGTGCATCTGCCCAACCTAATATAGGGTCCAAAAAATTTTGCCCAGGGCACTGCCTCGGACCCCGTAGAGTGGCGCTACCTGCCCCACTTGTGACCACCCCGCTGCACAATGAAGGGGGCAGCTCTGCCCCCCATCTAACTATGACTGCTAGTCGTGGAAAGAATATAACATAACCCAACATTATCCCAATTGTTGTTTTCTTTCCACAAGGGCCATAGGAGAGCTTAGTCAATTATCGACCCTTGAAATGCCCATTGTTTCTCTACACCAAGAAAACTTCTCAGATCTCACAGTTTTTGTCAATGCATCTGTAGTATTCTTCAAAGTGTCCACCTTTACCAGCAACACCTTTTTGTCTTCTATCATATCCCTCACAAAGTGATACTGGACATCAATGTGCTTTGTCTTTGAATGATAAGTAGTGTTCTTTACCAAGAAAAATGCAATTTGGCTGTCACATTCTATCCTTATAGCTCCCTGTACTAACCCCATACTTGAACACAATATCTACAACCAAACTGCTTCCTTGCTTGCATGAGTGGCTGCCATGTATTCTGCCTCTGTAGTTGATAATGCCACTACAAATTGTTTCTTACTCATCCAGCTGACTGCACCTCCAAATAGGTTAAACAAATACTCACTTGTAGATCTTCTCTCATCCATATCTCCAGCCAAGTCCACATCAACAAAGCCACAGATATCCAAAACTCTATCCAATCTTAGTATTCCTTGGTAGCACAAACCATAATCACTAATGCCACGCAAATACCTGAAAACCCGCTTCACTGCTGTCCAATGCTCCTTTCCTAGTTTTGACATAAGCCTACTCAATACTCCCACTGCATGTGCAATGTCTAGTCTAGTACATATCATTGCAGACATCAAGCTACTGACTGCACTTGCATATGGAACACGGGACATGTCCTCTTCCTCTTCTTGTGTCTTGGGACATTGTTCAGCAGATAACTTCACACCTACAGGAATAGGAACCTTCACCAGTTTATTATACTGCATATTAAACCTCTACAATATTGTCTCGACATACTTCCTCTGGTTTAACTAGAGCTTCCTCTTTGCTTGATCTCTTCTAATTTCCATGCCCAAAATATAGTTTGCAGCACCAAGATCTTTCATGTCGAATTTGGAGGACAATTGGGTCTTCAAATCCTGGATAATTTCTTTGTCATTTCCAACCAGCAACATATCATCCACATACAAGACCACATAAATAACACGGTCACCAATTAATTTAAAATACACATAGTGATCTGCTTTGCTTCCAGTGGAGACAAGTCCCCGTATAAATGTATCAAATTTCTGATACCACATCCTTGGTGACTGTTTCAACCCATACAAAGACTTCTTTAACTTGCATACTAGTTCTTTCTTACCCTTCACCGTAAAGCCTTCAGGTTGCTTCATGTAGATCTCCTCTTCCAGATCCCCATGAAGAAGTTTTGTCTTCACATCCATCTGTTCTACTTCAAAACCAAAAGCAGCAACAACAGATAAAAGTAATCTAATAGAAGCTACCTTGACAACAGGAGAAAAAATATCACCAAAATCAATTCCCGACACCTGGGAATAACCTTTTGCTACCAACCGAGCTTTGTATTTCTCCACCTTTCTTTCTGTATTTGTCTTCTTGTTGAACACCCATTTTCTTCCAATGGGTTTCCTTCCAGTCGGAAACTCCACCAAATCCCATGCCTCATTTCTGTGCAAAGATGCCATTTCATCAACTATGGCCTCCTTCTAGAGTTTTGCATCCTCTGAATCTACTGCTTCCTTCACAGTTCTGGAATCATCATCAGTAATAGATAAAGCAAAATTTGAACAGAAAGTAGATGGACTATACCTTTCTGGCTGCCTTCTTTCTCGAACTGATCTTCTCACACCTGGAGTTTGTGGCTCTTCATCTTCTGATTCCTCCTCTGCTGTAGATTCTGATTCTTCCTCCTTAAGCTCAACCTCTATTTTCTTAGGTTCCTTTGGTTGGACTTCATGTTTAATAACATCTTTCACCTCTCTGAACACCACATCTCGTATGTGCACAACCTTCCTTGTTACTGGGTTCCAAAGCTTATAACCCTTTAAACCATCCTTATACCCAATAAAGATACACTTTTCAAATTTACTATCCAACTTGGTTCTTTTCTCCTTTGGAACATGTACAAATGCATCACATCCAAATACCCTCAGATGTGAAAGAGAGGGTTTCTTACCAATCCATATCTCTTGTGGAGTCGTATCCTCCAATGCTAATGAAGGTGATCTGTTGATCAGGTAACATGTTGTCTCCACTGCCTCTGCCTAGAATTCTTGTTCTAACCTTGCACCACTGAGCTTGCTTTTGGCCATTTCCATCAAAGTCTTGTTCATTCTTTCTACAACTCCATTTTTCTTAGGTGTGTATGGAGTAGTCTTCTGCCGTGCTATACCACACTTCTTACAGAATTCTTCTAATTCTTTGCTGCAAAACTCACCACCATTATCTGACCTCAACACCTTTATCTTCTTCTCTGTTTGGTTTTCCACCAGAGCTTTAAATTCTTTAAACCTGTCAAAGACTTCATATTTCTTCTTAAGGAAATATATCCATGTATTCCTTGAGAAGTCATCTATAAATGATACATAATATACATATTTACCTAGTGATGGAACCTTCATAGGTCCAAACACATCACTGTGCACAAGCTCTAATATCTGTTTCTCCCTCTTACCACCAGAGGGAAAACTCACCCAATTCTACTTCCCATATACACAATTTTCATAGAAATCAAAATCCAAAGAGCTATTACTCATACCTTCTACCATACCTTTACAATGAAGTATTCGAAGGCCCTCCTCTCCAGTATGTCCAAGCCTTTTATGCCACAACATGGTCTTCTCTCGAGAGACCACTAGATTTTCTGCTTCACTTTCAGGAACCACAAAACTGCTGCACCCATCAACAACAGTGCTACCTTGCATCTTGTACAAAGTTCCAATTTGAACTCCCCACATCAATACTAGTGCTCCCAAGCCATCTTGTAGGTATCCTTCTTGAACATTGTTTTTACACCTGCATCATCCAGCTTGCTTACAGAAATCAGATTTCTGGCCAATGCAAGAATATGCAGAACACCCGGAAGTGTTCTAATCCTTCCACCTTGCAACTTCAACTTTACTTTTCTGCGACCAATGATTCTAGCCTTCCTGTTATCCCCCAAGAAGACATCACCACCATCATATTTCTCATCTCTCAGAACCACTCTTTATGGGGAGTGAAGTGAAAGGATGCACCTAAGTCAATCAACCATGCCTCATGATCTACATGTGTGCTTGAAGAGGCCAAGTACACATCTCCACCTTCATCTGAGGTGGTTTTCTCCTCTGCAAAAGGAGCATCATCAGATCCCTTTCCTTTATCAGGAGCTTTCAATCTACAGTCCCTTTTGTAGTGCCCTTCCTTTTTGCATTTCTAGCACGCCACCTTTACAGGTTTTCTTGGAGATTTAGATCTCCCACTAGATGACTTTTTTTGTTTCTATTCTGGGACTGTCCTCGTACAGACAAGGCATCACCATTCTGGCTCTCCACATTTTTCTGTCTCATCTCCTTCGTTAACAAGGATGAGACTATTTCATCAAACTGTAAGGTAGTTGGATTGCTGCCTATTGCAATAACCAGACTATCACACGAATCTGGTAGAGAAGACAACAAACTGATGCACTTATCTTCATCTGAAATTTTGATATCAATAGATAATAACTGACTTACCACAGTATTAAATGCGTTTAGATGCTCTGTCACGGAGTCTCCATCTTTCATCCTCGGGTTATACAACTTTTTCCGTAGGAACAATTTATTTACCAGCGATTTAGATTAGTACAAAGTCCCTAACTTGTCCCACAAAGCCTTCGCCGTAACTTCACCTGATACATTAAGCAATACTGAATCTGAGACACACAATCATATTGTTCTCTTAGCCTTCCAATCCAACTTCTTCCATTCTTCATTAAGAACTCCCGTTGGTTTAGTACCTAGATCTATCGCGATCCACTGATCTTTATCCACCAACAGATCCTCCATCTTGAGTTTCCACAACTCAAAACTCTGACCATTAAATTTCTCAATCTCTATCTTTCAATTGCTTGCCATCTTCTTTCACCACCAGAATCGATCCCGCAGATCTCCCACTGAACAAGGTCTACCACAGGCCCAAGCGAAACCCCTCAGCAACAAAAGCATCCCCTTAAAGCCAAAACAACTCTGATACCAAATATAGGTTTTAACCCCATACATAAATTACATGTATACGAATTCTAAAACACAGAAAATAAACAATGCGAGAGCATAACACATAAAACACATAGACATAGAGATTTTCCCCTGGATCCAAAAATCGGGACTACCAGCTTTATTTTTAATTATGTTCCTTTCAATGTTACAATACATATTTATACATGCCGAAACATCCAATACCATGGACCGAAAACCATCGTGTCCAAAAACCATGGACCGAAAACCATTGCATCCAAAACCATCAGCGAAAACCATGCACAAAACCATAGGTACAACCACCCAACCTAATATAGGGTCGAATTTTTTTTTCTCGGGGTGATATTAGCCTTGTAATGAAACCATTAGAGAATATCCTCTCTTTGTAGTTTTTCAACTAGATATATTGAAAGTTGGCATTGCATCGAGAGATGCATCCTATAATCTACATATCTAGTATGCCAAAAACCATAAATACATAAAGTTGATGTATTATCAATCAAATATAAACGAGGTAGATTTGTATTAACTGTGTATCTATCATATGTTGAGATTCAAGGTGCAAACATTTTTTAGAGTGCAAAAACTTAAGGAAAGGTTCACACTTCAAAGGATTTTGCATGTCTTGGTGCTTGACAGATCTAGGGTTAAGATGGATCTATGCAGTGTGATTTGAATTATGATACAAATAAATGTCACTTTTTGATGTATTCATCTCCATATCTCTCAACCATGTTTGAAATTTTTCTTATTTCTTGTTTTGGTTGGCTTGCTAGATTATGACCACATTTGTGCTTGTTTATTGCAATATATTGTTCATATTTCTTGCAAACAATATCATATTAATCATCTTGGTCCTAGAGCATACAAATTTACAGGAGAGTGAATTCATGGAAATCTTTTAGTTATGTAATATAGTTGCAGATGGGAGCATACACAATGGAATAAAAGAAGAAAAATAAAAATATAATGAATAGAGGTAATGTGTTGAATGTTGGAGAATATCACTAGTAAGTATCTCCACTAACGAGCATTACTAATCCAAATTCACACCTTGTTACATAATAAAAATAAGGGTTAAGAACATTCATCACGGCTACTTGTAAAGAAAAAATTAAATTTAGTGGGTCCAATTTTAGACCATTGACCAGTCCTAGCTTCATTCTCTTATGGCCTTCCCAAAGATCTCTAAGGAACAACAAACTTCTCCTACAAGCTATAACATTGATCCATAGAAATACATATTCATTAATCCCCTTTAGATTCACTAGTAGAAAATGAGAAATTAGTGATTAGGTGACTAAAAGGGTTAGTCACCACAGCTTTTCCAAGTGAAATACTATCAAAAATGAGCAATCTTAAGTGATCGAACTAAAAATGACTAATATAAACCACTAATTTAGTCGTGGGTTAAATTTGTGACTAGCTAATAAGTAATACAACTAAAACTGACTAACATGAATAACTAGTTTACTCTAAGAAAAAAATACAACTAGCTAACAAGTACTATAATAATATGAATCAATTTTTTATGTTAGTCATCTTAATTGTGTCAAGCAATCTAAACTTACAAGTGATAGGGGATTGAAAGGTTGTTAAAGATAGTTTGAAATGTTATGCTTCCTTAAACTCTTCTTCATCCTCACATGGTGTATAGGTGAGCCAACTTTGCATTATTTATCTCTAATAATTTGTAATTTTAAAAATATATTTTTTAATAAGAATAAATTATTTTATGTACTTTTTAAAAATCTATTCATTGAATCTAATTGGATCTAGTTCCAATTTGAAATTAATTTGAAGAGCATAACACATAAAACAAACATACACAGATATTTTTCCCTAGATCCCAAAATTGGGACTACCAGCTTGATTTTTTATTATGTTCCTTTCAATGTTACAATACATATATATACATGCTGAAGCATCCAATACCATGGACCGAAAACCATCGCGCCCAAAACCATGTGCGAAAACCATACACAAAACCATAAGTATGTTCGCCCCACTTAATATAGGGTCCAAAAAAAAATTCCTTGGGGCGTTGCCCCAGACCCCGTAGAGGGGGGCTAGTCGTGGAAAGAATATAACACAATCCAACAAACTTTGCATTATTTATCTCTAATAATTTGTAATTTTAAAAATATATTTTTTAATAAGAAAAAAATTATTTTATGTATTTTTTAAAAATCTATTCATTGAATCTAATTGGATCTAGTTCCAATTTGAAATTAATTTGAAGAAAATTTTTATTTTTTAAGAATATAATATCAAATAAAAACTACTTTAATTTCATATTAACAGACCTAGATCCATCTTAACCCCAGATCTATCAAACGCCGAGAGGGATCCAATCTCTCGAGGTGCAAAATATTTTTTAGTGCAAAACTTAAGGAAAGGTTTGCACCTCAAGAGATTGGATCCCTATCGGTACTTGATAGGTATAGGGTTAATATGGATCTAGGTTGGTTATATAATACTATATAATATCTATATTTTTATTTGTGTCTCTTTGTTATTCCCTCTCTCTATCTCACCCCCCAAACATACACACACACTCTCTCTCCCCCTCTTCTCCTTCTCTATCTATCTCTCTCTTCCCCTTCTCTCCCTCTCTATCTATATCCTACTCTCTATTCCCTCCCATTCTCCTCTCTCCCTCACTCTCTCTCCATGACTCCCTTGTCACCCCCTCTCTCTCTCCACCATTAGGGGAATTTTGATGTCTAAAATGGGCCTCCTAAGAAAAATGTACAACCAAACTAAACTTTATAAGAACCAATAAGATTCAAGATGATGATGTCAACTATGGGGGATGATTCACCATTTTTAGAGTAAAAAAATAAAAAGATTAAAAAACAATAAAATAATAAAACTATTTTTTCAACTTCTATTTTCAACTCTTATTTTCAACTTATCTCCTTAAGGTTTTACTCAAATTTTGAGTGGGAGTACTCATTGGATGCAAAATTTAATTACGCATCCAAGGAGTACTCATGTTGTATACTTTCAATGGACCCTGCTAACGAAAAATATGAAATACGTGAAAAAATGAGATTGTAATCACGTTTTTCATGTATTTCTCATTTTCCATTTAGCAAGGTTCATCGAAAGTATGCAACATGGGTACTCCTTGGATGAGGAATCAAGTTTTTCATCCAACGAGTGTTGCCGCTCTAAATTTGAGTAAACCCATAGGGATATAGGTTGAAAATACGAGTTGAAAAAATATTTTTTTCTTTTTTCCCTCTAAATTTGATGATGTAATCTAATCTTATTTTTTTATTTCCAATATTATTTTATAATTTCCTTAGGAAGCCCATTTTAGACCTCAAGACTCCCCTAGTGCTTTCTCCCTCTATTTTTTTCTTATTCCCTCCCTCTCCTGCCCCTTGAATTCCATATCTCTCTCCTTATTTTTATCTTCCTTCCTCTCTATCCCTTATCTCCCACCTCCCTCTATCTCTTCCCCACAAATCACTCTCTCTGTCTCTTCCATCCAACTCTATTACTATCTCATCCCCTCCCTGTCCTTCTCTATCTATATGTCTCCATCTCTCACCCTTCCCCTTCTCTCCCTATATCTATCCTCTATTCTTCTTTCTCTTCCCTCCTCTGCTCTCTCCCTCACTCTCTCAATCTCTCCCTTCTCACTCCTCTCTCTCTCCACATCTATCTCTCTATGTATTTTTTATTTCATGCCTCTCTCTCCCACTCCAACTCCATCTCTCTCTCTCTCTCTCTCTCTTCCTTCCTCTCGCTCCCTCTCTCCCACCTCACTCTCTCTCCCCCCCATCACTCTCTCTTTCTCTCTCTCTTTTCTCCAACTTTTTCACTATCTCCCTCCCTCTCTCCACCCTCTCCCCAACTCTCTCTTAAATTTGATCACATTATATTGTGTTTAAGAAATTATCTAAACTAAAAAAACTTAATTGGTTGTAAAATATTAAACCTATATTTTGGATCAATCATGTCAAAGAAAATAAAATAATGAAAAACTTTAAAAAATCATTCTTGCTCTCATCCCTTGGATCCTTAGCTAAGATGGATCTATGCTGGTTCTTTATATATATATATATATATATATATATATATATATATATATATATATATATATATCAAAAACCAACGTAGATCCATCTTATCTTAATTTTATTAAAACCTTAATTTAATTTATCTGGGAATAGTTTTATTAGTCGTGAAGAGGATAGAGGGTTTATATATATCTCAAATTGTAACATTTTCCCTTTTAGATTCAATTAAAAAAATGTTGTAAAATTAAATTAAAATAAAATATTTTTACTATGAAATAAGTTATGGTTTTTTTGCATGTGGTATTGATAAGCCATGTATTGGCCCATGGTATTGTAAAAGAGCCAATTTGATTGTGAAATAATTTATGTTTTTTTCGGCATGTGGTATTGATAATCCATGGTATTGACCCATGGTATTGTAACAAAGGCTAGTTTTTACAAGTTAATAATATCTACCCTAATGTGGGGGTGAATATCCATGGTTAAGAATCTTGTCATATTGTTGTAAAATATTTTGGTTGTGAAATAAGTTATGGTTTTTGGACTTGTATTATTGATAAGACATGGTATTGTAACAAAGCCATTCACAAGTTAATAACAAAATCAAAATATAACAAATTGAATTTTATTATTTTTATTAATTTAACTTTTTATTATTAATTGAGGCCATATTTTTAACTTCTTCTTTTATTTTTAATTTGCAAAAATAACAATTCTTATTAAAAATAAATCATTTAGCCCAATTTCAATTTATGTATTTTATTTTATATTATAAATATTTCTTTTATTTTTTCCATTATAAATATTTCTTTTCTTTTGCATATCCAGTTTAGCCTTGGGTTCAAATAAAATATTCATAGATTACAACATCACATTGTAACACTGCATTTTTCTCTGCCTTGTTGATATTTCATGGGATTCAAACCCTAGATGGAGTTTGCATGGGAAACACGTTAGGATTGCATGAATGACAATTAGATGGAGGAAGGGCAAGGTCATTGGGCGTGGAGATTTTGGCCATTGTACATGGGTATGAATTTGGACTCTAGAGAGTTCTTCCTTTTTACTAAAGATGATTTTCATTCATATGGGTAAACAATTTCGAGGGTTTACATGATCAAAGCATAAATTTCATCTAGAATTGAGACTCTAATGATTATGATAATGCAGATCTTGATTGCAGTCAACAATTCATCAAAAGATAATGGACAAGTAAGTATTTTGCATGTCCTTATTATACAGATCAGTTCGCTCCTCCCTAACTATTTTCATCTTTTTTTTGTGTGTAATGGACTCTACCATTCCAAAATTCAAAGGGATCGATTGATGTAAGCAAATTTTCTGGTAGGATGCAAATACTAGACCTTCCTCAAACTTGGTTACATGAAATTAAAATTTCTTGTAATCATGAACATAAAATATTTTATGTTTCATCCTTCGATTCTGATCTAAATGGCTACCGTTTTAAACCATGTTACTATATTTTAAGTAGAATATACTTAGATCCATTAAACCTTACAACTCTCCAAAGCTTAGGTTAATTTCAGCTAGAAAGAGGGAACCTAAATGTCTTTTGCAATTTAGACTCAATGCTTGCATACAATGATTAAAAATGGAAGAACCCAAATGGTCTGATAACTTTTACCTACCCATCAATTTCCAAGACCTTTGTTATTATTCTGAACCTAAACAGAGAGAGTAGAAGAAATCAAGCATATCTTTGAGTAAAATAGACACCCACATGTCACTACATGTCATTGTGCATACTTTTTGTTTTTTATACAATTAGAAGTGAGCAATATGATGTGTGCACAACTAAAAATCCTAGCAGACATGATGAATCTAGTATTAGCATGGAAATCAAAACCAAGAATCATAAAATATCAATAAATTTGTGACACGGAGTAAAAAACACAATAAAATATTTTATGGCAACATTGACTATTTAGTGCAAGATACTACTAATATTTCATAATTTTCAGATATGGTGGATGTCATGAAGATGCCCTCAAGCAAAGTTATTGACTTGACAATAAGATGGTCAGTCAAACTATTTACTTTAAATAGGCTAAATTTAGGTAATTAAAACAAGTTTGAAAATCACTACAAACACCACCCTTGTTTATTTTAAATAGGCTAAGTTTAGGTAATTAAAACAAGTTTGAAAATCACTAGAAACACCACCCCCACATCATTTTATTTCCATTTGTACAAGATAATATTGAAAAAAATTATGAGCACATCCATTTAAATTGACCATGCATAAAATAACAAACAAGGTTGATGCTTTTAAAAGCTATATCCATCATCAAATATAAGATATGACAAGGATGGATCATAATTTTAAAGGCTATATCCATCACCAACTATAATCTAAGATTTAATGAGATGAGAAAAAGTTTGTCTTTATATAACATGTAAACGTCATATTACTTATAACCCATGCATATTGTATCTTATTGTTCATATGTTAATTCTATAACTTCAATCTAGGTAATTTTTTACATTTAAATTGTCAAATATGTAGAAGTTACATTACACACTGGTTTAAAATTTCCCCTTGGTTGGTGAAGAACCAATTCAATGCTATTTTTGGTGGAATATTAAGTTATTAACCGAAGATAAAAAAATGTTAGTCTCTTAAATGACTGAAAAGGGATATTTCGAATGTTCTATAGAAGTTACATTTCAGAGCTATATCTACCCTGACGTAACTATAATATTCCAACTCCATTTTATTATATAGAAGTTACATTTCATGTAGCTATGGAAGTTACATTTACCTGTTTTAGATAGAAGTTACATTTTACATAGCTATATCTACCCTCACATAACTATAATATTACAACTCCATTTTTTTCACACTTTTCAACAGGCCAAGGTTATTGCTAAGGTTGCGTAGTTCCATCACCGAAAATTTAGGGAAGCAATTGGGATTGAAAGGAGGCCAAGCAATCTCAATAGAGATGATGGCTGGAAGATCAGTAGTTGCTAGATCCCTGCCCTCTCTTCCTAGTCGTGTCTTTACCCTCTTCCCCTCTCTCTTTTATTGACTTTTTCTAGCTTTCTAGTTTTTTCCCATTGCTATCCCTTATCCTACTTTATTTAGCCGTAATTCCTTTATCCTCTTGGGAAACCTCCCTTGGCTTATTTTAATAGTAGTCCTGTTCATGGATATCTTAAATAAAAAATGTCAACTTTTCTAATATATTTATATTAATTATATTACACAAACCCTTAGTAATATTACTAATTATTATAACATTATTATATTAATATAATCAATCCTTACTTATACTAACATCCCTAGATCTATTAATATATGCTCCCATTAGATAACTTTACTAATAAATTGATATTAATTAGTTAACCTAACCATCAATAATAAGTTTAATACTTTTATCATAACATAGCACAATAATAACTAATATTATTTTTAATATTAATTCCATACTATTACTAATTATACTCGATTATTATTATGATAATATATTTCCCCTTTTCATGTCTAATCTGAATAACCTAGTACAAATAATATGACAAGGAATTAATATTATTCTGTTTGTTTCCCTAGATCTATGGACTTTTATCCCCTTTGATAAACTTCACTATTAAAAAATCATTAAGAAGATTAATACTGTAACGTTATTATTATAATAATATAATATTACTTATTATATATTAATTCCTTAAATGTAACCTGATTAACTTTTTACTTAAAATAACACATGTTAAATATTATAATTAATAATAGTTTTAACATTTTAATATAATAATCAAATCTAGCCGTTTTTGGGTCTATTATAGCCGTTTGTCTAGTCTGGCCTAATATGGTTGTTTCTTTTGTCAAACCTAGCCATTGGAAGATCCGCTCTCCCTATTTAACATGTAACCATGATCTGACTCTTCAACTTGTCCTAATGATGAACCACACTGGTTGGTTGGAAACGCGTCGACAAATGTTTTTTCATGTGATTTACGCCGAAATACTTTTAAACTTTTCAACATTTTAAAGATTTATCTATTTTAGTGTGATTATGTAATTAAATAGTTGATATAGTTTAAGACATCTATTTGCAACATTTCAAATTCTTAAGTGAGATCTTGGTATGTTTTTGTTACTACCATATATCATGTTTTAAGTAGATGGTGTTTTATAATTCACCCAAGAGACTTTAGGAGCAACCTTGAATTGTGTGGTTGTTTCCATTATACATCTAATATTTGCAACCTTTTTCATGTGAAGAACCCAATAGCCCATGTTGAACATGAAGCAAGTACCTCAAAAATTGGGGAATATCAATTATTCTATTTCTAGAGGGGGATAGATCGAGAGAAGGAAATGCCAACTATCATAAATGGATTTTGTCGGGTTGTATTTTTATGAAATCCCACTAGAATTTTCTACTAAAGTAAATCAATTGATGAATTTGAAGCTTGAAGGTAGTCTTGAATAGGTGTTACAAGGTATCTCTATAACACTATCTATCTACATGATTCTAATTCCTTGAGATGGTGTCTCAATAAACATTATTGTCCAATGACAGGTGTTATCTATGTAGATAGCTTTCTCATATCCTACAGGTAAATCTTATCGTTATATTTCTCTTAAATCTCGGAATGTGTTCAAAGTTTGTCTCAGATAAGGAAATATGTATGTACTCTTGAATTTATCTATGTTGTAATAATATTAAGAATAAAGTTGTCATTGCAAATAATTGGGATCTACCATGTAAGTTTACTTTACTACATGAAATTCTTGATTTCTTAGATCCCAAATGGTTAGGGTTGAATTTATTTTTGTTGTAATGAGATTAAGAATAAAGTTGTTATTTTAATCACTAAAATCTACCATGTAATATTTATTCACTAGATGAAATTGTTTATTTGTTAGAGCCCAAATTATTAGGATTACGAAGAGTTCTCTTTCATGACAATATTTATGAATGCTCTATTCTTGCTCAAAGAATTAAATATTACAAAAAAGTGGAAAATAAATGAGATGTAGCTAAATGGTTTCTATTTTAAAATTTGTGGAGGGAGTATAAATCATTTTCAATTGCGTTCAAATATTTTGGAGCACCCACTAAAGTGCTTCATTTTCCTCCTAGTTAATTCCATTTCTACTATCCCAATGCTTCTAGAAGTCCTCCAAAGTGATCTCTTAACTATCTTGGAGGGAAATTGATTACTTGATTGGAACCCATAGATTCCAATTTGATTAGGAGCAAGGGATGAGAAAGCTTCATATTCTTCAATATATTCCACAAGTTAAAATCATATAGAACGATCACCTTTCTATTTAATTGATACAAGAATCACTTGAGCATTTGTTAGGATTTTGAGACCTTTTTCAATGATATTTTTTTTCCTTAAAGTTATGTTCTCAATTAAAGAAAAGGTGATAATGATGCAATGGAAGAATTTTCTGTTTTAGTGCCTAAGAATGCCTTGCTAAGGTGAAGGGCTTGGTATTTTCTTGACTCAACATTAGTCGCATTTTACTTCCTAGCATTTATTTTAATTTCATTTTTATTGTGTTTACATTGCTATCCTTGAAGTTGGTGATCTACTGTGTGTGTAATAGGAAGTATTAACTAATAAGAACTCTCAAAGGTGATATTGATGGATGACTAACTTTAAATGTCCCTACTTGGCACTTTAGTATTACATAATCATGAAAATAAATTATTAACCAATATTAAAGGGAAGATGATTAATGTGTAGTGTTTCTTGGCTTGTCTTGTAATTATTGCATTTTGGTCCCCAATAATATATTTGAGGCTACTTTTTGGTTGTTACTTTTGGAGCTTCCCTTTGGCTCAAAAAAACATCGAGGATAAATGTCCATTGCATTGGCATTGGACATCATCAAAGAGGAATTCACCAAAAGTAGTAGAGTACATGGGAGAAATTGGTACAATAAGCAGATAACCACTAGAGAAACACCAAGGTACCATAATTCCTTGTGTATTTAGATTCACTTGAAATTAACTAGTTACAAAAAGTACCTTTTTTCCGAATATTTTCAAGTATAAAAAATACTTAAAACACAATTTCAGACTAATTATTCAAACTAATAATTATATGATAGTTATAATTTATAATTAAATAGTATAATATGATTAATATTATAGGAAATCACCTATAGGGTCTGACTATGAGGGGCATTGTGACAATATATGTACAATTATCATTGTACATGACAATCATATCTCAGAGTGTGATATACATCAAACAAAATGTACTCCCATAGGCCATTATGGGATTGAAATTTTTTCTTTCAGTGGGCAAGTGGTAATATATTTTATTAGGCCTTAATGTTCTGCTTCCCTAATGTTTTGACACTACTCATAGCTAGCACCTTCATTCAACCAAGTGAGGTGCTCATCTTGGAAAGTTCCAACATTTTGTCTCCACAATCCAATATGATGTTGGATCAATATCATGATCCTAAAAACATAGGTCATAATAGCGAGAAAATTTTACTGTGGGCAAAAGAGTATCCAAATTTAAGGAACATGACTCTTTTAGAACAAGCAATAAGGATATTTTTTATACTGATCTTTATTTTCCATTTGCTTTCACAAGTTATCTATTACCTGATATTTTTAACATGTAACTTAGTTGGTATGATTGTTTCTAAGGTTCGTTTGAAGGTTGAATACTAGGTTCGAAGGTGTTATTTTCTATGGTGATGTTTTATTTGCTTTGTTTATACAGGTCATCTAGTCACATAGTGGCCACTATCGAATGTTGAGGTATATGTCGTATAAATATTTTATAGTCTGCTTTATTTTATATTCGATTATTCATCGTCTTTCATGTCTTATACTCTGCATTGTATCTTCTTTCATTTCCAGGAGAGGAACTCAATATTTATGGTAAGAAACAGCAATTGAAGAAAGAGGAGAATAGTAACACTGGAGAAACAAATGAAAAATGAGAGGAAGGAGATAATATGTCTAGTGATACCCTTAGAGCCAATATCTTGCATAAGACACACTCATAGAGACTGATGGTCAAGCCTTCAAAGTTGGTGAATTCACTTGCAATGCTTTGGCAACACAATGATAATGTTTTGAAATGATGAAACAACATTTCATGTGTAAATTGTAGTCCAATCGATATTAAGATGGAAACTGATATTGTAATACTTGATATTTTATATAATAAAATTTATATGGTTGAAATTATTTTTATTTTCACTTGATATTATTTAGTCTTGTAATTAGCATATGTAACTTTGTGTTATCATATTAGATAAACATGCACATTGTATGGAATTTTTTAATAATTTAGTCATAAAATCATACTAATTAATTTTTGTTGATTAATAATGAACACATAAAATCAATCTAAAACTACTAAATTAATAGTTTATATTAATTAATGATGAACACGAATAAAATGAATATATGACTAAATTAGTCATTTATGATGACTATGAATGAAATGAATAGAAACTACTAAATCAGTCGTTTATATAATGAATATGAAAATAACAAAAAAGATAAATGACTACTGCAAATGATAAATTTTTTATTAAAATGATGACTAAATTTTTCATATATATGACTATTAGTAGCTAATTTACAATATCTTATAACACGACTAAAATTTAGTCATATTTCTTTTGTCATTAATTGGTTTCAAATGATGACTAAAATTTGCATATATATGACTATT
This sequence comes from Pinus tabuliformis, assembly GCA_031772625.1. Taxonomy (NCBI): domain Eukaryota; kingdom Viridiplantae; phylum Streptophyta; class Pinopsida; order Pinales; family Pinaceae; genus Pinus; species Pinus tabuliformis. The sequence goes on from CM062815.1 coordinate 732,196,436, forward strand.
AGTAGCTAATTTATACTATCTTATAATACGATCAACATTTTGGTCATATTTCTTTGGTCAATAATTGTTTTTCTCAATGATTCATATAGTAACATTTTTTTTTTGTATATTTGGTTATTAATTGCGACAATTAATGACTAAACCATTGAAAAATTAATGACCAAATTTACAACTAAATATACTACTAGATGGTAAAATTGAGGAAACCAATTAATGAATAAAAGGTCGTCACGTTATAAGATACTATAAATTAGCTACTTTTGGCCATTGACTAAAAAATGGTTGTTTATATGCAAATTTTAGTTTTTTTTTAGTAACTAATTAGTCATTTTGTACTAGTGATTGTCAGGTGTGTATTATATTCTTTGTACCAGTAGCCTCATGCGTAGGTCATCTCTATTAGGTGCAATGAGATCATACACAATTGAGATGCAACAAAAAATATTATCTGTTAAAATGCTAAAAAATCAGTTGGAAATAGTAAAATATGATGGTAAGTATAATTCATTACTATCAGAAAAGTTAATATCCCTTTCCACACACAGAGAAATTTATCCACACAAAGGAACAAGTTCATGTAGCAGAACTTCAAATGTCCACCATGTTGGTTTTGGATAACTTTAATGATGTCAGTTGAGCGTAGTTGACTGGTTTTCTTCCAAAAATAAAGAAACATGGGTTGGGATCATATAATTAGTCATTTTTTTGCATGATGAATGTTTTCTTTTCAAACCTGTTGTTTTCTTATCTAAAACTCCACTAAGGAAAACTCAAATAATGCACATGCAAGAAAACAAAAATCGATAAAATGAAAGTTGACAACTCAGCTTATGTAGTAACTAATTCCTCCAATACCTACTACGCTTGTTCATGGAAAAGAAAGTGTCGAATATGAGAATGCAACATATACTCTTTTTAAAATAGCCTTGCGAGATGCATGCAAGTTAGCTTCCACGTCCAATAAAAATATGGGAAAGAAAGCTGACTTAGTTGGCTTCACTTAGAAAAATCAATCAACTATATTACAATTAGGATTTTATTAGTTCTACTTGTAGTTTTATATCCACTCTATTGTTTTGTAATATTGACCATCTCTATTAGGATTCTTTTTCTATCCAAATATGCAAGTTTTCCTTTTAACATGAAGTCTTCTAAGAAATATTGTACACAAAGTTTTACTTGATTAAATTATCTATCACATGGTCAAACTATATTTTTTCAGTACAAGAAGCATTTTATGAAAATAAATGAAATTCACAAATTCATTTGGTAAGGCCTTTGGGAAGCTTCAGAAACCTAAAATATTGAATGTGAATTCTATTTTGAGTATATCAGAAAGATTCATGGATAGAGAAGATAATTTAGAATATGAGTTCTCTAGGTAGAATTTCTCTTTGAATAAGACCACTAGTTGCAACGGATTGTCAATATAATTTTAGTTGTTTATCAAGCTTCAACAAAAAAACTTATCCCTTTTTGATTGATTATTAATTGATGGATTTTTTATTTCTACTTGTTGCTCTTTCTTGAATTTTTTGTGCTAACTAGTTTGAACTAATTGAGGATCAAACATTGGTGGTATTGTTGTAATATGTTAAATTCTTGTTTGTATTGGATCAATTTTTTGTTGTAAAAGATCAATCGATGTGTTATACCTTGGAAATTACAAGTATGGTAAATATGGGGAAACTATTGGTGTTTTGCATGTAAATCTACAAAATAGATCAAAACTAGTCTTAGTTTATCTTTGCATTACAATGATCATTGATATTTTGAGTTTGAGTGATTAAGGATGGCCGTAGGTGTTCCCTCAAATTGGAAGTTTGTCGTTGGAATTCAGTGTGGATTTTCCATTGAAGAATCATATAGCAACTGGAATTTGAAAGTTACATTCCAAAATAATCCTATTTGGGGGATTACTAGTAGTGATTGCTACATATTTTCGATGTTGGAAATTTGCTCCAAATCACAGCTAATATATTGTACCACAGGTCAGGAACACAATGGGAAGGGAATTGTCTTTGCAATTTATCCACTTATATTGTAGTGATCCATAAATATAAGCAAAACATTAATAATTTGATATAGACTAGTTGGCTTATTCATATGTGATAATGGACCTAAATAGTAGTTCTTATCTGAAAAAATGCTCATCAAACTTGGGAATTCTTGACATCATCGACCTCTACCCTTGGACTTATTAACTTAGCCTTCTACATTATCCAATCATATACATGTATACAAGGCTATCATATTATTGTATCCTTTTTACTTCATTTCATTTTATTCTAGACTTAGCTTTGGCTTTTTCTAGGAGTTTTGTTTGCACTCCCACATTGTATAAGTAATCTACAGCTTGAGATTTTTAGCATGTAACTTAGTTGGCATGATTGTGCCTAGCATTCCTTTAAGGTTGAATACTAATTTGACTAAGGTGTTATTTTATGTGTTATCACTCAGATTTTCCTAGAAGTTGTAAGAAGAGGAAAGGGGTTCGTGGTAACCATAAACCAACTTTTGGATACAGAATCTAGCCAATCTGTATCTAGAGAGGGCTCTCTCTTTAAGGTTTAGCTTTGTTTTGGAAAGGTTTTAGGCTAGTTATGAAAGCTTTGGGATTTTGGTTGAATTTGGTGGTGAAATTCAATAGCAGAGGGGTACAACTGAGTATTTTAGGCCATTGGGCTAATGGAGTCAACAGAAAATGGCTAAATTGGATTTGGTTTCTCAGCAAAGGATGGTTTCACAGGGCAAGATAGCTAAAACAGGGAGCAAATGATAACTTGATAGGATGGAATGGGCTCAAAGGGGGAAGAAGGGCAATTAAGAATCCTTCCACATGTTTTGAGAAGAGGGAACTTGGATGATCACTAATAAAAGAAATTAAGGATTTTTACCAAATGATCAATAATGAGTAAACTAGGAAACAGGAGCAATTAAGAATTCACTATTCATGCTAGTTTAGAAGAAAACATCAAGAATACTAACGATTGAAAACAGATTGCACTGAAGCACTTTCTAAATTAAGCATTTTCGTTTGATATTCAGACATGAAACACAATTGAAATATTTAAACAAGAGAACAATAAAATATGAGTTATAAATACTTATTTGTCCGATGTATTGCACATGAATCCTGAGAAAAGTCCTTTGTATTAATTCTTCATCCAGCCAACCATGCAAAATTTGTCCAACAACACTTTATTCCAAAATAATCAACTTTACAGCAATGTCTAAGAATCCACCCCCAATACTCCGAATGAGGGTGTATTTATACAAAAAACTTTACAATAAAATATCTCATAACAAAGTGAGATATAATCTGAGATGACTAACTAGAAGTTACATGAAGATAGGGCCAGATGGTCTCGTAGGTAGCAGATAGAAGCAAACTGATGGTTTGTTGTCCCTACTCTTGAGAATGTGCTGGAGTCAGGTCCTATAATTTGGCATCTCGCTGTCTTTGATGTAATTCTGTGCTGGCTACCCTGCTTTTCATCTTCTTACTGATACACTTTACCTACATCTGATACTCTTTTCCTGTTTGATCTCTGTTTATCCTCTTTCACCACCATTGACTGTAGTAAATAACCAAAATTTACCTTTTACTAAGGATAAATTACAAAATTTCTAGCATTTCTTCCCACCATTTTGGCTGTGGTATTCTGGTTTTCTGAAGTTTTCTAAGAGTCTCATCAGTCTCAGTATACTTGAAAAAGGTAGGCTAAATTGGAAACAAGTGCTTTATTTCATGTTCTACATAGAACAGGTTCTCTAGGCTGTCATAGAGAACTCTGCCTGTAGGGAGTGCTTTTGTTCCTGATGCACTTGTTGATGAACTTGCCTGGTTTCTTGCATATTGATTCAATTTGTCCACATAATCTTTATGCCTCATTAATTTTTCATTAATAACTAAAGGACTAGTTAGCCCTTTGCTTTTCAAAATGGCAAATTTCTCCATAAAAGCATTAATTTTGCATCAAAGTTCTTTTGGTTAATACCCTTTTGATTTCTAAAATGGTCCATGTTCTGTCTTCAATTCCAAGTTATTCAAGCTAGTATTTATTCTTATTATTCAAAAAATTTATGAGCCTGTTGGCTTCCTCAGGCATTCTTCCTAATTTTTCTCTTGTTCTTTGAATTTCTTCTTGGGCTGCCTTTACTAAATCAATCTGCTCAAAAATTATTTGGATGGATGGCCAAACATCATTTATTGACTGAGTGATGTTGGCCCAAAGAATTTTCCTAATATCTACCAGAGGCTTGTCAAAAGTAAGATCTTTTTCTAATGATTTTACCTTATTCTCTAACCCTTTAATTTCCCTTGTCTTTTCTAAAACATTTATCTTTGAAAGATCATAGCTATGTTCCAAGGTAACATATTGCTCTTTTACCTTTTTTAGCTCTGAAACTTGGAGTTTCAACTCCTCCATTGATTTTATTAGCTCTTCTGTACTTGGATTTGAAATCCCTGTTGATGCTGCTATTCCTATACTTGTTGTTGCTATTGTTGCTGTACTTGAGACCACCTCAGCTGTGACTGCTGGAATGTTTGGTGCCAGAGTTGTTCCAAGGGTTGAAGGAACTGGAGTTGAGACTACTGGTATCACATTAGGAGGCTGAGAGGTTGACTCTCCCTGCTTGTCCTTCAATGATTTTTCTAGTTCTTGCTCTGTCTCATTCAGTCGTTCATTAAGTTTTAAGAGTAAATCCATTAGTTCTTCTTCAGACTTTTGTTTTATGATCTTAGTAGTCTGTGGATGTCTTGAAGGAGGAAATTTTAGCTGCTTTCTTAAGGCAGCTATATCTTCATCTTTCTTTTTGATTAAGGCTTCTGCAGCCTTCACATCTTTTGGATCATGACCCAACCCAATGACCAACTCTTCTAAAGATTTTATTCTGTTGTCTTTAGCCTGTGAGGAGGCTTTCTCCAGCTGTAATTGGGCAGTTGTATTATCCAAAGAATTTTGCAGCCTTTGGGCCATCATGGCCTTACCAGTCAATGTAGAATAAATCATCTCCCCTATTTGTTTGTGCAACTCAATTTGGTCCAAAGGATGAATGTCCTTTGCCATGACCTCAAAATTGGTCCTGAGATAGTCTACTACTAATTGAGGCTTTTGCACCTTAGATTTGAAATAAATCATTATCATTTTACCCTCTTTGTTGTCATAGGCTGACATCAATCTGTTTTGAATAGTAGGAGCCATTTTCAAATACTGGTTATACACTTGAAGCCTTAATGGATCATTTCTAGCTTTTATTTCTATAAATGTCTTCTTGATATCTGAAGTATCCTTTCCTCGTGGTCTGAAAGATGATACCTCTGCACTTTGTTGCCTCTCTAGCTCCTGTCTCTATGAGCTAGTGGATGTTCCTCCCACTAAAAAGTTTTCTGGCTATCTACTCCTTCTCTCCTCTGACTATCAGTAGTCTCTTCAACAAATTCTTCTTCTGAAAGGGGATTTAGCTTTTGCCTTTTGGCACCTAGCTGTCCTCAAGGTCCACTGGTAGGGGTAGCTATTTTCCTGTCTCTCTTTTTGTTTCTTTCTTCATTTATAGGAGTTTGCAGAATTGGAGGTTCTCCCACATTTCCCTAAGTGGGGGAAGTGTGCATTTGGGCCTGTTCTTTGGAAGTTTCAGGCTGTTTTGACGTTGTAGATTGTTCTGTGGCTTGAATGTTGGTCTCTAGTTCCTTGCCTTTGGATGTTCCTGTGGCTGGTGGGCTGGTTTCCTGTGAATGTTGTTGAGAAGTTCCAGCAGTAGAGGCACCAATCCCTGATCTTTGTACCTGCCCAAAAGAATCCAGGTCAAGTGTTTTCTCAAGATCTCTCATAACATTCTCAATATTGACCTGTTCACTATCATTTTCTACTAGGGTCCCTTCCCTCCACTCATCCATGTTTGCAAATTGTTCAATCTCCGGAATCCTATGGTGAATGTATGGTGACAATCTGTTCTTCATTCTTCTATCACAAATAAAGTTGTTAGGGTCATATGGTATCCACCCAAAACTTTTGTGCAGCTTAAGATGATCTTCTAGAATTCTCTCTGCTTCTCTCCATGCTTCTCTATCGTTGCAAACAAAAGGGCCTAATTGATTTTTGATTCTGAGTTGAGCTTTATTTTTGGCTTTATGAAAATGGACCAAGTCTGAATGTATCATTTGTCTAAAATATTCCAATGCAAACAGTCTCATTGGAACGTATTTTGGTAACTTGAAAGGGCAGAGCTCACACCCATATATCCTGATTTCTGTATGGTTCTTGTATAGGTACCAATCACCTATTCTATACTACTTGGAGAGCTGTAGGATTCTCTTAATGTCACCACTGATCCTAGGAGGGGAAACCCCTATCAATAAGGTGGTTGTTGGATGAACAAACTGATCAATGAACTCATTGTATGAGTAAGGGGACTCAGGGGTATCATGGAAGATAGAACTCCAAAAAATAACAGACCTTGGATTGCCTTTGGTATCAAGCTTCATGATAGGGAAAGGGAAGTTTTTTGACTAATAATACAACATAAGATGATATATGAAGGTGGTGTATTTGAAAACTCCTTCATTTTCCAGTCTTAAGAACTGGTCATGAATTTTATTAGCAATATAGGAGGCATAATCATACTTAACAGCAGGGGGCTGTCCAGGAGTAAAAATTGACAACAATACTAGGGTTACCTCATCAACATACTCACTAGTGTTGAATCCCATAATTAAAGATATCATATCAACTATGAGTCTTCCTGTATCTGTGAAGAAAGTATGCAGATAAGGAGGTGGGCCCTTAGGCTGATGTTTCTGCAATATGAAAGTCTGACAGAGGCGATGGAGTTTTGATTGGGATAATTGAGTTGATTTTTCAAGTAAATATCCCATGGAAATGGGAGTGAGAGCTTGACTGGAGTGAAACTGCAACATTTCATTGATGGATTGAGCAGTTATTGGGAAGAGGACTGTTTGGCTTGGGGACATAACTGCTCTGCGGTTAGGGTCATAATTGGCTTGACATTGATGAATTATATCAGGGAAAACATGGACTGAGGGGAGAAAATACATGGGAAGGTTAGATTCCCACAATCCTAGAATGTCAGAGCCATTCAGGTAGTTATCTCTACTTTGGCAAAAGACTTTGAGGTGGTTTTTATCAGTGACTAAGTCTTTTATCTGGAAGTCTTTATCCACAAGAGGCAGATAATCTAAATCTTTATGAGGGGCATTCATTGGTGCTACATTCAAAGCCACAGGGGTTTCCATTTCTGGTTCTTGTGGATTCAGAAAAGGAATTTGGGTTTTCTGTGAAAAATGGGCAAAATAACAGGTCTGGGAACTTATATGGTGAAACAAAGACTGAATTTGCAATGAATTTTGGCCTTTTATGTGGAATTGCAGTGTAAAACGTGAACTTGCAGGGTTTCGGCGGAAATTGAATAAATACCTGTATTTGGGGGAATGAACGGTGCAATAACAGGTGCTGGTAGTGGCTAACAAGCTCTGGGTTGTGTCGGCTGCAAGTTTCTTAGCAAGGTGGCAGTCGGAAACCTTGGACAGTTGACTTCGACGTTCTTTGCATGGGAGCACAGGTTTGCAGTATAGAACAATGAAAATGACGTTTGTTTGTTTTATTAACAAAGTCAAGGGTTGGCGGGGGTTTTGGTTTTTGGGTGGATGACATGCGTGGGAAAAGATGTTTTGTCGTATGCGGGATAGCGGTAAGTGGTTTGATATCGCACCGCTTTTGGGGATGGGCGGTAATTAGCCTCGGACCAACGATTCCACAGGATGCTTGACGCGTGGCGGAGGTACTGTGCAGAAACCACTTGGTGATTGCGCGTTAACGCGCGGTCACCAAGGTTCACGCGATATTTTTAATAACCATCGGATGTGGAGAGTGCAATCAGACGGCTGATGAGAGGCGCGATGCATAGGGGTTTAACAGCGGTAGGCCCAACACAATTAAGAATTAATTAATCGTATCGTGGTTGTTGTGAATGGACGGGGAGGTTATTAATTAACCGTGAGGGTTAATTAATACTTTTTCATGCAGCGGGAGGATTAGGCTATTAACTAGTTACGAGTTAACTAGTTAATCCTGGTTAACATGTGTTTATGATTATAATTAACCAAAGGGGCGGGATATATAGATTTTTAGGATTTTCCATATATTTAAATAATACGGGAAAGGGTGGATATGTGTGGGATTTATATAATATAAGTTAGAAATTAATATGAAAAATGTAATGGAAAAGCACTAAGTAAAAACATTAGAATTGTGCATTTAACTTAGGCTTAAGTGAGAAAAGGGTTTTTATGGGATATTATGTAAGACTTATGAAAGTGAATAAATGACTTATGACTAGTTTGAAGTACTTAAGCCTTTTAAATTATTGGGCCGAGGGTCCGATCCCTCTAGAAGTCATAGAAATGCTTTGAGCCCCTCCAATTTAGCAAATGCCTTAGTGCTTAGGGGAAATTAGTGAATAATTATGGAAAATGAGAAGGGGAGTTAAACATTCTGACTTTGCTTCACTTGAGATGCTTTCAATGTACTGTTTGCCTTAGCCTTGTGATGAAAGTGAAAGATTAACACATTTAGAGACATTAATCATCACATATAATTCTGCAACATCAACTCCCTGCCCTACCTACTTTAACCTAGCATTTTTTCTTCTTTATTAGGGTGCACTTAGACTGGCAAACCCTTATCAACTCTTCTTTTTCTTTTACAAGGCAAATCCTATCTAAGTCTGCACTTATTACATCCAAGGGCTCATATTAAACTGTTGAGCTCCTTTTATTTACTCTACCTACTCACTTATCTGCCAAGATTACACTATTTGGTCAGATATTTATTCTCTATTTCTACAACATGAAATTGAAAAATGAATTAGTCAAGTTTAAACAGTTTGACTATTCATGAATTGTGGCATAAGTGACAAGCTGCACACAATTGTTTATTACACAAAATGAAAAAGTAGTGACGTTTAGACTTGCACACTTTCCTGGTGTATTTTTGTTTGGGGTTCATTTTCTTTTATTTTTTGACCATCTTTATTCTTTTTACCCTTTGATTTTTCTTTTAGGGTATACCCTCTTTACATTTTTTAAATTTTTTGATTTTTTGAAAATATGGAAAACCTTTGCAACAAGAAAAGGTATGAACATATTACATAGCTCATCAAGTCAATCATGACATATGACACCTATTGGTATAGGGGCCTAACACTATGGTGATGTTTTATTTGCTTTTTTTATACAGGTCATTTGGCCACATAATGGCCACTATTGCCCAATCGAAGAAAACTTATTCGAGTTTCTTTGTTTTATGGAGGAAAATGGCATCGACAATATTGTTGATGTTAAGGTATATATCATATAAATATTTTATAGTCTGCTTTATTTTATATTCTAGTGTTCATTGTATTTGATTTCTTATACTCTGCATTGTACCTTCTTTGTTTTTCAGAAAATGAACTCAATATTGACAGTAAGAAGCAGGGATTGAAGAAAGAGGAGAACAATAACACTGGAGCGACAAAATGCAAATTAAAGAGAGAGAGAGAGAGATTTGGTCTAGTGGTACTTGTAGATCCAATATCCCACACAAGACACACACAAAGACTGATGGTCAAGTCCTCATAGTTTTTCAATTCACCTACAATGCCTTGACAACAAAATGATAATGTTTTGAAGCGATGAAACAATATTTCGTGTAAATTTTACTCCAACCAATATTAAATTGGAAACTCATACTATAATACTTGACATTTTATATAATATAATTTTCGTGGTTGAAATTATTTATAGTTGCACTTGATATTATCTAGTATTATAATTAACATTTGTAACTTTGCGTTTTCATATTAGATGAACATGTACATTGTATAACATTTTTTTTTTAAATTTAGTTGCAAAATAGTACTAATTAATTTATGTTGATTAATAATGAACACATAAAATCAATCTAAAACTACTAAATTAATAGTTTATGTTGATTCATGATGATCACAAATAAAATTAATATACGACTGACTTAGTTGCTCATAATGGTTGTTAATGAAAGTAAATGAACAGGCTATAAACTACTAAAGTAGTCATTTATATAATGAATATGAAACTACCAAAAAAAGAAAAATGACTATTGCAAATGATAAAATTGTGATTACAAATGACGACTAAATTTTGCATATATATGATTATTACTAGCTAATTTACAGTATCTTATAACACAACCAAAATTTAGTCATATTTCTTTAGTCATTAGTTGGTTTCAAACGATGACTAAAATTTGCATATATATGACTATTAGTAGCTAATTTACAATATCTTATAACATGACCAACATTTGGTCATATTTCTTTAGTCATTAATTGGTTTTCTCAGGTGATCATTTAGTAATATATTTTGTTGTATATTTGGTCAGTAATTGTGGCAATTAATTACTAAACCAATGAATAAATTAATGACAAAATTTATTACTAAATATACTACTATATAATAAAATTGAGACAACCAATTAATGACTAAGCTAAAAATGACTAAAATTTGGTCACGTTATATGATACTGTAAATTAGCTACTATTGGTCACCAATTGAAAAATAGTCATTTATATGCAAATTTTAGTCATTTTTTGTAACTAATTAGCCATTTTGTACTAGTGCTTTGACCACCTCCTCCACCTCTTCTAGCATAATAGATCTCATGAGTGCTAGGTTCTCATCTTTGTTGACAAATTGGGGTATGTGTCTGGTTATCTAATCAATAACTTCTAATCTGTCAAGGAGCAGCACTGACAAGATATTTTGGAAATGGTTAGCCAACACATTTCCATATCTTCATGTTGTACCAATCGATTCCCTCCTGGACCTAGAAGAAAGAATATTCGATTATGTTTTCTATGTTGTATCATGGCTTTATGAAAAAATTGGATGTTCCTTTCTCCTCCCTTAATCCATTGTACCTGCAATTTTTGTTTCCATAAAATCTCTTCTTGCTTCCTCCTTTCCTCAATCTTGGTTAAGAGCTTTCCCTCTTCCACAACTAAGGAACCGAGCATCCATCCATTATCATTTGTTGTTGTACCTATTGCATGCGGGCCTATAGTTTTTCCTGGTCTTGCTGGATATGACCAAATTCATGTTTGTTCCATTTCTTGATCTTCTGCTTTAACTCTTTCGAGAGAAGTTGGAATGTGTGCATGACATTTATTCTCTGTTCTGAACTCGAGTACCACCTGTCCTTTACTTTATTAAGGAAGGAGGGGTCACGCAGCCAAAAGGATTCATACCTAAAAGGTTAGTTTCAATGCCCCTGCTTCAAGTCTACTTTCAGCCGAATAGGCCAGTGGTTGGAGCCTGGGCATGATAGAATCGAGGCTTCATAGTAAATATCTCTACTAAACAGATGTTTAGATGCCAAGAACCAATCCAACTGGGAGGCTATCTAGTGAGCTCCTCCCCTTTTGTTATTCCAAGTGTGTATTCCATCAATGGCTGGAATGTCCACTAGATGCAAATCCGCTTACATGTTCCTAAATAGTTCCATTTCTAGTTCCTCTATTCTTATACCCCCTTTTTTCTCTACTAGCGAGGTTATTAGGTTAAATTCTCCCCCTATCAGCTAGAAAATTTTCAATTTGAAATTGACTCAGCGTCCCTATGCTCTGTAGTAAAGCTTCCTTCTCTCTTGGAGTGTGAGGACCATATACCATCGAGATTAGAACCCATTCCCTGGTTCTAATGTGTCAAAAGTGCCCCGACAAGATGTGGGGCATGCCCATCCAGAAGTCCATTGTTACCTCCACAGGGTTCCAAAGTATGGAAATACCTCACACACTTCCTTTTGCATATATTTCTACTATTTCATACTTAGGTCAAATTCGTCTAAGTATTTCCTCTATGTTTTCTCCTGATACCTTGGTTTCCTAGAGGAGCATTATCTAAGGATTCTCCTTCTGTAGGAGATCTTATAAGTATCTCTTCTTACCTCGTCTATTGAGGGCTCTCACATTCTAGGAGATTACTATCATTAAGAAACTTTGTGTAGTTGGTGGAATACCATTGATAGTGGTATTACCTTTCTAGAGTTAACTAGAATCTCGCCTACCATTTGGATTGACTCCTGAAGGTTTTTCCTTCCCCTTTTCTTCCCTCCTTTACTTTGGGTTTGTTGCTCCTGAAAACTTCCCACTTGCATCCCAGGTTGATCCACCGGATCTGACTCTCTTTGGCCTTGGTTAGCCATGTATTGCGGGAACATTTATCTATACAATTTATTTTAGTCTTCTGCTATAAATAATTCATCTAGTTTCTGCCACTCATTCAAAATCCTTTTCAGAACTACTTCCTCCGTGCTCAACTCCTCCCTGGATGCATCGACCTCCATTGTGGTAAGATTAATTAATTGTTCATGTTCCTCTTTGTCTGAAAGTTTCGTTTGGGCTTTCCTCTTTGGTGTGGTTATTGATTTTTATGACTCTTGGTCTTGGTCTAGGTCCTCTGGTAGTTCTACCGCTTTTGAGGTTTCCCCTTCCCCCTTCAGCACTTCAAACCTGTTCTAGCTTAACCTTTGGTTTTGATGGTTGGAGCCTTGATTCTGCTGCACCTTTGTGTTCTTATTTTTGTGTGGAACCTCCTTAAACCCCTCATTCTTGTCTTGTGGTGATTTTTTTTCCTACAAAAGTTCCAGCTCTTTCAAACCAAATTCATGGCAACGGAAACAACAAAATGGTATGTGCTCATAATCCAGAGGTTGTTGCCAAACCTCGTCTTGTTATTCCAATTCCACTGATTCCGGGAGGAGTTCCAAGATATTCGTATAAACACAAATGCGGGCATAGGAGGTATATCTTCCCCTGCGAGTAGACCCTGCCGATTGAGTTTCCGATACCTTCTAGGATTTCAGGGTCCCAGAAATCAACTAGTAGGGAAAAGAGGCAAACCTAGACAAGAGTTGCTAGGAATTTCTCTGTCAGGGTTGTAGCATTCCTCCCAATATCTCACGAAGAGACCTACATTGTGGTAGAAATAGGGGCCATTTTCGAAAAGTCTTTCCTTATCTTGCAAATTCGAGAAAATTACTGTAAAAAAACCTCTGGCTCTGAGATTTAGTTCTATATGGCCTTTTGGCTGCCATTTCTATTGGATCAATTTGATCAGGTCCTTTTCCATTGGCCAAATGCTAACAAGCTTGCATATCATAGCATGGTATTTCATATAGTTGCGATATTTCTCTAATTTATTCATTGGGATCATGAATCGAGGTTGCTTGGTTGCTCTAGGGAGGCATTGCCCTCAGATTTGTGCCTACCACTGGGCTTCGAGAATAGGGCCAGCGCTAGGGCTAACATTCTAAGGGGAACCAGGTTGATTGCGTGGATTACTGCTTGAGTCTCCAACGACTACACTGCGATAGCAGAGGATCGCTTCCCCCCCCCCCCCCGTCCAGGGCTCTCATCTCCCCTGTCAAATTCAGGCTTTCTCATATCGATGGCAGGGTGATCACAGTGTCATCGACATTCGAGCAGGTTCACAAAACCCTGACAGACCTTCGATATTACTCTTCCATTCATTAAAAAATACATTTTTCAAAATTTAAAAATTACACCAACCATCAATCTTACCAAAATTCATTATTTTATAATATTATAATATTAATACTTAGAATTTTCTATCACATTCTATTTTTTTAATTACAATATTGTGAGTTGTCTGTCACGATCAAGTGGTAGAATTTTTGTCCTTCATTTACATTAAGAATACAATTGTGAAGTGCCGTAACCAATTGTGAGTTCTCCATCACCATATGGAAACATGATGATCTAAATAAAGGGGAGAGATTCTAATAATTACTGCTATATTTTGTTTTTTCATCTTTTTTTGTTTGTTTCCCATGGCACTCACTTTTTTTTATTGGGAAGGTGTGCATATATGATGTTGATATCATGTTTATTCATTTTATGAGCCGACATTATTTAAATGTTTTGTATAGTAAAAAAAATAGTTTTTTATTTTATTTTATTTTGGCTGACATAAGCAAAATTTCAACTTTGATGATAGACCAACACCCCTTACACATCATATTCAATTCTAGAATGAGCCTCTCGACTCAATGATACGAAATTCTAAATATTTCACAATTTATATTTAAATTACAATTTTTAGTCAGTGATTTAAAAAAAAATCAAAAATATAAATATATTAAATATTTGTTAAAAAAATATAAATTGAATTATATAGATAAAACAACTTAACTTACCATTCCAATAAATTGGACAAAAAACAAATACAAATGTATACTTAAAAAAACAAAAATACATAAATAATTAAATAGTACTTTTCAAATCATTTTGTCTATAAACATTTCAAATCATTAACACATTTGCAAACATTATTTACTTTTTTCTTTAAAGATTTGTTTGATAACCAAAATTCCATGCCATTTATGACTTATCTCAATAGGGCCGTGAAGATATCCCAGTTAGTACATAAAATAAAGAAAGGTTGTACCAGAAGATATGTCCATGCTCCAATACATCGATGTACCTAACATATGCATGGTTAGGATTAGACCATAAATCGCAGGAGGATAAATTAAAACCGAAGCAATCAAGTAATTTGTTCTGCAATCTTCGGCGATTGGGGTGAGAGGTCACACATTGTGTATTTTCGAGAGATGGGGATCCAAATGAGGAAAATACCAGGAAGGCAGTCTTGGGTTGTGAATCGAAGATGAAATATTCTATGGAGGTCAGGGCCTACGAGGCAACCTGGCCATGAATCATTTTCAAGAATTTGCGAAAAGGCTTCAACGACCCAACATAAACTTGAATATTTAAAAAAAAAATTGAATATTTAAAAAAAATTGAGAGATAAAAAAATTACTAAATATTATCTAGATTTTCTTTTTAAATGAAAATTTAATTTTTATTTTTATTTTTATTTATCTATTTGAATTTTGTATTTAAAAAGCTCTTCAATCTCATATGAATCATTTTGTTATATATATATATATATATATATATATATATATATATATATATCATGTGACATTCTAGCCATTCCAATGTTCATAGCATATACCATGAAATCAACTTCTCTTTAGAATGTTTTATTACTATCACACACACATGCATATTTTGATGTTTATATATATATATATATATATATATATATATATATATATATATATATATATATATATATATATATATATTCTCCTTCACTTATGGATTTTTCCTCATAAGGCAATGCTTATATTATAACATGGTTTAGGTTAAAAGGAGGTTGTTATAATAGAAGTGTGTTATGCACCCCTAGATCCTATAGGGTTTTATATTAATGGAAAAAAAATATAATGTAACATTAATCAAAACATAGTGAGGCAAGTTGTATATGTTCATTGCACTAAATATATAAGAACTCGTAGAGCATGAGTGGAGTAATGATTAAGAAGATATTTCTCCTTAGAAATCATACCAAAATTCAAAGCCATGTAGGGTATGTATACCTCTATAAACTTAGCGGTCAACTCATTACACGTAAGTATTTCTTGTCCCATAAACAAGGGGTTCTCATGCATAAATTTGGGGTCTAGTGAGGTCATAACCATTGATTCAATCATAACCTCTTCGTCTTAACTTTAAATATAGAATTACATAGGAAGCCCCATGAAAATGATCTTAATATTGAATTAATTCACCTATTTTTTTATAAAATCAAAATTGGATTTTTGTCAAAAGATTTAATTGTTGCACATAGTGTTGTTATTGATGACAACAAGATGTTATTGATGTCAAAGAGAATGTCTGGCGAAACAACTATATCACTCATGAGGCAAAGGAAGTAGTTTGACATATGGGTACCTTGTGTACCCTCATTGACTAAAAGGAGTTTCAATTTTATTGAGTTTTTGAGAAGATTATGATGTCCTAATGATTGTATAAACAACATGGTTTTGTAAATATCGTTGATACCTTTCCAACAATATATCCCACTCTTAAAAACTCCTCCCAGATGAGCGGTTATGTTCATTTCAAGTTTAACAATAATGAAGGGCCCAAAGGCTATAGAGAAAAACCCAAAATATTAATATGTTAAAGAGTGCACACCTCTTGGGTGCATCCATGGTACATCGATTAGGGCAACAATAGATGACCAAATAACATACATGACATTTAACTGTGTTAAATGTCACACAAATTTCATAGATCAAACACATATGATAACTAATAGTAGAGATTGGAAGGTGGATGATATGACAACTTGCCCAATAATTAATAACCTCCAACTTGCCACTGTAGCCCCACATAACGACACATGGCATGCCAAGTAACTAATATTGGTGATTGGGCAGACATGGTGAGCCTGGAGTGGATAATGATGGTGACTAGGCAAACACACGGTGAGCCTAGAGTTGTTCATGATTGGTGACTAGGAAGACACATGGCGAGCCTGGAGTGGCTCACGATTGGTGATTAGGTAGACACATGGAAAGCTTGGAGTGACTTATATTTATGGCTAGACTAACACACGATGAGCTTGGAATGGCTTTTTTTGATTACTGGTAGACTAACACGCAGTTCTGGATGCCTATACACATGGCATGACACGTCATTTGATGATGTTAACACGCCTACCATCACTAGGAGTTGCCACTTGGTAGGGACAAATGGCATATTATGGTTGGCACAAAGTTTGAAATTGGGTGACATGTGGTAACCCTCATGCGTTGCCACGTGACATATTGACATCATCATGCAGATGACTAGGGACCCGTACGAACTCGATCATGGATCTTGGTCATATGGGACCAAGGCACTGAGTTTAAGGAGCAAAGCCAAGTAGTTAAATTATATAACCTATATGGTCACATGTTAAGGCCCCACCCTTGGTCATATGACAACCAACACAAAGCATAGTGGTTAATCTAGGGAAGAGGTAAGGTTACATGATAAAGGCTAGCTCTTGGTTTTATGTCATCTAACGTGGAAAAGGGCGCTAAAATAAAATGTATGGGTGCATGATAGGGCTCAACCCTTGGTTGTATGGGCTTGGCACCAAACTGAGCAATCGATGGTGTGTATAAGTCAACTCACATGCACCTTTATTATAGGCTTGTTCTAGGGGCCTATGGTTTTCCTTCCATAAGCACACGACCAAAAGAAAAATATAAATACACACTTAGCCATTTGTTCTAAAAGCAAGCAAGAGAAAAAAACAAATATTCTGTAGCTTGGATACATTGATCAGTGAAGAGAACAAAAATTTTCGTAATTGAAACAGTTTTGGCTATGTTTATGGCATCATCCCTCAATGGCTTGATATGGTTTGTAAGGCACACATGAATCAGACTCTAGTTCAATTCCCTAGCTTGAACTCTGGTTCATAAGGCCTAGGCACTATAAGTTGGAATGATGCATACAAAACCATGACCAAATCCACGACGACCGTAACAAACCTATGTGGTATGTCCACATATGATGCATGATACATTTCGTTAGTGCACAATGGAGACTTGTATGAAGATTGGTCCACTCAAGCCATGACACCATCCACTTCGACCCTACATGGAATGATAGCACATTATATATGAAGCATTGGTCAACACATAATGAATTTTGATGCATCAGCCGGGGTTTATATTGAATTAGTGTAATACATTGTTTAGTAATGTGGGCCTTCACCCCCATCCTGACATAGATTTAAATTTATAATAAAGTTAGAGGCATAACATTGCAAGGATCACATATAACACAGTTGGTGGTGCATTGTTGTTATATTGGTGAAGACCCTAGTTAGAGTCTCAGTGGTAGTCGGGTGGAATTTTTTTTTCTTTCCATAAAGGTTTATTTTATTGAATGTTTAGCATAACAACAATTTACATTCTATAACATCGATGTTAGAATTTTAGCGTTTTGTAGAAAAGTGCCTAGAAAGGGTTAATTTTAGAACCCTTAATGTATTATATAGTTTTGTATTGTTTTTAAGAGTTTCTAGGGTCATTATTGGTTCAAATTGGAGCCCAGAAGATGCATGATGATCAGGGCTTAGAGATGGATGCTTCTAGGGGCATGGAATGTCTTGTTAACAATTATTCAATGTCCAAAATCTCTATTACATGATTTTTTGGGTCCATGAGCAGGGTGTAGAGGTTTTCTATTTGTAGTGAAAATAGGTTCCAAGGAGGATTTTTGGTGACCAGATTGCTGAGCATGTTAAAGAATAATTTTGACAAGGTATGATAAAGTATGGAAAATAGTTTTAAAAGAACAACATCTTCATGTTGAAACCTATTTTGGTTAAATACAAGGTCGATCCAGTTTGAAATATTTTGAAAATAGGTCTAGAAGGAGTTGTAGAAGGAGGTGGGTGCTTTTAATGAGGCTAGATCCTCAATCAGGTTAGAGCGTTAAGTAAATTGGAACTTTGTCATCATCGACATTAGTGCCCTAATTAGGTTGTAGCCTATAGTAGCTCAAAGCCCGCTGATCATCGAGGTTGGTGCTTCAATCAAGTTGTAAGTATGAGTAGTTATTTGCATAGTTTCAAAGTTGGTGCCTGAATAAGGTTGTAGCCTACTACAAGTAGCAGCTTGCGTATCTTGGGGTTGGTTGCCTCAAGTAGGTTGGAGGCTACAAATCTATGTAATGAATTGATGATAAAGAAGAAGAAGGATTTTCCGTTTTCTCTCATATGGATTTCCATGTAAAAGATTGTGTGTTTTTTATGTGATGGTTCCTTGATGTGTTATTCATACGATGGTTTCTTTATGATGCATTTTTTTACCTATTGATATGTTTCTTATGGTTATGGTTCATTGCATTATGATTGAATGATTGTGAAAATTTATGAAATGGTAAAATTCCTCTCACACTAATTCACACCCCTCTTAGTGTGATCTTTGGTCCTATCACTTTTAATAATAAAAATATTGATGGATTGTACATCATAGGATTACATTGAAGCTTTCAAATTTCATAAACTAGTACTTTTTAATGACATATTTCAAAAACAAAAACCCATTAACAAGTCCTTGGTATAATAAAGATTGCAAGATTACTAGGAAAAAATTAGAAATGCCATAAATAAATCCCGAAAAGCTATTAAATTAAAATAGAACAAAACTGATCCGAATTGGATCATTATATTGTTTTTCATCCATCCCAATGCATTTGGAGTGGAAAAAGTGGAGGAATCAGGTCATGGGACCGTTTTTACCGACGGGATCCAGTTTACCAAAATGGGGTCTGAAACCTTCCAGGAGCGTTTTGAGGCATCAAATGACATTTTTTGGGGGTAAAACTTTGTCTCATAAGCTCCACACCTTTTTATGTTGTTCTACACACAAAAATATTTCCATCGGCACAAGAATCACAACAATCAGAGTCTGTATGCAAAAGTTATGGCACTCAAAAGTTGGCCTTCCTATTTTCACACCTATAGTTCGGGTCCATGCCACATCATCCCCCATTATTCATGGAAAAGGGGCTAACCACATGTTTTTGATGTAGAAGGCTCTATAAGAGTCTATTTTGTAACTCTAGTTAAGAGTTGATGTAGTCAAACTTAACCACTAGTAGGCTATCAGGCTGTGTCATAATTGAGCCACTAGGAGGAAGAGGCATTCCATTCTTTCGAGAGAATTTGTTCCATAGATGAGGAAATATATCTAGAAGAGATAGGAGGTAGAGCACACGGTGAGTATTTGTGCATTATAATATCCCACGAGCCATAAACATTACTTCTTTGTACCTGCAACCATATTTCCAGATAGAGAAAGAGAGCAAAGCGACCTCACCTTCCAGTTGGGTTTTCTCCCAAAAGGGTTTCCTAGAGAGCATATCTTATGTTTTATATGTGTGTGAGATTATTTTGTCGTTCTCTTCTTTTCTGCATAATTTACTTTTACATGCATGCACTAATTATAGTAAGATATACAGATCTAGAACTTAAATAAAACTGTAATAATGTAGAATCTCATATTTTTAATATAATATTATCAGATTTGTTGTGACGAACTGTCCAGTGGAATATTCACGGAAGATTATGAATCATTTGGTATCAGATCAGGGTTCTTTTGATATTTTTTGGATATTGCGGGGATCTATATCGGTGAGGCCGAAAATCGTAAAACCGTAATCATGGGTGACGAATCTGTAAATGAACCTCATGATCTTGCAAAGGTGAGGTTTTCGCGGCTCAAAGAACAAGTTGCAGATATAAACTACAATGTAAACCTCCTCATGGCGACCCTAAGTAATAATATGGGGATATTTGGAGAAGAAGGGGATTCGAATGCAGAGGAAAAATCAGAAGGGGGATCGGGAGATTGGGAAGATGTAGATAACCAACAAAGAAAGAACCCAGAAAAGATGAAACTTGTTCGGGTGTTGTGAACCAATATTTGTTTAAAGTGGAAGCAAAAGTCGATATCAAGCCATACCACAATGAGATAGACAATTTGAAGCTGAACCACTGGTTGCAGCAACTAGAAGCTTATTTTAGTGTCCATTAGATCGAGGAAGGTCAGAAGATCTCATTCGCGTGACTGAAATTGGAGGGCCATGCACTAACTTGGTGGGAGAGCCACACGGAAACCCTGAGGTTGGAGGGAGAACCTCTAGTGAATAAGTGGGAGGATTTCAAAACGCTCATTAAGTCACAATTTTATCCCATTGGGTACGTGGAATACCAGTGGATCCGGTGGCATTACTTCAGGCAAAATTCAGGCCAAAGCGTGCAGGAGTACACTACAAAATTAAGAAAGATGACTATAATGTTGGGTATCTCTATGAATAACCCATATGTACTCCTCAAGTATTTGGGGGGTCTACACCGCCATTTGCATGAGAAATTGATGTTGTTCAAGCCTAAAATGGTGGACGAGGCTTGTATACAGACACAGTACCTGGAGAACATAGGCCTAAAAAGAGCGCAATCGAGTGGATCGAAGTAGAGGAGCAACAAGAAAATTCTAAGGAGTGGAAGAAGAAGAGAAAAGGGGGAAATATAAAAAGATAGCAGCCACAATACACTAATGCAAAGATCCTAGCAACCACTACAACATTGATGGCCATACAAAGGAGAAGTTTTGGAAGTTGCATCCAAAGCTAAACCTGAAGAACAAGAAGAAAGATAATAAGAAGAAGAATCACATGGCCACTGATTTCATTGGGGAAATTCACCCCTCATCTTCAGGACAACACAGATGGATTCTAACAGCAACAGACTACTTCACCAAGTGGATTGAAGCTGCCCCATGCAGACAAGCAAATGATTCAGTAATCATTCAATTTTTGGAAAACAATATACTGGCTAGATTTGGCTGCCCAGACAAGATAATAACAGACAATGCTGCTGCCTTCAGATCCAAGAAGATGGTGAACTTCTGCCATAAATTTCACATTACTTTGGGCCATTCTACAGCTTACTATCCTCAAGGAAATGGCCTTGCTGAATCCTCAAATAAAAGTTTGATAAATATCATAAAGAAAGTGCTGGAAGAGAACAAAAAGAACTGGCATAAGAAACTAGTAAATGCCTTATGGGCAGACAGACTAACAACTAAAAGATCAATTGGGATCAGCCCATATGAGTTAGTCTATGGATTAGAGGCCAGATTTCCTTCATCACTAGGAGTGTCGGTTATGAAACTTCTACAAGAAAGCCAAGCAGAGCCAAATGACATGCAAAGAAGGATTAACCAGATAATTTGTTTACAGCAGACCAGAGAACAAGTTTTCAGCAGAGTGCAGATACTGCAAGAGAAACTGAAAAAGACCTTTGATAGAAGAACCAAAGCAGAGGATTTCAATGTAGGGGACAAAGTTCTAAAGTGGGATGCAAGAAGAGAAGAGAAAGGGAAACATGGAAAGTTTGACTCTTTATGGAAAGGACCATTTGCTGTCCAAGCAGTACAAGGTAACAACACTTATTTCCTCAAAAGTCTTACTGAAACTGACTTGGATGAAGGTCCTGTTAATGGCAGGATGCTGAAGCACTACTTTGATTATTCCCCATGAGTGGAACCTAAAGATTCTTTGTATATATGCAGTTGTACATATTCTTTTCTGTTTTAGATTGTAAAGAGCAGTTTTCCCAAGTAATTCACCAAGCAGCAAGAGGCTGATAGAATCAGAGGTCTTCCAAGAAAGAAGCACACTATTTTGACACATTCATGCAGCAGATTTCAAAGACAAAGATGGGCAGTCAAGGAACAAGGCAATCTGACATGCTGTTCTTGGTCTTTCAAAAGAAAAACCATCCCCATGTGGAGCCACTGTTGGATACCTATACCAATAGGTTTCATATTTCATGATTGGCAAGAGAAAAGCCAAATATGCTCTGCTCTGGTATCCCAAAGATCCCATATTTCCTAGAAAGCAAGAGCTGGGTAAAGTGTTTCAAGTATTGAGGACCTTATTTCAATTTTGTGGATGATTCAACAGTCTAATCTGGATCATGCCATATTTCAATTTTGTGTTATAGAATAGAGAAAAAAGTCTGTCCAAACTGTTTAATCTTGGCAGACAAGTAGTTTAGGTAGAGAAGCAAAGGTTCCCAACAGTTTAATCTGGGACCTTGGAAGAGATAAGGGTAGAAATAGATAGAGAAAAGAATAAAGAAAAAGCCAAAGAAAAGAAAAGGCAAGTAAGGGTTTGCAAGTCCAAGTGCACCCTCCAAGGAGAAACAGAAAATGCTAGGCAAGCAGCTGGGTAGGTAGTTGGGGTCGCAGAAAGTGAGTCCTATCATTGCAGGAATGGTGATGATGGGCAGCAAAGTAAAAGACTACAGCAGGAGCATGACTAACTTCCCTCTTCCCCTTTATTCCATTACTAACACTCCCTTTCTTTCAGCTGAGATTTATGGAGAGAGATCATGGTTTTATGGTGGTTCTAGTTCATTCAGAATCCACATTTCTTGTCTAAGATCTTTTCATTTTGATCTGCTCTCAAAACCAAGTCAATTTCAGATAAACTCAGTAAAATCCCTTTCATTTGCCCCTTCATTCATATTAACCTCTAATTTTACTATATAGCTCCCCTATTTTACCCATTCCTCTAATATTACTAACACCAAGGTGTATAAATCCCAAACTCTTATAAATACCCACCCCCTTGGCATTATAGCCAATAAAGTTACAAGTCAGGGATCAAATGACATCAGGTCATGTTGATAAACCTATGCCAAATACCCCTTTTCCTCATAAGCCAGTTCCTCTACCTCTACCCCCTTTTTGCACATAAAACCTTTAAAATGGGCCCTAAACCCCACCTTACCCGCTTCAAAGGGCCAAAGCAGCATAAAACCCACTTTCCGCCCGTTAGCCAAGGTTGGCGCATATAACTCTTTTTATCAAAATACATTGGAAAAGCGCGCAAAAACAGGTTTATTTGCCTCCGCCCTCATCCGTATACTCCGCACATGTCATCTCCCCGACCACCATTAGATCAAGGGCCTACAGATCCGACGGCCCTGATCGCGTTGGACCCCTTCCGACGTCTGACCGATACCCGTACTAACCTCCCGTCACATCTGCCTCGCGTCCGCCGTCCGATCAAAGTCCGTAGATCTAACGATCATCGTGACGTCGGAGCCCATCCGATGACCGATAGATATCTCCCGACGTCCGTATTTGGAGGACGTCATTCCACTGCTACGTGCCCTCACCACCTTACGTCGGAGGTACTACTGGCCGATACCGCCCCGTACAGAAGGCGGTGCGATATGAAACCACTGCCGGTTTCCGGATTCCCTCATCCCGCCTACCCGCGTCAGCAATGCGTCACCGCCCCGTCACCTAGGTACGCTGCCCCGTCGACCTCTCTGTCCTTGCCATTGGTCCACCTGTCCTGCCATGTCACCGCCACCGTGTACCAACCAGACAGCGCCACGTCACCCGATGACGTCAGCATGATGTCATCTGACCTTGACCCCACCCTATGACGTCATGCTGACGTCAGCACATATTCGCGCCAAAAGCATAAAAAGGTCTATTTTACCCAAAATTTCATGTTTTTTGGTCATTTCGCGTGTTCGTCGTTAATCTGCTCTGCATGCAAACAACGTCCAAATTGTCTACCAACCTGCTAAATTGACCAGAAGGCCTCCAGCGCACCAGTTCACCTGCGGTTACGACCTTTGCGCGTTGTTTTACCAGGTATTCCTCATCATTCATCCTCTGTGCGCCTGCAATTATCTATTTAACGCCTTAGAGAGCTTAATGAAAGCCGAAAATCAGAAATTCACCACTGAATTCCTCAGCAAAGCCTCAAAGTTCCAATTATCACTTCTAAAAACACCAGTCGAGCCTTTCCCAGTGGCATTTTGCTAAGAAACCAGGCCCTGTCTGCGCAATCGTGGCAGGCGCATTTGACACCAATTTTTTAACATTGAAAGGTGCCAAAAGGGGCTAAAGCTTCGCTCTTAATTACAAAAAACAGCATTTCAACTGCTGCACACCCTGCTTTACCTCCCACTTGCATTTCCATCCCTCTACAAAGAAACTTTGCTGTTGTTACTCTGCATAGTAACACAGCCCCTGAGTAAGAGTAAAATTTGCAAAGGAAAATCATGGACCCCCCTGTAGCTCCCATAGCCCTCAATGTGGCTCCCCTGAATGTCCCTAATAGAACATTTGACACCAGAGCATTGGCAGACCTGGACTACAAGATAACAGAGGAAACAAGGAGCAGAAGCAGGTTCCATCTGCTAATATTAAATGAAATAAAGATCAAACATGAGAGGGGGACAGACATCCTGGGAATTTGGGAGTCATTCCTCCCAATATTCAAACTTCCTCGGGTTAATCAATTCCCTGAGCTTGTGCACATAGTTGCTGAACACTATGATGCATCCCAGAGAGCAGTGCTAGATGCTGAAGGTTCAATCTTGTTCCTCATTACCCCTGAAGCCATCAGGGAGATGTTGCAATTCCAGACAGAGCATAAGTTGGTCCCTCTGACACTAGCTGATTTGATAGTACAGGGAGCCAGAACCACAGAGGCCCAAATCACTAAGGTCAACCAGCTCTTCATCAAAGCTGACACTTTGCAGATTCCTCCCATCAACTGTGTTTACCTCAATCAATTGGGCCAAGACCTGGTTGACATGATCAGTCCCATCCTGGGATATGATTCAATAGAACATATTGATGAAACAGTTATACAAATGATGCTTATGTTCTCCCCAGGAAGGAAACCAATCCACTATGATTATGCAACATACATATCAGACAAAATGCATGAACAGTTGATGAATTTGCCAAGAGAAAGAGTGTTTAGGTACACCTCCTACCTATATCATCTGCTCATATACTTCCAGCATGATAAATTCTCTTTCCCAATAAAGAGACTAGATGCACAGGGCAATCTGAGATCAGTAGTATATTGGACATCTGTTTTCCATGTATCATGCTACTCTCCATATACCTACTGTGAGTTTATTGATCTCTTCATCCATCCAGCCTTGACTCTACTGATTGGTTCACCTCCTCCTAGACTGACAGAGGACATGAAAAGGTGCCTACATTTGTCAAAAGTATACAGTATTGGGGACTGGTATCTTTACCAACACCACACCGTTATCAGAATATATGGGTGTGAGTTACCCCCATTTAGACTACCCAAATTTGTGCCCATGAGGCTATTTGCCTTAGAATACTTCAGGCAATTTGGCTATGTGGATATGTTCCACTTCTCAGGCAGAGGCAAGAAAGCACAGCTGAAAATCAAGAGCCAACTTGGCCATTTAGTCTACAATGAAAGGGATGAAGGGTGGAAGGAGGCAGATAGAATACTGGGGGGTTTTGGTTTGAAGCACAGTTTTACATGGAAACCCTATGACCCCAACAACTTCATCACAATGAGGAGACTCAAATATAAACTGTCTGCTTATGGTCATCATAGCCTCCCCAAAATTGAAAAATATGCCAATCAGAACAAGTGGAAAAGGGGAACTCTAGAAGAAGATATAACTCAAAAAGAGCTTGATCAAAGAGCTCTGAACAGTCAAAAGAAGATGGCTGACCTTGAGTTTTATGCACAGGTCCCCTCACTGCCAAGCACACAAATTGGAGCAGCAGCCTCCTCTTCAACTACTCCACAGCAAACTACAAAGGTGGCTGGAAAAGTCTCAGAAAAAGGAAAGGAAAAGCAAATGGAGGCAGAGCAAGAGCAACAGCAGGAACAGCAGCAGGAAGACATAGAAGAGCAAGAGGAACAGCAGCAAGAAAAACAAGGGCAGGAGCCACCTGCCCAGCAAAAGGAAACAGTGGATACTCCTCAGACCACTGAACAAGTCATGCCTACAAGGCAAGACTCTACATTTGATGCCTCGGTCCTCCAAACCCCTCAAAAGGAGGACACATTTATCTTGAGGAAAAGGGAAAGAGAAACTCCCTTGACATCCTCTATCAATCAAGGAGAGAAAAGGCAAAGACTCAACGATTTTCCAGAAGAGGATATAGCCATCCGAGAAGCATCGGGCATGGGCCCACCAAGTCAAGATATTTCAGCAAGTTCCTCCCAGCAGGAACTAGACAGGACAATGGGAGGGGAAGTCACCTCCTCCAGCCAGCAGAAAGAAGAAAGAGTGAGCATAAAGCAGCAGTTCATAGACATTAAGAGAAGGAGTGACCCAATCAAAGTTCAATTATACAATCACCTACTTAACATGGCTCCTTCCAATCAGCAGAGACGCATGTCTGCTTTTGATGTAGGTGAGGGCAAACTGACATTGAGTCATTTTATGCCTACAGCACTCAAGCCACAGTCTTCTGCTGATTATCTCAGGACCAATTTAGAGGTCCTTGCCAAAGACATACACCCCATGGACAAAATTGAGTTGCATAAACAAACAGGGGAAATGGTGTATGCTTCATTGGCCGATAAGACCTTGGACAACTACAAGTTAACAAGCAGTCTGAATGCCACGGCTTCCCAGCTGGAGCTAGAGAGAGCCTCTTCTCAGGCCAAAGACAACAGGATCAAAACCCTGGAAGAAATCATCATAGAGATTGGGCACAATCCCAATGATATTAAAGGGATACAAGAGATCTTAAAAATCAGAGATGCTGATATGGCTGCACTAAGGAAGAAGATTAAACTTCCAGCCACTATCCATCCACAGACCGATGAAGTGGCAAAACAAAGGTATGAGCAGGATTCCACTGCTCTGTTAATGTCTGTTTACAAAGAACTTCTGAAGGCACAAGAAAAATTGGGGCAATATGAGGCCACACAAGCACCTCTGAAAGGATCATCAACACAAGCACAAGAGGGGCAAACATCTCAGCCCCCTCCACAGGTCATTAATCTTGAGGAGACTGCTCCTACTACTGCACCTCCACCTCAGCATGTTGAACAACCAGCCACATCTACTTCAGCAGCACCCACCAGCACAGATCAGAGCTTAGACATGCAAAAGCTAAAAAGTGAAATACAAGCTTTAGAAGCACAAATGATGCAGCTGAATGAAACTAAGGAGCAGCTGGCCAAGGTGAATGAAAGGCATGACAAAACAAAAAGAGAAGTAGGAGAGAAGGCCCAAGAAATCAAAGCTCTTAAAGACAAAATCAAGGAGCTTGAGAAAGAGCTACAGCTAGATAAAATCATAGCCGAAATCAGAGCAATGATATGGTCCAATATTGGTAAGTCCATCAATAACCAGTGGTCATACATTGAGACAATCCACGAGCAACTGGAGCTCATTCCTAAAGCACAGAGGGAAATCAGAACATCAAGGGCCTTGTTGGGGAACATGCCTGAAATTGCAACTAAATTGATCAATGTGCTCAATCATAAGACCAGTTCTCAGTTGACAATCATGGGAATAGCAAACAGAACTGATACTATCCAAATGATCAAGAGGGTTATTACTCTTAGAAATCTGATGCAAACCTTAGACAGAAGAACCCAGGATATGCAAACTGAGGTAAACAGGTTCTTTGAGAAGTTTCGGGTATTGGAAAGTAAAGGACTCCCTAGCTTGCTGAACAATGGAGGCAGATTATTCACCCATGAAGAATATGCCAAGAGAGTGAATGTTTTTGCCTCATCACAGGTAAATGAGAAAGCCAGCACCTCAGAAGATACAGGGCCTATCACAGGACAGATTTTCTATGGTAAGATAGAACATCTACTTTTTATAATGAATGAAATGAATCATCTATTTGATGTAGCCCCCAACTTTTTCAAATATACAGAAGCTGAAGAAACAATGCAGGCCATCCTCAAGCATCAGCTCCCTACACAAGAATGGTGGACAGATGCCATCCAGAGAATTTTGTAAACATTAAGCCATCCATTAATTTCTGTTTTTTCTATAAATTCTGATGGAAAGAACAGTCAGCAAAATCAGCAGGCATCATAAAGTCAAAGCTGAGCCAACTCAGCAGATGGAGCAGCCAACAAAGCAGGCAAAAGACAAACGCAGCTGGCAAAGCCGAGAAATTCATTGCGCAGGCAAAAGTAAATGCGTACCTACAGATCGGTACATAGTAAATGTAACCGACTCAGTGACTCCTTAAAGTCAAAACAGTCATCTGACAGACATAATGGGCATTTACTCCGCATTTAATGTTGCAATAACTCCCTGCGTACTTTCTGAACACTACCGAAGATATTTTCTCTCTCTCAGATGACTCAATGCCTGAGATATTTTGTATACTTATTTCTATATAAACCCCTGCGCATGATAGAGCAAATGGTTGTTGTAATTTTCCTTTGAAGAGCTCTCGCTTGTTGTAAAAATTCCCAGAGAGAAATAATATAAAAGGAGAATGGAATTTCCAAAGCATGGTGTATTTGGTGCATTGTGATGAATGGTGAATGTTGCAGGATTCCAGTTGTTTCATAAAACAATAAGTCTTCTCAAATCTCTGTATTACATGTTTTCGAGTCTTTTGTTTTCTTTCATTGTCCAGACATTTTACACTTGATAGCAAAGTAGAAGAATAGTTCCAGGACTTAATCCATGATTACCCTGAACTCAAACTGAGCTATTACTCATGTTTTCCTCAGATATAGTAACAGAAGTGTAATTCTTAGTTGCTGCACTTTGAATCTATATCTTTCGCTGTGATAGACATTCCCAGGGATTCAAGTTTGCCCCTGTGACATCTGTTTTTTCTTGTAACCAGTTTGGTGGAAACAGTTAACAACGAGTGAAAATTCTTGAATGCTTTCATTGTTTGTCTTACCTGTTTCCTGTTATTAATCAAAATTTGTTCTATGAAACATCCAAATGGCCCTGTAAGTTTCACCAGTTCATCTCAAAGTTTCTAGACACCTACTGCCACAGACTCCATTGCCCAATGATACCTAACTCTCTGAATATCACATCACAAGAGATCTGAAGGATATTCTTCAACCAAAACATAAACAAAACCTGTGCATAATAGCTAGCCTAAAACCCTATCATAAACAGTTACAAATTATAAAGAGAGAGCCCTCTCTGATCACAGTTTGGCTAGAAACTCTGATCCAAAGATTGGTTAGTGGTTACCCCGGCCGTATTCCCTTGGGAGTCATAGGGAACAACCTGGGTGTTAACAGTCTTGATGCAAGGAGGAAGGTTTGTTTGCTACCATTCTGAATTATTTCATGGGGCAGTTCTTAACTACCCTACCTACGATAAGGAGCTCTATGCCATGGTGCAAGTTGTCAATAAGTGGAAGCACTATCTGATGGGAAAGGAGGCAATAATCCAAGCAGATCACCAGTAATTATAATAATTGCAAACCCAGAATAAGCTACAACAGACTAGGCATTACTAGTGTATGGGGTAAGTTTACAAAAGTTTCATTTGGTGATCAAGTATAAGAATTTCAACACAAACAAGTTGGTCAATATGCTTTCAAGGCCACCCACATCAAAGATTACAACTTTGGGTACTCTTATGCACATGCAGCCATTCACCCATGATGCATACATAGAAGCATAGTCAGAAGATGAGGACTTCAAGGAGGTGTATCAGCAGTTATAGAGTCAGAGTCATGTGCATGATGGCAACAACACCGTTGACTACCATCTTCGAGATAGGTTACTCTAAAGGCTGGATAAGATATGTGTTCCTAAAGGTGAGTGTTTTCATATGATTAGAAAGGCTCACAGCTCCAAGGTTGCAGGGCACTTTAGTGTAGGGAAGATCGTGGCTAACTTACTGAGGTATGCATATTGGCCCAAGATGCAAGAGAAAGTAGCTAGGTTCATAAGAGGGTGCATGATTTGCTGTACCAACAAGCCTAGCAACAGGAAATAGGGTCTATATCATCCCTTACCTGTACCTACTCATCCTTGGGAAAGAATTTCCATGGACTTTGAGGGAGGTTTACCGACAACCAGGAAGGGACATGACTACTTGTTCGTGGTAGTTAATAGGTTCAACAAGATGTTTGTTCTAATTCCCTGTAAAAATACTGTCAACGAACAAGAAGAAACTAACTTGTTCTTTGGACATGTCTAGGTACACTTTGGGATACCAAGGAGCATCATTTCAAATAAGAATACAATATCTATCAGCACATTCTGGACTACATTGTTGGAGAAGATGGACACAAAGTTGAAGAGATCTACAAAATTCCATCCACAGACAGATGGGGAGACAGAAGTAGTCAACAGGACTTTGGTGCAGCTTCTGAGGGGTTACAACCAAAAGCATCTGAAGACCTGGGATGAAAATTTGGAATATATAAAACATTCTTATAACAGAGCAGTCCACACTTCTATAGGAAAGACCCCATTTGAAACTTATTTTGGATATTTTCCACCTTCACCTTTGGATATTACATATGGGCAGCAAGGAGGCACGAAGGAAGACCTTACAGGAGATGCTTTGAGGGTTGAAAAATTTATAGAGAAGATAAGGCAGATCCATATATAGGTACAGGAAACAATTCAAAAGTTGTCAAAGAAGTATAAGGCTAGACATGATCAACACAAAATAGAGAAATCATTCAAGGTAGGAGACAGAGTATGGCTACAATTGAACAAGGAGAGGCTGCAGGGGCCTAGTAAGAAAATAAAGTCTCTATGATATGGTCCCTTTGAGATACTGGAAAGGGTGGGTGATAACGCCTATTGACTCAGTTTACTACCATATATGCACATTTACTCAGTTATAAATGTAGAGAATTGAAACTCTATGAGCCTTCCATGCTAGATTAGGAAGAGGAACAGGTCCTACATTCTGTGGGGGATTTGGCACCACATGCTCAGGAGGATTTGACAAAAGATACAGTTTTGTAGAACGGGTCCAAAAATACAAGATAGGGACAACATGACCTATGGCAGATTGGGTTGAATGGACAAATTCCAAGCAAAGCTAAATGGTACACCAAAGAGAAGGTGGAGGAAACATTTCCTCACTTCATCAAGTAAAATATTTTGTGGACCAAAAGCCTACCAAAATGGGGAGGTGTGATCCGAATTGGATCATTATATTGTTTTTCATCCATCCTCATGCATTTGGAGTGGAAAAAGTGGAGGAATTAGCTGACGTGGGTCGTTTTTACCAGTGGGACCTAGTTTGGCAAAATGAGGTCTGAAACCTTCCAAGAGTGTTTTGAGGCATCAAATGATGTTTTGTGGGAGTAAACATTTGTCACTAAAGTGTAACACCTTTTCATGTTTTTCTACACATAGAAATATGTCCACCGGCGCAAGAATCACGTCAATCAGTGTCTGTATGCAAAAGTTATGCCACTCAGAAGTTGACCTTCCTGTTTTCACACTTATAGTTCGGTAGGATGTCGCATCAACCCCAATTATTCATGGAAAAGGGGCTAGCATCGTTTTTTTGATGTAGAAGACTCCAAAAGAGTCTATTTTGTAACTCTAGTTAATAGTTGATGTAGACAAACTTAACCACTAGTAGGCTATCAAGTTGTGTTATAACCGGGCCACTAGGAGGAAGAGGCATTCCATTCTTTTGAGAACATTTCTTCCATAAATGAGAAAACATATCCAGGAGAGACAGGAGGAAGAGCACATAGAGAGTATATGTGCACTGTAGCATCCCACAAGCCACAGGCATTACTTTTTGTACCTGCAACCATACTTCCAGACAGAGAAAGAGAGCGAAGCAACCTCACCTTCCAGCTTGCTTTTCTCCCAAAAAGGTTTCCCAAAGAGCATATCTTGTGTCTTATATGTGTATGAGCTTATTTTTTCTTTCTCTTATTTTCTGCATAATTTAATTTTACATGCATGCACTTAAGATCTACAGATCTAGAAGTTAAATAAAATTGTAATAGTGTATAATATCATATTTTTAATATAGTATTATCATATCTGTTGTGAAGAACTGTCCAATGGAATATCGACATAAATTTATGGATAAAAAACTCCCATTAAAACAAAGAATAGTCAACACATAGACAAAAATGACAAAAAACTCCTATATCTTTTCAAATTTGAAACAAATAACTTTTGAGAAACATGAAACTCAAAAGGCTAAATAAAATTGAAAAATTAGTATGGATTTTCCTATTACTCCTTGATATAAACCTCACTTTGATTAGAGGGGAAATAAAATGAACAAGGAGCGAGCTTGATAGATTTTTATGAACTATATTTTCCCTAAGCATAAATCTTTCTATGGAATTATGTGTTGATTTATGGTTTAGCATGGAAGTTGAGACTTCTATCAAGGGGAAAAATGATCGATGTTATAAGCCTTGCAGAAGTTGAGGTTAATGACCCACTACCATGGGTTTGTTGGAGAAATTATTCAACTTTGATATAGTCCCAAGGAGGATAAAACCAACTAAGTATAAGCATATTTCCAGTGGAGCCACTCCATCAACACTATTCTTGCAATCAAATATATAACATGTGTCAAAATATAGCTACATGAAACAAGAACATAATTATGTACATCTATATTTACCAAATTAAAAGAAAACAACTTATGCACAAGAGTATTCTCTTGGAATTATTTATCCAAGTATACCACAAAAGGATCATAAAAGTAAGGATGAATAATAATTAGTTCTTGAAGAAGATTCCAAGGAGAGGATGGTAACCTTGATTGGGATGTTGAAGCCTACTACAAAGTGTTAGTATCAAGATTACCTAAACTAAGTTCATGAAAGTTAGTAGGATAAATTTAAAACCATGACTTATTTACATAGTGGGAATTGATTTTAATAAGAGGAGATGAAATACATTCAAAGTTGGATTCCTTAATATTATCGTGGTGAATATTGTTGGAAACTTGATGGTCCAGTGCATGAGCGCATGTAAAGCCATGTTTATTTCTAGGAGGAAGAAAAAGAATACAAGAACAAGCCATTGATAGGTCTAGATCTAAGTCACTTTGTGATAAAGGTGATTTTATGACATCATCAAAATATTTATCATATAAAACCTCCCTCTCTTGCAACTCATATGATTTATTTGTATCAACGACATAAGTAAAAGGGTAAGAATGAGAGTTAAGATTAATCTTAATGGGAAAATAAATCTTCTCACAAATAGTATGATCCTCAAAAAAGTGTGTACTAAGTGGAGGAAAAGTTTCAACAGAAGGTTCAACCAAGTCATCACTAGATGTACTTCGATACGTAAAGAGGTCAGGATACAAGAAGAAATGATCACCAAAGTAGATTAAATTAGGTGTATTATTATGAATATTATCAATATTATGGTTTGGTAATATGTTTTTTGGTTTAGTAATGGTGCATTCGGTGTAGGATCTAATGTACTTCCCAACATCTTGACGAAGTTTCGGCCAATAAAAATATTTTTGCAATACCGCCACTATTTTCTCTACTCTGAAATGTCCAGCAACCCGACTGTGGTGCGCCTCCCAAATCATCTTTGCACGGTCACTTGAAGGAACACAGATGTGTCCCAAGTGGCATAACAATGCATCTTGAAGGTGAAAATTTGGAAATTTATTCCCTTCTAGGAGTGTCTAGTATATTTTGCTGAATTCTAGATCGCTCTTGTAAAGATGCGACCACCCAGATGTCTTGTGCCTACAAGAGTCGAGCATAGTGATTAACGCCATGACTGGTGGTTGACTGAGGCAATCGCCGACATTATTGGTGTTGCCCTTATTATACTTGATGTTCAAATGGAACAATTGTAGATAAGTGGACCATTTCTGATGGTGATCATTCTACAATTTCCCTTGTGTCTGTATGAATTGTAGAGGTTGGTGGTCTATGTGGATGACCATTTCCTTCCCCGTAATTTAATGCCTCCATTGACGGCAGGCCTGGACAATGGAATACATTTCTTTGTCATACGTTGGGTACTTTTGGATTGTGTCTGAAAGTGTCTCACTGTGGTAAGCCACTAGATGCCCATGCTAAGTAAGAACTGCACCAATAGCATAGTCAAAGGAATTTGTCTCAATCACAAATGGTTGTTACAGGTTTGGTAATGTAAGCACTGGTGCATAAAAAAGGTGATTCTTCAACTCAAAGAACTCTCATTGTTGGGTTTCCGACCAAAAGAACTTTTCTTTCTCTCCACCCTTGGTGACTTGACTTAAAGGCCAAGTGATATGAGAGAACCCCAGCACGAACCTATGGTAGAAATTGGCAAGACCCAAAAAGCTGCGGAGCTCTATTAGAGTGGTTGGGGTTGGCTAATCCCGAATGACTTGTATCTTGGATGGGTCCACATGTACACCCTACTCATCAATGATGTAACCCAGATATTAGACCCGGGTCAAGCCAAAGGTGCATTTCTCCAAGTTAGCATACAACTTGTGTTGTCGAAGGGTTTGAAGGACCAGTTGAATATGGTGGAGGTGATCTTCCCAACTCTAGCTAAAGATTAATATTTCATCTAGATACACCACCACAAATGCATTGGTGAAGGGTCACAAGATGTCGTCCATCAGTCTCATGAAGGTTGCAGGGGCATTCGTCAATCTGAACAGCATGACCAACCATTCGAAAAGGCCCTCCTTGTATTTGAAGGCACTATTCCAAACATCGGAGGGTTCGATAGGCATCTGGTGATAACCTAACTTCAAGCCAATCTTGTTGAAATATTTGCCCCCCTTGAGCTAGTCTAGAAGGTCATCAATCCGCGGGATTGGGTACCTATTCTAGACAGTGATCTTTTTCAGCGCCCAATAGTCAATAATGAGCCTCTAGGTCCCATCCTCCTTTTGTACCAATACAATCGGGCTCCCACAAGGTGATGAGATTGGCCTGATGTGCCGTTTCTATAGTAGTTCTTGAATCTACCTCTTGATCTCATATTTCTCCAGAACAAAGCGTCGATAGATCAGTCCATTGGGCAGCGGTGCGCCCAGGGTCAGATCGATGGAGTGCTTGACCTGACAGTGCAGAAGTACCCCTATGGGTGAGGCAAAAATATCCATATACTCCTCCACAGCCTTGTCCATCTGTTTCTACTGTGAAGAGGAGCACCGCCTAGAAGCCGTGGCCACAACCTTCTTCTTTCCTTGGGGGAGAATCATAAGGAAAACAAATTTCCTGGTCTTGGAAATGATATTACAGCATTTCTTTGTAGTGATCAAAGAGATGGTGGTAGGCGGGGCTACCTCTTGTATCCTGTACAACTTATTAGCCAAAGTAATAATCACCGAGTGAGGTCTAGACTCATATACAACATGTCACTTCCACAAGTATGGTTGTCCTAACAATACATCAAAAACTTAAAGAGGAGAAACGTCACAAAATACCTCATCTGTGAAGGGCTCGATGCTATAGGGAAGGTGACATTGCTGGCTGACATGAAGATCTCGTCCTTGGTGAAGCCACCTTATGGTGTACGACTATGGATGTGATGTAGTCTTTAGGCCCACCCGCTTCATGACATCTGCTGAAATGAGTTTCTTTTGGCTCCCGCCGTCGACAATGAACTGCAGCGAAGAACTCTTCACCCACATATGTGAGTGGAATAGGAGTTCCCCCTCCTTTGGATCTTCGGCTCAATTTTTTGGAGCTTTGTGGTGGCCACGGTGGCAATGGGCTCTGCATCAATGATCTGCTTCCCCTTGTCAGTTCCCTTATCAACTTCTGATTTAGAGTCAGAACCTATGTCTGATTCGGAAGCCTTTAGCTCGACCACTAGTGACTTCTTGGCCCGACACTCACTTTTATTGTGAGTGGATCTCTTATGGGACCCACACCATTTTCCTGTGTCCTTCTTCATCTTCGTGGTGTTGTTGTTTTCTTGCAGCTTCGGTGGGCTATCCTGGGTAGCCCTGCCTTAGCTTGGTCCTTTGTTATGTGGTTTGGGGTGCCTTTTCCTTGATTTGGATTTGCAGATCCAAAGTCTCGCTTCTTCTATTTAAACTTCTTCTCAATCTTTACAGCGTACCGATACGTTGTGCCGAGCAAGGAAATGTCCAGGAACTTCACCTCGTCCTGGATGTACTTGTGTCGATAGTCACGGTACTTGAGCACCAAATGTCACTTAGTATCCTTGATACCCAGCTTCGTGCGAAGTGTATGGAAATTATTTGTGAACTCTAGCACATCTTGGTCCCTTCCCTACCATAGTGTGGTCCACTTTATGTATATATATTCATAGCTCCCGATAGGGTAATACTATTCCTTGACGGTGTCTTAAAAAGAATTCCAAGTGGGTGTGACTAAAAACAGTGAGGGTTCACTCATCCTTTTGTTCACAGTAGGTTTCCCACCAATCCTTGATGTGTGGGGGGGCTTTGAGAAGTGCAAAAGTAATATTTTCCCGATTGGAAAAGTAATGAATTAAAAAATATCCTTCCAACAGATTTAACCATTTATCTACGACGTCTGCATCTATCAGGCCTTAGAATATGTGAATATCAAAGTTAAATTGTACCTTAAAAGGAGTGGAACCTCCAAAGTGGCTATTAGATGAAGATACATCGCCTTTGGGTAGTCATCAGAGGATCTAGGCAAAGTTATCCATCATTGCCTCCCTTTGTCGCTCGAGGGCTTCCTCGAGCAACATTTTGAAAGCATCTCCTACCCCCTCATCTTTGGTTTCTTCTACCATGGGAGGTCGTCACATTTTTCAAGGTTGATCTTCAATGGTTCAACCAGATCGAGCCCTAACTCCTTATACCTTAACCTCGTTGGGGACATGCAAAGAAAAACAAAGAAAGAGAAGACCGCTCTGATACCACTGATCCGAACTTAAATAGGAATGCACCAACTTACATATATAATAATAAACACAGAGATGTAGTAGGAAAAAACTTCATTTCATTAATAGAAAAATATTGAACTATGCTTACAAACAGAATGGAAATAAGATAACTCGGGCGATGGTAGCTTATCTCTAAGAATAGATGTGGCGGCTACATGCCTCTAAACTCTGTTACAATGAGGCTCAAGGGCCTATTTATTATTGGGAAACATGAAAAACCCTAAACAACCAAAAACCTAACCCCAGGAGATGTAACACCAAGAGTTTGTGGGCCCTATTGGGGTTATTTGGGCATCCAACTTCTCGAGGTTGTAACTTGGTCATATTATCTCTGTTTGGCGCGTATGATACCTTGTTGGAAAGGTCTTGCTGAGTACTATATGTTTCACATCAAGCCCTTGCCTACGGATATGAGCCTGTCGCGAACCCCCAAAAAACGCCTTTTAGGGGGTCAAAACTGCTACGAAAGTTCATGACCCGTAAAACTGTTAAAAATAGTAAATGTTGAAATGAACAGGGAAACAGATTAAACTGACTAGGGGGTCTAGGTGGAATAGGCGAGTGGCCACCAATATCGACCTGAATCAGCAGTTCAAAACAAGTAAGGGGAAGGTGCTTTAGGAGTGCGTTATACGCTCCTAGAGGGCATATGGCACACTTCTAAACAATGAAGAATTCCCTATCAAGATTTCAAAGCGCATTCATGCACTCTTTGCCTTAATGGGTTCATTTTGAAACCAAAATTTATCTATTTATGGAAGATAGGACAAGATGTGAACACGATGAGTTTCGACATAGAAACATGTGTGACACATACCAACTCATCAAGAAGACTTAAATAAGCTTCAACAATGATAAGTAGATATCAAAGAACCACTTTACATACATTTTCCAAGAACATTAGGTGAAGTGTGTGCGACTATGACCAAAAAGTGTCATTTCAAAACAACAAAGATGTTACGATCTTGAAGTACACAAAAGATGTTCTAATCAACACGAAGACACTTAATAATGATCAAAAACACTTGAAACATATAAAATAACATGAAACAACATTTGGCGACCCAGTTGACGATGAAGTAGGCTCCAAATTTGAATATAGTGAATTTTTTGGAAGGTGTTGTAGCAGTGACAACATTGGGCGAACTTTAGCTTTTTTGTTTAGGAATAGATTTCTAGTTAAAGGGTCAATCCTTTAAGAATTAAATTGATTCACCACTTGGATTCCCTTGACTTCCCCCTTTTTACCCGGTTATATACGTAGTACCTTACTTTGTTTGACTTGGTTTGAACGCATAAATAAAAACCATATCACAATTGTTTCTATCTAGGAAAGGGTAATGTGCGCGACGATTTCATGATATTCAGAGTATGAATTTTCATCTATGGTGTTGCCCCATTGTCAACAGGACTAGATAGTGCCTTGCTGATGTAACTTCAGGAGCACAAACATTACTTCACTGCCAATAGACCTAGACAGTATCCCAACGAAGTCGCTTGCTTCACCTCCATGTGCATGGCCTTTCACTTCTTTCACGTTTTATTTATTTATTAAATGGGACTTTGCTTCGACAATTATTATTTTCAATAGGTGGAAGGGGGATCTTGACTTATTAAGTGCAAAGGAGGTTTCCCCTTCAGAGAAGTATTTTAGAACCTCTGATATACTTTTTCTCTCTTTAGATTTTCCCTTATCCTTTATCTACTAGATTAGATAAGTGTTAACACACAAGTATATTTACACCAATTTGAGCAGTTTGGATACTAGAATAGGAACAAATCTAATAGGTTCCCTCAAGGTTTTGCCTTTGGATGTATCTTATTTTTCGTCCTAAATTATCTCAGCCTACGACATCTTCTCAAAGAAAAGAAGAAGACAACAAAAAGGTAATCATTGTGGTTGTGACACTTTCTCTTTTATTCCACCATAAATTCCTTTAGAGCCAAACACTTTTCACACAAGGTCTTATTTATGTACAATGACAATGAAAAAATAAAACACAAGAGAGGATTGACATGACACACACATGAGCAAGACAGATGAAAAGAAAATAAAAGAGAAGAACAAACTATGCAAGGAGTGCAAATTTTAGCTTCTATTTGTTAGAAAATTATATATTACAGAGCAATGGAACACATAAAATATTGTAGAAATATAAACACAAAAAACACATAAAACAAGAGAGACACAAATATGCGTGGTTCACCTAGTTTGGGCTACGTCCACGGAGAAACAACCAGTCCTTATTTTTATATTATCCAGCAAACTTAAGAGATACAACCTACAATAGATCCACTGTAACTCCCTCTTCACTCTCAATCTCCTCTCTCTTCCTCACTCAGAATACCGATCTACATAGATGAAATACAATTCCCTCATATATAGCGAGGGGTTGCCTTCTAGGGCAAAAAACCCTAAATTAAACATAACTTCTACCATCAGATCTCCACCTACTAAACGGCCAAGATTAACTACGAAATTACAACATTTTACAAGGCAATTTTACATCTATTCTTAGCTTCGGGGGTGCTGCCCCTAATCCCTCCACCAGGGGGGCTCCCAAAAGGTCGCAGCCGCCCCCCCCTACACCCCCCCTATAGCGAATATTTTACAGGCGGCGTTGCCAACCCATTTCGAATTGGAGTCCAATGCAGCGATACCTTTGAATACAGGAGATAATCAGGCTCCACACCCAACACTATTGAAAGTAATGCTTCAAATCTCCGCCATTTACGGGAAGGGGGTCAATCCTCCTGTCTAAGGATTTCAACTTGGAGGTATTATGACCGACCTTTTCATCGATGGTGAGTAGGCCATTCCAAAAAGGTTGGAACTTTGTGTGTTTACCCTTTTCTTCATTTGCCTTATCCCACTTCAGAGCTAGGTCAACCACATCAAAACTCCTAGTCCCTGTAGACATTTTATCGAACCAACGCTTAACATGGTTTTGATGGACAACAAATATTTCTTTGGCTTTGAGCCTTTATTCCTCAAGTTTGAGTAAAGTATCTATCCTGCTATGAACCGGAAGGAAAGGTATACCTTGAGACTCTTGGGAGAGTTGCAAGGTTGGGAGATACAAGTTTAGGGGAAAGATAACTTCTTTACCATAAACCAAAAAATATGGTGATGTTTTAAGGGAAGGGTTAGGGGTCACAAGTTCAACCCATAATGCATTGGTCAAAGCATTGTGCTAGTTCCTTTTCTCAAAGAAGATATTTTTCTTGATGATGTGAATAAGGTTTTTATTTGTCGATTCAGCCAAACGATTTCCCTCCAGGTAATAATTAGATGCATGGTTTGATACAATCCCATTTTCTAATGTGAATTTATATGCCAAACCTAGTTATAATGTTATGTTGTAATAATTGGATGACTTCCTGGTCATTTACTTATCTCAAGGGAACTACGTCTGACCATTGAGTGATATAGTCTATCACTGTAAGAATAAATTGATGTTACTTTGAAGAATGTGGAAAAATTTCCCCAATAACATCTAGGCCCCACTATTGAAAATGTTCCTCAATTGCTACTAGTAGTAGTGGGGTGACTAACTTCTGATCCCAATCAGCACATATTTGACAAGATGGGCACTTGAAGACATAAGCGTGAGCATATATAAATAGAGTGGGCCAATAATAACTAGCCATCATGAATTTATGTGCAGTTGTGTCGCTTGCATAGTGACCACATGCTGGTCCATTGTGCAAGTCTCTAGGTACCTTCTTTGTATCTTCTGGCTGAAGGAATCTTAGAAGAACACATTTGTGGTGCTTTCTTAAATGTACTCCATGAACAAGTTGGTAGGATAAAGATTTTAATCGCATTACTTATTTTGTTTATTCTAAAAATGCATGGGAAAAGGTGTCGTGCTCTAAAAATTGTCATATATTGGAATACCATGGAATTGTAGACAAGGACTAGGGAACATGTTCAACATTATACATTTCTATTTCCTGTTCCCAACCTGATAGATATTACTCAAGAGAATCTCTTTCTTTGACCGCTAACTGAAAAAGTCTATGAACCTTAATGGTATAAATTGGTTTGAATTCCCGATCATATTATTGCAAACATGTCATCCAATTTTCCCTCTTCTTACCCATCTCCTACTGCACGAAAAGTGTTCTTACCACTGAGTGTAGTACAAATATGATCGTGTGAGCCTTTAGAAGGTAGGACCTTAAATATTTGACTACCTTGTATACAACATATGCTTGTTTTTCAATGACTAGATAATCTAGCTCTGACCCCTGTAAACCAACACTCATAAAAGGGATAGGTCATTCATTTCCTTCAGTATCCTTCTGAGTAAGTATGACCACGGTGGACGAATCCAAAGCAAAGGTATAAAGCAGGAAGTATTTTCCATAATCAAGACTATATAATGCAGGTGCATCAGTGATAGCTTGTTAAACTTGAGCAAAACGATCCTTCTCTCGTTTATCCCATTTGTAAATTGCATATTTCTTAATCATCCCTTATAAAGGTTTAACTATTTGAGCATAGTCGGAGATGAACTTTTGCAAGAAATTATTCTTCCTGAAGAAACATTACATAGCCTTCTTATTCACCGATAACGTGATTTGTGTAATATCTTTGACCCTCTCGGGATCAAATTTAATTCCACTCTTTGCAATTATGTTCCCTAATAGCGTCCTTTCTAACACACCAAAGATGCTTTTCTTGGGATTGAGAGAAATCCCATATTTATGACACCACTCGAGTATCTATTTCAAATGATGTACATGATCTAATCTTCTTTTGGAAAACACAATAAGATCATCCAAATAAACCACTACACTTTGACCAATAAGGCCACGAAAAGCGAACCAAGTTAGAATTTCATGTGTATGGAAGTGCCTTCCTCATTAACTTATGTATGAATATTTTTAATAACAAAGGTTGTGAGTAAAATTAAGGACACCAACGTTACAATAAATTCTTCATCAAGGTTATAAAAACACAAATAAAAACATAATATAAAATGAAACAAAATAAAATATAATAAAATATAATATGATATAATGCAATATACTATAATATAATGTAATTTAATTTAATATAACACAATATACTATAATATACTATACTATAATATAATTTAATTAATTTTTTAAGAAATAAAATATAATATTCATATGAAAACCAACCAAAATTAAAATCTATAAAAAGATAGCAAACCAAGTTCTGAAATTTGTACACAAGGTGCAACACGATTTCAGTGCAAGTGGGTTTTAATTTCAGCTTCTCAAGATTCATAGAAAAACATTTATAGCGAAAATTCCACGATGCCATGTTTGAGATGGAATTATGGAGCCTACAAAAACCCTAACTTCCTCAACGCATATATTTGAAAATATAGCGATACAAGATCTAAAATTCGGGCATGAGGTTCAAAATGAGTTCGGTTCAAATGGGTTTTAATTTCCGCTTTTGAAACTGCGTAGAAAAATGTTATAGTGAAAATTCCACGATGACCTATTTGAAGCAATGAAACCCTAGAATCCAAAGCTCTGATACCAAATGTTAAGCAACCAACTCACAAAATAGAAGAAGAAATAGATAAATGACTTGAAAATAAGCCTTTTCGAGGGGGAAACCTCCTTTACATTACACAAATGAATAATTCTTCGATGATACAAATGACAAGGCCTCCTTTCTATATATAGGAATCTAAGGGGTTCCAATATAATCAAAGCCTACATAACAATAATATTGTAGGGGCACAACGATAACAATAGGGGCTTCTATGGGGCACAATAATAACATCATGGGGACTACATGGGCACAACAATACAATAAGGGGGTTGCACTAATAATAATAGGGGGATACACTAGTAGTATAGGGACCTAACATCCCATAATATTACTACTATTATTATGTACATCTAAATCACAAGATTCATTTGCACCAATTGGAGAACAAGGAAGGAACTCCAACTATGTATCTAGTGGAACGGGTGATGGTTGCACTTGATAACGCCCGTGATCAGTTTCCAAAAGAATAATTTCCAAAGATTAAATAAGCAAAGGAAACAATCTCAGTATGGCCCTCAAGTAGTGTCACATTGTATTTCATGTCTCGAATCTGATTATTCCTGCCATTATATGGAAGCCATAAATGTGACCAATCTGTAGAAAAATATCCTTGTAATTTACTATAACATACTCTACTCAGGGGTACGCCATAAGCTTTTGGGATCTCCATAATTACAATATTTATACATTAGTGAACTCGATGACCAGATGATAATTGGATACGAATATTCTTGAGTTCACCAATAGTTTAGACAAGAGATTGTCTAACAAAATGATTTGTGCATTGGTTTTTTCCCATTTCGCATTTATTCTGTTTGCAACAGATAATGGGATTACATTCATAGACGCACCAGAATCCACTAAACAATTATTGACATTGTAATTGAAAATTTCAAATGTTAAAAAAAATGGAGGGTAGAGAGTGATAACTTCTAATGTTACAAAATTAACTACCGGTTCAAGGAACCAGAAGACTTACCAAACACATTTTGTGAGGTAGAAGATTTGTCACCTGACAAAGATTGTGAAAAGTCTTGGACAAGTAATTCACACTCACATGTGATCTTTGCGAGCTTATAGATGGAATTTTTGGTGGGTAGTAACCATGAGTAAGTCTCCACATTTACATTTTTACTCCTACTTATTAAGGTTCTAAACAACACATAAATGATGGTGTGCAGTAACTCTTGGTAACTATATATATTTACATCTGGTTCATATATCCATTTTTT
Organism: Pinus tabuliformis; assembly: GCA_031772625.1. Taxonomy (NCBI): domain Eukaryota; kingdom Viridiplantae; phylum Streptophyta; class Pinopsida; order Pinales; family Pinaceae; genus Pinus; species Pinus tabuliformis. The sequence goes on from CM062815.1 coordinate 732,240,341, forward strand.
ATGCAAATACATGCTTAAATTTTCATAGATTTTAATTTTGGTTGGTTTTCATATGAACATTAACAATGAAAAATCACTCCACAAATATATAAAAAATGATGGCATAAATATTACAAGTGTATCCAAACATTATGGTAGAAAAAATTGAGGCAGTTATCCATATGGTATAAAGGATACAATAAGACCATCTAGTTTATGCTCAAATCAAATGTTTGGAAAATATTTTTTGCAATAATATTGAAAAATAAATATTTGTTTTTTAAAGTTAGACATTATAAGTTGTACTAGTTAATGCAAAACTAATAGTGGTTAACAAACAAATGGATTTCTAGAGTCCTACCTTGGCAAGGACTAATAACTCTCTAACAGTATTATCATCATGATTATAGAGTAACTCTTTAACAATATCACAAAATAAATGATATATAAATGAATTAACTTTTTTAATTCCCCTTAAACATCTACAAAATTTGTTTAATGTTATTAATATGTAAACAAGTTGTCATTTAAAAATTATTTTTTCATTTAATTCTTTACATATTTTTTAAATCTTTATATATTGTCTTTTCATGTGTATGGAAGTGCCTTCCTCATTAACTTATGTATGAATATTTTTTATAACAAAGGTTGTGAGTAAAATTAAGGACACCAATGTTGCAATAAATTCTTCATCAAGGTTAAAAAACACAAGTAAAAACATAATATAAAATGAAACAAAATAAAATAAAATATTTAAGTGAAATGTTTTATTAAATTTATTTCATTTATAAAAACACAATACCATTGATAAAAATAATAAAAAATTGAAGTGATTTAAATAAAATTAAATGGAATGATTTTTTTTGGTAAGGATAAGGTGTGTTGATAAACAATAATATAAAATCCCACCAACTTTTTGTAAAGTCTAAATCACTACCATGAATTGAGGGACACTCTAAACAAAATCCCAAAAGGAGTAGGTGAGTTTATATATAATCTTATAGAATCCCACTATATTTTTATAAATTCCAAATAAGTATGGTGAATGGACAGGAAAACCAATCAAATCCCTTCGAAGCATTTGGATTAATTTTCTACGTACACTAATTAAGGAGACATAATAAGTTGATTATTTATTCACTCAATTTGTAAATGCATATACCGATTTAGATCCATCTAACACTGGATCTATCATGCGTCGAGAGGGATCAAATCCCTCGAGGTGCAAACTTTCTTTTTGGAGTGTAGAATTTGAGGAAAGGTTTGCATCTCAAGGGATTTGATCCATCTCAGCGCATGATAGATCAAGTGTTAGATGAATCTAAGTTGGTTACCATTAAGGGCAACAATGTCACATTTTTAGATTATCATTATTATGTATATGTTTGAGATTAACTTCAAAATTCACATTATTTTCTCTTTGCTTGTTATGAACATATCATTCTCTTCTTTAATTTAGTATGTGTTGCTTGCCTTAAATGTTTTGTACATATGTGCTTGGATGCTTTAGGTGGTTTGTGTATGTATGTGTTTGGATTTGGATGATAATGTTTTTGAATGTTACAGTGATTGTGTTATATTTTTATGTGTGCTTGTAATTTTTTATTAGTAATTAGTTGGTGATGAATAAGGGAGACAATCTTGTCAATAGTTTGCATGAGTATTGATATTATACATTTATTTCATTTAATTGTAGGTATCATAAATTCTGACAACTAATTAATTCTCAATGGTGTCCCTCCAGTTATTACTAAATATATCTTGAAGAGTAGCTTTAACAATTTATTGCATCATGATTACTCTTGATTTTTTTTTTCTTTGATAATGTTTGAAATAATTTATTTCCTTCAAGAATATTTTGATGATTTTTCTATCTATAGTCTACTATCAAAGTAAAGAAATAATCTATTTTTGTTTTTAATGAATGGCTAGAAGTATAAAATCTTTACATTATTTATTTCTCTAAACAATTATCACATATCCTTCAAGAATATTTTGATTTGTTTTGAATATTTATAACTATATATTTTCCTCTTATAAATATTATGAATACATTATTCTATGCAATTATCTATTAGTAATTTTGAATATATTTTGAAAATATGTAATTGTCTATTAGTAATTAGTTGGTGATGTAGAAGGGAGACAATATTGTCAAGGATTAATTTGCACTTTGTAGGAGGATTGATTCTGCACATCTATTTCATTTTAATTCTATGTATCACAAATTTGGACAACTAATTAATTATTAATAGTGTCCTTTTAGGTATTACTAAATATATCTTGAAAATGTTTTTCCTTAATAATCTAGAATTAACAACATATAATGCAAGCAATCAAATAAGATTATAAAACAACATCTACACCAAAATCAATGCATCTAATACAAGCAATAAAATGAGATTAGAAATCAACATCTACACTAAAATCAATGCATCCAATAAAAGCAATCAAATAGGATTATAAATCCAAATATACACTGAAATTAATGCATCCAGTGGAAGCAATCAAATAGGATTAGAAATCAACATCTACACTGAAATCAATGCATCTAGAGAAAACAATCAAATAGTATTAGAAATCAACATCTACATTGAAATCAAGGCATCTAGTGCAAGAAATTGAATAGAATTCTAAGAAAACATCATCTCCATGTTATTCACAATCCAAATTGTTAGTTTGGGATAACATTTTCATGTTCCACACAAATAAATTTTTTCTTATATAATGAATATTATTATAAATATTATATATTTTATTAAAAGTTTATATATAGAAGAGTAAGATTTAAAATTATTTTTAATTGGTTAAGAGATTATTTTCTTAACCATAAGGAAACAGGTTAATGATCCACCCTTTTGTCTATTGTCCTTTGGTTAAATGTTATATAACACAAACTTGGTTAACGACCAATTTGTTATCCCAACTTAAAACATCATAGTCTTATCCACCATGAAATGCACCAACATGCTTGGTGATTCCCATGGCAATGGCTACTTTAAGATAAGAGTTTTAATTATTGTTATAATTCACCTATACACTTCATCATAACATCTAATGGAGTTGTATAACTTGGAAGCATTAGTTCCATAAATGCTATATTAACCCTTACACAAGTTTTTGTGAGTAGAACTTGATATCTTTAAAAACAGTAGATGCTACCATTAGAAAAATGACAGTAAATTTTGGTGCATTCAACTGAATGAAGAATATTGTGATGCCAAATATGAGAATGTGGAAAATAGGTTTCAGTAGATAAATGATAACCAAACTACTAGAACAAGACTAAAATAACAATATAATTGAAAACAAAATCACCTCTTAAAATTTGCTTGTTCCAACATAGTATTACATCCCTACACATTTGATTTGGAGTTTTAGAACCATCTCAAGATGAAAATGAGCACTTCGACCTACCTAAAAAGTAATATAAAAATTAAATAAAATCTATACCAACATTTCAAAATAATTTTTCCTATTATCCTAAAATTTAGGATAAAAACATATTTTCATTTACAATATTCTTCAAAGTAAAATATCAATAAAACAAATAAATAAAGGGAACTTCCCATATATTTAAGTATTTTAATATATTTTTGTCATATATTCCCCTCTTTTAGCCATGATTTGATCCATTTTAGTCATACGTTGATCCAAATCATCAAATATTTAGTCAAAGCCATAAAAAAGGGTGTTATCTAAATATTCAACAATGCCAATCTATTTCAGCTACACATTCCCCTCATTTTGTTATGATTTGATCCATTTTAGTCATATATAGGTCCAAGTAGTCAAATATTTATACAACACAATCACGAAAATGTATTGGTGAATATTTCACTATTTCAACTTATTTTAGTCATATATTCCCCTCTTTTGGTTATGATTAGACCCATTTTGACCATATATGTATCAAAATTGATGCCACTATCTAAATATTTGACAATTTCAACCTATTTTGGTTATGATTTAACACATCTTAGTAGTATATGGGTCCAAATCAACAAATATTTAGAAAACGCCATAAAGAAATGGCACTATCTAAATATTCGATGATTCCAAACTATGTTGTTCATATATTTCCCTCTTTTGGTCGTGATTTGACCCATTTTAGTTATATATAAGTCCAAATTGTTGAATATTTAGATAATTCTATCAAGAAATGAAATTTTCTACATATTCAATGATTTCAACCTTTTACATTTGCCTCCTCAAAAAGCATATGGATATGATTCTCATGGATGAAGAGACATTTAATCAAAGATGAAATTGCAGATGGCTTAGGTTTCTCAGATTTCGCGTCCTCCAAATCAAAAGAGGATGAGTTGTGCTTGAAAAGCTTTTTGGTGACCTTATATGCTTCCCCGCTTTGACTAATAAACAGGAGAGAGAAGGGGAGTCACGGGCTAGGGTTTGATGCAGGGTGTTGAGCCCCGAAACCACACTTTTCCTATACATTTTCCAAAACTTTTTCCATCCATGGGGACCTCATAAGTTGTCAACATCATTGCATATTGAGTTTAAAAGAGCACATAAAGTGGTTTTCTAACTATATTGTGTGTTTGCTGTTTGAATTAGATTTTTTCTTATAAGCTGCGGAATCTTGTCACTTTCCGCAGCCAGCTCAACTTTCCGCAGCCTTTTTGTTAAAGTCTATATTTCAGGTGTCTTCAAGCAAATCAAGCCACATGGGCAAGTTGAAAATGACGTGGACATGGACCGAGTCCTATTGGCTCAGTCGAATTCATCAAAGAGGGCCGTGGTCAAAGGTGGTCAAGCGGTGGTCAAAATAGAGTCCTACAGCAATAGGACTCCATTTATCAACCACATGAAGACTTTCGTGGCCGTTCCTAGATCTCTGGGGACGAATCGACACCTGTGGACTGCTCCATAAGGCGAATCCAACAGCCACCCTCAATAGATTTAATCATCACGGCAGCCATGATGCTAGATCCATGGACGCTGTCGTTCACGTGTCCTCTGTCAGCACAGTTTTTAGGAAATTAGTTATGTAGCCTTCTGTTATAAATAATGCGTTTCCATACGCATAATAGTTAGTCTTTTGGAATGTATTGTTAACTGTTAACAAGCCCACTGTGCCGTGACATTGTTTCGTTTTTATGACTGTGTTCTGAATATATGAGAAGACTCTGTTTCTAAGCATAATTCGTGGTTGATAACTGTTGCCGAGGTTGTGTAGAGGGCCCCTGTACACGCTGAGGTTTTGTTTATTGTTGTACAGTTTCACGTTGTGTTTCTTTATGTTTATCATGCCATAGTATTCACTTATGTATATTGCATTTCCTATGGTATTCACGTTTCATTTTTGTCCATAATTTTACACGCTTTACATTACCATTAACGTTGATCAGTGTGTTTGTTCCAGATTACAGTAGGCAGCCCGGGCATTTGCATATAGTTTTTCACAATGACTAATGACATGGAATCAGTCTTATCTTTCTGCTGACTCACTTTTCTTAGCTTTTAATTCCAGTTTTGTTTTGTTTATTTCAGTTCTGTTCATTGGCTTTATTAGTTAGCTTAGATATTAAATTATTCATATGATTATCAGTTACCTCCGAAAGCCATAGCGAGACTAATGGTGAGGGATTGAAGTATGAGTGTGTAATTTGATATTAGTTTTATTTTCTGCAAATTAGATATCAGATTGCTCAAGTTGTTTATGATTACCTCCGAAAACCATAGCGAGACTAATGGTGAGGGGTCAGAATATGAGTTGATGTAATTTGATTTTAAGTTTACTTTTCTGCAAATAGATATCAGATTGCTCAAGTTGTTTATGATTACCTCCAAAAACCATAGCGAGACTAATGGTGAGGGGTCAGAATATGAGTTGATGTAATTTGATTTTAAGTTTACTTTTCTGCAAATAGATATCATATTGCTCAAGTTGTTTATGATTACCTCTGAAAGCCATAGCGAGACTAATGGTGAGGGGTCAGAATATGAGTTGATGTAATTTGATTTTAAGTTTACTTTTCTGCAAATAGATATCAGATTGCTCAAGTTGTTTATGATTACCTCCGAAAGCCATAGCGAGACTAATGGTGAGGGGTCAGAATATGAATTGATGTAATTTGATTTTAGCTTTAATTTCCTTGCAAATTTTAATTTCTTTGAGTGCAGTAGCTTAAATCGTTTTTCTGTTTCATTTCTTAGACAGCAGCAGAGATACTAGTTTCATGTTCAGCAATTCATTATTTAGTTGTTTTAAAATAGCAGCATCTTTTCATTTTTTTTTATTCAAGTATTCCTTTCATTACTTAGTGTATTCTACAGTTTTCTAAAGTGTTAAGTTTTGGAAACCCTTATAGAGGACATCATTGCCTTAAAAACTGTATCCATACTTACCTTCTAGAGACTTAATAGTAGAATTTCATTCACATTAGGAGATAAACAAGATAAAAACCCCCAAAATAACATAAAAATAAAAAATGACAAAAAGTAAGAAATAGGTTATCTTGCACATATAGTGCGCCACACTTCAACAGTTTACGACTCCCGGATTGACAATTAATATAGCAATTTAGGACACTCTAAATTGACCAAACATTTTGGCGCCATTGCCGGGGAAGTGTAACTAGGTAGCTAGATTCTTAAAAAAAAAAAAAAACAAGACAATTGAAAGAAGGGAAAAATTGATAACTTCTTGAAGTATGCTCTCCTCTTGCACCTAATGTGATCTGGAGGATCAGAAAAGAGAGTTTTTAGTTTAATAATTTCTTGATTATTCTCTCTTCTTGCACCTAGTTTGACCTGGAAGATCAAAAAGAGAATTATTAGCCTGACTTGAAGAAAAATATAATAAAAATGGCATGCATAGAGCAAGAGATTCTAGGGGAAGGTTTATAGATAGGGCCAAGAGTTCGATTTTTACAACTCCATCTACTTCAAGGCATAGACAAGATACATCTCAATCATCTCCAACTCACACTCCTAGCCTTAGGATTCTTGGAATTCAAGGGGCAGCAGTTGAATTAGGAGACTCTCCCACACTACCCATCAAATCTGACCTAGGGGAAGAACCTTTCTTCACTTCTACAGGGGAACATATCACTATCAAAGAAGTAGAATCACCTGAAGAAGAAGAGGGAGAACTTCCTCCTCGTTCGCCAATGATAGAAGAACCAGAGGACTCTGAAAACTCTGAGGGAACTATCATGACAGAGGAAGTAGTAAACGGAGGAGGTAGAGGTAGAGGTAGAGGAGGAGGAAACAATGGAGGAGGTAGAGGTAACAATGGAGAAAATAGGGATGGAAATAGCTCATTTGGATTCCCTATAGTTGATGAAGAGACCCATACAACAATGAAAAACATTTCACCATCTGTCCTCCCAAACTTCTATGGGTTGCGAAGTGAGGATCCTGAAACATTTCTATTTGAGTTTGAAGTCGTGTGTCGAACTTATGATTATATGGAAGACTCTCAAAAACTCAAATTGTTTCCTTCAACATTGAAGGGAGCTACTTTGAAATGGTTCATGGGATTAGTCACTCAATCTATTAGGACTTGGGATGATATGAAACAAACATTTTTGGATAGGTACCTGGACTATTGCATGCCCACCAACCATAAGGACGAGGTATTCAAAATGGTGCAAAAAGAAGATGAAAACTTGGAGGATTTACTTGAAATATTTCAATACAACTTAAAAAGAGAAAAAATGAGTAATTTAGATGAGGAGACCTTGAAAGCCCTTCTATTGAAAGCCATTAGAGATGAATGGATAGATATTTTAAACATGATGGGGAAGGGAGACATTTCTCAACTTCCACTTCATGACATAGCAGAATTATGTGTCCATCTCTCAAGGGGAAAATCTAAAATGGGAAAAGGGCCTAGAGATCCTTCTCTTATTAGAGCAAACAAATCTGCAACTGGATCAATAAGTAGGGCAAAGATTGGAAATATGCTTGATGAGTTCAAAAATGATATTCTAGGGAGCCTTAGTGAACAGCTAGACACCCTTAAAATACAAAACAAGCAGAAAGCAGAAGCAGAAGCCTTGGCCATCTTTTGTCCAAAATGTAGGAAGAAACATGCTCTAAGGGAATTCCCCTTGGATGCAAAAGTTGTAGAAACATGTATGATTTGATCGGAAAGCCATGAGACCAAGGATTGGCCTTCAATTCCTGGGCTCAAAGCTGTCTTTCAAGAAGATCCAAATTCAGTAGAGTCTCTCTATTTTGTTTCAGGGAGACCTTGGCAGGGGCAACAAAATCAAGGGTTTAACAACCCTATGAACTTTCAACCCCCGCCAAATTGGAATCCTTGGCAACAACCTTGGCCCAGACCTCAAAATCCATATCAATCATGGGTACAAGGTATGCAAAATCCTTATGGGGATTTGCTCAATTTTATCAATATCCTCCATCTTTTCAAAATCAACAAGCTCCACAACTTCCAAATCAAAACCCACAACTTTCATTTCCATTTCCACAACAACAACAGCCTTCTCAACAAAATCCAAATTCCCAACTCTTGCTTCCTTTCCAACAAAAGACAAATCAACTTCCAGCCCAGCCATTGCCAAATCCTAACAAAAAAATCCTCAGAATGCTTACATGGTAGAAGGACAACAATTTCCTACCTATATGATTGTTCCTCTTAATGATGTACAACTCAGGTCTGGTAGAGTTTTAGAAAAACCTTTTATAGATGTTCAAAAGCAAGATACCTCCGAGGAGGATTCTCTTAAAACCAATAAAGGTTCTGAAGAAGCATCTCTTCAAAACCCAATCATTCAAAAAGAAAAAGAAAAATAATCAACCCCCACAACTCCTATAGTTGAGCAACCTGCATCTTCATCCACACCTCCTTTCCCTGAAAGATTACAAATTGATAAAGGGGTGGAAAAACAAATCTTGTTGCCTAACTATGATTTTCTAGATGAATAAAAAATGTCTATATCAAGATTCCCTTGTTACAAGCCATTAAAGAGATTCCTATTCTAGCAAAAACAATAAAGGAGTTGAGTCTCAAAATACCAGGAAGGAAACCAAGAGATACAAGAAGAATCCACCTGGTAGGAAAAATTGCAGATATCATGATGGGAAAAATTACCATGCAGAAGTATGTAGATCCCAATAGTCCAATTGTCAAGACACATATAAATGGGGTAGAAATTCCAAACACTTTGATTGACTTAGGGGCTGCTATCAACATTATGAGTAGACAGACTATGGAACAGCTTAAACTTCCTAATCTTGTTTTTACACCTACCTTACTGCAACTTGCAGATAGATAAATAATCAAACCAGATGGTGTATTAGAAGATATTTCAGTCTCCTTGGATTCTTGGGAATATCCAGTAGATTTTATGATTTTGACCCCCAAGAGTAATTTAGGAGGGCACCCACTCATCTTAGGAAGACCTTGGCTAGCCACAACTGATGCTTTCATTAGTTGTATATCTGGAGATATGTACATTTCTTATGGTAGTTCGACAAAGAAGCTCAATTTGTATCCTCCAGCAAAATCACTCACAGAAGTAGGAGATAATGAATGGATCGATGATGAGGACACTATACAACCAATCTTTACCATTTCTGAAATTAGTGAAGATATTCAAATTCTAAACACATTAGAAAATTTTGAAACATCTTCAGAATATGACCACACACAATTTCAATTAGAGTCTGACATTGAGTATTTATCATCAAGACAAATGTCTCTTTACTCTATGGAAGATTTTGGTAGTTCCACCATTGAGATTTTTCCAGGAAAAACACTGAATATTAATAAAAATTTGGAAAAGTCACAACAGGAAGAGCTAACCAAAATCTTGCAAAATCATTCTACTACATTTGCATGGGAGTATACTGATATGAAAGGTATTGACCCTAAGACTTGCATCCACCACATCTACATTCAGGAAAACAGTAAACCAATCAGACAACCTCAGAGAAGGATGAATCCAAATCTTAGGGAGATAGTGAAAGAAGAGCTCCAAAAACTACTCAATGTAAACTTCATTTATCCAATTTCAGATAGCCGATGGGTTTCTCCTTTGGTTATAGTACCTAAAAAGAATGGTAAATGGAGGGTATGCATTGATTACAGGGAATTGAACAAAGAAACCTTGAAGGATCACTTTCCCTTGCCTTTTATCGATCAGGTATTGGATACACTAGCAGGCAAAAAGTTCTTTTCATTTCTGGATGGTTTTAGTGGCTATAATCAAATTCAGGTAGCACCTGAAGATCAAGATAAGACCACATTTACCTGTCCATGGGGAACTTTTGCTTATCGAGTGCTTCCTTTTGGATTATGTAATGCACCCACAACATTCCAAAGAGCAGTGCTAGGAATTTTTTCTGATCTAATCCATGATTGTGTAGAGGTTTATATGGATGATTTTACAGTTTATGGTAATTCATTTGAAGAGGCACTAGAGAATTTGGAAAAAGTCCTTATAAGATGTAAGGAAACAAACCTTTCATTAAGTCATGAAAAATGATTTATGATGTTAACTGAAGGTATTGTTTTGGGACATCACATTTCAGGGGATGGGATTAAAGTTGATAGATCAAAAGTTGAATTCAGCTCCAAGTTACCTATTCCAAATTGTCAAAAAGATGTTAAAAGTTTTCTGGGATTTACTGGGTACTATAGAAGATTTATAGAGAACTTCACCAAAATAGAATCTCCACTCTTCAAATTGCTTACAAAAGACTGTGAATTCAAATGGGATCCTGATTGTCAATTAGCATTTGAAACTTTGAAAACAAGAATATCTGAGGCACCCATCTTGAGAGGACCAAATTGGAAACTTCCTTTCCATATTTCTACAGATGCTTCAGATACAGCTCTAGGGGCTGTGTTGGGTCAAAAGGATTTAATCCCTTATGCCATTTACTATACCAGTAAAAATTTGACTCCCACTTAGTTGAACTATACTGTGACTGAAAAAGAGTTATTAGTTGTTGTTCATGCAATTAATAAGTTTAGACATTATATAACAGGCTATGAAACTTTTATTCATACTGATCATTCTGCGATTAGATATCTAATGAACAAACCTGTTACTAATGGCAGAGTTACAAGGTGGCTCCTACTTTTGCAGGAATTTAATATTATTGTGTTGGATAGACCAAGAAAACAAAATACAATAGCTGATTTCTTGTCTAGGATTCAAAATACTAAAGAGGATTCTCCTGTAGAGGATAAGTTTCCTGATGAATATTTATTTGCAGTAACTACTAAGACTCCTTGGTATGCAGATATTGCCAACTATTTGGTTACAGGGAAACTGCCTCCACATTTATTTCCTAGTGAAAGAAGAAAGATTATTGAGGAGAGTTCAAAATATTCATGGATTTCTAATGAATTGTTTAAAACAGGGTCAGATCTTGTGATCAGAAGATGTGTTAGGGAAGATGAAATCCCTGACATCCTCAAGGCATGTCATGATGAACCATGCGGCGGACACTTTGCTGACAAAAGGACAGCCTATAAAATCCTCTCTTTAGGATATCACTGGCCTTCCCTCTTCAAAGATGCAAAAGAATATGTCAAACGGTGTGACAGCTACCAAAGAGTAGGGAAACCTACCCTTTCAAATGAAATGCCATTACAACCACAGGTACTCATCGAACCCTTTGAAAAATGGGCTTTAGATTTCATTGGACCTATTAATCCACCATCTAAACAAAAGAAGTATATATTGGTATGTACTGATTATGTCACTAAATGGGTAGAAGCCAAAGCATTACTTTCTGCTACTGAAAATTCAGTTATTAATTTTCTTTATGAGGATATTTTTACTCGCTTTGGTGTTCCAAGAGAAATTGTGATAGATCAGGGAAGTCAATTCACATCCAACCTGGTGGAGAAGCTGATGGAAGAATACAAAATCAAGCACAAAAAATCTACTCCTTACCATCCACAAGCAAATGGTCAAGTGGAGTCTACAAACAAAGTTCTTGAAAGCATCATTACCAAGACTGTTCATCTACACAGAAGAGATTGGGCAGAAAGGCTTCCTGAAGCCTTATGGGCCTATAGAACTACATGAAGGAATACAACAAGACATTCTCCCTACGAACTTGTTTATGGGAAAGAAGTCCTGCTCCCCATTGAGTTCCAAGTCAAAACTTTCAAGATGGCAGTTCAGTTGGGGATGGATCTATCAGAAGCCCAAAAGCATAGAATGGAGCAGCTAAATGAGCTAGATGAGATCAGACAAGAAGCAATTCTAAGAACTGATCTAGTTCAATATCAAAGAGCTAAGTGGCATGACAAATACATCAAAGAGAAAAAGTTTCAAGAAGGAGATTGGGCATTTCTGTTTGATTCCAAGTTTAAAGACTTCAAAGGTAAATTTCAGACTCATTGGCTTGGGCCATATGAGATTGACAAAGTTTTTAGCAATGGAGCGGTAAGAATCAAAACCATTGATGAATATCAAACTCCTCTTATTGTGATTGGCCACAGATTAAAGATCTATCATAAGCCACTCTCAAAAGAGGAATTTGTCAAAGTGTTTCAAGATAGTTCTACAATAAGGCTGGTGAAGAAGAATCCTTCTTCTCCACCAGCCTAGCCTTTGTTCCTTTCTGTTGTTTCTAAAAAAAGAATATATATATATATATATATATATATAATAATGTGTATAAGCCTGAAAACCAATCACTAATTGGCAGTCTTATACAGAAAATACAGGGCGAAAATCAGGAACTCCTGACGCCCTATATTTTCCAAAAAAAAAAAATCTCTCTCTCGTTTCATAGTCTTGTGACACCCCACTTCATCTTATTTCACTTCATTCCACTCCACTTCATTTTATTTCACTCCATTTCATCCATTTCATTTCATTTCCGCCAATAAATTTTATTTTATTTTATGATCATTTTCATTCAGTCAGTTATCATCTATCCATCTCTATGATTGTTGTGTTAGTTTCCGCAGCTGGAAGCAGTTTCCGCAGCCAGAAGCAGTTTCCGCAGCTATCACTTTGTTTTTCAAAACTAACAGTCAGATGTTAGTTCAATAATCATAAAATCAAATGCAGGCATGACTGAGGACATATTATGAAAACATGGGGCACCTAAAGGCATCAACAAGGAGCAGCTGATCAAGGTTTAATGGACAACAAATGGCAAAAAATTCCAAGGTATGAGTAGAAATTTATTTCAAATAGCAATCAAAGCACATTTTTGTATAGTTATTAAACCATAAGCTCCACTATATGCAATGATTGCCGTGATAGCCTACATAAACATTCCACGACATTCCTCCACGAGCCATGCATTTATTTTCCAAACGGTCTTATGATTAGTCTTCTGAGTCAATTTGTGTTGGCTGCAGTTTAACACTCCACCTGTAATCATGAAGACGTGTTCGATTTGACTACGGCTCTTCTCAGCCGCACAAAATCCGCAGCCGTTTCATAAACGTGTTCGCGTCTACTCTGCAGCCACCCAATTTAAAATTCTGTCGGATGCACTTTATTCCCCCTACTGTTCTATTGACATCACGGCTGCATTTCCACCTTGCTCACATCAGCCTTCGCCCCATTTCACGAATTCACTTCCGCTGCCTATCCTCTGTTTTCCGTTCAAAGTCACTGGTTTTCTCCATACACTCTTTTCACTCCCATAATCCAGCCGTCTCACTTCCGCTAAACCCTCCTCACGCAGACGAATTTTAAAGAACAGAAAGAAGGATGGGTCTGTTGTTGAGGGAAAAAGCGGAAGGGCCCAAGTTTTTGGAAGGATACCCGCAAGTGAAAAACATACTGAAAAAGGCAAGGTGGCTATGGTTTATTCAAAAATTCAAGGGCTACAATAAGGAGATCACAAAAACTTTTGCGAGGTCTTTCAATGGCCTGGAGGTAGAAATTGGGGACCTCAAGTTTACAATCACCGAGGCATCCATAACAGCTGCTACAGAACTTCCGCAGGAGGGTGAACGCTGGTTTAAAAATAAGAGCTTCGACGAGAAGGTATGGAGGGTTATCCTGCGAAATCCAGGTATGGATGTCACCATCTTTAAGCGAGGTATCCCTGTCTCTGCCTTACAAGAAGAATGGGCTAATTTACTGTTAATAATACAGAAATTCATAACATGTGAAGGCCGTTTCGGGTCAATGTATATGTATCATACACTGTTGCTCATGAATTTCTTAGAAAACCAGACCCTCAATTTGCCCTATTTCTTGCTAAATAGTCTGAAGAAAATGTCCACCACCGTCCAAAAGAATTTAGAGGACATAGAGCCCCACTTGTATCATCATGGGCTTGTGAAAATTCTAATTGAAGACCAGTTGAAGAAAAAGAGAGATACCTGGGAACAGTTTTTGGTGAAAAACTACTTTCAAGAGCCACCTGAGGTACCTAAGAGTAGTACAGCAAGAAAGAGTAGGAGGAAGGAGACAAGTATAAGAATTCAAGACCCTCCTATTAGCAAAACCAAAGAAGTTGATCAAGAAAAGAGGCTGGAAAGAACCAAGGATAGAAACCAAGGAAAATCAAAAGAGAAACGAAACATAAAGGTTGTATATCAAACTTCAGAGCCTTCTCAAAAATAAGACCACTAAACACTATCTGAAAGGTTAGCTTATCTTCGAGAACAAACGACTGCAGCCAAGAAGAAATGAAAAGAAAAGCAGAGTATGGAGGAAGATACTAGTCCACCGCATATAAGAAGAAGCTCTAGGCTTAAAGAGAAATCAAAGACAGTAAAAACCAAAGGGCCCCACTTTATTGATTTGGGAGGGGAACCCCAGAAAAGCCTCCAGCAACCTCTCCTGACCATAGCCCACACCATACTTCCATTTCACAGCCAGATGTTGACATGAGTCCCTCTCGGCAAAATTCTGAGATCAGTCCCTCTCAACCGGATTTTGGGGTCAGCCCAAGGAAGACTACACCCGAGGTAGACCCAAATCAACAAGAGATGTATGATTATATAGAATCCTTAGAGAAGACAGCTGCAGGTCCAAGCACGTCATCCACTTAGCCTCACACAGCACAAGAATCACAAGTCCAATCATTGAAACAAGAAGTTTTTGAATTGGAGGTCTTAAATAGACATATTAAAAATGAAAATGAAGCAGTAAAGGAACAAAGCAGATTAGACAAGATCATTCATGACAACACTATGTTACATCTGGGACTGTGGTAAAAAAAGAACAGGAAATTGAAGAAGAAGTGCAGGAGGTTGAGTAGATCATTGATCAACCCCAAATTCAGATGCTTGATGAGGAAGCCCAGGATGTTGACAGTACCAAGGAAGAGAAGAAGGGGACTGGATGTACTGGCAGAAGTTTCAGAGCACATGGACTAAAAGGAGGACAATCAAAATTTTGGTTGCATGGGGACATGCAACACCTTCGCAGTGGGGGTCTGTTGAGCCCCAAAACCACACTTTTCCTATACATTTTCCTAAACTTTTTCCATCCACCTGGACCTCATAAGCTGTCAACATCATTGCATATTGAGTTTAAAAGAGCACATAAAGTGGTTTTCTAACTATATTGTGTGTTTGCTGTTTGAACTAGATTTTTGCTTATAAGCTGTGGAATCTTGTCACTTTCCGCAGCCAGCTCAACTTTCCGCAGCCTTTTTGTTAAAGTCTATATTGCAGGTGTCTTCAGGCAAATCAAGCCACATGGGCAAGTTGAAAATGACGTGGACATGGACCGAGTCCTATTGGCTCAGTCGAATTCATCAAAGAGGGCCGTGGTCAAAGGTGGTCAAGCGGTGGTCAAAATAGAGTCCTACAGCAACAGGACTCCATTTATCAACCACGTGAAGAATTTTGTGGCCGTTCCTAGATCTCTGGGGACGAATCGACACTTGTGGACTGCTCCATAAGGCGAATCCAACAGCCACCCTCAATAGATTTAATCATCACGGCAGCCATGATGCTAGATCCATGGATGTTGTCGTTCACGTGTCCTCTGTCAGCACAGTTTTTAGGAAATTAGTTATGTAGCCTTCTGTTATAAATAATGCGTCCCCATACGCATAATAGGTAGTCCTTTGGAATGGATTGTTAACTGTTAACGAGCCCACTGTGCCGTGACACTGTTTCGTTTTTATGACTGCGTTTTGAATATATGAGAAGACTCTGTTTCTAAGCATAATTTGTGGTTGATAGCTGTTGCCCGAGGTTGTGCAGAGGGCCCCTGTACACGCTGAGGTTTTGTTTATTGTTGTACAGTTTCACGTTGTGTTTCTTTATGTTTATCATGCCATAGTATTCACTTATGTATATTGCATTTCCTATGGTATTCACGTTTCATTTTTGTCCATAATTTTACACGTTTTACATTACCATTAACGATGATCAGTGTGTTTGTTCCAGATTACAGTAGGCAGCCCGGGCATTTGCATATATTTTTTCACAGTGAATAATGACATGAAATTAGTCTTATCTTTCTGCTGACTCACTTTTTTTAGCTTTTAATTCCAGTTTTGTTTTGTTTATTTCAGTTCTGTTCATTGGCTTTATTAGTTAGCTTAGATATTAAATTATTCATATCATTATCAGTTACCTCCGAAAGCCATAGCGAGACTAATGGTGAGGGATTGAAGTATGAGTGTGTAATTTGATATTAGTTTTATTTTATGCAAATTAGATATTAGATTGCTCAAGTTGTTTATGATTGCCTCTGAAAACCATAGCGAGACTAATGGTGAGGGGTCAGAATATGAGTTGATGTAATTTGATTTTAAGTTTACTTTTCTGCAAATAGATATCAGATTGCTCAAGTTGTTTATGATTACCTCTGAAAACCATAGCGATACTAATGGTGAGGGGTCAGAATATGAGTTGATGTAATTTGATTTTAAGTTTAATTTTCTGCAAATAGATATCAGATTGCTCAAGTTGTTTATGATTACCTCCGAAAGCCATAGCGAGACTAATGGTGAGGGGTCAGAATATGAATTGATGTAATTTGATTTTAGCTTTACTTTCCTTGCAAATTTTAATTTCTTTGAGTGCAGTAGCTTAAATCATTTTTCTGTTTCATTTCTTAGACAGCAGCAGAGATACTAGTTTCATGTTCAGCAGCTCATTATTTACTTGTTTTAAAATAGCAGCATCTTTTCATTTTTTTTTAATTCAAGTATTCCTTTCATTACCTAGTGTATTCTAAAGTTTTCTAAAGTGTTAAGTTTTGGAAACCCTTATAGAGGACATCATTTCCTTAAAAAATGTATCCATACTTACCTTCTAGAGACTTAAGAGTAGAATTTCATTCACATCAGGAGATAAACAGGATAAAAACCCCCAAAATAACATAAAAATCAAAAACGATAAAAAGTAAGAAATAGGTTATCTTGCACATATAGTGCGCCGCACTTCAACAATTTACGACTCCTGGATTAACAATTAATATAGCAATTTAGGACACTCTAAATTGACCAAACATAGGGTTCGACCCTGGCAGGCCTACAACAGTGACAAAGGGCAGGGGAGACCATAGCAAAGAAGGACAAAGGAGCACTGTCATGAGTCATAAAAGTAAGATCGACTGGGGTAGGTGTGAACTGACGGAAGAATGATGAGTCTGGAAGGGGGGGGGGGGAGGCAGCGATCCCCTCCTACAAGAATGTGACGACGAGAGACGCAAGCAGAAATGGGACTATGGGAAGCCAGGGAAAAAGGGGCAAGGACGCACCGGTCATGGGAGTGTGCTGGCAAGTGGGTCTAGGAGGAAAATGTCTGCCTAGAGCAGCAAAAAAACCAAGGTTTGTTATCCCCAACAACAAACTGGAGGAATATAGAGGGTATATGAAAGATCATGTGCTAATCTGCAAATTCATAGGGACCTGGCTTACAGAGAAGGAACTGGTTAAATGGATATAGCAACGATGGCAACCGAAAGGTCACATAGACTTGAAAGTAGGAGAAAAAGGCTTCTTTTCAGTATTATTCTCTAACTTGGCAGACAAAGAGAAGGTATTTGAAGATGGCTCTTATTTCTTCGATAATTCTGGTTTATTTATGCGACACTGAGAAGAATGCTACAACCCGGATCAGGAAAAAATGTTGGCATCACCAATTTGGGTCTGCCTGTTTGGCCTCCCAATGGATTTCTGGGACCCGGAAATCTTGGAAGGTATAGGTAACTTGATTGGACCTTCATCAAAGTGGCTGACACAAAAATAAAAGGAAGGTACACTTCTTATGCTCGGATTTGTGTTTATATGAACATTACAGAACCTCTCCCTGATTGCATAGAAGTAGAATATCATGATGAAATCTGGAAACAACCTCTGGATTATGAGCACATACCCTTTAGGTGTTGGAGATGCCATGAATATTGGCATCTATTCAAATCTTTCCCCCAGAACTTCCCGGAGCCCACTCAAGAAAGTAGGAAGGAAGAAGGATCTAGTAAGGAAACGGAAGGGGGATTCTAGGAGGTCCATAGAAGGAAAAGGGCCCAAAAACTGAAAAGTAACCATAAGAACCCATAGAAAGAGAAGGAATAAGAAAATCAGAACAAATTCTCTGTGCTACAGGAAGAGGAAATGGAAGAGATCAATGAGGAATGCAATGACGAACCAATAGAGCCAATACAGAAAGAGAAAGGGAAAAAGCAAGAACAGATCAAAACAGTGGAAGAAAACGAAGGGGAAGGAAATAAAAAATAGATGGAGCAAAGCCAAATGGAGATAGACCCACAGAAAGAAAATTTTAGCGAAGAGGAACAAGTGATGAAAATATTGAGAGGTTCATCCCAGAAGACCAAAAGCAACTATACAAAGAAATGTTTCAACAATATAAAATGAAACTAGGAAAAATCATGGTAAGTCAACCTGAGCATCTAGGATCACAGGGGGGACAGGGGCAGGAAGCAGGAGTATCAGGCAAAGGAGGGAAAAAAGGGGGAAGAAGACCCATGAGTGAATCCATCCAAATGGTGGGAGAGATGCTTGTTAACTCAGGAAGAGTGGTGCCATTATTAGAGGTATTCCACCAACCAACCAAACTGTTGAAATGATAATCAAAACCTGGAACATAAGAGGTCTAAACAGTAAATGGAAACAGAGATATCTCAAATAAAGATTGAGGAAAGATAAACCTAGTGTGATGTTACTTCAAGAAACCAAGATCAATGAATTAAAATTGAAGGAGATCATGGGAAACATCAAGCCCAGGTACGAGATAGTAGGACAAGATGCTATAGGAAGTGCAAGAGGTTTGGCCATACTTTAGAACCCTGAAGAAGTAAGATTTGAAGAATGGGTAAGTCTGCCAAGAATCCTCTCTGGAAAATTTAGAAACATTGGATCCAAAGAATGGGTTCTCCTCTCAGGGGTCTACGGTCCTCATATCCCAGGAGAAAGAAGGACTTTCATCTGAAACTTAGTAAAAGTGAGAGATCTGCACCAAGACACACCATGGATTATAATCGGGGATTTCAATATGATTACATCCTTGAATGAAAAAAGAGGTGTAAGAAGAATAGATGGAGATATGGAATTATTTGCGGATACCATAAATGATCATAGGCTAGTGGATATCCTAACTAATAATGGGATACACACATGGAATAACAGAAGAGGAGGGAAGCATCAGATTGCCTCAAGATTAGACAGATTCCTTATATCTAAGCAGATTATGAGTAGAGACATTTTTGTGGAATCGATGATATTACCCGAGATGGGGTCGGACCACTGGCCGGTTAAATTAGAGATAGATCTCAAAGCCAGTCCTAAAAATCAACCATTCAGATTCGAGGCTTTCTGGCTCAAGGACCCTAAGTTTATAAACAAAGTAGAGGAATGGTGGAAGCAAAGTGAACAAAGGGGAAGAAACAGAATGAAAATGTTCCAACTCAAGCTAAAAGAAATGAAGAAAAAAGTCAAGAAGTGGAACCAAGAGGAATTCGAAAACATAATACAGGACCAACAACAGTTAAATCAAAGGATGATGGCGATACAACAAGAAATGATAAAGGAAGGGCGTAGTGAAGAATTAGCAGAAGAAGAAGGCAGATTGGTTAGCCAAATGGAGGAAAGAAGGAAGGAGGAAGACATCTTATGGAGGCAAAAGTCCAGAGACTGGTTAAGAGAGGGAGAAAGGAACACTAAATTTTTCCACAAAGCAATGGTGCAGTACAGACAAAGAAATGAAATCTTTTCCTTGAAAAATGAAGGAGGAGTCCAACAAACTTAGCATGAGGATATGGAGGAAACCCTGGTTAGACATTTCAAAGATCTTCTAACGGAACCGCAAGAGGAAAGGCAAGAAGCAGCTCGACGAATATGCAGCCAAATCCCCAATATGATTACCAGAGATCAAAACCTTGCTTTAATGAGAGAAAAATAAGGCTCTGGGATCGGACGGCTTTACGACGGAATTCTATCAAGCTGCATGGAAGTTCATAGGCAATGACATCCTGGAGGTGGTTGAAGAATCTAGAAGAAATCAAAAGGTATGGTCGGCTTTAAATGCCACTCTCCTCTCTCTCATCCCTAAAACCTCTAAGTTAGATGACCCGCAGGGCTTTAGACCTATCGCCCTCTATAATGTTATTTATAAAATTATCTCCACTCTAATAGTTAAAAGACTAAAACCAATGTTGCCTAGTATTATATCCCAGAAAAAAACAAGGTTTGTGGAGGGTAGACAGATCTTAGATGGACTGATAGCTTCCCAAGAAATGGTGCACTCGCTAAGATAAAAAAAGATGGCTGGAATGACGATTAAACTGGATCTATCCAAAGCCTATGATAGATTAAATAGGGAATACCTGAGGAAAGTTTTGGAGGCCTTTGGTTTCTGTAATAGATGGATAGATTGGACCTTGGCGATGATATCCACCCTAGTATTCTCAATCTTATTAAATGGAACCCTGTCATCCACCTTCAAAGCCACCAGAGGTCTTAGGCAAGGGTATCCCTTATCCCCATTCCTTTTCATTATTGTCGCAGATGGGCTAGGAAGGTATATAAAAAAGGAAGTGCAAGAGGACAGAATCAAAGGGAAAAGGGTTTGTGGGAAAGATCTCCCGATAACCCACCAGCAGTTCGTGGATGATATCATGCTATTCTATGCTGTATCTCTCAGGGAAGTCAAAAGGATGAAGGACATCCTTGATCTCTTCATGGAAGCCTCAGGCACTCAAAATAACAAGGAGAAATCATGCACATACTTCTTCAACACAACTGGCAATGTAAAAACTTACCTTGCAAGAATTTTGGGATTCAGGGTAGGTGAGTTACCCACAAAGTATCTAGGAATACCCTTGGCAATCAATTCGCTTAAGATGGAAAATTGGCAGCAGACTATAGAGAAGATCCTAGGAAGGCTAACTAACTAGTCTTTCAGATCCTTAAACCTTGCAGGAAGAGTAGTCCTGGTAAAAGCAATCCTGCAATCAATACTGATTTACTAATTATCTGGGATGGCAACCCCGAAAGGGGCATGCTCCAAAATGGTGGAAATATTTAAGAAATTCATATGGGGAGGGCCTCAATATCAGAAAAAATGGGCTTTGATTTCCTGGCAAGGACTGACTAGGAAAAAGGAGGAAGGGGGCATGGGGCTGAGGGATCCATACATCATCGACCAAATTATGGGAGCCAAGTTGTGGTGGAGATGGATGGCAGGGGGAGGAGACCTTTGGAAACGAATATGGACGGGGAAGTATAATATGCCAGGAAGGGCAGAAGATATATTAAGGTATGTAGAACCACCAAGAGGATCTACCATCTGGAACCTGGCAAGCTAGAATAGGGACATAATCACAAACCATGCTTTCTGGGAAATACGAAATGGAAAAACAGCAAAGTTCTGGGATGAGGCATGGCAACAACGAGAAAAATTAAATGTAAAAAAAGAATTCATAAATATTCTACAATTTTCAAAAGATGTAGGCCTAAATCGAGTAGATGAGTTCTGGAAAGAAGGCCACAATGAGGAGGATTGGAGAATTTGGAAAAACCCAGAAGAATGGGGTCAAAATATAGAAGAAGAATAGAGAGAGCTTTATGTAAAATAAATGGGAACAAGAAAGATATCTATTAGAACAGAACCTGATATCTTGAGATGGGGACACTCCATGAAAGGGACTTTTACGGTCAAAGAAGCATATGACTTAAAAACTGAGCAGGAATAGGAAGGACCCCAACATCTATGGAAACAAATCTGGCATAGAAAATGGTGGCCGAAAGTTGCTCACTTCCTCTGGTTAACATGCAAAGGCCGAATTTTGACATGGGACCAATTGCAGAAAAGAGGGATGCAAGGACCATCCCTATGTGGTCTATGTAAGCAGGACAATGAAAATATAGAACACTTAATGAATTCATGCCAGTTCGCTCAACAACAGTGGGAAGCCATCTATGGGGTCTTCGGAAGGATGGATCCGAATCAATTGAGCATAAGAGAGAGAATCCAACAATGGGGACAAGGCCACTTTACTAGCCCGGTTCTTAACAAAGCATGGGGGCTAGCAATATGATTTAACCTTTGGATGATATGGAAGGAACGGAACCGGAGGATCTTCAAAAATAAGGAATCCATTCTAGAGCAGGTATGGAAAGGAGTAATAGAACACATCCGGGAAACCATCCTAGCAGAAGAATGGCGCCAAGAGGACTGGCAGACCTCGCCACATGAAGCAAAAATTCTAAAAAAACTCAACCTAACCAAAGAAATGATGGGAGCCAATACATGGCAAGCAACAAGGAAGAGCAGGGAATTACCCCAGAATTTCACTAGACCAGCAGAAAGATTCATTAAATTGAACTTTGACGGAGCCTCCAAAGGGAACTTGGGTATTGCAGGGATAGGAGGCATCTTCAGAGATTGCCAAGGTAGGGTTAGAATGTTGTATTCGGCACATTGCGGCATAATGAGTAACAATGAAGCATAACTCGTGGCAGTACGACAAGATTTGAGAATAGTTGTTAAGCTCGGGTATAAACAACTGGAAGTTGAAGGGGACTCATTACTGGTAATCAACATGATGCAGAAACTCTACAACGGAAGGGCATGGGATAAACTGAGCCAAAGTTGGAGAACAGCAAGCCTCATCCAAGAATTGAGTGAAATAATGAAATGGTTTGATTATATGGTAATCAAGCACGTAAAAAGAGAAGGGAATAAAGCAGCAGATTTCCTGGCCAACTAGGGGTGTAACCAGCAAGCAGGACACATGGAAAGAATGTGGCCCATTCAACCATGGGATACAAGAATGGACCCGCTAAGAGCAATATTAGCCCAAGATGACTATCATGACCAGACGCAATGATAATGAGCATAACACACCCCCCATCGAGGTGACGGAGTGGGTAATTAAGCTAATTATGGTTGTCAGAGGCCAGGGGGTGAAAGGACCGCCCACCATAGCCCACATGATTATACAGCAGGGCGTGGTGGAGTCATGCATGTATGCAGTGACTTCAGAAGGGAGAAGTGGCGGGTGGTACATAGGCAAGAAGAGAGGTGGTAAGGATGGCGGCGTACGGTGGATGGGATGGCAGGTAGGTAGGGTAGAGTATGAGAGGGAGTGTAGGGAAGAGAGGGTGGCTAGATTGCAGGGTAGCGGGAGAACGAAAGCGGAGGACTGGCCATACTCGCACTTAGCAAGCAGGCATAGTAACCGCGGGTACGTTAATCGTTTTCTTTCTGTAATTCGAGAAGGAAAGTTCAGTATGCTGGGTGGGGGAAGGAACTTGAGCCGGGTTGGGAAGATCATTCCTTGGGGAGAGGTTATGCTGCGTAGAGAGAGAAAAAGCAGAGAGGAAGAGTGGCCTTGTAGCTTTGAGTTGATTTTGGCCAGGGTCGAGGGTAAAGAAGTCAATAGGGAGTGGCGCATTATGCTCAGGGCTAAGGCTTGCGAGACTAGCAAGGAGATTATCTGGGTGTAATGGAGGATTGCGGGTCCAGAGAAGTTCCTCAAGCCAAATTCTTGGGTAAATAGGGGGGGTTATGGTAACAGAGAAGAGCTAGCATGGGATGGGAAGCTGGGCAGAAAGCCAAGCAAGGATTGGGGGACAAGCAAAGGAGGTAGTGCCGCGAGGGAAGGGAGTGGTGATGGCAAGCAAGGCAGGGGGAGGGAGGAGAGTCCTAGCACAAAGATCCCTTCGTTTGCTATCACGGGGTCACATAGGGAATGGGTTAGCCTGAGGGACCTTAACACGGGAGGAAGGGACAGGGGAGGAGAGACAGAGACTATGGGTCTGACTAAGAGGTAGGTCAGGGTGAGCAAGGAGAAGGTGAAGACCACTCATGGTCCACCTGAATGCCTGAGAGCAACAGAGTGTAGGCAGAAAGGTGGCAGTATCAGGGAACAGCAACCCCATGAGACAATTGGTCTTTGGATGGGTAATGGTTGTTTTATCCTGACTTTGAACTGTAACCACTATGAACAGGTAACAGACTCTGGCGACATGGCGCAGCCATCCAGAGAAAGGGGTCAAGGAGGACGAGGTAAAACTGGTCCACATCCAAAGGACCTGGGAACCTTGGAGCCGAAGAAAGGCAGAAGACTCATGGATGAGACTATCCGGGAGGCAACAAAAGCTTACAAGGTAGGAACGGACACTGGGATTTGCAAAATTGTCGAAGAAATGGAGGATAGAATTATGGAAGAGGACTCTGAGGACAAAATGGATGATTGGAAAGACCACATCCCAGATCCTGGAAACACCAGAGGGAGACTGTCTCAATTTAAACAAACTCTGCACCTATACTGGCTCATGAAAATACTGGTAGGGAAAGCAATGGAACAAGTGTCTATGGGGATGGAAGATCGTTAGAGACATGCCAGACTATAAAAAGAACCTGCAAACAATCTAGTTCCAACTCTACAAGCAAGACATAAGACTTGACCATATACAACGCCACATTCGATGTATTATTGAAATGGCACTAGCACCTGGAGATTTAGCTGAAGATCCAGCTAGAGTTAGAGCCGGAAGGCCTCAAAGAATAGATGAGTTCAATGACTTCAGGATTTCATTTTTTAGCAGGTAGCTTTCTTTTACATGCATGCTTATGGGATCTAAGACTATAGACTGGTTTTTAAATAGTTATGTATATATTGCTTGGGTAGAAAGACTAATAACTTACCGCTTTTGGATGGCTTACAATATGCATAGGTGGCCAACAGACTTGGTTTCCCAATGGGAAAGTTGAGGCCACCTATTAACTGTATGTGGTTTTAGTTTGCTTTTATATAAATACAAAACGAGGCCCTACCTTAGCTTACAAAAAAAAAAACACATGAGAGAGAAAGAAAAAAACGTAGACACATATTCAAATCTTGCTACACTTAGACTTACTAGTAACAGAGTAGTGAAAATTTGTCAAGAAATGTAAAATACAAAAGGATATTTCATGCACTACAATAAATAGGAACACAAAAGAAACAATGTGCATCAAACCATAGCACCTTCTAGGAGAAATATATTTATATTTGAGACCAAAGTTGCAATATTTGTACAACTAATGTCAACCTTACAAACGTAGCAAAATTTTTCCTAAACCAAAAATAAAAACATGTTTAGTAGATAATTTATCGACTTGTAGACGCCCACGGGGCTTTGGATTGACGGTGAATGGGTGCGTTGTTAAGGCACTCCTTGCGATAGGTCACTGGTTCAATTCCCCGTGGGTACTTAGTTTAGTCTTAACCTAGAAAAAAAAAATTATCGACTTGTAGACAACCAATAACTACACCAGAATGACCTAGTGATTTATATGACCAATAACCAAATCTCACCTATGGATGAATGTATGTGTGAATGAGTGCATCGATGTGCCACAACTCTCCACCCACAACGCATAGATTCAATTGGGGAATTTTAAGGATTTTGTTATCTTAATGTGTATAAACCTTGGCAAATATTAATAATTCTTAAAATGATAACTCTAATATGATGGTGGTATTTTCATAAAGAAATTTTGATTCAAATGATTTTATATAGTTCCAATGAAAATTTTGATGATCTTTACAGTAAAAAAATTTGTCTAATAGAATTTGAGTGAATTATTTTTTTTAGAAAAAAACATGGAAAGTTAACCCATGAGTGAAATTTAGCCCCTAGAATTTTCTCTACATTCAATGTACCACGATGCCCACAACTCCCATAATATTTACAATAAATGTAGGTGCAATGCAAAGAAAAACCCACCAACATTCCCAAGGCTCCAACAAACCAGGAAAATGTCATTCAAATATTTTAGGAGAACCCCAAATTCAACTTTTCAAAACCTACATATTAGCCCTTGTAAAGACAAATTAATACAACATAGTTGATAAAATATGTGCCTTTCTTAGACATAATAAAAGTAAACATAATGAAATTTTTTAAAGTGTAAAATGACTAGGTGAGTTGACAGATAATCTTATAGAATCCTACCATAGCACACCCATCTTTTTTTCATTTAAAAAGAACAATGATACTATTTTTTTTGTAAATTAAAGGACTATGGTGAATTGAGAGGCAATCTAATTAAATCCCATTGTAGCATTTTTTTCTTTTTTCAAATAGATGGAGCCTAGGCTAGGGCCAACCCTAATGTTGAATGAAAAATGGTTCGTGCACCAATGGGATGTCATCACCATTACCAATCTGATAATCACCCTATGAGTGCCATCAGTTAAAGATTTATTAAACCAAAGGTATTACAGACTCATGCGCTGGTGTGTGTTTTGTGTTATTTAAGCAACGGATCGATCAGATTGCCAATACACAGACATTTAAAGGGAAAGACAGCAGAGAAATACAGTAAGCAACACAAAGACACAAACAATTTTTAATAATGAGTTCACCCTATTCTCCAGGGCTACGTCTCCGGTCCAGCTTCAGTGGTGGCCTTATTTTATTGTGTCTTACAATAGAGAAATTACAATGCAGGGACTCAATATGAGTTCTCCTGAAGCAGATTTTGCTTGGTAGGGTGGTTCTTGGATTCCCCAAGCCACTCGGAGTTCACAGACTCTTTTCTTCCTACCAGCTCTGTGACCCTTGGTCTACAGTGCAAAGAGCCAACTATGATGCTCAGTCCAGACAAATTCCTCTGGGGAAAGGCTTGAATCTTCAAGCTCTCTGGTGCTCAACGCTGCCTGTGGTCAGCTCGGCCCTCTGTCTCCTCTGCTTGGCTTTACTGTTCTCTGTGTTCAGTCCTCCTCTCAGGGTTCACTATTCACTGTCTCTCTTGGTCGCTTGGACTCCTCTCTATTCCTCTCTCCCTGAATTCGACTGTCTTTGTTCATGGCTTTAGCCATTTGATTCCTATGCCTGTTCGGTTCCTCTCCTGCCTACGTCGATTCTCCTTCCGCCTACGTGCTTGGAGTTCCCTATTCAGCGTCAGCATGAACGCTCAGGAAGTAGCCACATGTCCTCATTGGAACAGCGCCAGCCTGCTCGTCGATTCATTTCTTCGGTTATATCGTGGATACGTTCTTTCTCCACCGTGGTGGTCAAACAGACTCCAAATCCCTTTAGAACACGACTTAATTCCCTGTCGATTCCACTTCTTTCTATCGAGCACCATCTCATCCATCCGATCTGGGCTCCTCAAGATCCGATGTCATACGCACGTCGATCGCGGTTGAGTTGCAGCTGTGCAACTATTTTACTTACCCCAAAGTGACCCGATATTAGAGAAGTGTGTGCCTCCCTAATTATCTTTGCTCTCTCAGTTTATGGAATGCAGAGTTTCCCACAATGATATAAGAGTCGGTCCTTCACATGATAGTCCAATTCTTCTACTCTTTTGCCTTGACTCAAAGTTGCATATACATCCTTAAAGTCCATGTCCTGAGCATACTGTTCTATGTAGATTTCATGCAGCACAGAATTATGCTTAAGTATGGTAGATGCATTTATAATGGGTCTAGATAACATGTCTGCAACCTTGTTGTGTATGCCCTTTTTATATCTGATGACTAAATGAAACTGTTGTAGAGAACCCACCCATCTATAATGTCTTGATTGCTGCAACTTAGTTTGGGAGTGTAGCTATTAAAGTGGCTGATGATCAGTATGTATTACTGTTTCTTTTCCCATTAAGTAATGTTTCCACTTTTTCACACTCTGAACTAATGCATACAATTCTTTATCATATGTAGGATAGTTAACTACTGCAGGATTAAAAGTCTCAGAATGATAACATATGGGTTTACCGTGTTGTGTCAACACTGCTCCCATGGCATAGTCACTGGCATTAGTTTGGATCTCAAATGGTCTCTGTAGATCTGGCAGTGCTAGTACAGGTGCTGTACTAATTTTTTCTTTCAAGGTGTCGAAGGCTTTCTGTTGTTTTCCTCCTCACTGAAACACCTTTTTCAATCCTGTCAAAGCATGTAAGGGAGCTGCAATTGAGGAAAAATTGGAAATGAACTTCCTCCAATAGTGTGCTGCTCCTAAGAAGCTTCTCACTTCTGTAGCAGACTTGGGTTTAGGCTAGTTTACAATAACTGCCACTTTAGAGGGATCTATTTTCAATTCACCTCCCCCTACTATGTGACCCAAATAATTTAGAGAGGTTTTGCCAAATTCACATTTGGAGAGTTTAACATAAAGTTTTTCTCTTGTAAAAACATCCAATGTCTGCTTAACATGCCTTAAATGTTCTTCCCATGTTTTACTAAAAATCAGAATGTCATCCAAATACACAATAGCAAAATCATCAAGAAAAGGTCTGAGTACATCATTCATTAATCTCATGAAAGTAGCAGGAGCATTAGTTAATCCAAAAGGCATAACCAGCCATTCATACAATCCCTTCTTTGTTTTGAACGCAGTCTTCCATGCATCTTGCTCTGCAACTCTGACCTGATGGTATCCATTGTGCAAATCCAGCTTGGTGAAATAAACAGCTTCCTTCAATTGATCTAAAAGATCATCTATGTGAGGAAGGGGATAACGATTTTGATTGTTATCTTATTCAGTGCTCGGTAGTCAATGCACATTATCCACGAGCCATCTTTCTTTCTCACCAAAACGATTGGTGACCCACATGGTGATTTGCTAGGTCTGATGAACCCTTTCTCGAGCAACTCCTTCACCTGCTTTTTGATTTCAGCATTCTCTAAGGAAAATAACCTGTACATCCCAATGTTAGGCAAAGGAACATCTTGCTGTAAAATAATATCATGTACTATTCCCTTTTTAGGTGGCAAACCTTGAGGTTCTTGAAACAAGACATCATACTCTGAAACAATCTTTTCTATATCAGCTTTACAACCCTCAAATACACTGGTTTTATCAGGTTTCTTTTCCTTTACAACCATTAGCATGAATTATTTGCATGAACTTATCATTCTTTTCATCTGCCCTGAATTTATGAGAGTATAATTATTCTTGAGCTTATGAGCTCTTACAAAGTATTCGATTCCATCTTTAACAAGTAGATACTTGTTCTCAGCTCTATAGAAAATAGCCTTACTATCATACAAGTAAGGACTTCCTAAAACAATTCCACATATATCCAAAGGAATTACATCTAACTCAACCTCATCTACAAATGCTGACCCAAAAGAAAACTTGAGTTTACACTGTCTAGTCACTTGTAGTTGTGCTTTATCATTCAACCATCCTAATGGGTATGGTTTCTTATGAGGTGTAGTTGCTAATCCCAATTTCTTTACAATTGCTTCATAAATTAGATTTACTTGTGAGCCACTATCAAACAAAGTATCAATATTTTGATTTTTGGAAACAACTCGAATATGGAAAAGCTCATGTCTTTTTCTCTCATGTTCTTCATCAATAACAGATTGAGAAGAATTACTAGTAGATGCTTCAGAATTCCTACCTTTTATACCTGTGAGTGCAATGATTGTTTCATCTCCCGAGTCTAACCCCAAATCTTTCTGAATAGCTGCAGCAGTCTTCTTCTTCTTGCCCTCGGACTTCTTAGGTCTCAGCTCTGGATGCAAAATCCAACAGTGCTCATCATCATGCCCATCCTTTTTACAGTGAGTGCATGAAGCTTTTCCTTTCTGTGCAGTGTTAGCCTTCCTTGCCTTCCACTTCTGCTTTCTTTTCTCCTTGCTCTTGCTTACAGTGGGTTGGGATGGTCCCCCAACTTCTGGATTTCCATTCTTTCCTCTAGCTTCTAGATGAGTAGCTTGTACAGATACCTCATCTATACTAGTGGGATTAAACATGAGGATGGTATGCCTCATGTAGCTGTGTAGACCACCAATGTACTTCAAAAGAGTTTCTGGTGAGTCTAATGAAATACCCAACATCAATGCTCTCTTTCTAAACTCTTGAGTATACCCTTGTACACTTTTCCCTTTCAACTGTCGAAGAGTTTGCCAACTCATCATGGCTTGTTTCATGTAGGCCAATGGATAGAACTGCTTTTTAATTGCAGCAACAAATTCATTCCAAATAGAGATGGTCTTGTCATGCTTCTTCATATTAGCTTGGGTCCTGACTTCCCACCAAACCAAGGCAGTGCCTCCTAGGCGTAGGCTTGCCAGCTGAATCTTACTCTTGTCTGAGTCTATGTTCTGCACTCTGCAATATACATCAATTTGTCTAATCCAATTGTCCAACTTTTCTGCATTTAGCTCTCCATCATATATAGGCAAATCAAATTTAACATCTAACTTAATCAAAGATGCTTTCTTATTACGCACAGGGCTATTAGGAGGTGTAGGGAAGCTTTCCTCTTTCCCCTTTCCTTTTGAGCGGGTATGGGAATGAGACTCATCTTCTTCTTTATCTTGTTTAGAGCCTAATGAATCTTCATCCTTATGCTTTCTAAAGTCCCTATACATTTCTTCTACCATAGAATTTATAGCTAGGAAACTTTCTATGAACTGAGGGTCTAGCCCCATAGAACCTTCCTCTGACATTGTCTTCCGAGGATAGACTCTCCCAATTTCAGGATTAGTTTCCACCAACTCTCCTTCTCCTAATTTGAGCTTTGATCTCGTGAGCATTCACGGCTAAACCAACACACGCTTGTCTAACCTTACAAACTAGAGCTCTGATACCACTTGATCTGATAATCACCCTATGAGTGCCATCAGTTAAAGATTTATTAAGCCAAAGGTATTACATACTCATGTGCTGGTGTGTGTTCTGTGTTATTTAAGCAACGGATCGATCAGATTGCCAATACACAGACATTTAAAGGGAAAGGCAGCAGAGAAATACAGTAAGCAACACAAAGACACAAACAGTTTTTAATAAGGAGTTCACCCTATTCTCCAGGGCTACGTCTCCAGTCCAGCTTCAGTGGTGGCCTTGTTTTATTGTGTCTTACAGCAGAGAAATTACAATGCAAGGACTCAATATGAGTTCTCCTGAAGCAGATTTTGCTTGGTAGGGTGGTTCTTAGATTCCCCAAGCCACTCGGAGTTCACAGACTCTTTTCTTCCTACCAGCTCTGCGACCCTTGGTCTACAGTGGAAAGAGCCAACTATGATGCTCAGTCCAAACAGATTCCTCTAGGGAAAGGCTTGAATCTTCAAGCTCTCTGGTGCTCGATGCTGCCTGTGGTCAGCTCGGCCCTCTGTCTCCTATGCTTGGCTTTACTGTTCTCTGTGTGCAGTCCTCCTCTCGGGGTTCACTGTTCACTGTCTCTCTTGGTCGCTTATACTCCTCTCTATTCCTCTCTCCCTGAAATCGAATGTCTCTATTCATGGCTTTAGCCATTCGATTCCTATGCATGTTCAGTTCCTCTCCCACCTGTGTCGATTCTCCTTCCGCCTGCATGCTTAGAGTTCCCTGTTCAGCGTCAGCATGAATGCTCAGGAAGTAGCCACATGCCCTCATTGGAACAGCACCAGCCCGCTCGTCGATTCATTTCTTCGGTTATATCGTGGATACGTTCTTTCTCCACCGTGGCGGTCAAACGGACTCCAAATCCCTTTAGAACGTGGCTTAATTCCCTGTCGATTCCGCTTCTTTCTATCGGGCACAATCTCAGCCGTCCGATCTGGGCTCCTCAAGATCCGACGTCATACGCATGTCGAGCGCGGTTGACTTGCTCGACCGATAGTGCACGATCAACGGCGGTTTTTCTCTCACCTCCACTGCCACGCATCGATCGCTGAGTGGGATCACTCCGCTCCTGTCCAAAACCTCTTACCGTTCAAGGGCGCCCCTATCAATATCGCCGGTTTTCCAGAGCGCGGGTCCCACCTTGGTCCTTTAGCTCTTTTTGTTTCTCCGCCCACGGTTCTCCGGCTCCCAACGTGACCGATTGCTTACAGCTTTTCCACTTTGGCCCTGTTCGCCCAGCGATGCACGATTAGCGCTAATCGTGCATCGAAAATCATCTCCTTTTCCCGATCCGGGTCTCCCAGGGGCTATTTTGGCATCCCGCGCAGTCTCCATGGGCCTCGGTTTGCGCGCTTTGACCGAGGTCCTCGTCGTTCCACGCCGGCTGCCATGGCCACTGGTTCAGGGTGTTTTCGAGTGTTGTTTTGGATTCTTCAAGGATTTGTTTCGTCCCAATACAGTCAAGGTTCTTTGTCAGTCGTTCATGGATCTGATTCGGATCAATTACACAAGACTTGGTCGAGCTTGGACACCCCTTGGGATAGTTTATTTCCCCCATAGGTGGAAATCACTATCAACTCCTTCCCGTGAGGTTTGAACTTGAAAATTAATGGGGACTAAACCCCATAGAAACCAATTAGCTCATGGGTAAATCACATCATAGCATATTCGGTCATGGATTTTTTGCACTTACTCTAATTAAGGAGATATAATAACTTATACTTTACTTATTCAACTTGTGAATTAATATAAATAAGTAAAATAATGGTTTGAATAAGGTTGAAGTGTTACAATAATTGACACTAAATTTAAACTTATGGCTCTTCTCTATATTCACCATCTAAATTGTTTGTTTTTTTATAACACTTCTTTTCTCCCACCTTTGAGGTGTAGACTAATTGATTTATGTGGGGTTTTAGTCTCCATCAGGTCTCAAGTTTAAATTTTATGGGGAGGGGTTGAGGGTGGGAGATAAATATCGGGGTTGGACTTTCCCAAGCGACATTCAAGTTTGAAAAGTCTTGCACAATCTTGGTGCCAATATCCTATTGTTGGGTAGATTGTTCTTCCATCCAACATTAGGGTTGGCCTCAAGCTAGGCTTATCCTAGTTTAAAAAAAAAAAAAAAAAAAAAATCATTGTTATGCTCCATAGAAATCAAAAGCTTTCTTAACTCTATAATTTTTAAACAATGGGAAAACTCATCATAACTTATTTTTTAACTAACAGTGGGGGGAATCTTTATTGGATGTGTTGCACTCAAAATTGTCACCTTGACAGTCTACAATCTGCGTGAGTCCATTACCACTCATACTTTCCTCCTTTGCAAGTCTTAAGCCTCAGTTCCTCATATCAAGCCTTGAAAATAAGAGAAAGCCCTCAAAAGTCTCTAAAACTCTAGTTCCGCACTTTCTCTTTGCATTACTTGCGGTCCCGCACCTAATGGTCATGTATCCTGCGCACCTAACTGCTTTGTCTTTGTGTTATGGGTGCAGACCCATGTAAAAGTTAAAAAGGCACGAGTACATTCTAAAAACTCACTTTCAGTCATTTCTAGAAGCTTCTAGAAGGAATCTTGAGGTGGTAAGTTTACTATTTTAAGGTTCATGCATCCCATACCTTAAGGAGCTAACCCCTTGATGTGAGGAGCTTATCCCTTTGAAGGAGGATTCTATCCCTTCATAGGTGGACCTGTAACCTCCTCCTCTGCACTATAAAATGAAGCATTGGGCTGGTTACTGGGGAGGTTAGAAGCTGAATATTTTTGAGGTGAAATGTTGTTGGAACTTAGTCTTCTTAGTTGAGTTTTTATGAGGAGAGATTACATACCTCTATGATCTCATTTGGAAGAGTGCAAGGCTTGTCAAAGTAAAGGAAATTCCTGTTTCAGACCCCAGGAAGAGCTTGTTCAACATCAAGGCTGAAAAGGTTGTAAGGTTCTTCTACTTCAAAGTTAATACAAATAAGTTTGTTTTTCTCAATAAGTTGTTGGTTCATGGTTTATTTTATGGATTCCTTGATCACCATAATAGACATGATTTATGATATTTGCTATGCAGGTGCTATTTAATGTTTGCTTGTTTGTGATTGCAGGTCCTCAAAGGTAACTCTTTCGAACGATTGAAGGATGGCTACTACGAACAAGCGTTGGATCTAAGGTAGGGTCTTAACACCTCTATAGTATTTATTTATAAATCGCATATGTCTAGAGAAAGATAGATTTGTTTGTCTGTTTGTTGATAGACTATCTTCTGATACTAGGGAGATCAGTCTTGTCCGCAAGATCGATTTATCCAACCAACAGGATGTTATCCACAAATGTGACTTGACTCATCACTATATTAAAGAAAAACCATGCCTCTCAGAATAACCCACTAGTGGGTTGTAAGGGAGTAGGTTTCCTCTCCTACCAAATGCCTTTGAATCTTGGGTCATTAACTTATTACATTACATCTAATAAAAACAATCATAATTAATTTCGTTACCTCTATTAAATATCCTTTCATCCATAAAAAAACATTTATAAAAGTTTTCTAAAATACAATTGAGAAAACTTATCATAACTCAGTCGTCAATCCATCAATTGGGATGACCATAACTATAGCTAATTTATATAATTAACCTATATTTATATAATTAAAAATATTTTTTAATTTATATATATATAATTAAAAGAATTTTTTATTAATTTTACACAAACAAGTTTTTTTTGTATTCATTATATAACATATTCCA
Source organism: Pinus tabuliformis (assembly GCA_031772625.1). Lineage (NCBI taxonomy): Eukaryota > Viridiplantae > Streptophyta > Pinopsida > Pinales > Pinaceae > Pinus > Pinus tabuliformis. The sequence continues at coordinate 732,275,024 of CM062815.1, forward strand.
TAATTATTATTCTTGAAATGCAATATAATCTTCAATAAAAATGCATTCGTTTTATCATAAGTTATGATAATTTATTCAAAAAATTGTTAGTCTTTCAAATAATTAATTTTATTTTATTCTTTATTTTTATGTAATTTGACTAAGTCAAAAATGTTAAACATGACATTACATTACTCGCGTAGAGAGCTCTTCTCGGCACTATAATAAATTCATAATGAATCACTTTATTTTGTAGTAGCAAATTCAATGACAATTACAAATTCAATTTATATTTTAATTAGTATAATTTTCCCTGTATATATTTTATTAAGATAGATATTATTAAATAATGAATCCATATTTTTTAAATGTTTATTATTAATAATAAAACTAATAAATCCAGGAGGTCTTGGATAGACGATGATCAGTTGCGTTGTTAAGGTACTCCTAGATGTTGAGTCACTGGTTAAATTCCCCTCCCTATTCAGGTGTTATTCTTGGACATGACCATGATGTAGCCTCACCGTTGCCAAACTTACAAAAAAAGCAACAAGCTAATAAATTAGCTTTTAATATAGATTATTTTCAATATGAAAAATTTACTTATTAAATCTGAAGAATAATACAATGAATGATGGAGCAAACATGAATTTAGCAATCATAGAATAAGCTTAAAACATTTCCATTAAGTAAGCCAATATGTATACATTTTTATGAGCAAATGCTAATCTGAATCATCTCCTATAATCTTTCAACTAATTCTACAATCTCCCTAGAAATATCTTAACTAAAAAAATCTCTATCTAAATAATACTTTCAAGGCATAACAATAGGAACAAATACATAACAATTCATAGCAATAATAATAATTCTAGAACACTCCAAATGTTCATTTTCTAACACTTCTTCCCCATAATGATTATTTGGAGAAATTTGAAGAACATCTTTGAACTTGCAAAACTTTTCCTTTGGTAGTTCCTTGGTGAAGATATCTACAACCTGAGCCTCTATTTTGTAATACATGATCTCAATCATGCCGTTTTGAACTAGATCTTGAACACAATGATACTGGATAAGAATATGTTTGAGCTTCTTATGAAAAACCAGATTCTTGAACAACTTAATAACACTTTGATTAACACAAATAAATCGAGTAGGTTTCTCTCACTACTCATGTGGATCCTCCAAATTTGTTCTTAACCATACTGATTGACAAGATGTTGTTGACATTGCTTTATATTCTACTTTAGCTGTGGAGAGGGAAACTATAGGATATTTATAAATATTCAAGGCAACTATGGCTGAACCCATGTCGAATGAATATCTTGAAATTGATTTCCTATCATCCATGAAACCTTCCCAATCTAAATATGTATAACCAATCATGTTGAAACCATCTATTGCTCTGTATACTAAGCTATAACCAATCGTACCATGCACATATCTCGAAATCCTCTTAACTTCCTTCCAATGCAATTCCTTGGGTTCTAACATAAACGTGGATACCATATTGATTGCAAAATATATATCTCTTCGAATTGAAGTTAAGTAGATCGAAATTCCAAACAGAAATATAAAATAGCATCAACTAGATTGGAGGCATCATGTTTATATAAATTCATCCCAACTTCCAAAGGAGTTGCATCTCGTTTGCAACTCAACATGTTGAACTTTTTTAGAATACCCCATTAGTATACTTGGATAGTAACATAAAAATACCATCTTCCTTCTGCCGTACTTCTATACCATATGTGACTTAAACCTTTGAAACAATTTATATTTTTTCCTTGTATAGATCAAATCATCAACATAAAGTGCAACAATAAGAATATCTTGTCCTAACTGAAGTATATAAATATTAGATTCAGATGAACCCTTGAATAAACCATGATCTTGTAAACCTTATCAATTTTTTAATACCAAGCCCTTGGAACTTGCTTCATCCGATATAGAGTTTTCTTTACTTTGTAAAAACAATCTTCTTTTCATGGAATCTCAAAACCTTCAAGCTATTGTACATCAATTTATTCATCTACATAACCATTCAAGAATGCTGATTTTAAAATCCATCTGATAAATTATCCACTTATATTGCGCAACCAGTATAAGAACCATCTTGCTTTTGTCCATCTTCACTACTGGAGAAAATGTATCTATATAATCAATCCCTTCTTTATGAGCATATAATTTTCCAACTAGACGAGCTTTATAATTATCAATTGAACCATTTTATTTATACTTAGTTTTATGCACCTATTTTAGTACCAACTACATCTTTTCCTTTGGGTAATTTGACCAAATTCCAAGTATCATTCTTCATTAAAGCGTTGATTTTTTACTTCCAGGACTTCATTTCGTTCCTTTTTAATTGGTTCTTTTGCATGATTATTTGGATCATGCATCTTCATTACTTTAGCCATAAGTGCAAAATTTATAGCCAACCTTTATGATCTAGTAGTATTGTTTTCAAATTTCCTATCATTTAAACTTTGTGAATTGCTTGAATCAAAGGAGAGCTTGAAAATCCTATCTTCAATCATTTCTCCTCTTTCTACCATTGCTTATTTATTCAACTTATCCATGATTAAACATCCCTTATTTTCAAATACCAACTTATAATTATGTTCCATCATATCTCCCATAGAAAATAAATTTCTTCCTCAATGTTGATGATATCAATGTGTCATTAATAAACTTCTTCATCCCATTGCAACATTGGAATTGAAAATGTACCTTTCCTTTTCACTTTTGAAATACTATCATCACCAAATAGAACTTTACCAGAATAATTACCATTTATTCTATTAAACAATTCTTCCTGAGATGTTACGTCCTGAATCAATATACCATGCATTAGTTTCTTCATTATGTGCCATCAAACTTGATATGAACCACTTATGTTTTCTACTCTCTTCAACCATTGTATTAGCACCTTTTCGTTCATTATCTCTCATTTTTGCATAACAAATTCTTTCAAGATGATCAAATTTGTGACAGTAATAACATTGTGGTCCTTTTATTTGATATACTTCTCTTCCTCCATCTATCCCTCTTCCTTAAGATCCATCTTTGTTTCTTCCTCTGAACATACTCGGACTCCTTCCTCTGCCTCTTGAAGGGAATAGACATCCTTGTAAATTCTATTGGTTTTATTTTCTAATTATGAAAGCTTTGATTATGGAATTGTCCTTTGCTACTTCCTCTCCCCCTATAATTTGTGGAGAATGCATTTTCCATGTATTCACTTGAAGAATTTTCTTCAACAACTAACAAATATCCACTTAATTCATTAATCCTCATGACATTAACATCCTTAGAAACCATGATACTTGTAGTGACCATTTCACATTTTGGAACGAAACTTTTTAAGATATTCTTAATCATTATTCTTTCTGGAACTTCTTTTCATAATGTCCTCGCCTGATTCACAAGATCCTTAAATTTTGTGATGTAATCATTCATTCATTGATTACTTTGCACCTTTGCACATTCAAACTTAGTCCTTAGTTTTTGTAGTTTAGAAACTACTACTCTTCATATGTACTTTTTAATATTTTTGACTCATCATTAGAGGTTTGTGCTATACTAATCTATGCAAAAATTGGGTCATCAAGTGCGATAACAATTAAGGAAAGTGCCTCATTGTCTTTCTTGATAGTTTCCTTTAACTTTTTCTTACCATTAGTATCTAGTGCTTTATGTTGATCATAAAAAGGCATATCATAACCATCAATTACCAATTCCCATAGATCTTTGTTGATAAAGATTGATTGCATTTTTTTGCTCTAGTAAACATAGTTAACACTTGTGAGTTTTGGAAGTATTATATTGCTTGTCACCATTGTAGAAATTGAATAGGACACAAAAGGAAGCAAAAAAAAATCACAATGTCCCACTTCAACCCGAAACAAGAATGATTATCCCAAAAAACGAGACTCAACCACTGAAAATTTAAGGATGGGATTTTTTTTTAAAGTTTAGAACCCTTGACAAATCTCACTGGTCATAATATGCAATCTCTAAAATGTTTGATGATATTTTTGTAACAATATTCAAATGTATAATAATTTTGTAGCCTCTATATACAATTTTGGCAAATTGTAAGGTAAATTAGTCTTATATTGTAAAATTCGGGTAAATAATTTTAAAAAAATTGAAATTAGCCAATATTTTTTTTTGGAAAAAACTTAGAAAAGTAGCCCACTTGTAAATATTAGCCCCTAAAATTTTACCTATCAACCACCACCTCCACCAAAATATTTTATTAAATTAAAAGTACAAAGATTGGCATCACATATGCTTAATTACATCTAAAAAATTAACAATAAAAATAAATAAATAAATAAAATATGAAACCTTAACTTTTAGTTTTTGTAGTTCATTGCTAATGCCATAGATAGAGAAATAATGTTCTATTTGGGTAACATCTAAAATAATTAAATTTATTCATATGACCTTTGAAAAGAGATGAATTGAATCACGATCCCAAAAATGTGAGCGGGATTTTTTATAAAAGCATGTGAATAACTTGTACTTCATTTTTTTGGGATTCTTTCTTAGTTAGATTGATGTCTATATCTAATATATATTGATAACCAAGTGGGAACCTAATATCTTCAACGCCTCACCTTATTAGTTCATCATCATATATAGACTTTTGAATAAATATTGAATGATATTAACCTTATTTTCAAGTTGTTTCTTGTAAGTAGGTGGGAGTCGAGCTCATTGAATATAAAAAGAATAAGGAAAGCTAATAACATTAAATTTATTGTAAAATGATACTAGACAATGTGACATGTTTTTGAATGAAGAGAATAAAAAATCAATTTGTAAAAATTTCTTCTAAAAAGTATGATTGTTATATATATATATAAATATATATATAAACAAAAATATTATTTTATATTATAAATTTAAAAAAAAAAAATATTCAATATAAATTTTTAAATCAATAAAACTATAAAAATAAATTATTTTTTATAAATATTTTAAAAACTATAAATTTAACTAAATATTTTAATCATAACATGTAGATAAATATTTTAAAAACTACAAATTTAACTAATTATTTTAATGATGACATGTACCGTACCCATAGTTTCTATCATTGACATAGCTTTAAAATAAACTAAATTTTAAATTCATCTGTAAATATTTTCGGCTAACAACATAATTTTGATAAAAAATGCTTGTACTATCGGTCTACCGCGTATGGAAGACTCGCGAGTATGGAAGAGATGTTGTAATGTCATGTCTTGTTCCGTTAAACATTTTGACTCGGTCAAAGTGCATAAAAATAAAAATAAAATTTAAATTTAAATTAAATTAAAAATAAAATTAATCATTAACATAAAGTTAAAGTATATTAGTCAATTTACCATTCATGGTTTTGACCACCCATGATTTTTTCCATAGTATTCTTAACCCATGTTTCTTCTCATGGTATTTTTCTCTAGTGTAGCCTAATTAAAGCGATAAAATTCCATATAATTTAACTTTTTATGTGTAAGATGAAGCATGGACTTTACTTCATATTTGTTTGTATCTTATGGATATATTTTTGAAAACAAAATTGAAAATTAGTTATATTTTTTTTTTTTTGCATATAATGTATATTTCATGCAAAAAATAAAATCTAAAAAATATAGGAATAGTTTGATTTTTGTTTTGAGTTGTAGTAACAGTTGATCAAGTCCATTAATGTGTATGAAAACCTTGAAAATAACATTACACAGTCCAAAGGGATGATAAATAAAAATGACAAAATTCTATTTCAAAATCATCTCCAGTAAAATTCTATTTCAAAATCATCTTTAGTAACATTTTCATTTTTATTGAGCTAATTTTTTTTTAATTTTTCCATTGTTTAAATTTACTTTAAATATGAAATTTAGTTCCAATCAAATTTGAATTTTATAAAATTTTAAAATTAAAATTTTATGAAATTAAAATCACAAGAGAAGAAGTTACATTGTATTAAACTAAATTCTTTTTTATATGTTCAAATTAACTTTTCTTTAAATTTATAAATATATTTTAATTTAAAATAATTTGAGTAAAATTATAAATAAGTGTAATACCCTCAGTGAAGTGTAAATATTTTAATTTACTAAATTATTATAATGATTAGGCAAATTGTGGGTCATATAGAAGGGATGGTATGAATATATAATAAACATAAATGTTTATTTTATTATAAATTTCATTAATAAAATTGGTCAGGAAAATATGCTAAATGAGAATTTCAATTACTACATAATTAGAAGATAGTTATTCCTCTCCCCATAGATAAATAAACTCAATTAGGGAAAAGGGAGCCAAGAAGGTGTGAGGGAAAAATCCTGAGGAAACCTAGTGACTTAGAGCCTAGTTAGAGGAGGCCCAAGAGAGGAAACTAAAGTTAAAAACTTGATACCTCAGACAAGACGTTGTTGAGGGAGGCAGGACGCTACTAGGAAAAATGAATTCTTGGGATGGTTGGCTTTTGGAATTCCCAAGGAGGCAGGACGCTACTAGGAAAAATGAATTCTTGGGTTGGTTGGCTTTTGGAATTCCCAGGGAGGCAGGACGCTGCTAGGAAAAATGAATTCTTGGGTTGGTTGGCTTTTGGAATTCCCAGTTAGACCTGTGAGGTTTGTAAAATCCTAGGCATGACCTAGTGTGGTGAGATAAGCCCTAGGTGGGCTTGGTCTGGTCCCTGTCAAGGAAACTGTTACTGGCTCGGGGGAAGTTCTAGTAGAGACTACATGTATTCATTGGTTGGATGGAGCAATATTTTATCCTTTGTGGTTTTCGTGGTGGCCTAGATGACTTAAAAAAATAAGTATTTTCTGTAATTTCTATTTTATGTTTTGTTTCCTTCCAGGTGTAAATGATTTTTTGTGGGTGTTATTTTATGATTATGTTAAATGGTAAAATTATGATTGTGATACGGTATGAAACAAAAATGATAGAATAATTGATTCTTACAGTTAGCTAGATTAGTCTTTAGGCCCAACCAGATAAATACCAACAGCCAGAGACATTTTTGAGCTCTAAATAATAGTACTAGAGAAAGCTAGGTAGGCCCTGGACTAGGCCCGCCCTGTTCCATCAGACTAATAAATAGATAAATTTGTAGACAAATGATTGAGAACAAAATATCAAATATATATAAATGAGTCAATATTATTTTGCATAATCTTTCCAGAAATAAAGTAAAATTTATAGTTGTTGTAACCCTTTTAATGGAGAACCTATTAATATCAAGAACTTGTTAGGGTTTGGAAAGCATGTTGGAAGTATCTAGGTCCCGTTTGAAGCGATATTCAGAAAGAAAGTTAAATTATATATATATATATATATATATATATAAAGAAAACAATACTTGTGGTACTCCGAGTCTATTTCCAAGAATGATTACATTTACACTGCTGAAAACATGGGGCTAGTACAACAAATTCAAACTTCAAACTAACCCCTGTCATAAGAGAATTGTGTTCGGGGAGCATGAATATTTTGCTACCCTGTTAACAAAGCCAATATATAGAGTGAAAAAGCACTAATGGATGGAGAGAGTGCGATGGCTAGGGTTACAGATGGAAAGTATGGTGTCTCTACCACCCAGGAAGTCAGGGTTCTAAGCCATAATAGTTCTGCGCTGCAAGGGATCAGTGTTGCAAAGCATCGACCGGACCTTTCCCTCACTCGAGCTGCAGTTCATATCGACGCGGGAGGATCAGTCAAACAGGGTAGGGCTGCTCGCGATGGCGAGAAGGCTATGCGGCCAGTCGATCTCCTGCCCCCATTCTGACCTTCCTATGCTGATCGATTTGGTTTTCTCGGGCAAATCAATGAGGAAGAGGGCGAAAAGAATGAAAACGGCGAGAGAATAGGGTTGGGGGTCAAGAAGCTTGTGGCTCCCCTGTTCTCCTCCGGACATCCGAGGGATGATAATATCAAAGGGAAAAGGAAACTCCTGCCCGGGACTCCCCTCTGCAAATCTGCCATACAGCCGGAGGTTAGGGGTTCCTTGAGACAAACGGGAACTTTAGGCACAATGAATCAGCACTTGATAAATGATTTCGGAGTACCTGAACTTCTCACTGATTTGGTGGCCCAAATAGCAGAAATATCCTGGCCAAGAACAACACTAGACACCAAGAACTCCAGCCAAGAACTGATACAAATTTTTATCAGATCCCTGTCAGGGAAAATGATTTGCAAACAAATCTGGAAGGGGAAGCAAATAGAAGATATAAAGAATGAAATACAAGCACTCACAGGCATATCAGCAAACTTACAAAGCTTGATATATGCAGGAAAAATTTTACAGGACCAAAACACAGTGCAGGACTATGAAATTGTGCGAGACGCAACCATCATACTAAGCACGAGGCTAAGAGGTGGAAGCCCCAGATCCAACTCAAAAGGAACAACTTCTTTCAAGGATGTTGTCAAAGGGATGGGGAATGCCAGCAACAAGCCAGCACCACCACAAGAGCTACCTGGACCCTACATTGTGGAGCAAAAAATACAGACTCCAGTATTGACAATCGCTTTGCCTGAGGTAAACGAATTTTATAATGATTTCTTTACAAAGGCTGTCATTTGCAGATTCAATGGCTTTTGGCCCAAAACTGATGCATTACACCAATGGATCTACTCCACATGGACAACAAACTATGATATCCATCTATGCTCCAAAGGATTTTTTTTATTGTCAGATTCGACACGGCCGCAGAAAGGGAACATGCCCTCCATGAGGGCCCATGGTTTTGGGGCAATGTAGGACTCTTCATGACTCTCTGGTTCTTAGGTTTTGACGCCAATTCCATGGTTGTTTCCAAGATGTCGATATGGGTCAAGTTACACAAACTCCCACTACATTTCTGGTTTCCCAAAGTCTTCGAAGCAATGGGGAATGCACTAGGAAAATACATCAAGCAAGACATGGAAATAATTTCAAGAGGTATACATAATTTTGCCAGAATTTGTGTAGAAGTAGACCTTGGCCAAGGTTTACCTGACAGCATAATTCTGATCCGTAACAACACATAGTGGAATCAACCACTAGACTATGAGAACACGGCCTTCAGATGCCGTGGCTATCAAAAAACAGGTCACCTTCTTAGTAACTGCCCACAAGCCAAAAAGGAAACCAGATGACACAAGAAAAAAATGCAAAAACCAAGAGGCTGGCAGAGCACAGTGAACCCATATGAAGCTGCAGTGGATGTGGAGGCAACTATCCCTCCACTAGATCATGATGATGTCCCTATTGAGGAGGAAGCTATGGGATCCTTGTTATAGACAATTTTGTGCCTTACAGCAACAAGCATGAATTGTCAATAATCCAAGGGATCCAAAGTTCCCTAAACATGATGTTCCTACCCCTGGAGGAACAAGGTCAGCAAACCAACAGCTCTCTGATCAGTTCTCCACCTGAAAACACTCAAAAACAAGCAATCCTGAAATCAAAGCAGGTGCTCCACTGGGTTTCTGCGCTGAAACACAACTGCTCCATGGTGTACCTGCGTTGCAAAGCAGGCAGAACAAAGCCCACCTGCGTTGGGCGAGTTTGGACATGTGGCACAGTGAGTCATTGCTTTGGAATCTTCCAAAAATGACACTTGGATCAGGTATTTCGCCTTGTGATGAGTCAGAGGCTTTGTTTCTCCAAGTGGAAGCAAGGTTCACCAAGTGGACTCAAGAACTGAAGATCAACTAAAGATTAACTGAAGAGAGAGAGGACACAAGGCAGCTACACATCAGTTGCAAGCTGACTCATCCTTTCTCAATTCATCTATATATTGAGCTCTCTCCTATGAGCTCAGGAGGCTGGAATTTTGTGCAAAGTAATGATATGCTGTTGGTTTCATTCTTGAGTTATTGGGTGATTGTTTGAGAGAGGTGAAGAAGAGCAATTCTTTCTGCTGGGAGGTGTTGCTGGGTTGGAGCCTGCAATGGTTGTAATCCTCTCAGAACCTTTATTTCTTCATTAATAAAAGCTATTGAGGTTCTTCTATGTGCTCTTGTTTCAATTGTATATTGTGATGATTGCATATTTGGTTTACACTAATCCATGAACCAGTTATGATTGCATGCCTCTTGTAGTTTCCTTCTTTGTTGTTTTGCAGAATCTCATTGTAGCTGGGCGAGCAGAAGGACAAAGAGCTAGGAGCAATCGGCCAAAGAGGAGAGTTTGGATTCGACATTAAGCGCAAGGCAACGGTTAGTGCTTCCTCCATTCTCTTTTGCTTTCATAAAGAAGTAATCCTTCAGTAGTTTGCTTTACAGTTGTTGCTAAGGAACTGTCACCCTTAGAGTGGGTTAGGGTCATCCGAGTCAGATACTTTTCCCTACAACAAACTGGCGACTCCACTGGGGACCGTATCCGTTTGATTGTGTTTGTAGTATTTTGCCATTCATTTCCTGAACAAAAGAGTACCAAATCGAAAAGCTTTTGACTATATCAAAAGCGAAGTAGAGGGGCTGCTACTCTTGCTCGTTTTTTGAGCAGATTCATGATTTGAAGAGCTAATCTACAAAGATCCTTGTAAGCTCTTAGTGATAGCTTTGCACCTTCTAAATCATCCCTTTGAGTATGCTTGACTGAATGCTTCTGATTTGAGCAAAAACCGTGCATTTTTGAGAAAATTATGACCCGGAAACTGTGAAAACGCAACTCTCGTTTTCCAAAGCAGGTAGTACACAGGCTACCTGCTTTGCAACGCAGGTCCCGAACTAGCTACCTGCGTTGAGAGCCAGTTTGACTGTGCATAGCCTGCGTTGACCCAAATTTGCTTAGTGCATTTGGGGTTTCCTCCTTTCTCTTGCCTGTTTTCACTTAGTTTTGCTGCTAGGTGTCAGTCTTGTACCTGTTTTGAAACCAATATTACTTGCCATCATTCAGCCTCTGTTATATAACGAAATTGTACCTGTTCTTTGTATTTCTTGCTCATTTACAATTTCCCATAACGAAAAGTAAACTAGTCATGCTTTTGGCCTCTTAGATCTGAGCTTTTGGCCTCTTAGATCTGAACCTGTGTTAGGCGTTTTGCTGGTCTAAAGAGTTAGCTTGTTTGCTGTCCATAGCTGGTTAGTCATTTTACTTTCGTTCGTATGGTTTGATTTCATGTATTTCCAGTGATTAAGCAAGTGAATCTTAAGGTGTCTTTTGATTTTGGACAAGCTTGTTTACTTTCGCTTTAAATCGAAATCAAAGTTATATAACCACTTTCTTTTTGTATCCATCCACATTAAGAAAGGGAAAAGAAAATACATGCATTGTGCATTTTGCATTTGACTGTGTGCTTGACGATTTAGGAAAAATTTTCATTTTAGTGTGTGCTCTATGATCTGTGTGAAAGGATTTGCCTTTCTTTTCCCTCAGTAGTTAAGGTTTTCAAAGTTGAAAGATTGAAAAGTTTGCTTCTCATCTTAGACTGCATTCAGGAATTTGTTATATACATCTCGTGGTGATCCTTAAAGGCAAACTGATAAGCAAGATCAACATTAAAATAAATCCAATTTACATAACAACGCTTTGTAACATAACGCAAACACATAGAGGTCTAGGTAGAGACGTGTTCCGGCGTCGTTAAACATAGTGACTGTCGATCTCTACGAAGGTGGGTGATTCCTCCTGAGAGTCGGTGGCACTAATACGGACTTGTGCTCCCACGTACCGTCGCGTATATATTGGGAGACCCCTATAGGCAATTATCCTTTATCCATAGGAAGCCGTGTCGACCGCCCTACTGATCGCGATGCAGTGAACACAGCATTCACGAAGATCGACCACCCGTACCGTAAAACGTATTATGTGGTTTCGCGAAAAGTTTGGCACACCCTCTGCCTAGAACTCCAGAGCAGTTTCTTTTGGCCTTTTTCAAACTCTATAACTGAAAAAGTCCATCTGAGCATTTGTCACTTCGGGCTCGTTAAAACATCGAAGGCGACTAGAGTCATCTTTAGCTTTTTCTCGACTCTTAAAACATGAAAAAGCAAGTTTGTGTCTAAAAGCGTCGTTAATAAAATTTATTTTAAGCGGAACATAATCACCTGTTATTCCCACGTTGATCTTTCAGTTGAAAAGTATGGAGCCCACCAACCAAGGAGGCAACCTTGGCGGAATTCCAAATCCCTTCTCCTCTTGGGGAGATGTTGGTGCACCTCATATGGCAACATTGTCACTTCCAGGATTGACAATTGGCCTACCTGTATGGCTCTTTTCAACTAATGTAGTCCAGATCGCCACTAATCCTGAGCAGTCGAATCAACAGTCAGACCAGTCTAGGACTACCCACCAGCCTTCCACTTCTTACAATACTTCCTCTGATCCTTCATCTTCGCAAGGTAGAGCTGGCAAAAGTCATCCTCCCAAGGAGAAGAAGGAAAGGAAGAAGAGAGAAAAGAAGCAGAAGGAGCCTATGGCGAAGGCGACTGGGGGCAAGCAAAAGACAGTTGACAAAAACCCACACACTGCACCGACCGGGCCTAAATCGCCATGTGTCATTTGCGAAGGGGCCCACTTCCATCGTGATTGTCCTTGTATTCCCTGGATACTAAGGGACTGGTCCCCAAGATTGCACAATCCGGTAGCATCAACCTCTGGCAGTCATGTTGATTGCAGTCCGTCAACTAGCGAGAGTGAAGGACGAAGAGGGAGACCAAGATCACCCTGTATATTGTGTGAAGGCGAGCATGCCATCCACAGATGTCCATTCTTAGATGAGGCAAAGAGAGTTTTGGAAGATCGTCCGGTTTCGCCGTTACGACTTCCTCTTGGATACCAAAAACTCGCGCCTAATCCCTCGATAGTTGAAAATCCAGCTGACCCGCCCAAGTGGTCAGCTGAAGTGTCGGTCATTGAGAATGAACCTACTGAATCCAGACCAGACGAAAGTCTAAAGGTCGAAACGGCAGTTGACCCGGTTCTTCCTTCAGAGGTTTCATCGTCCAATGACTCCGTCATTGAAGACCCATCTTCAAATGACACCCTCACTGAAGAGGATAAGGATGACATCGTCCATATTCTTTTCATCAACACAGACTCTGATGAACATCAGGGCAATGCGCCCATTCCTTTATCGCAGGAAGGAACTTCGTCAGGGTCGTATCCGGCCGTATATTCGGTCCCACCACCAAGCAACCTAGTTGTTTCCTTTGATTGGAATCAACTAGGCAGACCCCGGTTACCAGCCAGTATCCCATTCAGAATCATAGTCCAAATCTACAGAATGGTGATGGCTGGAACTATCATTGATGAAGGGGCATCTGTGAGTATCCTTTCCTCTGTTGCTTGGAAAGCACTGGGTTGCCCGGCGCTTTTACCTGAGATGAGAAATCTATCAGGTTTTGATAAAGGAACCAGTCACCCGTTAGGGATTCTCCCCAATGTTCCGGTTACATTGAAAGGGAAGTCAGTTCGCATGAACATCATGGTCGTCCAGGGACCCTTGGCATATAACTTACTCCTTAGACGAGACTATATATATTGCATGGAGGCAATAGTGTCCTCGCTCTTTAGAGTCATGTGTTTTCCGCACGAAGGAAGAATGGTCCAGCTAGTAGACCAACTTTCGTTTCCAGGATCACGCATTGCAAATAGTCAAATACCATCCCTTAACGGTTTATTCACTCAAGGAATGCCACCGCCCCCGGTTCTACTTCCCGATGAATGCGAGTAATTCGGAAAGAAAGAACTGGGACCCAGGGGGCATGCACCCTGGCCTGCCTCGGGCAGAGAAAACCTTAGGTATAAAGTTAATTTCCGCAGAAGAATGGACTAGTCCGTACCCCGTCCGGCAGTGGAAGGGAGGGTTGTTCTAGGATAAAATTCTTTTGTCAAAGTTATGGAAGCGAAGCGGTCGCTCCCTTTGTCTAAAGAAGTGGGCTCTCCTAAGGAGGGGGTCTATTTGTGGCAGCAAGAAGCCACCATCTTTGAATGTCAAGCCTCACCCATTAAAACAAGTTGTTTTGAAGGATAAGTAGGGGCAGTCTTCAAAGAAAGAGATGAAATTGCTGCAACAAGTGGTCACCATCCTTAGCAACCTAATGATAGACATCGCCGAAAAGAGAGTTTAGTTTGCGGCAGCAAACAAAACCATTTTTCGGATAATAAGTAAGAGATGGCAGAATCTCGAAATTATACTTTATACCTGGGGGCATGCAAACCTTTTGGAGTGCAAGCATGGGACGACTATTTATTTTTTAAATTTTTAGGTCCTCCCTTTAAACCTGTAGGTCTAACCCGTTAAACTCGTAGGATTAGCCGTTTCCAGCTTGCATAAAGAAAGGATGAAGGGCAAAAGTTAAAACCTGCCAATTTGGAGTAATTAGTGAGGTATCGCTCCTTAAATAAGATTACCTCACCTAAAAGCATTCCTTGTATTAAGACTGGTATAATCGAGCAGTTTTAGCAATGTTCATGCTCGTTAAAAAATAAACGCAAGAATCGAGCAGTTTTTGTGCAGAAGTTCATGCTCGTTAAAAAATAAACGTAAATTGTGAGCAATCTTTCCCTAGCAGTTCAAGCTCATCCAGAAAAAATGAACCGGTAAACAACCTCGAGAAATGTAACCTTTGAAAGCCATATTAAAAGCCCTTGGTCGTGTTTATATGCCATCACCTCCATCTGTTCATTTGGCCAATCGTTCACCTCCATATGTTTGTTTACCCATTTTGAGGAACAGCTGCGAAGAGTGATTTCACTTAGCCATCCTTGTGACACTGCCGTGATTGGAGAATTCCAACCTGTACCTGGAATCTGCTGCTATCCCTGTTCATCACTCGTTCCTCAAAAGACGAGTCTTCTTTGAGCTCTTTTCACTGACTCGTAAAATATGAAAAGTTTGCCGAGTTTTGGCCTTCCAGCTCGTTAAAGCGACCAGAAAGCTATCCCTCCTCTAGATTTTAATCTTTTTGGACCTGAGGGATTATTACACAAAAAGATCGAGCGCTTGTTTTGTTCGGCTCGTTAAAGCAACCGAAAATTCATCCCTTCTGTATTGTTTTATACTTTTTCGGACTTAAGGGATTAGATGACGAAAAAGGAATCTTGGAGTTAACTTTTCGTACCTTTTCAGACTCTCTAAAAATGAAAAGGACCGAGTTTTCCTTGTCGTTAGACTCGTTAAAATGATTAAATAGCGACAAACTTGTCTTTAGACGAGAACGAGTTTCCCTATCGCTAGGCTCGTTAAAACATAGCGATGGGCTTGCTCGAAGGGCAGGTTATAGAACAAGCATATGTTATCCTCCTCAAGCTTGACAAAAATAAAGAGGTACTGGTCAGCAATGACTGGGGAAAAATTGGGAGAACCTCACAGCATTAATGGTAGCAAGTCGCTCTTGAACATGACACTTTGTCCTCCGTCCGCATCGGGTTGGGTTGTTTCATTCACCGGTCGCAGAATCATGGTCCTCGCCACACCATCCACAATTGGGGTAATGCTACCAATCCATCACATCAGTGTCGTTATATGTTCAAGAGATGTGGTTCTGTAAAGAGTCAACCCTGTTCCACCCACTGCCATACATTATCCTTCATCCACTTCATGACCGCCACCCTGAATCATACATCACAGTTTGTTTTCACCTCATCATAATCATTAGCTCCGTTCCGTGTCACTGATGTGGGATTCATTAAGGCCCTCCTTTGACGGATCGCTCCTTGTCGACATCAGCTCATTATCCAAGGAGTTGATCTAGGAACACCCCCCTCAGTACTTTGAAGCTTGCATGCCTCAATGGCAAGTTTCTCACTTCCGGTGACAGGTATACATCAATGACCTTCGACTAGAAGATTTTGCATGGTGGTCGACGCCAAGTCCTTTATTCCCACCATGTAGATTGTACTGCCGTACCTTGAGGGTCATCATCCTTATCGGTGATTCCTCTCGCGCTTGTTAACGGTTTACATTATTGATCGGTAATCAAGCGATGTCTTTCCATGTTCGACTTCAAGAAATTCTCACATGGATCGACTTGTACATCGAGTGAAGATCGGAAGAGATTGAAGACCCCGGATCTAGTTTCATCCATCCGGGTTGCGATATATATTCAGGACATAAAGACATTTGATATGTACATCATTGCAGCAGATGATCATCCTTTTCAAAGGATGATAAATTCGGCAGAGAATTATCAGTCTAGCATCAGACGATCGTCTGTTCTATGTACCAAAATGTATTTATAAATCTGAGCATGGGAATGCCCGCCTCAGCTAGATCATGAAAAATGTATGAAAAATAATGTATTGTATTGTATCTTATTACAGGACACTTCTCAGCAGATCGAATGAACTTCGGATCCTCTCAATAAAGCATTTCACCCGATAAACGACCTCATACTTTAGGGGGCATCTGTTATAGACAATTTTGTGCCTTACAGCAACAAGCATGAATTGTCAATAATCCAAGGGATCCAAAGTTCCCTAAACATGATGTTCCTACCCCTGGAGGAACAAGGTCAGCAAACCAACAGCTCTCTGATCAGTTCTCCACCTGAAAACACTCAAAAACAAGCAATCCTGAAATCAAAGCAGGTGCTCCACTGGGTTTCTGCGCTGAAACACAACTGCTCCATGGTGTACCTGCGTTGCAAAGCAGGCAGAACAAAGCCCACCTGCGTTGGGCGAGTTTGGACATGTGGCACAGTGAGTCATTGCTTTGGAATCTTCCAAAAATGACACTTGGATCAGGTATTTCGCCTTGTGATGAGTCAGAGGCTTTGTTTCTCCAAGTGGAAGCAAGGTTCACCAAGTGGACTCAAGAACTGAAGATCAACTAAAGATTAACTGAAGAGAGAGAGGACACAAGGCAGCTACACATCAGTTGCAAGCTGACTCATCCTTTCTCAATTCATCTATATATTGAGCTCTCTCCTATGAGCTCAGGAGGCTGGAATTTTGTGCAAAGTAATGATATGCTGTTGGTTTCATTCTTGAGTTATTGGGTGATTGTTTGAGAGAGGTGAAGAAGAGCAATTCTTTCTGCTGGGAGGTGTTGCTGGGTTGGAGCCTGCAATGGTTGTAATCCTCTCAGAACCTTTATTTCTTCATTAATAAAAGCTATTGAGGTTCTTCTATGTGCTCTTGTTTCAATTGTATATTGTGATGATTGCATATTTGGTTTACACTAATCCATGAACCAGTTATGATTGCATGCCTCTTGTAGTTTCCTTCTTTGTTGTTTTGCAGAATCTCATTGTAGCTGGGCGAGCAGAAGGACAAAGAGCTAGAAGCAAGAGGCCAAAGAGGAGAGTTTGGATTCGACATTAAGCGCAAGGCAACGGTTAGTGCTTCCTCCATTCTCTTTTGCTTTCATAAAGAAGTAATCCTTCAGTAGTTTGCTTTACAGTTGTTGCTAAGGAACTGTCACCCTTAGAGTGGGTTAGGGTCATCCGAGTCGGATACTTTTCCCTACAACAATCCTCCCCCAAAGCAAACAAACAGACACACAAGGCACCAGAATCGGAGAAAATTTGTAGCAAAGGAATAGACAGTCTCCATGCCGGAGAAGATACCAAAAACAATGGACTCCAGTGGAGCCAAAAGACAGCATTCATCAGATCACTCCGATTCCAACAAGGAAAACCCTCGCCCTGTGGAGGACTCTGCTCTCATTCTTTTCTCGTCCTCACCAACACAAGAGGGATGGAGAAAAGTTGAGAAGAAAAAAGGGAGAAGAGCTTGATCTCCTCCCCATTTTTACTTTATTTTTTCTAGTTTTCTTTAGTCAGCAGTCTTCTAATCTGCTTTTTGCATATGCGCCTCAGCATCTACAAAATGTAATTTTGTTATATTTAATAAAATTACGATTTATCCTTACGTGAAAAAAAAAAAAGCCAATATATAAAACATAGGAAGAATAATTTTTTAACATTGTGAAACCCAAAATATCTGCATAAATAATTAATTGATAAATTATCAAATTGCATTGTTGAGAAGAACGTTGAATACATATTGTTAGGAAAAAAAATTCTGAACCATGTTTTACAAAATTAAATAGTCAAACTCAAGTAAGATTTCATATACTGAATGGTGTAAATATATATGTATTATATCTGTTCATATTTTCCAATAGATATAATTGCAATGGGTTTCCCATATACGACCAAAAGTCTCGATAAGGGTTCTGAATCAAACGTCTTTACTAAACATTTGAAATTTTACAAAAGCAGTGAGCTAAGAACTAACTTCAAAAAATACAATCATTTTGCAAATTTCATCAAACCTTGAGAACCCTAGTTTAGGGGTAGGCCAATAACCAAGTGCAGCCTCCCTAAAGATTGACCTCGAAGAAAAAGAAGAACGTTTAACAAGAGAATCTAGGTTAAGTTGTCTAGAAACTTGAATCTTTTGTTAGTTTCTCTAGAAGAGAAGAGGGAAAAACCCACCTGTGGAAAAAATGACACGATAATTAGTGAGAGTAATAATGAGTTATAAGCACAAGGGCTTAACTCAATGAACCTTGTCATATCACGTGTGTTCATGACATACTAAATAATACCCTTAATTTGACTACATATTGGAAAATGCCTATAAAAATAACAGTATTTAACCCCCTATAAACACAAATCTAATACACCTTCCCAATCTAGAAAACCTCTAATTTGACTAGATATTGTTGGTATTCATTTTTCATTAAGATTTTTTATACCCCTTATATTTTTCATTAACATTGAGCTCTATTTTTTATACCTGCGAATATAAAAATCCTTTACCCCATATTATATGTTCAATATATTATGTCATTTTTTCCTCAATATATATCCCCTAATATGAATGTGTGTGGTATGGTATTGCTCCCGTAGTGAAACCCTCGTGATTATAAAATTTAATCAAAAAAATAAATGTCCAATTTAAAAGTTTGCATCTCGTACACATAGGTTGGATGCGAAAATAAGAGAAAATAGGAGTAAACCCTGCATAGTAAGCAAAGGAAATTAACCTAAAAACTTAAAACCCTAAGCTAAAATTACCCAATCCTTCGTATATGAGAATGCCTAGGTAAACGTATACCTTTTCTGCATTTGAGACTAACAAGAATTCAAAGAGTGTCATCAAAAGTTGGTCTTCGGAAAACCCTAGAGAAACATCTGACCATTCTCAAGAAAAAAAGCAAGAAAATAAAAGTAAGACAAGATCGACACAACATCCATAAACAGTCGCATGAAATGACCAGTGGCATGAAAATAACAATTTCTCTTCAAACCAAAACTCTCCATCAAACTGATAATTTAAGTGAAGGTTTCCTCAGCAAAGTAACCCATATCTTTTTGCAAGATGGCTTTTTCATATTTATGATTCTGGATGAATGAAGGGAGGGTAATGATTGAGAAACGTAGGTATTCTAGACATGGTGGAATGAGTATTTACAGAAATCTCCCTGTAAGAGTGCATGTGCAAATGAGAATTGCTCAGTGTAACGGGAGACGGGTACTTATCCCATAACCAACTCCCATACCTCCTTGCCATTTATTGCAACCTTAGAGGGTACTAGCCATGGATCTGTTAACACCTCAACAAAACCCTAAATTGACACAATTGCAGAGATGGAGAATCCCAGTGCTGGACAGTTATCGCTTCTCGAATGTTCTTTAAGGACAAGGGACCGCACAATGTTATGAGCATCGACTAGGTTAGGATATGCATAAATATTATCATAATGTGAATTAGAAAGAGTTATGTATCATGTCGAACCATCAAAACTATATCAATATAACCACAACTCCATCCCATGGTGTGGCATTAAAACTTGTTGCCATCCCAATATTAATCAAAAGGAAAATAAGGTGTTGCCACAAATAAGCATTAATATGTACATGTACTAAACCCCATATATATATATATTATATATATATATATATTATATATATATATATATATAATGTTAGTTGTCGTCTGACTGAGCGGAGGTAGAGAGTCAAATATTATGTGTAGGCCTTATGTATACAAACTCAAAGATTTAACATTAATTACAACCAAAATTAAGGCAATCAAGAGATTGCATAATGGAGCATCAATGTTGCAAAGTTTGTTTTTTGTTTTTAATATTGATGCATGAGTTAGGACGCTACAATAAATTTATATAATATTATATAGTGAAAAGAGATGATAAATAAAAATTAGAATAATGATAAGTGTCTATTCCAAAATCATCTCCAACAAAATTTTCATTTTCTTCAACTGGATTTATTTTTTTATAACTTGTTCTATTGTTTAAATTTAATTGTAATATGAGATTTAGTTCGAGTTAAATTTTAATTTTATAAAATTTAGAAATTTAAATTTTATGAAATTAAGATCTCAATAGTAAAAGTTAAATTAAATTAATTTCTTTTATATTTTTCCATAAAATTCTATTTAAATTTAAAATAATTTGATTAAAAATAATAAAATAATAAATAAATTTATATGAATAAATATTTTCATTTTAAAAATAAAACCAAGCTAGATCCATATACCAAGTGTCGAGAGGTCAAATTTCTTGAGGTGTGAACCTCTTTGAGAGTGAAAAGAATGTGATCCCTCTTGACGCTTGGTAGATTTAGATTTAAGATATATAATGAAAAATAAAAGACACCAACTCCACTTAAATAGTTACTTTTGATTAAAATAAATTATGATGGAAAATAGAAGATTTTCTCCACTTTAACTCTCACATAGCGAGAAAATAGGAAGTAGAATTGAATGTATGTTGAATATTCTTTTTAATAAAGAGTACAACCGGGAAGAAAATAAGAGAATAAAAATAGTAAGAAGTATTGAATGTATGTTGAATATTTTTTCAATAAAGAGTACAAATGGGAAGAAAATAAGACACTAAAAAATAATGTTATATTTTTTGGTTAAGATGGTTCGAAGAAAAAAAAAAGGAAAAAATGGGCAAATGTGTAAGTGTTTCTTGTTTTTCATGAGAGGAACCCTTGATAAATCTCTAAATGTCCTCTTCTTTGTAAAAGATGTCATAACAAGGGGATTTGAACCTTGTATCTCTTAGTTTTCATAAGATTCACATTATTTCGATCACACCTGAAACATTAATATATGATTTTTTAGGTGATAGTACATTGTGTTATTTATTTTAAAGTGTTATTTATTTTAGAGCATTTATCTAACTTATTGCATATTAAAATTTGACATTAATTTTAGATGAAAAACAATAATAGAAAATTAGGTGTATACGGCATCGTTCAATATATGGGAGACTTATGTTATTGTAAAAAGAGTAAGATACTAAAAATATGTAATAGAGAGCCCCTAACCACTTATTAGAGATACTAAAAATATGTAATAGAGAGCCCCTAACCACTTATTAAAGTTGAAGAAGACGTCAAATGACCACGTGAAATTTTGAAAAGGTAAAATGTATATGTGGTTTATAACCTTCTTTATGAAAGATCTTAAAGTTGCAAGGAAGAAAATAATATTTTGCTCTTAAGTGATGTAACCCAATTTTAATTCCCTCACATCCATTTCTTTGCTAGAATTTTTAATTATAGGGAAGGTTTTATTACAATTTTGTTTTCTCATGAATACAATAAATTTAGATTGGGTGATGGAAATACGGCAAAATACTAAAGAAAAGTGTGAAGTCTCAACACCTATTGTTATAACGGTATATAAACGAAGACATTTAAAGATATAGTCCTAATAGAAATAGCAATATTTTAAGATGCTTTAGAGAATACATGTTTCTAAGATTTTACAATCTATTCGTAAGATAATGTTTAGAGAATACTTATTTTTATATTTTTAGGTCAATTTAGAGAGTGCATGTTTCAGATATTTTACAATTTAGAGATTGCTTATTTTTATTTCCCTAGATTTCTCTGAGGGTTTTTGGCCATCATTATTGTTTAGCAAATAATTATATTGAATAACTAGATTATATATATTCATTATAATTATTTGTTAAACACTAATGATGGATTCTGTTAGTCTCAATTGCATCAATAAATTCAATTATGTGATTACTTCTTTTTTGTCATTCTCAAAAATCCAATAAATAAGTCTCTTAATCAAATCATTTGAGGTGATATTTGTGCTAATGTTGAAACATTATTTGAATTATCCTACCTACTATAATTATACTTTTCTAATTAAATCAAAATTCCATATCAATGTTTTTTTAAGAAGTAGGGAAGAATTTTGTTTAGACAAATCACTAATACGTGAATGATGGCCTAATAATATAGAAAGCATAGTATTTTTGTGTAAGCAATGAAAATCATACCGGGTTTCCTATTTCCTTGGTTAAATAAATGATAATAATTTGAAACTTGACTATGAACATCTAGTAGATAAATTGGTGGCGTTTGTTGTAATTTTCTTGGTATTTTTATTTTAGCTTAAGTAAAGAAAAAGCTAGATATATACCTAATGTATTAATAGGAGAGAAATCCAAGTTTGAATTACACCCAACGTTGCAATAGCATGAGCTTAGTATTAGTCCTAGCCCCAAAACTTTAGTAGACTGAGCTAATACAACACAAGAATTTAAATAATAGAGAATGGTACCAAATCTTATTAATCATATCCAAAAAATAATCAAAACACTTATAAATGATGTACTTAATGTTCTTTCCCAAATACATACAAAGGCATGGAGTTAATTGTCATGAATTCTATTTTAGAACAATTTTATAGAGTTGTGTGTAATAGGAAGCTTTGCCACCACATATTTCACCAGCGTGAAACACTAGCGAAAATACATGAACTATACATGTGTCTCCCCTCCAAAGTCAATTTATAGGTTATGTTAGTGATATGTATGTTACAGGTTTTTCTCTTCTATGTATGTTGGAATGCATATGCTAGGGCTTCCTCTACCTTGCAAACACTTTTTTTTACATATGCTAGGGAATCCTCTAACTCTTACTTGTATACCCCCACCTCCACCCCCAACAATACCTGTAACATTAGATCAATTAAGAAAAACCCTTCACCCACTTCATATGAATGGATATATTGACTTTATTTTCCATTATATTAAAACCATGAATATGAATGGACTTATTACATTGTTGTCGAACTAATAAACCCCTCTTAGTATTGCATTAAATACAAAACTACACTACCCTGAGCTTTGTTAAGGAGCCATCCATGTAGCCAACAACAATGAAGTGACTTTTATCATGTGCTTCTCTTTCATTCCATTCATTATAAATTATGTTCTGTGATCTCAAAATTACAAGTTTCTTTGGTCCTCTAATGGTAGATTTACAAGTTTCTTACTAATTGATGATTGATGTGCTACATGCATGAATTGTGGATATCATCTATTGGTGATGGAATTTTTATTATATTATATAGTGCATGTTGAGGCATTGAATATTAAGATCGGTTGGAGTATTTGATCACACTAAAAGATAAAATTTACAAATGAAATTAATATGGGTCTTAGCTATCAATAATTTGCTTTCATAATTGATTACTCATCCAATTGAAGTTTTTTCTTAATGAAATGCATGCAAAAAAGAATGAAAAGGAAAAAAAATATAGTGACGAAATTTACATCAAATCATACATTTTGGGGAAAAAAATACTAATATTTGTTTCACACAATCGAAGCAATATGGACCAGTTTTCATTTACATTGTAGCCAAGTCATCTAAACATCATTCCTTATGCTCTTATTTATATATATTCGTGGTGAAAATAGATTGAGTTACATCACAAAACCATAATGTTTTTATGATTCTATTTTGAAGAATACATGGTAGGTTATCAACTTTAGAAATGATAATTTTAATCCTACCATGGTTAAAGGCTTTCAATTACTTTCGTCTCTAGATACTTTAAAAGATGGTTTTGATTAATAATAATCTATGATGAAAAATAGAAGATTGACTCCACTTTATCTCCGAAATTGCAAGTAGAATTGAAAAAAAGATATGAATAATTTTGGTAAAAAATACTAATAAAAAAATGAAAAAAAAATAATCAATATTTTATATATTTTGGATTGAAATGATTGCAAAAAAGAAGAATTAATTATTTTTCCATTTATTGAAAAAACTTTTTTCAAAATTTAAAAATTATGCCCACCATCAATCTTACCAAAATCCACTATTTTATAACATTACAATATTAATATTGAGAATTTTCTATCACAATCAAATTTTTAATTACAATATTGTGAGTTGTCTATCACCATCAAGAGGTAGTAGAATTGTGCTTCATCTACATTAAGAATGCAATTGTGAATTTCCATCACCAATTGTGAGTTGTTCATCAACATATGGAAACATGGTGATCTCAATAAAGGTGAGAGATTCTAATAATTACTGCTATATTTTATTTTTTCATCTTTTGTTGTTTGTTTCTTGTGGCACTCACTTTTTTTAATTGAGAAGGTGTGAATATATGATGTTGATATCATGTTGTAAACTTTTACATTTAAATTTCAAGCCTTCTCATAAAGGTTGGAAGGAATTTAAAAATACATGTTTATAGATAATATTATTGTTGTTATTATATATTTGAAGTTATAAGTAAAGATGTAAAAGTATTTTTATAATTTAGTTGATTTAAATAATTGGTGATTCAAATTAGATTAGTTCCTTTTCATGTTATAACATATACCATGTGCGGTAGAGTTGAGTAAAAATATATTAAGTCTCCAATAATATGCATCCAAAGGAAATGATTGTTTGGCGATAAGAATGGATTCTCTTTGGGATATGCTGTGGGAGTTTGAAAGACAGACAATGCAAATTTTGTAACTTCACACTAAATCTTAATTAATCAATCCAAGTTTTTTTGCACCAATTCCACTTCACTTCAAACATTGTTAACATAGTCATGGATCTCAAGCTTTTATACACTAGGGTATCATTGGCACACATGTATTTGTGGAAAACACTCATGGTAATTTGGCAATCCTCTTCTGCTCCACGATGTTTTAGATATCCTCATGCAGGTTGCTTAATTACTCGTAAGGCTTACATATAACCATTATTTAGTATTGTTGTGAAAAAATGAAATTTTAGAAGGGAAGACTATTTCTTTAACCATGCAAATCATCATAATCATAAAAAATCTTATACCACAACTACCATTAGTACTTAGATGATATGAAGGTGAATTATAAAATTTTAAATCATTTTAAACCTCTATGAGGCTTATCACCATTAAAATGTGTCATATCATATAAACATATCGTGATTCTAAACTTATCTTCTCATCTATTTGTTTGTATTTTCTTTAGTTATATAAAACTATTTTATTTATTCACCTTGATACATAATAAATATTGCGAATAAAATTATTAATATTACAAGTATAGAAGCTTGTACATCAAAATATAAAATACATAAAGCTTGTACGTCAAAATATAAAAAGAAAGAAGTTAGAACAAAATATGAAACAAAATTAGATAAAATGGAAATGTTTAATTATATGCATTATATTAAACAAAAACAATAATTTTAGTAAAACAATTAAGTAATTAAATAAAAAGTAAATATAGTAAATTTTTATGGGCTATAAATAATCTTGTAGATTCCCACCAGCTTTTTGTAAAGTTTTGAAAGACAATATAATCAAATCTTTTAAGACTTAGATGGGTTGATAGC
Source organism: Pinus tabuliformis (assembly GCA_031772625.1). NCBI lineage: Eukaryota > Viridiplantae > Streptophyta > Pinopsida > Pinales > Pinaceae > Pinus > Pinus tabuliformis. The sequence goes on from CM062815.1 coordinate 732,300,575, forward strand.
CAAGGCCATCTCATAATTTCTTAAATTTTTTAAAGTTTAAAGGACTACCTTGAATGGATAAGCAATTTGATCAAATACCACCTAAACATATTATATTTTTATGGATTATTTTTCCCAACATTGTATTCAAGTAAATATAATAATCTATACTTTGTTAACTCAATTTGTAAATTGATAAAAATAGATTGGAATAAAGGTGGAAACTGTAAAAAAATTACAAGTCACTTTTGTATGTTATTCATTGTGCAAATTATTACTTTTGATAATATTATTTTACTCTATCCAAAACAATCTTCCTCTTTCATTTCATATATTCTCTCATATTCATATGTATAAATTTTATTTTTATTATGCAGAATTTTTTTTTTATTTAAATTCGAATTGGAAAATATTCCTTTTAAAATTAAAATAAAAATAACAACTTGATTAAAAAATAATATTTACTATAATAAAAAATAAAAATAAAAATATATTTAATTAAAAACTTTATAAATTATAAAATCTAGAAATGTTTTACAACCTCTTAAAAATATGGTAAAAATTTTCAATATTTTCAAAAATTACCCTTACCAATCACTCATCTTTCTACATTATCAATTAAAATACTATAATATGATTTAATAATTTCTTACTATACACTTTATAATACATCTCTAATAAATCATGTTTTGATGTTTTATTCTTTAACTAATATATATGAAATCCTCAACGATGACCTTATCATCTTATTCTACAAATCTGATACAATTCGCTCTCACATTTTTGTTATTACCATTTAATTTATAAAAAAGACTATAACTTTAATTAAAAGATATTAATAATTTAAATAAAAATAAATAGATTTAAGTTCTTTATTACCATTTAATTTATAAAAATACTATACATTTAATTAAGAGATATTAATAATTTAAATAAAAATAAATAGATTTAAGTTCTTCTCAAAATAAGTGAGTTGATGGATAATCTGATCAAAATCCAACATAATATATAATATATAATATATTTTCTTGTCCTTTGTCCACAACCGTTAAAAAAATGACACCCAACACCCACTTCAAAGTGAACCACTAATTTTTTTTCTGGGGCGTGGATCACTTTTGCAACTCTATCAACGAAGGTACAGTAATGAATAAGGTGCATGGAAATTCAATCGCCCACCTTCAAGAAACCACAGTTCCACTTCCCCATTCATAATAATGACACCATGTGGGAATGGGAATTTTGATTACGGCCTAACTTTTGAGGGATATAATGATATAATATATCAAATAAGTTTCTAGTTTTATTAAAGCCAATATATGATTTTGGGGTCTACGTAATAGATCAATGAAATATTTTATTCTCATGAATTATTAGTGGGCTGAAGTATTTTATGCAGAATGAAATAATTTATACTTAAAGATTATAAATGGTGAAAGTTTAAATTAAAAATTTATATATTTTTCAATTTATTTTATATAAATATAAATTTATTTTTAGGCTGATAGGCCTTCCTATGCATCAACAATCGTCAACATTTTTACTCTGCTCCGTTGGATAAGGTGAGACACTTTCAACCATTGATTTGAAGTGTGAGTGCTTTTTCCAAATATCGGTTGAGTTGTCTTACTGTTTTTTCCCATTCTTTTATGTCACTCTTGAAAATATTTTTACTGCTTTTTCCCTGCCACTTGTTGTTGTTGTTCTTCTTCCCTGGCTTTTGGCAAGCACTGTTCTTCTTCCCTGACTTTTGGCAAGCACTGATTAGTATTAAACATCTCACACAGCGCCTTCTCACTTTCATCTCGTCATTTTCTTCAATATTCTGCATTCCATTGGCTTGCCTTGTTTCCTCCCAACGTTCACAATCACCTTATTACAGATCTCGTGATTCTCCCTGACACGGATGCTTGCTCCCCTCATATCGCCTGATGGTCATCCCGAAGAAACCAAACAAAAGCAATAATTGTTTATTGTGCTGCTCTTGGCTCATCATGTCATTCCTCGTCCTGGTTTGTGGCATTTCCAGTGTAGTATCATGGATAATTTACAATCCCAAGCTACCTAGAATGGGAATCGATCTCGGGATCAACGAGCCCTCCTCCCACTTGATGTTCGAGACATTGCCTCCACCCTAGGTATTCCGCCCTAGGTATCCCACCTTGCAGAAGCCGCTCTCAAATGCTTTAAGGACGAGATGCTCCATTTCCTTACCAAGGAATGCATTTACTGGCAGCAGGAGAAAAAAACAGTCAACGATGGCGCTCAATCTTCGAATCAGATCTAGGACCATTCCCCAGGCAACATTTTTTGTCATGAGAATAGAGCCAAGGAAAAGAGATCAATCGATGCAAAATTTTCAAAGGTATTCGAATTTAATATATTCTTCAACGAATAGACGATTTTTCCATCCAAGCAATGGGACTCAACACAGATCGATATAGTAGTAGAGAAAATCCTGCGTGAAATGTCCCTAATTCGGTGTATTTTCAATATGCTTTTTTGTCACCAGTTTTGTTCTGCATCTCCCAGAGTGACATGCTGAATGATAATGATAAGATCCCAGAGTACTTGGTAGGGAAGGTCCGAACGTGAGGCACGTAATCTTCATGCATCGGAGAAATGTCAATTAGTGTGAGTATGGGGAAAAGATTCGGCATTCGATCGTGTGCACCTGATCAGGGTTATTTGAAGAAAAGATACAACAATTATATCTCCTTTTGAAAATATATTGTAGGTGTTCACATACTTTGAGTGTAAATTGTGATATCAACCGTGTGGGAAAAATGATGGAGGGGCTCCCACTGTGTGTGACAGCTATTATTCCTGCCCTCAGAGGAACACCTGCTGCTGCATGTATGATTTCGGAGGCTACTGCTATGCCTGGGGCTGCTTCCCTCTTGATTCGGCCACCTGCTGTCCTGTCATCAATTCTATCCCTTTTCATTTATACATGTACAGCGCTTGGCTATGTTAGCCATTGTTATTGTTTGTTCTGAGGCTTATAGTCTATGAACAAAACAACTTTATGATTACGGAAGCTATTATAGATCTTAACTCCAGGAGTTGAAGGTAATGTTCCATAATTTTCAATTGTTATTGTTATTTTAGGTCAGTAAGATTATTCCCAACCTGGGTGCAAAAGGTTCAGGTGTAATCCCCCATTGTTCTATGTACTATTTGGAAATTAATATCTATTACTCTTCATGTACAGAATTTGTTCATTTATATTTGCTCTGTCTTCTTGTTAATCTATGAACAAAACTTGCTTGAATATATTAGTTTGAGATTGTTGTTGGCAACAGGTCACACACCTGTGCCCAAACCAGTTACCAATATAACTACGTCGGGCTGATAAATAAGTTGGACAAATATCTCACGCGAAATCTCTTATACGATTTACAGGCCTGCTAAAATTTTCGGCCATGGAACAAAGATTGGGATGTTAAAATTATAGTTGCCAAATTAATGGAATTTGTGTGGAGACAAAAAGTGAGTGTCATTTAAAATTCCAAAACGAAGCACAAACCTAGGATTGGGAAGGTTCTCTATATCAGATCATGAGCAGTCGAAGCTAATGAATTTAAAAGCGAGTGATTTACAAAAAGAAGGATAATGACCCTGGTTTATTTCATGGGTATTTTTTGTCTATTCTTCAGTATGCCTCAATTTGGTGCTCGTTTGAGTGTTTTTTGGGATATTTCGTTTCTTTTCTTGCTTGGGCATAACGTCTCCTAATTTGCAGTAGTTGAAATATTTAATCTGCTGTAAATATCATAGAGATTAGCTTTGTCCTTCTATTATTAATGCTGCCCCAAGACCCCCAAAACTTCATCAAATAAAATTGCTATTGCCTAATTTTTTTTCCATGTGACTTTAACAATTAATTATTTCTGATGGAATTTACCACCTGAAATGCTGTAAATTCCGTTGGCTAAGCTTATCTTTCCGCGATTAATGCTTTTTCCATGCGATTTTACCAATTGATTAATTTTCCATGGAATCTACCTCCAGGGTGTGTTCACTAGCGCCTGCGGAACCCAGCTAGACCACAGCGTGACTCTGGTGGGCTATGGGTTAGAGTCGGGCACAAACCACTAGATTGTTAAGAATTCTTGGGGAAAGAGCTGGGGAGAGGAGGGATTCATCAGAGTGCAGAGGAACCTTGAAGAAGCTTCAACAGTTATTTGTGGTATAGCAATGGAGGCATCTTACCCTGTAAAGAAGGGTGCCAACCCTCCAAACCCTGGGCCTTCTCCTCCAAGCCCAATAAAGCCTCCCAGTGTGTGTGACAACTATTATTCATTAGACAATTATATTTATTACAAGTCCAATTCTCGCCTTGATATTGAACCCACAATGGTGACAGTCATGAAATTGGCATGTTAAGTCAGCGGTTGAGCAACATTCTGGTTGGGGTCAAATCAGGGTTTGATTTCTGCCCTGTCCAAACTTCAAGAAAATGATTTAAAACTTTTACTTGATGAGCAAAATTAAATGAAAACATTTGTTTTATATAGGTTTGAAGACAAAGAAGTTAAGGATATGAAACTGGTACCATACAAGATTGTGAACAAAGATGGGAAACCTTATATTCAAGTTCAGGTACGAGATGGAGAGACAAAGGTATTTAGCCCTTAGGAAATCAGTGCTATGATTTTGACTAAGATGGAGACTGCAGAAGCATTCCTTGGCAAAACTATAAAGGACGCTGTGGTGACTGTCCCTGGTACGCTTTCTTTTCAACTTTTTTTTTTATGAAGTTGTGGGTAACCAATTGTTGACTGCAATGTGACTGTTAACTTGTGGGCTTGCGCAGCTTATTTTACTGATGCACAACGCCAAGCAACAAAGGATGTTGGTGTTATTGTTGGCTTGAATGTAGCTCGTATTATCAACGAACCCACAACTGCAGCAAAGCTTATGGCTTGGACAAGAAGGGTGGAGAGAAAAATATTGTTGTTTTTGATCTTGGCGGTGGCACGTTTGATGTCAGCGTTCTAACTATTGACAACGGAGTTTTTGAGGTTTTGGCTACAAACGGTGATACCCATCTTGGAGGTAATCTGTCTGAACTTTGTCTGGCAGTTTTACATTATGAATTTGAATATGTGCACAATGGTTATCATTGACTTTTTCGGTTGGCTTTCAAGCTTTGAACTTAGATGTACACTAATATGTAGGTGAGGACTTTGACCAAAGGATAATGCAATATTTCATCAAATTGATCAAGAAAAAACATGGAAAGGATATTAGTAAGGATATTAGAAATGAAATAAGACATTCAATGTGTTCCTTGTAATATAGATATAAACAAAACATCTAAAGAAAAGTAATTGCACAATGATCCAGTCCAAGAAAACAAGGTTTTCCACAAACCAATTAACTCTTCTAGAAAAATTCAACAATTCCAATTTAATAACCCTATCAGCCTCTCTTTGTACCTTTTGGGATTATATTTCTTTTACAAAAATAAATAGCACTTTTTACTTTATCACTCTTTTTCTTATTATAAATTTTAAATATAATATAATATAGTATAATATTAATAATATTAACATTATATACATATTATTATCAACAACACTAGCATTTTTGAAAATATAAAAATAATAATAAATAATTCATTTGTATTGTTAAAGAGAAATTACAATAGAGAAGTTCATTGTCTCTAAAGTGAGCATGTCTTTCAATGACTCTAAGTGCATCTCTTGGAAAGAGTAAGGGAATTGGGTTTTGTCTTCTCTGCACATAGAATGCTTGATAGTGTTACAATCGACATTGTAATTTAAAGTTCACTTATTATTATAATTTTAAATAACAAATATAATTATTTAAATAATAAATATAATTAATGAAATAGTATAATTTAAATATAATAATTTTTTTTAAATATTACATTATTTTATAATAAAAATTAATATATAAAAATAAAAAATTATAATTTTTTGAAATAAATTTTTTGGAAATCCTGTCATGATTTATTTGTCATATTAAAATTTTTAAGAATAAATTTTAGCGTAAATCACATCATGGGTTATTTGTCATCAAAAATTTTGATATGGATCACAAAAACTTCATTTCAACCAAAAAAAAATTATAAGTTATACTTCTTTTTTTAATAATTATGTTTATAGGTGATCTTATTGAAAAGAGGATGTTAGAATTTAGATATCTTTAATTATAAACATTTATATGTTTAAGAATTAATAAATTGAACTTTTTAAATTATTAAGTTATCTTTGTATTATATATGAGGATTTGTAATTATTTATAATATCAAAAAAATAGCTATATAATTAACACTAAAAATAATTTTTTCCTCACCTTATTTTCACAAATCTCTTTTTATTTGCATCTATGTTTTACGTCTATTCGCATTCATTAACTATTTATATCACCACACTAGTTTTTATTGAACTCACATTTCCCAAGGATAACATCAAATGTTACTCTGACATGGTAAATTGGCCTATTCCAGTCACCTAGGTCAACCACGGAGATCAACATCAAATGTTAAGCTGACATGGAAAATTGTAATGTATATGGTATTCCAATAAAACATAACTTTGCAATATTTTAAAAGTGGACACCTGGTCAAGGAGGTCAACATCAAATGTTAAGCTAACATAGCAAATTGTAATAGCAATTGCACCACATCATGTTGCAAAGGAAACGCCGTAAGGAAGATGATAGATGATAGATGAATAATTATGATGTAATGATTTCGATAATAAAATTCGGATTCAACATTAAGTTGTATTTAATTTCTTTGTAAACAGTCTACAAATACATGTGGTTACTTGGTTATACATGTGAATTCATAATAGTGGATATCCTGAATGGGACCAGATCTTTGCCTTTGGCAATGACACACTTCAATTAGCGCTCGCTATGGATATTTCTGTATGGGATGGAAGCAATTCAAGGGATGACTTCATAGGAGGGGTCCGCTTTGATCTCTCAGAGGTTCCAACAAGAATTCCTCGAGACAACCCTTTTGCACCTTCATGGTTTAGGTTGGAAGGTGATGGTAGAGTGAAAGGCGATATTATGCTTGCAGTTTGGATGGGAACATAGGGAGATGAAACATTTCCAGAGTTTATGGTATCTGAGGGTCAATGTAATTGAAGCCCAAGAAAAGATAAATTTCCCTGAGCTCAAAGTGAGGGTGTAGTTGGGTATATAGGTTTTGAAGACTAGAACTTCTAATTCTAGAACCTTGTCAAGCCCATTTTGGAATGAATATTTGATTTTTGTAGCAGTTGAACCATTTGAGGACTTAGGACTTAACTCATAGATTGACATATGAAAGAAAAGCATAAACCCTTATATCAAGTGTTCAACATGCTGAAAGACACAACAATTTAATTTAACCAGCGTTATGGGAAGGTCGTGGAGATCACAAAGTCAGTTGGAGAAATCAGACAACTTTGGATTTACCTCTCAGAATTACCGAAGGAGGCAACAGTGAGGCGGTTCCAGAAGGTAGAGTTAAAAACATAACAAGGAAAATGAGTATGCCAACACAACAATATTCTAGCCATGAATGTACATGAACTTTAATCAGAACAATAACCATATCACTGACGAGAATTGGAAATTATTCTGGAATCCATACTGGTAAATAAATACTAATATAATTTCTGAACGGTAATAATAACAGAATAACCTTCATTTTTTAACAATTTGAGAAAGAACAGTACGAGGGTTTAACTTCTGGAGCAAATCACAAAATATTGTCCACTAAAATGAAAACATATGTACATAAATTGTAATTCCAATGCAATACAAATACATATATGTTTGTTGGGAAGATATATTCATGTATACTTTTGAACATATGAAGTCTTGTTTACCGCATGAAAATTGAGTTCTCATGTGCCTGTGGCAGACAGGTGAGGGTCTTTGCCACCAGATTGGATCTTTAGATTAGTCTTTATGAAGTTTAAAAGTTACTTAGTTTAGTGAAGAAGCACAAATCAGATATTCCAACTATTATCATATCCCATGAAATTGTTATGTTTAAACATTACAAAGACTAATGTATTAACACTCTTTTTCCACACCACATCATGAAATGAAACGGAAGAGAATTTTAGTAAAATCTGGCAATAAAAAGTTTCAATGAATTCACATTCATAATACTATTTTCATTGTTGAGATTATCTTTTTCATGTGGTAAGATGACTCACGAGTGGATGTTATTTTTCTCCATGTGGTAAGATGACTCACGAGTGGATGTTATTTTCCTCCAATTGTACAACAAATGCAAATTAATTTCATGGGGCAGAGAATGTACATCTACTTTTGATTCAATTATTCCAGTGCTTTACAATTTCTGAAACAATTCATGATATTTGAATGCTTAGTGTGACGAGCCTGACCAAGAATCTATTATTATAACATAATGATTATCATAATAAAGATTTGTAAATTTTAACTGATCTAAAATTTAATTTCATGGGGGCAGAGAATTCACATCTACTATTGATTCAGTTATTCCAATGATTTACAATTTGTGAAATAATTCATGATATTTGAAAGCTTAGTGTGACGAGCCAAACCAAGAATTTGCTATTATAACATAATGATTATCATAATAAATATCTGTAAATTTTAACAAATCTAAAATTTGGAACTAATTCAACATGAACAATTGTATTCTAACGGAGGTAAGAGTAGTAAAGCAACAATAACCACATCGCTTTCACCATCAGTGGGCCAACAATTTCAACATTTTCCAACTGTAGTTTGACATGAGTTGTTTTGAGAGCCATAACTGTAGCCAAGGACCAAAGATGCAGCGCAGATACCCTGCAAATCTAATAAATCAGTTTCCCGAGAAGCTATGGTTGTTAACTCTAGCCATATTATTCAAGGTGGTATAGAGTACGATCTTGTCCAAAGTGAGTTTGTTAATCAATTCCTGCAAAAAGCAAAACTACACACACCCTCATTTTCATTGCACACACCTATTAATATATACAAGTAATTGTTGGTCTCATCAATTATTAAAAAAGAAATAAATGCAAAGAAACTGAATGAAACTGAAACACACAAGTAAAACAAGTTTTTACGTGGTAAAACCTTGACAGGGTGTCAAGGAAACATCCACGGGGCAAGAGATTTGGGTACTTTATTGATCAAGAATGATTCTCCATAATTACAATAGTTTGGGCATTCATTATTTTTATAAGAGCCTCCTCCGTTACATAACTGTTGTGGTATAAAACTAACTTGGCATTAACTAATACAGTGTTTACCCATATTTACATAATTACTTGTCAATTTCCAACAAACTCCACCTTGACAACAATTTCCTAATCCCTTGCCCATGCCCATTCATCATTTCTTCTGCAAGAAAAGAGAAGCTAAACACCATCGCAGATTCTCTAATGTAACTAGCTTCATGAATATGTTTGCACAATTCTCCCATGTATGGACCTTCTTGAGAGCTACTTTTCCGCCATCGATCACATGTCTCAGAAAATGATACCTAACATCAATGTGCTTGGTCTTGTTGTGATAAGCTGGATTTGTAGCCATGTGAATAGCACTGACTGTCACAGAGTACATTCACTTTCTCCTGTGTGCTTCCAATCTCATCAAGTAGACCCTTTAACCAGATTGCTTCTTCAATGGCATCTAAAGCAGCTATATATTCTGCTTCGGTAGTGGACAACGCAACTATTTCTTGAAGCTTTGACATCCAACTAATTGTTCCACCTGCAAGAGTAAAGACATAACTTGTAGTAAATCTCCTTTTGTCCAATTCACCTGCATAATCAGCATCTACATATCCGCAGACTGATCCTTCACTACCATTAAAGATGATGCAATGGTCACTTATGCCTCTTAGATATCGAAGCACCCATTTCACTGCTCGCCAATGTTCTTCACCAGGATTTGCCATGAACCTGCTGACAACTCCAACTACATGTGAAATGTCAAGTCTTGTAGATACCATCGCATACATTAAGTTGCCTACAGCATTTGCATATGGTACATGAGACATATACTGCTTTCTTCATCAATTCTAGGACTCAAAACCGAAGAAAGCTTAAAATGGGAAGCTAATGGAACATTAACAGGTTTCACATTGTTCATACAGAACTTTTCAAGTACTCTTTCCACATACTTTTGCTATGATAACCAAAGCTTACCATTTTTTCTGTCTCTGTGTATCTCCATGCCCAAGATATGTTTCGCTGCTCCAAGATCCTTCATATGAAACATCCCAGAGAGTTGAGCCTTTAACCTATTGATCTCTTCCATGCTTTTGCTTGCAATAAGCATATCGTCAACATACAAAACTAAGATAATGAATATGCCACTGAAACTCTTGAAGTATACACAATGATCATACTCACTTCTAATAAAGTTCTGGCTCACCATGAAGGAATCAAACTTCTTATACCATTGCTTGGGAGACTACCTCAGACCATACAATGATTTCCTGAGCTTGCAAACTAATCTTTTGCTGCGACCTTGTACAAAACCTTTTGGTTGTTCCATATATAACTCTTCATCCAAATCACCATGTAGAAAAGTTGTTTTAACATCTAACTGTTCTAACTCAAGGTTAATTAATGCAGTTAGTGCCAACATAGTACGAATAGAAACGAGTTTTACAACTGGTGAAAAAATATCATGAAATTCGATACCTTCAACCTGAGAATACCATTTTGCTACCAGTCTCGCCTTATACCTTTCGATACTTCCATCAACTTTCTGTTTCAGTTTGAAGACCCATTTGCATCCAACAACAATTCTCCCTTCAGGAAGTTCTACAAGATCCCAGGTATTGTTCTTGGCTAAGGAATCCATTTCTTCTTCCATAGTCGTTTTCCATTTTTCACTATCTGTATCATCTTCTACTTCCTGATAACAAGAAGGTTCCCCATATTCAGTGATCAAAGAAAAAGATGAAGTAGAATCTTCATACCTTTTGGGAGTTTTTCTTTCCCTTGTAGACCTTCTTAGAGTGACTGGTTGCTGAACTGGTTTAGAAACTTCAACAGCTTCCTTTGTATCTTCAACACCTTTTCCTCCAGAAGTCTCTTCTTCCTTTTGACTTTCACAGAAAGGTCTAGCCTCCAATTGAATTTGTTGATTTGGCGATACTTGTTCCTGTTCAATTCTTTCAACATTTGATTTTAAAAGAGAAGATTCATCAAATGTTACATCTCTGCTAATGACTATCTTTCGTGACGTAGGATCCCACAACCTGTACCCTTTCACCGCATAGTCATACCCAACAAAGACATAACATTTTGATTTTGGATCTAATTTTGAACGTTGATTTTTATGAATAAGAGCATAAGCATCACAACCAAATATCCTTAAATGTGAATAATCACAAGATTGACCTGACCAAACTTCTTCAGGAATTTTACAATTAATTGCTACTGAAGGTGATCTGTTAACTAAGTAACAAGCAATGGATATTGCTTCTGCCCACAACTCCTTTTGCAGGTTAGCATTGTTGATCATGCTTCTGGCTCTTTCCATAAGAGTCTGATTCATACGTTCAGCAACACCATTTTGCTGAGGAGTATAAACAACAGTTTTGTGTCTAACAATTCCTTCATCCTTACAGTATTGTTCAAATTATATTGAAGTAAATTCACCACCATTGTCAGTTATTAAACATTTAATTGATTTGCTTGTTCTTTTTTCTACCATTGCTTTAAATTGTTTAAAGACATTGAATACATTAGCTTTCTTTTTCAGCATAATGACCCAAACTTTACGGGAGAAATGATCAATAAACGTTAAAAAATATAGAGCATCTCCATATGATACAACAGGAGATGGTCTCCATAGATCAAAATGAATATAGTCTAAAATTTCTTTACTACTATGACTTCCACTTTTAAATCTTTGTTTACATTGTTTTCCATACACATAATGTTTACAGAAATCCAACTTCAAGGATTTCAAATCAGGAAGTGTTCACGTTTCATCAGTACTTGAAGACCTTTCTTGCTCATGTGACCCAATCATTGATGCCATAGACGAGTACCTTATTCTTCTTTCTCTGACACAATCGCTGCTTCACTGACCTGAGTACTTCCTTTTAGTCTATAAAGATTTCCGACCTTTTCTACTTTCATAACAATTAGGGCGCCTTTAGAGACTTTCAGCACTCCATTCTGACTTGTAAAATTATAACCATCTGAATCCAAAACTCTCAAAGAAATCAAATTTTTCTTCAATACAGGTACATGTCTAACACTAATTAATGTTCTAACTATGTTATCATACATTTTAATCCTGAGACATGATACATTATTACCCATAAACACAGAACTACCATTTACATCTTCATATGAAGTAAACCAATTTCTGTGTGGACACACGTGATGAGAAGCACCAGAGTCTAATAGCCAACTTTCAAAATCCTGAGAGACATTACATACAGGGAAAGTTTCGTCTATCATACATAATTTTTCAGCAGATAAAACTTCGTCTATCATACCTGAATCAACATTATTTGCTTCCTTCTTCCGGTTATCAGACTCTTTTCATTTCCAACAGTCTTTCTTAAGGTGTCCAATTTTATTGCAGTGCCAACATTTTACCTTACACTTCTTTCCCTTTGATTTTGACCTGGAAGACCCCTTGTTTTTTCTCCTCTTTCCTTTGACCGTCCTCTGGCTATCATGGCTTCTGGTGCAGCTGTTTCAGTACTGGATTTCCTTCGTACTTCTTCAGACAAGAGAGCTCCCACAACTGATTCAAATTTCAAAGAATCAGCGATGCTCAAACTGATTGAAGTTACGAAGTGGTCCCATGACTCAGGCAGAGAACACAACAAGGTTATAGCTTTGTCTTCTTCCTGAATTTTAACTTCCATATCTGATAATTGGCATATAAGTGTATTAAAAATATTTAAATGTTCTGCAACTTTTGTACCCTCCTTCATCCGAAGACTGTACAATTGTCTTTTCAAATAAATTCTATTGGTTAACGACTTTGTCATATATAGTTTTTCCAGTTTTTCCCATAAACCTACAACTGTACTCTCTTCAACAATGTTGAAGAGAACTTCATCCGCCAGGCATAACCTGATGGTACTGAGAGCTCGGGCATCCAAGTCTTCCCAGTTTGAATCTGTCATGCTAGCAGGTTTCTTCTTTGCTCCGTCTAATGCTTTGTGCAACTCTTGTTGCACCAACAAATCCCTAATTTTCAGTTTCCATAGAGCAAAGTTGTTCTTGCCGGTGAATTTCTCCACATCGAACTTTGCATTCGTCATCTTGCCCATTTCTTTCCTCCTAGAGTTTCATTCTTTCAACTAAAATATTCTAATTTTCTTTCTTTAGCTAGGGTTTTCAAAATTTCTTTCTGATTTTGATTTTCTACACAAAATATAATTATGTTGCCCCTTTTTTATTAACTCTTAAGAAATTTCCAAAAAACTCTTAATTAATTTCTAGAATTTATTTACAACACATCCTCTATAGATTCCTTTTTTTTGTAATTCTTGAAATTGCCAAGAAAATCTAAACCCTATTTCCAGAAAACTTCAAGAACACTTCAAAGAAATCCTCCAAAAAAAAAAATTATGGTTGATGATTCCTTAAGCCGTATGATAAAAAATTAAAAATTAAAAAAAAATAAAAATAAAAAAAAAATCTTCTCTTAAGAATTAAAAAAAAAAATTAGAAATACCCGGCTTTCATTTCAATCCCCCAGACAGGCGGCTTCTGATCAGTCGTCGGCAGAGAATGTGTCATTTCTTTCTTAGACAGCGGATACCCGGCTTTCATTTCATGGCTTTTGTTGGTCTCAAACTTCGGTCGCTGCCTCTGCGGCTCGTCCTTGGATTGTAGTAAATGTGGAACATACTTTTTGTGGCCACTGCATGAGCTACAACAGCTAGCACACCCGAATGTATGCCCTGGCTGGAGAGCACTGAAGAAGGTACATTGCTTTGTTGTTGGGAAGCTCTTCGAATTCCTAACCTCAATTCTCAATTCTCAATTTTCATCCCGCAACAACAAAAAAAAATACAGCATCTCCAGCTACAAGCCTTTTGTAACTAACAAAGACACTCCATCCTATAGTGAGAAAATGCTTGTGAGGATGACCCCTGAATATATGTCGGAATCTCCATTCTCTTCTCACCCAACTGCTTTGATACCAATTGTTGGTCTCATCAATTATTAAACAAGAAAGAAATGCAAAGAAACTAACTGAAACTAAAACACACAAGTAAGACAAATTTTTACGTGGTAAAACCTTGACAGGTGTCAAGGAAACATCCACGGGGCAAGGGATTTGGATACTTTATTTGATCAAGAATGATTCTCCATAATTACAATAGTTCGGGCATTCATTAGTTTTATACAATGTTACTTGGGAGCAGGAGCGAAAGCAGGGAGCGGGAGCGAAAACGGAAGTGGGAGCGACATTTTCAGAAGCTCCCGATTTGGGAGTGAATCCCGGAGCGATTTTTAAAAAATATATATATATTTTTTAATTTTTGATACATATATGTCAACAAAAACATGTAGAATGATGAATTAGATATACAAAAAAAAAAAAAAACATAGATTGATCATTGAACCATATCACATCAATCATCTAGAAGTTATAATCTTCATCAACCATGTCCACAAGTTAGTAACATACATATTACAACTGCAACATATTGAGTCTCGTGAATCATGATTCATCAAATTCAATCTTAAAGTTTCAACTTCAAGCTTTCAAAATTGAAAACTCAATATATAACATTTATCATCATTGATCACCAAAGTTGTACTTGTAAGCTAAGTTTAACCATTACAAGAAATAATATCTTAGATATTTCTAAGTTCTAACTTCTAATTGTTAACATGAAATGAAATGTTATAAAATGAAACATGAATAATGAAATGAAACAACTTTAATCTTTCACGAAGCATCATATTCATAATTCACAATCATTACCAATGAGTTATAATTGCCAACTTCAAACTTCAAATTTTCATTGTCACAGCCATATATTGTTTACAAAAAATATCATTATGATATGAAAGAGTCAAGAGTCAAGAGTCAAGGACTCAAGACTCAACAGTTATGAAAACTAATAGAAACTAGAAAAGACAAGTAAACTGTAAATCTATATGTGGCCCTTGCCACGAGAGTCTCTAGGAGTATAAGCAGGTCGTGGTGGTCTTCTAGGAGTCTCCTGCACAGGCCGACAACCAGAACTAGAAGGCACATGCCCTCCACGTGAGGGTGTAGATGGAGGTGGCGACAACAAAGGAACAAGACTCGGAACTCGAGCACTGCTACTGGATGGTGGAGGTGGCATCGCTGCTGCAGCTGCTTCATCTTCATCCCTTATAAGTTCCTCTTCCAGTTCTTCAAGATGTATAGTGCCATCCTCCAAATTGTCTTCCTCTAGGTGGTTGTCCCAAATTTTATATGTGGGATCCTCATAAGCCCAATCACAGTAATGACTCAACAACCTCAAGTTGTAGTGCACATAAACCAAGCTTTCTGCCCGGTTTTCATTGAGTCTGTTTCTTTTCACATTATGTATGAAGTTGTAGGTGCTCCAACACCTCTCTGCAGAAGAAGTATTTACAACTTGTGATAGAACTTTTTTTGCCAATTTTGGCAAAAGTCCCTGGCCACCATATGTTTCCCACCATGTGAGATAATCAAATCTGTCTCTGTCTTCCATTGCATGGAAGTTACCAAACAAACTAGTGCCACTGAAGTATTTGCCTATTTCAAGGCACACAGCTGCACATTCCTCCCTGTCAGGTATCAACTTTTCTAATGCTTGCAAATATCCACTAGTTACCTGTGCATCTAAATGCGGTTTGGTCCTAATGCCAACCCCTGGTGCAAGTTGGCCCAACCAAGATGTAGAGTAGTATTTTGGCGTAAGGATATATGCCAAGCAATGTAGTGGAAGATTAAATCTATTCCACCGTTCACACACACAATCGTGAATCAATTTGTACAAGTTGGGATCTCTGTTATGAACAGTATCTTTTATTTGCCCCAACATGGTATCCATCTGCTCATACACCTCGCCAATCACTAGTTTGTCTGTATCTGCAAACCAAATCATGTGATAAATGGGCTTGGTGAAATCCAATACTTGCCTCACACTTGTCCAAAACTGACCATCAAGAGCAGCCTCCTCCACCAGTTCAAAACCTCGCCTATCAGCTGCATTTGTAGCCCTTTCCTTTAATACCTGCCAATGTGGACTTGATACCATGCTAGCCAATGACTCTCTTACCTTCAAAAGGCGCCTGAAGGTGAGGTAATAGCTACCAAATCTGGTCTTCACAATCTTCAACAACTCCAATCTTGAGTGACTGCGGAAAAGGCCATGGGTATTGCTATGATTTGTAGTAAATTTTATCATTTGTTTGCCTTTCTTGTACAAATCACCAATTCATTTGTATTGTGCATTTTTTTTTGACAACATCATGCATCAGAAGCTTCAATGTGTGAACCAAACAGCCAGACCAAAATATGTTGTGGTATTTATCCTCAATAATTGCTCCCGCTGCCTTACAATTAGGAGCATTATCAGTGATGACTTTGATGACATTGTATGGCCCAATACGGTCAATTGTTTCAAGTAATGCTTCTGCAATGTTGATGGCGGTCTTGAACTTGTCTGAGTAATCATGTGCAGTTAGAAAGATGGCACCACTAACAGACACAACAAGAACACTTATCAATGGCTTGCCTTTTACATTTGTCCATCCATCAGATACAATGGACACCCCATGGTCAGTGCAAGAACTTGTCATTCTATTCAAAGAATGTGATATTTTTGCTTTTTCATGATCAAGTCGAACGGTTCTTGCCTTGTCATACCCAGGGCTCATGTGTCCTTTAGGGGCATCATTTATGCAGAAACCATTTCGTGCCAATAAGGTGAGCGAAGAACATGAATGGTATCCCACATGCATAGAGAAACATGTAAACCTTTGAATCCACATCATTCCTACACCCCTCATCAAGGAAATCTGATATGGTTATACGCCTTAAAGCTGATGACCCTGTGCCTCCATATCCACTACCTTGGGAGGATGCTAAAGGAGTTCTTTGTGCTTGTGATTGTGAGCTTGGTTCAAAGAAACCCCTTGATTTTTTAGATTTGTATTGGGCTTCCTCCTCTTCCCTTATGTATTTGGCTCTATCCGCTACTGACACAACTGCACAAGTTTTGATTCCTATTTGTTTATCTCCATCCCATGGCCTTTTCCCGCAGAGGTGTTTTCTGGCACGGGTGTATGAACCTGTGTAATTATTGTTGCAATGGGAGCAATGAAATTTAGTGGTTCCACCCCCTTTCCCTGCTTCAGGCCTATTAACATATTTCCACAACGGGGTTTGGTCTTGTTTAGATTTTTTAGAGTCATGTTCACCCTCCTCCAGCTCCTCCTCACCGAGGTTTTCATCAAATCCACTTTCTCCAGCTTCTTCATCCCCCTCTTCCTTTTGGCCCCTCCATTTCCAACTCTCCAGCACCATAATAACCATAAAAGGGACCAAGAAAAAGAAAATGCCAAGAAATATAACTAGGTCCATGATGTTTGATATTTGTAGGCTTTTGAATCTGCAAAATTTAATGGGAATATGAATGAGAATTAATTTAATTTATTTAGATTCATGATTTTTTTACTAAATAAACTAAACTAAACTAAACTAAATTACTAAATTACTACCTAACTAAGGTTTAAAATACTAAATTACTAAGTTACTAACCTCCTTGCTCCTTGGCGCTCGCTCCTTGCTTCTCCTCGCTCCTCAGCTCAATCTCCTTTGCTCTTCTCAACTCATTCAAGTGACAATGAAATATTTTTTTGCCCCCCAAATCGTTTTAAAACAATTTTTCTTTTTAAATGAAATTTTTTTTGGCGTCCGCAGAAATTTTTTCGCGCGAATCGCTCCCGGTGTTGCGGGCATCACTCCCGAAGTGAAAATTAAAAGCTTGGGAGTGATCGGGAGCGATCGCTCCTGAGCTTTAATTTTCACTCTGGGAGCGACGCTCCCGATTTTGGCAGGGAGCAAAAAAAAATTTATCGGGAACGCGCTCCCGAGCCACTCCCGCCCGAAGCGCGGATTGGGAGTGGGTTCGAGGGGGAGTAGCGCTCCCCGCAACTCTAGTTTTATAAGAGTCTCCTCTATTACATAACTGTTGTTTCGGTATAAAACTAACTTGACATTAACTAATACAATTTTTACCCATATTTACATAATTAGTTGTCAATTTCCAACAACAACCCACAAAACAAAATTAATTGTTGGCTCCAAAAAGTAGGTCCATAATCACATGCTCAATCAACACAACTTATCTATCAAAATATGCCAAATGGGTGGATGCTATTTACAAGATCGTTATTCTATCTACACCTATCCAATTAAAGACACAAACTGAACATTAAAACTTATTTTTTTTGTTGCTGAGCATGACAATGGCATTCTTTTCTGGTCTTTAAACAGTACAAATTTTGAGGTACCGTATCAGTTCTATACAATTGGCACTTCATCCCATCTGCTTTATTTTTTATTTTTTTATTTTCTATGTTTTTCATTTTCTTTTGTAAATAAAACATTTTGTATTATAAAAAGAGTATAAGCTATGTTGTAGTAATAGTTTGAAGTTTTGAAACATGTAGAATGGACGTTAAAATATCATTTCATTTTAATGTCCTTTTGAGAAGTATGGAGTTTATTCTATTTGAAGCTTATAGTTGTCCAAGAGGCAAGTGAATATGAATAGATTATTTTCCTAAAAAGAATTATTGTAAGGTGTTGCCTTATGAATAGATTATTTTCCTAAAAAGAATTATTGAAAGGTGTTGCCTTAAGATGCTTTGCAAAAGTGGTACAGTCTCTTTTTGCTAAATGGACCTAATTCTTTTACTCAATTGTATTTAATAGGAATTTCAGGTCCAGAAATCAACACATAATAAGAATCGAACGAAGAACCTTTGTCTTGGCCAAAATCTTAACAAACACCCGCCAGCCAACCAAACATCAATATAATAAACAAACTAATAATACTCCAAAAATACTACAACTACTCTTTAAAAATAAACATGGAACCTGGAAATCAAAGGAGAGCTACAATCAAATTGCTTTTGATTAAGTTGATATGGCTGATATAAGAGCAGTAAAGCAGCAATAACCACATCGCTTTCGCCATCAGTGGGCCAACAATTTCAACATTTTCCAACTGTAATTTGACATGAGTTGTTTTGAGAACCATAATTGTAGTCAAGGACCAAAGATGCAGCGCACATAACCTGCAAATCTAATAAATCAATTTCCCAAGAAGGTATGGTTGCTAACTCTAGCCATATTATCCAAGGTTGTATAGAGTATGGTCTTTTCCAAACTTAGTTTGTTAATCAATTCCTGCAGAAAGCAAAACTACACACACCCTCATTTTCATTACACACACCTATAAATAGATACAAGTAACCCACAGTATAGATACAAGTAACCCACAGTACAAAATTAGTTGTTGGCTCCAAAAAGTAGGTCCATAATCACATGCTCAATCAACACAACTTATCTATAAAAATATATGAAATGGGTGGATGTTATTGTCGAAATACTAGATTACAGGTTAACTATCCATTATAACACTATTTTCCAACAAACCTTCTAGGTCTGACTGGAGTTCTTTTATTTTGAAGAACCGTTTCAATGTCTCTGACTATAATGTTATTCTTTGTGAAGATATCTATGGTTTCTGTCCTCAACGTTGCAACTGTTGGAAGGTATTAATTCCAACGACTCTCTATTAATGCAGTAGCTAGATTAATCTAGAGAATACAGCAGATGTTCAAAGTATAGGTT
Source organism: Pinus tabuliformis (assembly GCA_031772625.1). Lineage (NCBI taxonomy): Eukaryota > Viridiplantae > Streptophyta > Pinopsida > Pinales > Pinaceae > Pinus > Pinus tabuliformis. The sequence goes on from CM062815.1 coordinate 732,320,396, forward strand.
CTAGAAGTCGGCGGATACGTTGACAATGGGCACCGCCCCATAGATCTCCAAAAAGATCTGTGCTGTGTATATAAACCTGTTTCAGTTATCAAATGAAAACAAGTTGTGTTTTCTGTGTTATGTGTTTTGAGTCTGTCTCCATTCTCTCTCTGTTATGGTATCAGAGCCGAGGGTTTCGGCTGAGTGTTGTAGAGCTGTGTTTAAATAAGAGTGCGTTGAGAGTGAAAGCGTGGAGGCCTGGTGCAGACAAGGCCGAGGACGTTCTAGTGGTGTGTCATAGTTCTCTCGAAGAGCCATTAACGGTGGAGGAGATTGAGCTCTTCCTCAACAATTGTCTGTTGGAGGTGTCATTGAGCACCCCGCTTGAATGCAGCTTGTTTAGGTGGTAGTTCTTCATCGCTGATAGTAAAAGACCATAACACTGATTGTTGAAGTATGAAGCTGTGGGATTTATTCGCGAAACATCAATGTCCAGCGTACCCACTCTCTTTCAAAATGAAAAATCTTTGTTGAAGAATCGCAACAATCAAAGGAGCTAGAGCCGCCTAAGAGGCCATTACGAAATTGTCTCGCGTGAAGTTTGAGGAGCCCAGCGAGGCCAAGGAGTGCGGAGGAAGAAGCTGTAGACGCCATTGGAGCAGTGCTGCTCTTATCGACTCACAGAGTCCAAGATTGGTTTGTGTGGGAATACCAAATCCAGCATAATTGATTGGGCATTGTTGGAGAGAGTCTATTGTTAGCTGTTGAAGAGCTTGCGACATTGTTTGTGTTGGCTATTAGAGCGCTGAGGTGAGTGCCAAGAGGAGGCACTATTAAAAGGAGCGTGTGAGAGCCCACTGTGTGTGTGGCTGCGTGTGGTGGAGCTGTGTGCTCATCGAGTTGGGAGCTGTGAATAGTGGTGGATTGTGTGCCACCTGGGAGTGTGTTTGTCCTGTTGTTGCAGCTACCATCGTGAACTAGAGGGCAAAGATCTGTGAGGCTAGAAGCAGATGTGCAGAACCGTTCAAAGTCGCGGACTCGGTGAAAGCTGACGGTGGAAAGTCTGTTGCAAAGTCTATTTCGGTGTTGTGTGTTGCCTGTGATGAACTGAAGACAAGTTACACATTGAAGACTGAAGGTGAAGCTGCTTGTTTGTTGTGTAGAAGCTGCTTGTTCATTTGCTGCCGTGAGAAGGAATGCGTGCAAAGACCTGGAGTCTTGCTGCGTAGAGGACCGTCTGTAAGTTATTTTTTTGCTGCCGCAAAGTTGTAAGTTCTGTGTTTAATTGCAAGAGAGGCCGAGGCCCATTCCGTGGAGAGAACTTTTGGTTCTAAAGTTTAAAAAAAAAAAAAAAAAAAATTAATTAAATTTGTTGGTTTCATGCTATTGTGTGTAAGTTTGTTTTGCTAGAGGCTTGATTTCAAAACTACGTGGGAGGTCTTTGGCGGTAGTCTTAACATGGTGTGGTAGAAGTTGACCTGTTGACAGAAGTGCCTGCAGTGGGCAAAGAATCGTGGTGTGCCACATTGATTGAGTGGAGCTGTTTTTTTTGTTGCTAAACAGAGTTTTGATTCCAGTGACCGAGTTTTGACATTGCAGAGGAGCCAACTAGTGGTGAGTATGTCAAGTCCAGCTTGATGATTGTTTCAGTTATTGATCTGGTGTATCGCTGAAGGGAGTTCCTAAGTGAATTTGCCGTCATTTGCTGGCTGGCATGAAAAACATTGTAGAAAATAGGAGGAGTATCATGGGGTTGAGGTAGAATATGAAACGCTAAATATTGATTTGAATCAGCGGAAATGAAATGCAGTGAGAAAACAAATGAGATTGCAGCGGAAAAAGTTGTGGATGAGTTAGCTGCAACGGATGAATTTGCAATTAAATTTGATAATGGATATTTATTTTATGAAAATGAATTGCAAGTTATCTCTGAAAAGAAAATGATTTATAAATTGTTGTTTGCTTTTGATGATCGCGTGGAAGAGCATGAAGAAGAAATTGTAGTAGCAGTTAAAGGAAGAAACAAGTTTGAAGATATCAAGCTGGATTATGATGCAGAGATAAAGCTAATTGAAGGATGGCTTGAGAAATCTTTTAAACATATTGATGTAGGTTTGAAAGCAGAAACTGGCATGCTGAAGAATCTTGAAACTGAAGAATCCATGAATGAACAGGGTGACAAAAATCAATGTGGTTCTGTTTATGAATCTAACATTGTTTTTGAGTGTGCAGATATTGACAATCAGAAAGAAGCAACAAAACTTGAAGAAATTGAAAGCATGAAGAAACGTGAAGCAAGGTTGAATACAAAGAATGTTAACTTGCAATCAAGAAAGGAGAAACTCAATCACTATCTTATGACAAGAAAGGTGAAGATGAAACTGCACCAGCAAAGGAAAAGGAACAAGCATGGACCCTTTAATAAGAAGGCAAAAATGAAATGTTTTGTCGTAAGCCTAGCTGAGACTTAGACCAGCAGGCATGTCAATTAAGAGTATAGTGTCTTATACTGTGTTTGTTATATAGTTGCAATTAAGGGGGAGTGTTGAAAGGTATTAATTCCAACTACTCTCTATTAATGAAGTAGCTAGATTAATCTAGAGAATACAGCAGATGTTCAAAGTACAGGTTCTAGAAGTCAGTGGATACGTTGACAATGGGCACCACCCCATAGATCTCCAGAGAGATCTGTGCCGTGTATATAAACCTGTTTCAGTTATCAAATGAAAACAAGTTGTGTTTTCTGTGTTATGTGTTTTGAGTCTGTCTCCGTTCTCTCTGTGTTTCATCTTCAACATTGATATTCTAATTCACAAAGCAATTATAAAATTCATTTATCATTGGATCTGACAAAATCTACTATATAAAGATCAATACATGAATTTAAGATGTTACCAATAGTCTCCAAAAGAACACAATCCATCCTTGAAATCGCGGAATCGATGGTTATCTCTTAGAAAGATTTCTCGCTTAACTGCCTTGGAAATGAACTTAATAGCAGAATGACAGTCACCACAGACTCTAAGGTTTTTCATGATCCTGAGAGGCGTCCCATCACTTGTATTGATAAGACCAAAAGCGAGTGCCAGCTTCTCACTGTGGTCAAATAGAGCATCCTCCTTTTCCTTGTCTGCCACATTATGAAGTGCAAAGTTGATATCATGTGCATACCCAATGTCCATCATCTGCCGAGCCAAGCTATCCAACTTTGCATAGATCATTTCTATTTGTGGGTTTGATCCACCTCCTACTTGGAAAAAATGCACCTTGCTCTGGACTTGAATCCAGCTGTATCCTGGAATATTTTTCAAACCCTTATCTTTCATCATATTCTTGACTCTTGCTGCATCATTCCACCTACCAGCAGTGACATAGATGTTTGATAGTAGCACACAATTTCCAGGATTCTGGGGTTCTAACTCTAAAAGATGTTGTGCTGCTTGTTCTCCTATCTCTACACTCTGATGAATTCTACAGGCACCGAGCAAGGCTCTCCAAGCACATGCATCTGGCTCTAAGGTCATCTTCTTAACAAAGCTTTGTGCTTCATCCAAATGCCCAGCACAGCCAGGAAGGTCAACTATGCATGCACAGTGCTCAACACTTGGCATAACTTGATAGCAATTCATCATCTGCTCGAAGTATTGCCAACCTTCATTCACCAGTCCTGCACGGCTGCATGCAGACAAAATTCCAATAAAGGTAATACTGTCAGGTTTCAAGCCAAGATGGCATCCTGGCCACACCCATGTAAACCATAACCTGCAATCATTGCATTCCATGAAATCGCATCTCCATGAAACCATAATTTGTCAAACACTTGCTGTGTTGTCAATATAATTCCACATTTGGCATGCATGTCAATTACGGAATTCACTGCGAGAACGTTGGCATCAAACCCAGTTCTGATCATATAATTGTGGATCTCTTTCCCCTGTCCTACGCCGTTAAGCATATAAAAGCAGGGATAATGCTAGAGATAGTATATGAATCTGGTTTCACACCTGCCAATTTCATTTCCCTAAAGAGTTTCAAGGCTTCCTCGCTTTGCCCATTCTGCAGATAACTTGCAACCATTGAATTCTACGAAACTAGATCTCTCTGGAACATTTCGTCAAATACTTGGTGTGCATCCCCTACACTGCCACATTTTGCATACATATCTACAAGGGCACTATCCACAAACACATTCAACTCATATCCAGTTCCAATTATGTATCCGTGAATCTCTTTCACCTGTTTGAGAACAGCTAAGTTTGCGCACATGGCAATGACACTCCCGAAGGTAAAGGAATCGGGTTTTACGCCGGCAAGCTGCATTTCGCGGAACAGTTTCATAGCCTCTCTACGGCAATTACTCTGTGCATACCCTGCAAGCATTGCATTCCATGTCGCCTCAGTTCTCTGAGGTATTTGGTCAAACACTCGGTGTGCAAACTCTATACTCCTGCATTTTGTATACAAGGCCACAAGGGCAATCCCCACAAAGAATTCAGACTCAAATCCATTCCTAATCGCAGATCCATGGAGCTCCTTGCCCTGTTGCAGAGCTGTTAAGCCAGTGCACGCCTTGAGAAGGCTGGGATAGAGAAAACAGTCCGCGCCTTCACCCCACTCCTCTGCATTTCATGAAAGAGCTTGAGCGCTTCATTACAATTACCAGACTTGCATAAGTTGCAACCATGGCAGTCCATGATACCAAATTGCAGTCAACCATTTTATCGGGCGCGCATCTTCTAGACTGCCACACTTGGTATACATTATGAAAAGATTGGTATTAACTTTAATATTCCCCACAACCCCATTCCGAACGATGTGGGCATGGACTTGCTTGCCTTGGAGTAGAGCTTTCATGGAAAGAAATCGAGTTTATAGAAATTCCTATCCATTGTTGGTTCTCCAGCGTTCTGGTGTGAAAAAAATGGGAGAAAATGAACTCGCAGTGCGTTTTTCCTGCTATTCTTTGCTTGATGTTGTTCAGATTTACTCTCGGCCATTGCTTCCTAAGATGCATTATTTGCATCCCTTGAGCCTAAGTCAGCAGGACATGTTAAGAAACACAACAATGAAGATTGTTGGATTGCGATTAGCTCGTGCTATGCCACCTTTGAGGCAGGAAGTAGTGCAATATATGTTGGATACAGAGTCTAATATGTGGAGCAAGAGGAGAAGTAAGGCTAACTAGTTCAGAATTATGAATGTTCTCTCTGGAGTTGCATCTGTTTCCAAATGGGTTGATGATATATGTCAGTGGAGGAATCCCATTACAACAATTTTAGTGCATTTCCACTTCCTTGTCCTGGTTTGGTACCCAGAACTCATTGTACCAACAGTTTTCTTCAACATTTTTCTCATTGGTGCATGGCACTATAGCAGGTGTGTGCCTATAATCAACAAATAAGTGGTTGAAAGTGACAATTTATATACTTGAACTATTAATCAAGAGAATTCTGCAGGAACCATGTGACTGTTATTGAGGGTTTATTTGACAGCAGGTATGAGTCTCAGATCAATGGAAAGAACAACGGAGTAAAACATAACTACTGTGTGAATATAATTAAAAGAAAAAGGAAATATTCGTTTGTTTCCGTAGAAATGAAGATTTTCACGGTAGAAATAATGACGAAGATAATGATGGTACTTCAGTACCTATTCTTTCCCAAAAAAAAAACAAAAGAAAACAGAATTACTACGAGGGAAAGATTTATCCTCTGTGGTTGTGTAAAATTGTTATCCTGAGAAGAACTAAAACAATTGCTGCGATAATTCTTTGCTTAGAATTAATTGTTGTATTATACAAAAGAACCTGTCTGTCTGCACTTGAAAGGACAGTAGTTCAAACTAAAAACTCTAATCTAAGTACTATCTTATTGAACAGGTCATGTTATTTAAGTAAAGTTTTACTATAAAAAAAAAAGAAAATACTTAACTTACAGATTGACATATGAAAGAAAAACAGAGAATCTTATATCAAGAGTTCAACGTGCTGAAAGACACACTCAGCAATTTAATTTAACCAGCGCTATGGGAAGGCCGTGGAGGTCACGAAGCCGGTTGGAGAAATCAGGCACCTTTGAATTTACCTCTCAGAATTACTGAAGGAGGTAACAGTGAGGCGGTTGCAGAAGGGTAATTACCAAGTAAAGGAAATAAATCCCAGCTGCCTCCAAGCCTGTGAAGCAGATAGGAAAATCCTGGGAAGCTGCTGCCTCTAACCATGGAAATAAAAACCTTGTTAACGCAGATACAATAAATCCCAGCTGCCTCCAAGCCTGTGAAGCAGATAGGAAAATCCTGGGAAGCTGCCGCCTCTAACCATGGAAATGAAAACCTTGTTAACGCAGAAATTGTATCTGAGAACGAATGATGGAGCAGAGAATCGGTCGTTGAGTGGATGTGGCATCAAGGAAGCCACAAATAATCTGGAATCTCAAGAGGAAGAGGTCATTGGAGCCGTGACGAGCTTACTGTTGATAGATGGGATTGCAGAGTGAAACCCTCCCATCACAAACGCTGGGAATGAGAGACTGAAGCGAGGGTTAGGTTGAACGGTTTCGAAAGACACCACAGGGTTTGAGAAGACACCACAGACAGCGAATGTGAGGCTCCCAAATGACAGGAAGAGGCTCCTACCGATTTATAATGGAAAATATCTGTATTTTTCAATCTGATGGCCGAGGTTATTTGAATCGTTAATATGCAGCGTAGGGGTATGGAAAGGATTCTTTTCACGGGGAACGCCTTACAGCGTTAATATGTATGGTATTCCAATAAAACATAACTTTTAAAATAACTTTGCGATATTTTAAAAGTAGACACCCAGTGGCCAATGATTCCATTCAAATTTGACTATTAATTGGAATTATACAGTTGTTCATTTTTTTCGTAAAATAAAAATAAAATGGTAAAGAAAATTGCTATTTTTTTCATAAAATAAAAATAAAATGGTAAAGAAAATTGTTATTTTTTTCCTAAAATAAAAATAAAATAAAATGGTAAAGAAAATATGTGACCATTAATTGGGATTATATCATTGTTATTTTTTTCATAAAATAAAAATAAAATGGGTAAAGAAAATATGTGAAAATAGGGAATTGTGTAAAGTTGTGTGCAAATGGTTAAAAAAAATGGTTTTCCTCAAATTACTTTAAAAGAAAGATGGACACAAAGAGTTTGAATTTTTTTATGAAATTAATGTTAATATTACAAATCAAATTATATTATTGATGTTCTAAAAGTGTTAAATCCATTTTTTTTATATAGAAAATTAATTTAAATGATTGTACTAGTTTATTAATATATTAAAATAATATGCTAAAATTGTAATTTTAACAAATATTTTATGGTTGAATTTTAATTATGAAAAATTGGAAAAGATCAAAGTTATACAATATTTAACTTTCTTCATTGTATATATTTATGAAGAGTTCGCGTTGCTAACTACCTTGCTAATTGGGAAGTCACTAGGTCAAATCTCCTCGATGCCCTTGGGGTTGGCCCTTCTTATTTGGTCGGTGGGTAGATCGCTTCACATCTGTCTATATTTTCCGCGGAAATATATATATATATATATATATATATAAAGAGTTATATAAGTAGACAGATTTATTTATATATTTAAAGAGTTGTAATGATTTCAAATCCCAAAACATTTCATATATAAAGAAAATACATAAGAAATACATGTTATCCACTAAAACATTAATCAACACCACCATACATTATTCACCCCACAACACACAAAGCATGAGACAACAAGGTGTTTTTCCTTACTTTTGAGTTCACCACTTGCATTACAACACATTATCCACATTGGGAGAGTGAAAAAAATTAGTTACACACATAACTAATCTCTTAGATAGATCACATAGCATAATCATTCTAAATAACTACTTTCTTTCCTTATTAGAACTTTACATCGATTGCACCTCTAGTTTGACCTGCAAACAACTAATATTAAATGGATTTGAAGATAAACATGAAGGGATTATAACATCGATTGACAAGGACAATCTTACGCTTACCATTTAAAGAAAAATGTACCTCTTCTTTCTTGTTTTCCTGTAGTAGCTCCTTCCCGGTTATCATTAGCACACTTGGTCGTGCTTCCTCTTTGACTCCTTTATCCTCCATGGTTAACAACATGTGCTTGCATTTGTCTTTCTCAAAAGAGCAGGTATTCTTCCTCTCGTCATGGATAGCTCTTATGTCATACCGCCACAACCTTCCTAACAAGACATGGAAAACATCAATAAGCATGATGTCACATAGAACCTCATCATTGTAGTTGTCAATCTAGAATTATACCTTGCTTTGTTCATTGACCAGGATCTAATGTCCCCTTCGCAACCATTTCAATCGATGAGAAGTGTTGTGTTTCATACTTTGCAAACCTAATTTCTCCACCATTTCCATAGAGAACAATCTACCAGTGTTTCCACTATCAATGATTACTTTACAACATTTTCCCTTAGACTTGCAGATTGTTTTGAACAAGTCCCTTCGCTATGTTGGCTCTTACTTCTCCTTTTCTCCTTTAATTAATATCCTCTTCAACATTAGGGATTCACCCAACTCAGGAGTTTCCTCTTTTACCTATGTTTTTGCTGCCTCATGCTTGCCTTTTACAACATTGATCTAGGTGGTTTTAGAGCGGCTCAAAAATCAAAGAGGGTTGAGGAAAGCCTAAAACAAAAATGCTTTTGGATTCCAATGAAACCATGATCAGATCAAATATCTTGTCATAATATTTCCAATGATGCAAACGACACCTCAATCTGAGCTCGTATGCAAAATTTATGGCCAAGCGAAGTTTTGGTCAAACTAGGCAAAAGTCAATGTCAAAGTCAACCCAGGGTGCCACGTGGAAATCCCATAGGCTTCCCACATGGAAGAAAATCCAGCAGGCTTGGTGGGACCCACAAAGATAGTGTGAAATCCTAGTCAGCAAACCAGGTGGACCCACAAGCAGGTGACAGGGCAACACCACAATTTGACACATGGCAAGTAGGTGGCATATGATGTGGAACAATGAGGGCTTGCCACATGGACCAATCACATGATGCCAAATGGCACCTCAAATTACGCCCAAGTGGCCTTGGATGGTGCAACCTCCATTTTTGTCTTATTCTCATGGTTTTGGGGGTCGTTATAATATGGACATACAATTTCCATATATTATATGGTTTGAAACTATATTAAAACTAAAATTGGGCTTTAAAACCTTATTAAAGAAAATTTGGGAGTCCATGGGTTTTGAACCTAAAATTATCGCCAACAACAAGTAACTTAATATGACCATGCCAACCATTAAGCCACCCTCACACTTTGTTTTATTCACCCTCACACTTTGCTATAAAATGTCATTCAAATGGTTCAAAGGGAACCATGGAGAATACATGAGATGAGGGTGCAAGCAGACCAATTAATTCATGAATCTCAAGAAGATTCTATGAATATTGTCAAAACATATGTTAGGGAATATTTCAAAGAATATTCTTTATGAAGAATTTTTAAGATTCCCTGGGAACCGATTTTTGACAAAGTGAGAATTATGCCGAGTTTATACTCATTTGAACCAGTTTTTCACTAGGAGTCTAATGGCATAGTCCATTTTCTGATCTAAGCAACATAATTTTTTCCCATGTCAAAAAAAGAATCTTGTGAGGAATCTAAAAGATTCACGATGAGCCTAGATTTGACCGAGTCAAAAAGGGGTCGAGTTTATACTGAGATTTCATGGTTTTTCCATAAGGAATGAGATGGTCCATGTTATTTCTTCATCTGAGTATCCGATTTTTAGGCCATCCCTAGAATTGGAGGTATAAGATGCATTTTTGCCATGTATTCATTTTATTTTTATTGAGATGGTGATTTGAATTTGAGATCCATGTATACCACTTTCTAAGAGGATCATTGTATGTCACTTTATGTTAGAGATTGTTCTTTTTTCATGTTGGAGGAGAAATTTTCTGAGTGAAATCTCTTTGTAGGATAACGTCTCATGGAGAGACATTCCACTCTAGATAAGGGGGTTCAACCTTGTATTGAAGATCATATCATGTACTTGCCATCTTCTTGCAACAACTAATGAAGCAACCTCCCCACTCTTGACACCAAGCCTAGAGATGTAACCCATAATGGGCAAACTTCGTTATCAACTTGTGTGTGTTCTTTGATTTCATGGTTGTCTTTATGTTTCCTTATGCATAGGTGGTTTTTTATTATCTTTCACATGCAAATCTTCTAACATCGCAAAATTAAAATATCTTGGTTAATTATGGTAGTTGAGAGAATTCAGATCAAACATGCACTCCCCTTTGAATTGTTGATTTATTTTTAGGACAATTCCATGACATATGGCATGTCTTTCCACATATGTAGCATCTAAATTCCCATTCTCTTTCTCTACCTCTTGGGAAAATATTTTTCCTCTTGGAGATTGACTGCTTGAACTCTCTGCTTCCTTTCTTGGGGTTTGAACTCTTCCCCTATTGGGAGATCTTTTTCCTCTAGCTAGACTCTTTCCTATGCTCTTTTGGCTTTGTCTCCGAGCCAACTTTTCTTCTTCCCTCATTTCTACCTCATAGGCATCCTCCACGGTCTTCAAGGGAAAGAGGCCAATTTTGTCCTATATTTCATACCTCAGACCATTTATGTCTCTATCCACGTTCTCTCCATCTTCCTCTATGTCGCCTACTCTTATATCTAGCCTATAAAATTCCTTTGTATTTTATTCCACCGTCATGGACTTGTACCTTAAATTATGTAGTTGTATGAATAAATTCAGCTTGTAATCCTTGGGCATGAACTTGCTCTTGAAATTAGCCACCACCCTATCCTACCTTTCAATCTTGTTTTTCCCTTTTTTCCTTCGATATGCCTGCAACTCATCCCACCAGAGTGTTGTATGTCCCCTTAACGTGGTCACAACGTACTTGACCTTCTAGTCCTCTTCAACATCCTGATAATCAAAATACGTGTCTAGAGTGTTGATCCAATCTAGAAGCTCCTCCACTTTTAGGTTGCCATCATACCATGGAAACATCCATCCTTGACTTGGACTCAACCTTGGTAACTAGCTTAATCAATTGTTCATCTGGATGCTCTCTTCTTACAGTTCTCTCCACCTCTTCCTCAAAACTCGTGTCCTCACTCTCACTGACGTCTTCCACATTAGGTTCTCACCTCTAGGAATTCTCCATGGCCTTCATTCTTACTTAGATATGCCTCAATTCCAATCTCAAGTCCTCATCCATTCTAGTCCTTTCTTGGCCTCCTGTTTTGGGTGACATACAAGTAGCACAATTTTTAACAACTCCTAAAATTCTTTTACCAATTATAGGATTTACAGAGCTCAAAATCTCCGATTAACACTATGGCCTAGTGCAAGTGTGATGGTCCCTTTTCTGGAAAGACATCAACTATTAAAAAAAATGCCTCAAAGTTTGTTTGTTTTTCACACACTTCTTCCTCCATGCGTAAACCCCTTTTCTTCCTTCGTTTATCTTGAACCCACTTATTCCCTTTTAACTTTATATGACTAAATCAATTTTTATTGGCCCAGTCCACTCTTGTTCACCAAAGGTAGGTCGAGGTTTAAACTGGTCATCCAAAAAAAACAATACTCGTCTATCAAGTTTATCCAAGGCCCCAACTATTCCTTCTGGACCCACACAGAGTCAGGGGTCAGGGCTTTTTGTTTTTCCGGGGTCGGAAAATTTTAACATTCACCAAACACAGTGTCACACCGATTATACTGCTAGGTCCCTAGACAATTCGGGGGTCAGGCTTCAAACTAGGTCGAGGTCAGAACAATTTTTGCGGCCCATGCCTGACTATACTAGCCTTCGACTATTCGGCAAGACCCACCCGGGCAAGGTCGTAACCTGTCTATTTTGAGAATTTCATTGAATAAAAAGAGATCAAAGGGCCAACCTATGACCTCCGACTACTAGCCCACCACTTCGAACTTAATCCTAATGGTTGGGAGTTGTGCATTAATTATACTAATTTCCGCAGTAAATATTTATTCACATTCTACCAGAGGTTTCAAAACTCTTTTGAGCAAAATATTCACGCCAAGGGATTTCAGCTTACAAACTATTTCTGAACCTTTCTAACACAAGTCAAATTCATACATGCACAGAGGCTTAACATTATTCGAAAACTAATTAGGAATTCATTATTCGAAAACTAGTTAGGAATTCATCTGATACGTTAGACTCGCTTCACCAAAGCCAGTATTTACCTTGGGGTAGAGATTCATAACTTGAAGAAATAAAACACAAAAGCTAGTCTAAAACAAGTATTTGTATAACAATATAACATGTAGTGAAACCATCCAAGGCATACTTAAAACAAAGTATTTCATTCTTATTTCTCAAACCGTCATGCCCGCGAGGTCTTCACACATACATATATACATAAGAAAAAAAATATCTTCAAAACAAAATCCTCCTTAAAAACAATAATTTGACTTCTTTGGAATATTTCTACTAAATACCTAACCAACTGTCCAAACAAAGAGACACTTCAACGAAAGGAAAAACAACATCTAAGTATAGTTTCCCCTCAAGGGACATATAAACAAACAAATATCAATAGAAGGGAATATTTACATGCGTAATTTTTTAAAACAAAAGGCAAAGTGATGCTCATACATCATTTCAAAAAACATTTTTCTTAAGTTATTTAAAATAAAAGATGGACATAGATATTTTGGAATTTTTTTTAATTAATGTTGATATTGTAAATCAAATTGTATTAATGGTGTTCAAAACTGTTAAATCCATTTTTTAAATATAGAAAATTAATATGATATTTTGTACTAATTTATTAATGCACTGAAAACAATAATATCAAAATTACAATTTTAATAAATATTTTATCATTAAATTTTAACGATAATAAATTGGAAAACATTAAAATGATACAACTTTTAATTTTCTTCATAGTATATATTTATCAAAATTTATTTAAATAGATTGTTATATTTAATTTATCGACCGTAGAAATTTCATCTTAATTCTTTTACTTAATTAAAAAAAAATTCAAAAAAAAGTTTATTTTTTTTATCATAATTAGCTTTAATTTGATGGAAATTTTAAATATGAAACTTCAAGTCATGGGTTTTTCTACATCAAAGAAAACATAAAAGTTTGTTTTCTATCATAATTTTTTTAATGGATGGAAACTTTAAGTATGAAACCTTAAGTTAAGGTCTGGGTTTTGCATTATCAAATTAAAAAAAAAAAAAAAACTAAAATGACAATACATGTTTACTTTATTTATTTATTAATTCACTTTATATGTATTAACTTAGATTTATCTTAAGTTCATATTTACCAAGTCTTGATATGGATCAATTTTTTTCACTCTAAAAAAGGTTTGGATCTAAGGGTGATTAGTAAATCCCTAACGAAAATGGATCTAGAATGGTTTAATGATTAATTATAATTAATTATAAATACAATTATTATTTTTATGTTATTTTATAATATAATTTTTTTTTTTAATGTAATTTGACTAAGCCAAGGCATTACATTACACCATCTTTACCTTACTGGGCTAGGGAGTACCTCTCGATGTAATAAGGTTGAAATCTATAAACTCGAATTTGATGTTTTTTTATCATATATTAAAATATATTTAGCAATGTGTATTATATTTAAATACATATGAATAAACTTTATGCATAGCTAACATTATCCACTCAACAAAATTTAGGAAAAATGTAAACATGTATAGGGACAAACTTGATTACAAAGTATTAATTCAATTTAGATGGTAATGCTCACTTAATGACAAAGTTGGTTCTTTTCATTGCAAGTAATACAATATGGAAAGATGATAAAGGGAAGGCAAAATCACATTCTCAAAGAAAAGGAAGTTAAAAGAAGGAAAGAATATGAAAATAATTAGATAAAGGCAACCCAATCAGATGGAGAATAATAGCATTTAAGAAGGAGTTTCCTAGTCAAAGTACGTTGATCTCAAGAAGCGCTTCTAACATTCTTGTTAGCCTTAACCTTGACTTGGGAATGATAGTCTATAGCTAGTGGTTTCGGGCACATGGTTTCGTGGCCCATGGTATTATGGTAGTTGTATTTGGTTGTAAAGATGCTTATAAATATGCTTATTTTTATCCATTGTAATGCACCAAGCACCAAGGTGCTAAGGGTTGAGAAGGGTTCCCCAACCGATGTAAGAAGCCAAGGGCTGAGAAAGGTTCCCTAGTCAGTGTAAGGGGCCAAGGGTTGAGCAGGCTTCCCAACAGGCTTGGTCATGATTTTTGCCAAGGACTAATGAGATTATGTTAGAATGGGTTTTTCCATGGAGTTGGGATTTTATTAGGGTAATTTTTAGTGTTCTTTATGTGTGATTTCTTATATTTTCACCATCTTGATTGTCTTTATTTTACCTCACTTTTTAATACATAAAAATTCTACACCAAAAATAAATTTTAATTAACATGAGGCCATTCACATGATTGGGTGTATGACACATCATAGATCTATCATGTGATTTTTGAAGCTAGCTATGGGACATACTTCCATTAATGTCAAATGGGTGGAAGTAAGAGGTAATAAATGTGGTGTGTGCTAAAGGGAACTAATCTTTGGTAAGTCCTCAAGGAAGGTCAACCATTTCCAAAAGGGAGAAAAACATATTCCATCCTCATAAGCCATGAGAGTCTCGAGAGAAGGACATGAATCTTTGAAAGGAAAAAAGAACCATCTCCTAGTATCATAGTCAAATGATAAGGTGGACGTTAATGTTGAGATCTAAAGTGTAGATTTGGAAAATATGATATTCATGAGGATTATGGTAATCTAATAACTTAATGAAACTCTAGTGGGAGTAAATTCCAACCTAGGAAAGAGGTATCCTTAAACTGCAAGGTGATTAGAGTTAGTCTATCAAACACTTAATTATAGGGTTATAATGCAGTATTATCGCTCTTTAGTCATTCAACAATTTACTTACCTAGTCTCATTTTTCACATCCTCTCATCTTGACCCAAAAGGCCTTTTGTGACACAAATTGTTGAAGGATATAAGAAGTGTTGGGATGAAAGGGGAGGAAAAGCATCCTTTTCTGTTCATTTCCTATTCTCCAATGTCTCTTTTCTCATTCAATTATTTACTTTTTCCTTCTTTTCTTTCATTTAATTTCATAATGATTTAATTATATTTTTTTTTTCTTTCTAAACTCATTAATTGTCTATCATTTGTGTATAGAAATCTTTTATTAGCCATTCATGTTTTTCTTCGGATCCATTTAAAATCAAGAGTTTGCAAGTCAAACTAGTAGTACAATTGATGTAAAGTTCTATTAAGAAAATAAAGTAGTCATGTAGCATGGTTATGCTATGTGATTTATCTAAGGTAGTAGTTTTGTGTGTAACTAAGTTTTTTCCACTCTCCCATTGTGGATAATGTGACGTAATGCAAGTGATGTATTCGAAAATAAGGAAAAACACCTTGTTATCTCATGCTTTGTGTATTGTGGGGTGAATGATGTATGCTAGTGTTGATTAATGTTTTAGTGGATAACATATTTTTGTTATGTATTTTATTTATATATGTAACGATTTGGGATTTGAATACATCTCAAAACATTACAACTCTTTAAATAAATAAATAAAACTATCTATTTAAATAACTCTTTATAAATGTATACAATGGAAAAAGTTAAATATTATATAAATGTGATCTTTTCCAATTTATTCTATCAAAATTCAACCATAAAATATTTGTTAAAATTGTAATTTTAATATATTATTATTTTTAATACATTAATAAAATACTACAAAACTTCATATTAATTTTCTATATGGAAAAGATGGATTCATAGAGGTTATACAATTATCGATTCTCACATTTTTTTTTACCCATATTATTTTTATTTTTATGAAAGGAACAATCACTGTAAAATCCTAATCAATGGTCAAATTTGAATGGAATCATTGGTGGCTAGATGTCCACTTTTAAAATATCACAAAGTTATTTTTTATTGGAATACCATACATATTACAATTTGCCATGTCAACATAATATTTGATGTTGACCTCTATGGTTCACCTATGGTTGACCTATGTGATTGGAATAGACCAATTTACCATGTCATAGTAACATTTGATGTTACTTTTGGAAAATGTGAGTTCAATAAAAACTAGTTTGATTATATGAATTAAACGGTTAATAAATGTTGATAGATATAGAACACAAATGCAAGAAACTTGTGGAAATAAAGTTGGTAAAAATTTAATTTTTAGAATTGAAAATTAATTATATAACCAAAAACACTTTTAATAATATAAATAATTACAATCCTCATTTATTTATTATATACAAGTAACTTAATAATTTAACTACAACATTTCATTACACAATGAAGACAAAAAATATTTTATTTTATTAATTCTTATATATACATATAATATTTGAAAAAATATACACATATATGATTTTTAAAATCTCTAAAATCTAACATACTTTTTTCAATATAAATACTTATAAATATAATTATTAAAAAAATTTATAATTTATAATTTTTTTTTCATTATATTTTTATTTTTATTATAAAATAATTTTCATTATATTTTTATTTTTATTATAAAAGGTTAAAAGGTTCGATAGAATGGTGGGATGCAATCCAATGGGAGGATCCCAACATCAAAACATTACTTCAAAATAAATTATGGCTATACGGTAGTGTGTCAGCGTGGATGTAATTGGAGTAATTATTATATGAAATGTAGTGTTTGTCGTCTCACTCCACTACACTATTTTTACATGTTCCTTTACCTTTGTGTAAATATAAATAAGGTCAACTTTTTAATTCCAAACCATGTAGTCATATTTTGTATCTTTGTAAGTAATGCTAATAAAAATAAACTTCTTATATTTAATGGGAATCTTTTAATTTATTTAAATTAAAAAAATTGTAATTAATATTTTGGTTAACCTTGTTTATATTTTTCATTGTTTGTGATTATATTGCTCGTTTTATAATATCAAAAAGCAGTAATAAACATTAAAAATATTATTTTTTTCCTATCTAAATTAAAAAATAAATATAATTATTAAACTATATAGGTAATGAAAATTTATTTGGATCCAAAGTAAAATAATTAAATATGTTAAAATTTTAGAATATATAATTAAATATATTAAAACTTAGTTTCCAAAGAATATTGTATTTCTTTTAAATATGAAATTACATTTAAATGAAAATAAGATTTAAATTAAATATTGCATATTTATTGTAATTGATTACTAAATTCCTAAATTGTAGTTAGTTAAATTAAAATAACTAAAAAGTAAATCTTGCAGACACATGACAATTTAAGTCTAGAGAAACTTATTTTTAATGGCTCTTTGTGATGACTTGCTAGACTAAGACGTGGTATTGGTTGCCTCTACACATAACATTACATGTCACTTGATGACATTAGCATGTAGATGTACCATCACTAGTAGTCCTAACTAAAAGGAAAAAGAGGCAGTGCATTCGTCAAAGACAGGAGAATCTCTTACACCTCTCTAAAGTAGCTCCTAAGAAATTTTTGCGGCAGATTCTCACTAGGAAGACTAAAGATAATAATAAAATTGCTCTTCACAATTGGAATTCCTATCTTAAAAAGCTTTATGAATCTCCAAATGTCATGGATAATTTGGAAACCCTGCTCACAACGAAAGAAGTTTTCTCTTTAGAAGACATTAAGTTTGGGGTTAATCGCCTTGCTAATGGGAAAGCTAAGGACATTGAAGGTTACCAGGCGGAAATCTTAAAAATTGGAGGTCCTGTCCTCATCCCCCACATCCACAAGCTTTTCAATCAAGCAGTCAAGTAAGGGTTCCCTAAACCTTGGACTGAGAGCCTCATTATCCCTATTTTTAAAAGTGGGGATACAAAGAACCCCTCTAATTATCGGACAATTATGATCAGCCCTCTCTTAGCCAAGTTATATGGTAGTATTTTGGAAAAGAAGTTAAGCATATGGCTTGAAAGTGAAGTTAAGCGGGCTGAAGGCCAAGCAGGTTTCAGAAGGCATCACTCAACAACAGACCACCTCGTTACGCTTAGGATCATTGCAGAGGAATGTCGTAATGATAAATCCAATTTATTTTGTTGCTTTATGGAATTTAGAAAGGCTTTTGATAAGGTTCCTAGATACAACCTTTGGAATAGATTAGAAGAGCTAAAGGTTCCTCTCGAGTTGAGAGCTACCGCTATAAGGTTATACGAGAATGTAATTGCCAAGCTAAAGAGCAATGAGGGGTGGTCCAAAGATATTAAATGTAACATCGGAGCTAAACAAGGTTTCCCCCTCTCCCCTACCCTATTTGGCATTTACATCGATAAGCTCAAAGGCTATTTAGAGGAAGCAGGATGTGATGGCACGATCTTAGCTGGGATAGTCATCATCCTTCTTCTCTATGCTGATGATATTGTTCTTTTGGCAAGGTGCCCATCTGATCTTGATAAGAAACTCAGGCTTCTTAAGGATTTCTGCTCTACCATGGGTATGACTGTTAACACTGACAAAACAAAAGTTATGATTATTAAATCCAAGAAGGACACTTACGCTAATTTTATGTATGACTATAATAACTTGGAGGAAGTGTATTCTTACAAGTACCTAGGAATTGATGTTCATCACAAGCTCAACTGGAACCATAGCATTGAGAAAATGATTAATGGGGGTTGGAAAGCTTATTTTGGTCTTAAAAATAATTGTAAAATAGCAAACCTCGTAATGTGGGATTAAAAGAAGTTCCTCTTTGAAACTTTAGTCACTCCTGTTATCTTATATGGTTGTGAGGTTTGGGGTTGCAGCATCTCCAGAGAATCATGGAGAAAGATTGAGCAAATCCAGAAGCATTTTATAACTTATAACCTGAAAATTAAAAGTAATACACCCTATCCTATTCTCCTTATAGAAGCAGGTCTTTCCCTTATTGAGAGCCTAGCTATGATTATGTTTCTGCTGTACAAGCACAAACTCAATAACATAGATGATCATAGACTTCCTAAGCTAGCTTTAAATTCCAACCAAAACCACCTAAGGCTCAATCGGGGGTGGCATAAAGACACAAGGGCCTGGTTAAACTATTGGGAGATCAATGAGAATGATGCATTGCAAAACATAAATAACATTCAAGATATTGTTACTTCTAAGTTCAAAGAAAAAATGTGGTGTGAGAAAGATTTAGCAGCTAAAAGAAAATTAAGTTATTATAAGAAGGTCATCAACCCCACCCTAGAAGATCAAAAGTATCTCTCTATTTTAACTAGCTCAAAGAAGAAAATTAATATAGCAAAGATTAGAACGAATTCTCTAGAGCTCCATAGTGAAATAGGTCGTTGGGCAGTTCCTAAAACGCCATGGATGGAAAGGATTTGCCATATATGTGAGAATAGGAACATCGAGGATGAAAACCATTTCCTCTTAGAGTGCCCCACATACAACCACATTAGATCTCAGTTTCATAATCTTTGTTACAATACTGACCTTCCTAGCCTTTTATAATGTCAAAATTATAATGAGCTCAGGAGGCTTCTCTCCAAGCTTTTTGAGCATAGGAATAAAATCTTAAATCAAAATAAATAATTTGTTTCTTTAGGTCCGATAGACCAATGTTTGGTCTCAACGAACATTAACCATCATCATCGTCAGTTGCCACATGGTAGGGACAAATGACATATTTTGGTTGGAAAAAAGGTTGAAAGTGGCTGGAACATGGCACCCCTCATGGGTTTCAATGTGGCAAATTGACATCACCATGTAGATGACCAGGGACCCCTAGGGACCTGGTCATGGAGATTGGTCATATGGGGCCAAGGCGCTAAATTTAAGGATAAAATCGAAGTGATTAAATTATATAAGGTATATGGTCACATGTTAAGGCCCCACCCTTGGTCATATGACATCCAAGACAAATCATAGTAGTTAATCCAGAGAAGAGGTAAGGTTACATGATAAAGGCCAACTCTTGGTCCTATATCATCTAACACAAAGAAGGGCATTAAAATAAAATGCTTGAATGCATGATAGGGCTCAACCCTTAGTTGTATGGGATTGGCACAAAACTAAGTAATCCATGGTATGCATATGTCTACTCACATGCACCCTGATTATAGGCTTTTTCTAGGGGCCTATGGTTGGCCTTCCATAAGCCTGGGACCAAAAGGCAAATGTAATACATAGTTATCCATTTGTTCCAAAAGCAAGCAAGAGAAAAAAGTAAATCCTTCGTAACCTGGATACATTGATCAGTGAAGACCGAATCTCAGTGATGAGAACAAATTTTTAATTAATTGCAATAATTTTAGTTATGTCTATGGTGTCATCCCTCGATGGCTTGATCTAGTTTGTAAGGCACACATGATTTAGACTATGGTGTGAAGCCCTGGATCGATCTCTGATTCATAAGGCCTAAGCACTATAAGTTGGAATGATGCATACAAAACCATGACCAATTCCCCAAGGACCCTAACAAGCCTATATGGTATGTCCACATATGATGCATGATACATTTGGTTAGTACACAATGATGACTTGTATGAAGATTGGTCCACTCAAGCCACGACACCATCGACATCGACCCTATGTGGAATGATAACACATTTGAAATTTTACAAAAGCTGACAGGGCGATGATCCGAACTTAAACAGGAACACAACAAATTATAGATATAACCATAAATACAAATATGCAGCATCAATAAAATTTCATTTCATTAATATCAAAATACTGAAATATGCTTACAAACAAAATGGAAATAAATTAACTCGGGAGATGGTAGCTTATCTCTTAGAAGAGATGTGGTGGCTGCATGTCTCTTAACTCTGTTACAATCAGGCTCAAGGGCCTATTTATTTTTGAACAACAAGGAAAAACCCTAAACAACCACAACCCTAACCACAAGAGATGGAATGCCAAGAGTTTGTGGGCCCCGTTGGGGTCAATTGGGAAACCAACTTCCTGAGGTCATAACTTGGTCATATTATCTTCGTTTGGTGCGTATAATACCTTGTTGGAAATATCTCTCTGAGTAACATGACACATGCCAAATGCAAACCTCAAAAATGTTGTTTAGGGGTGGTCAAAATTGCTCCAAAAATTTAGGACACACAAAACTCCTAAAAATAGTAAATGCTGAAATAAACAAGGAAATAGATGAACCCGACTAGAGGTCTAGGTGGAATAGGCGGGTGACCAACAATATCCACTTGGACCATTTCTCCCTCCTTAGGAAGCAATGTTCCTCATTATGTGCAGAGAATCCATGAGGTGAAGAAATTTATGTTGAACTTGGTCCCAGGTGAACCACTTGCCCTGTTGAAGGAGTTGGCCTACTTTGACAACTCGATATAGTTGGATCCTCTGTTGTCTTGCTTTAACAACTCAATATAGTTGGATCCTCTATTGGCAAGTGTTCTTGATTTGCGTTTCCATGAGCTGATCAGTTGTGGCATGTTCCATGTAGTCTGGGTTTAGCTTTGTTGGTGTGATTTGTTCTGCAATATCAGATGTGTCCAGCAAATGTGGCAATTATGGTCAAAGGCGGTCTCCATTGAACACTAGGTGCAAACCAAGGAACGGTGGGATGGTAAGGTTGAATGCATTGTCCCTTATAGCCTTGGCGATGGTGTATGACCCATATCGGAGTGGGTGAAGCTTGCAGTGGGGTCCAGCGAGGCGCTCCTTCTTCAAATGTAGCCAAACTTTGTTGCCCACTCGGAACATGTGCGACACTCGATGTTGATCATGATGATGCTTATACTTAGCATTGGCTTTGTCCAATATATCATGGACATGATAGAGGATGTGTTGAATCCACTCAATGAAGTTGTTAGTCCTATTGGATTTGGAATGGATGTGATCCGAATCGGCTTGAGTAGTTGCAAATGGTATGGCCACATCAATGCGACATATGGCTGAAATCCCAACCCTACCTGAAAGGCGCTATGGCCCGTTGAGCTATGGAGAGCCCTGTTGTAGCTGTGCTGGACATAGGGGAGGATTTCATCCCACATGTGTGGATGCTTTGAGTTGTACATGGGCATAATGTGTACTATCATCCTGTTGACGACCTCTGTTTGGCCATCAGTTTGGGGGTGGAACGTCATGGACTTAGTAAGTTTCGTATCTAGCATCGACCAAAGACTTGACCAAAATTCACTTAGGAATCCAATGTCATGATCTGAGATAATGGACTGTGGGATCCCAATGTGTACCCACTCTCGCTCAAAGAAGAGCTTAGTAGTGATCTTTGCCGTGATACTCTTCTTGCAGGCCGCCATGATGGCCATCTTAGAGAATTTGTCAATGAACATGAAAATGCAGTCGTTGTCGTGCTTAGTAGAAGGAAGACTCAACATGTAATCCATGGAGACGGATTCCCAAAGTCAACCAGGAGTAGGAAGAGGAGTATATAAGCCTTGCTTATTGATGGTTGGTTGGCAATGGCATAGGCGGTGCACAATCTAATGTACTTCCTAAAATCCCGATGAAGTTTCGGCCAACAAAAATACTTTTGCAATACCACCACTATTTTCTCTACTTTGAAATGTCCAACAACCCAACTGTAGTGCACCTCCCAAATCATCATGGAATGCTCACTTGAAGGGACACAGATGTTTCCTAGGTGGCATAATAGTGCATCCTCAAGGTGAAAATTTGGTACTTGCTTTCCTTCCAAGAGTGTCTGGTATGTGCTGCCGAATTCTGGATCACTCTTGTAAAGATGTGGCCACCCGAAAGTCTCGTGACCACAAGAGTCGAGCATAGTGATCAAAGCCATGACTGGTGGTCAACTGAGGCAATCTGCAGCATTAGTGGTGTTGCCCTTCTTGTACTTAATGTTCAAATGGAATTGTTGCAGGTATGTTGACCATTTCTGATGGCGGTCATTCTGCAACTTCCCTTGTGTCTATATGAACTGCAGGGACCGCTCGTCTATGTGGATGATCGTTTCCTTCCCTAAAATGTAATGATTCCATTGACGACAGACCTGCACAATAGAATACATTTCTTTGTCGTAAGTGGGATAATTTATGACTGTGTCTAAAAGTGTCTCACTGTGGTAAGCCACTGGATGTTCTTGTTGAGTAAGAAATGCACCAATAGCATAGTTGGACGCATTTGTCTCAATCTCAAATGCTTGTTGCAGGTCTGGTAATGGGAGCACTGATGCAAAGTAGAGGCGATGCTTCAAATCGAAAAATTCCTTATGTTGGGTTTCAGACCAAAATAACTTTGCTTTCGATCCACCCTTGGTGACTTGACTTAAAGGCCAAGTGATATGAGAGAACCCCAACACGAACCTACGGTAGAAATTGGAAAGACCTAGAAAGCTGTGGAGCTCTATTAGAGTGGTTGGGGCTGGCCAATCCTGAATGACTTGTATCTTGGTTGGGTCCACATGCACACCCTGCTCATCAATGTTATACCCCAGATATTGACCTTGGGTCATGCCAAAAGTGAATTTCTCCAAATTGGCACAGAGCTTGTGTTGTCACAGGGTTTGAAGGACATGTCGAATATGGTGGAGGTTCTTGTCCCAACTCTGGCTGAAGATCAAGATGTCATCTTAATAGAAAACCATGAATTCATTATTGAAGGATCGCAAGATGTCGTCCATCAATCTCATGAAGGTTTCGAGGGCATTCGTTAACCCGAAAGGCATGACCAACCATTTGAAAAGGCCCTCCTTGGATTTGAAGGTAGTCTTCCACACATCAGAGGGTTCGATAGGCACCTGGTGATAATCAAACTTCAAGTCAATCTTACTGAAATATTTGGCCCCCTTAAGTTGGTCCAGAAGGTCATCAATCTGTGGGATTGGGTGCCTATTCTGGACAGTGATCTTGTTGAGTGCGCGATAGTCAATACAGAGTATACAGGTCCCATTCTTCTTTTGCATGCTCCCATAGGGTGATGAGATTGGCCTGATGTGCCCTTTTTGCAACATCTTCTGAATCAACCTCTTGAACTCATCATTCTCCAAAACAGAGCATTGATAGATCGATCTATTAGGTAGCGGTGCGCTTGGGGTCAGATTGATGGAGTGCTTGACTTGACAGTGCAGAGGTACCCCTATAGGTGAGGTGAAAATTTCCTTGTACTCCTCCAAAACGTTGACCATATGTTGTTTCTATGAGGAGAAGCCTTGTCTAGAAGTCGTGGCCACAACCTTCTTCTTGCCCTGAGGGATAATCACAAGGAAAACAAATTTCCTGGTTTGGAAAATGATCTTACTGCATTTATTTGTAGTGATCAAAGAGATGGCGGTAGGTGGGGCCACCTCTGGTATCCTGTACATCTTATTTCCCAAAGTAATAATAACATAGCGAGGTCTAGACTCATTGACAACATGCCACTTCCACAAGTATGGTTGTCCTAATAATACATCACAAACTTCAAGAGGAGCAACATCACACAATAACTCATCTGTGAAGGGCTTGATACTGTAGGGAAGGTGGCAGTGTTGGCTGACGTGGGGATCTCGTCCTTAGTGAAGCCACCCAATGGTGTATGATTGCGGATGTTTTGTCATTGGTAGGCCCAACCGCTTCATGACATCTGCTAAAATGAGGTTATTTTGGTTCCCATAGTCGACAATGAACTGTAGCGGAGAACCCTTCACCCACATTTATGAGTGGAAGAGGCATTCCCCCTCCTCCAGATATTCTGGCTCATTCTTTTGGATCTTGGTGGTGGCCATGGTGGCACTGGGCTCTGCTTCAATGATCTTCTTCCCTTTGTCATTCCCCTTGTCAAGTTCTAACTCAGAGTCGGAACATGTGTTTGATTGGAAAGCCTTCAGCTTGATCACCAGTGACTGCTTAGCTCGACACTCACTTGTGTTGTCAATCGAGCTCTTATGGAACTCACACCATTTTCCCATTTCCTTTTATTTCTTCATGGTTTTGTTCTTTTCTTGTGGCTTCAACGGGTCGTCCTGGGTCACCCCACCTTGGATTTGTCCTTTGGTCTATGGTTAGGGGTTCCTTTTCCTTGCATCGGATTCACAGATCCGAAGTCTTACTTCTTTTGTTTAAGCTTCTGCTCAATCTTGACAGCGTATCGGTACGTCATGCTGAGCGAGGAGATTTCCAGGAACTCTATCTCATCCTAGATGTACTTGTCTAGACAGTTGTTGTACTTGAGTACCAAATGCCACTCAGAATCCTTGATAACCATCTTTGTGCAAAAGGTATGGAAAATATTTGTGAACTTCGACATATCTTGGTCCCTTCCCTGTCGTAACATGGTCTAGTTTATGTATTTATCTTCATATCTCACGACAAGGTAATATTGTTCCTTGATGGCGTCTAAGAAAGAATCCCAAGTGGGTGTGGCTAAAAACAACGAGGATTCACTCTCATCCTTTTGTTCATAGTAGGTTTCCCACCAGTCCTTGATGTGTGGGGTGGCCTTGAGAAGTGAAAAAGTAACCTTTTCTCTATTGGAAAAGTCATGAACTGAAAAATATCCTTCAATAAGATTCAACCATTTATCTACGGTATCTACATCTATCTTTCCCTCAAATATGAGAATATCAAAGTTAACTTGTACCTTAAAAGGATTGGTGCCTCCAGAGTGGTTGCTGGATGAAGATGCATCGCCTCTAGGTAACCGTCGAAGGATCTAGGCAAAGTTATCCATCATCATGTTCCTTTGTCACTCGAGGGCTTCCTCGAGAAATATTTTGAAAGGGTCTCTAGCCCCCTTGTCTTTCTTTTCTTCTGTCATGGGAGGTCATTGAGGTTTGCGAGGCTGGTCTTGCAAAGTTTCAACTAGTTCAAGCCCTAACTCCTTATACCTTGACCTCGTTGGGGACATGCAAAGAAAAACAAAGAAAGAGAAGACCACTCTGATACCACTAATCCAAACTTAAACAAGAACACAACAAATTATAGATATAACCATAAATATAGAGATGCAACAAAAATAACACTTCATTTCATTAATATCAAAATAATGAAATATGCTTACAAACAGAATGGAAATAAACTAGCTCGGGTGATGGTAGCTTATCTCTAAGAAGCGATGTGGTGACTACATGCCTCTGAGATATGTTACAATGAGGCCCAAGGGCCTCTTTATTATTGAACAACAAGGGAAAACCCTAAACAACCAAAACCCTAACCCCATGAGAGGGAATGCCAAGAGTTTGTGGGCCCTGTTGCGGTTAGTTGGGTAGCCAACTTCCCAAGGTCGTAACTTGGTCATATTATCTCTATTTGGCATGTAATATACTTTTTTGGAAATGTTTCTGAGTACTACAAGGTTTGCAATAGCTATTGCAGGCCTCAAAAAAATGTCATTTAGGGGGTCAAAACTTCTATGAAAGTTCAAGACCCAAAAAACTGCTAAAAATAGTAAATGTTGAAATAAACAAAGAAATAGATGAAATCGACTGAAGGTCTAGGTGGAATAGGTGACTGGCCACTAATATCCACTTGGATCAACCGAGAACTAACTTAACAAAATACAATAATTTTGTAAATTTCATCAAACCCTAAGAACCCTAGTTTAGGGGTAGGCCAATAACCAGGTGCGGCCTCCCCAAAGATTGACCCAAAAGACAAAGAAGAAGGGTTAACAAGAGAACCTGGGTTAAGCTGTCTAAAAACTTGAATGTTTAATCCAACCAAGTTAGTTTCTCTAGAAGAGGGAAAAACCCACCTACGGAAAAAATGACGAGACAATCAATGAGGGTAATAATGAGTTATAGACACGGGGGCTTCAATCAATGAACCTATGACATATCATGTGTTTTCATGGCACACTAAACAATATCCTTAATTTGACTACATATTGAAAAATGCCTTGAAAAATCATATTATTTAACCCCTTATAAATATGAACCCAATACATCTTCCCAATTTAAAAAACCTCTAATTTCACTAGATATTGTAGGTATCCATTTTTCATTAACATTTTTTATACCCATTTATATTTTTTCATTAACTTTGAGCTCCATTTTTTATACTTGTTAATATAAAAGCCCTTTACCCCCTATTATATCCTCAATATATTATGTCATTTTTTCCTCAATATATATCCCCGAATATGAATGCACGTGGTATGGTATTGCTCCCCTGGTGAAGCCCTCATGGCTATAAGATTTAATCAAAATAAGAAATGTCCACTATAAAAGCTTTCATCTCGTACCTATAGGCTAGATTTGAAACCAAGCGAAAACAGGAGTAAACCCAACACAATAAGCAAAGGAAATTAACCTAAGAACTTAAAAGCCTAAGGTAAAATTACCCAATCATTTATATATGGGAATGGATGGGTAAAAGTATACCTTTACCGCATCTAAGACTAGAAAGAATTCAAAGAGTGCCATCAAAATTTGGTCTTCGAAAAACCCTAGAGAAACATTGGAAAACGAATGCCCTCAAGAAAAAAAACAAGAAAATAAAAGTAAGGCAAGATGATACAACATCCAGAAACAATCACATGAAAATAACAATTTCTCTTCAAACAAAAACTCTCCATAAAAATGATAATTTAAATGAAGGTTTCCTTACGTAAGTAACCCATACCTTTTTGCAAGCTGGATTTTGCATCTCTATGGTTCTGGCTGACTGAAGGGAGGGTAATAATTGAGAAGTGAAGGTATTCCAGATACAATGTAGTGAGTAGTTTCAGAGCTCTCCCTGTAAGAGCGCATGTGCAAATGAGAATTGTTGAGTGTGACAGGAGAGGGGCACATATCCCATAACCAACTCCTATACCTCCTTTCCATTGATTGCAACCCTAGAGGGCACGAGCCATGGATATGTTGACACCTCAAAAAAACCCTAAATTGACACGATTGCGGAGATGGATAATCTCAATGCTTGATATCTATCGCTTCTCGAATGTTCATTAAGGACAAGAGGCCACACAATGTTATAAGCGTCGGTTAGGTTATCATATACGTAAACATTATCATAATGTGAGTGGGAAAGATTTATGTATCATGTTGAATCATCAAAACTATATCAATATAACCACAATTTCGTCCCATGGTGTTGCATTAAAAATTGTGGCCATCCCAATATTAATCAAAAGAAAAATAAGGCGTTGCGATAAATAAACATTAATATGTACATGTACTAAACAATATATATATATATATATATATATATATATATATATATATATATATATATATATATCTGATGTTAGTTGTCGATTGACCGAGCAGAGGTAGAGAGTCAAATATTATGTGTACGCCAAATATTTGACATTAATTACAACCAAAATTAAGGTAATCAAGATATTGCATCATGGAGCATCAATGTTTTTTTTTTTTTTGTTGCATGAGTTAGGGACGTTACAATAAATTTATATAACATTATATAGTGAAAAAAGATGATAAAGAAAAATCATAATAATGATAAGTGTCTATTCCAAAATCATCTCTAGCAACATTTTCATTTTCTTGAAATGAATTTATTTTTTTATAAATTCTTCTATTGTTTACATTTATTTGTAAAATGAGATTTAGTTCCAATCAAATTTTAATTTTATAAAAATTAGAAATTTAAATTCTACAAAATTAAAATCTCAATAGTAGAAGTTAAATTAAATTCAAGAGCAACATTCTATTGGAGTTCGAGGAGGAGGAGGAAAATGCAGAAAGAAAGAATGCTTGTTTAAAGGACCTGCAATGTTTGAGGCATCTCAGAGTTTTCACATTAAAGATAAAATCCCGAGTTAAAGAGGGGGTTTTTCAAAATTGATCAAAAATGAGAAATCTATGGCTGGATTGTGAGGCTGCAAACAAGAATACCTTCCGCAGGATATACAGGCGATGAAAGATCTAGAAATTTTGACTCTTAGCTGTTGCGACGTGGAACAACTATCAAGTTGGGTTACTCAATTCTAAGAGCTCGCAAACCTTTGGCTACTTGGATTTAAGGAGTTGAAAAAGCTCTTGGTGGATTTGCCATGTTTGAGAGTGTTGTGGATAATTGGTTGCAATAAGTTGGAGGAGTTGGAGTTGGGCATTGTTTTTCCAAATCTAGAAGAATTTCACCTTGAATTCTTACGCTCATTGGAGTGTGTGGAGGTGGGGGCAGTGGGAGAAGCAAGTGGAGGGTTTCGAGAGGGGGCGTAACCACTACCTACCATTCTTATGTCTGTCGAATTGTTTCAATGCCCAAAATTGAAAAAATTGTTGGGGGGATGGGATAAGTTCAATCTTCTGGAGAATATTTGTGGTACGAGAGGATGGTGGGGTGCAATCCAATGGGAGAATCCCAACATGAAAACATTATTTGAAAACAAATGTAAAATTTGTGAGCTGGGTTGAAGTGGGATGTGGTAGCTTGGATGTAATTGGAGTAATTACTAGCAATTGTCCCAAAAGGTACAAAGGGAGGCCCTTTGGAGGCCTAGTGCAAGAAAATGTTGGAAGATCTGACGAATTTTGAGACTGTCGGTAGCCCGTTTTTTGAACATTTCTTTAAGCTATAGAAGCTTCAACTGTAGAGGAAAAAGCTCAACAATAAACTATTGGCATTATGATACAGGTGTTGTCCTTGATGGCAACTCACTCAGATGACAGACCACAGTGTAGCAGGTCAATAGCAAAGAATTAATGATCAGACTACAAAGAATGAAGAAAGAGAGGTATACGCAGGTTCACCTTGACAAAGGAGCATATACATGCGGGTTAACAGACCAAAAGGAGCGTATAATGTACACACACACTTTCATAGAATGAAAAGTGCATATATCTTGGAAAACTAAGTTTTGGTCCAAGGTATTTGGTCCATGGTATTTTGATCCATGGTATTGGTCCATGGTATTTGGTTCGAGGTATTGACCCCAGGTATTGGGTCCAAGGTATTGGTCCTAAGTGGTTTTGGTCCATGGTATTGAGAAAGACCTAAAACTATATAAGGAGGAGAAGATCATTAGGCCATAGTGAGCAAGTGGTGCAAGTATTGAATATCTGATGAAGTGGGAGATCCAGTACGCAGGTTATGGGTTTGTGATGCTTTTCTTGATCTGAACTAAGGATTCACCTATGTGGTTGATGATGGATGATGGATCGGCTTGGAATGTATTATCATTATGTGGTTTGATCATGGATAGACTAGATCTGAATTACTAACGCATATTTTATTGTATAAATGTTATGATCTGGGTATGACTGATGTCTTGAATAGCTGCAAAGTTATGAGTAAATATTTGCAGATCTGTATGCAGGTTCGTCTTGGTAAAAGCGCGTATGCATGCTGGTTCTGCTCATCAGAGTCACACATACAACATGAAGTATGATATTTGAAGTTGCAATTGGATTTGGTGGTTGTTGCAGAGTTCTGGGTTTTGTTCTGTGTTCTGGTGACTGTATTTTGATGTTTCAATTGTGGGTGATTCAGAGATTGATGATTGAATGATTGGTTAATGCAATAGTTGTATTACAGTGGTGATTGATTTTGTTCTTCAATGTTGTTGATGGGTCCAGTATGAAAATTGGATGAAACGTGGCCGTCAGATTATGGTGTTGTGTTCCAGGAGTATCGAGTCTGAAAATTTATGAAACGTGGTCCCTGGAGGAAGAGAGAAGGTCGTAGCCTTCTGTAGGTTGTCGCCTACGTACTGGTAAACATATCGGCGAGTACAAGAGCCAGGGGGTTGGAGCTCCCTTCCAATAGCAGCTAGAAAATGAGTGAAGGCTGTAGCCTTTAGTAGGTCGACGCCTATGTACTAGTAAACATATCGGCTAGTACAAGAGCTAGGGGGTTGTAGCTCCCTTCCAGTAGAAGCTGGAGAATGAGAGAAGTTTGTAGCCTTCTACAGGTGGGTGCCTGCATACTGGTATGAGTCTGTGCCAGTACAAGATCGTAAATAGGTTTTCCTTATATTAAAGGAAGACGGCAATAGGTGGTTTTTGTCCCGCATTAGGTTTCCACCTTATATCATGGTGTTCATGTGTGTTTCTTATGTGTGATGATCTGTTCTATTTTACTGCACCTGGTTACTATTTATATGGTTAATGAAGTTCTGATGCACTGATTAAAGATCAACATATGATAACTGAATCATAAGTTTACTGGATATACGCTAGTTGCATTAAACATAGTTGCGTGTACACGTGTGTTCCCTTAACTGAAGTAGCGTATATGAATCTGATTATGGAAATGAAAAAGTTATTGATTTGCTACTACTGATTCACCCCTCGTCTTAGTATTATTTACAACAATTGGAATCAGAGCAGGTCCTTTGGTAGAAGCTTGATCGCTTGAAGGAGATCCATAGAACAATGGGAAAGAAAGCATGTTAGAAGAAGAAGACAGCTCAAAGGAACAATGACAACTTTCCATTAGGTGGAAGCAAGTATTCAAATTCTGAATCACCTCAGATTGAAGATGAAAAAGCAAATGAAGCATCAGATAAAATAATAGATCAACAAGATCTATTTAACAAAAGGGAGTGTGCCCTCAAAGAAGAAGCTACCAGATTAAAAGCTCAGCTAGAGTGTGCCTTCAAAGTACGTCAAATGCTGCAGGATGAAGTGATATCATTAAAAAATAAGCAAAATGAAGCAGATAAAGAACAAGAAAATGAGATTCTCAAATTAAGGCAACAAGTGGAAGAAGGAAGAAAGGTTGCAGAAATCTTGAAGAAGAAACATCTAGAAAAGGAAGAGAAATATCAGGTTGAGGTAAATATATTAAAAGGTAAATTAGAATAAATGGATAAACTGTTACGATTTCAAGACAGTACTAAGATTTCGGATGATATTCTTAGTAGTCAAAGATCTCCTACCATCAAAACTGGTCTCGGTTTTTATGAATCTGTTGAAGGTGAATCTAGCTCACAGAGTGAGGCAAAGAACTTTAATGCAAAACCTGAAATGCTCAACAAGGAGATAAGAGGTCAACCCCATCATCAACCAAGGAAAGAAATTCTTCAAATAAAATATTTTACTCCTAACTGTGGAAGTGATAGACAGTTATTTCCTCCGATGAATAATGTTGAATGTTTCATATGTCATAATTTTGGACATGTTGCAGCCAGATGCAGAAGTAGAATGGTTCAAGACCATCACACAGAAAGATCATCACATTCCAGGTACTTTAAGGGATATTGTTTTGCTTGCAATATGTTTGGTCACAAAGCCATTGACTGCTACAGAAGGAATATGAAACATGTAAGATGTTATGCATGTAACAAGTTTGGACACATAGCAAAGGAATGCAGGAGAAGATTTTGGGCACCATACCAAAAGGAGAAAACATCATCACAGTTGAAGATATGGAAGAAGAAGGAAGTATAGTTAGAAAGATGTGGCATAGCAGAGTATACAGACATGACAGACTCAGAGGGAGCTAAAAGTGTGAAACTTCAATGTTCTAAATCTCATACACAGGTTTCATGAAGACAAGTCGCATATATACGTGAGTTCGAAGCTACACAGTCGCGTATATGTTGGTTTGAGGAAAAGTAGTGGGACAGACTCAAGAAAAAGGGTCTGATATGGTTCAGACAATTATTTGCTCTGTTTGATGTTGGTTACAATCTGCTGATGATGTGTAGAAATGTGTTATTTAGAAGTATTTTTGATCCTCACAAGTTAACTTGATGTATATCTGATTGATGATGATGCCTTGATACTTCTTGTTGATCTATGCATGATTAGATCTGACAGTGAACAGATGGAATAGGTTCAAGGGGAGCATATGCTTCGAATACTACATATGATAGAAGTCTTTGGTGATGATGCTTATGCGTCCAAATGATACATCTTGCTAATTATGATTGGTTGGCTAAGAGAATGAGGTCTGGATGTTGTTGATAGATGCTTATGGTGCAGATCATATATGGTGTATGATAGTTGCTGATGACTATCATGGTCTTGTTTAGATTGCTGGTCTTTGTTATAAAAGTCATGTATATCATTTGATGTAAAGGTCATGCAAAGACCTAATTTGTAACCCCACTTGGCATGGGAAAGATGATGTAATAATTTCTATTTCAGTCATGTATAAACATTTGGTATATCCCCACTTGGTTGGGTGGATGAGTCAAAATGGTGTATCCCCACTTGGTTGGGAGATTGATGTATGTATAAGTCGTTGGTGATAGGAAGGTCATACTCACTTAGTTGAGTTGTAGAGTCATGTTATTCTTTTGAAAAATATTTTTTGCAGACTCTGCATGTGCTCAAGGGGAGCATGGACGAATTAGGACATCTTAACATGTACAAAGGGGGAGCTCAATTAGAGATTCCAGCATGTACTTAGGGGGAGTATGGACAACATAATGTATATCAAGGGAGAGAATATCTTCGTCCGCCCTTTACCCGTGATTTCAAAGGGGGAGAGTGAATTGGTGTGGTTGTTGCCATCAAGTACAAAGGAGGAGATTGTTGGCATTATGATACAGGTGTTGTCCTTGATGGCAACTCACTCAAATGACAGATCACAGTGTAGCAGGTCAATAGCAAAGAATTAATGATCAGAATACAAAGAATGAAGAAAGAGAGGTATATGCAGGTTCACCTTGACAAAGGAGCATATACACATGGGTTAACAGACCAAAAGTAGCGTATAACGTACACACGCACTTTCACAGAATGAAAAGCACATATATTTTGGAAAACTAAGTTTTGGTCCATGGTATTGGTCCATGGTATTTGGTCCAAGGTATTGGTCCTAAGTGGTTTTGGTCCATGGTATTGAGAAGGCTTAAAATTATATAAGGAGGAGAAGATCATTAGGCCATGGTGAGCAAGTCGTGCAAGTGTTGAATATCTAATGAAGTTGGAGATCTAGTATGCAGGTTATGGGTTTGTGATGCTTTGCTTGATCTGAACTAAGGATGCACCTATGTGGTTGATGGTGGATGATGGATCGGGATCTTAAGGCTTGGAATGTATTATCATTATGTGGTTTGATCATGGATAGACTAGATCTGAATTACTGACACATATTTTATTGTATAAATGTTATGATCTGGGTATGACTGATGTTTGGAATAGCTGCAAAGTTATGAGTAAATATTTGCAGATCTGTACGCGGGTTCCTCTTGGTAAAAGTGCGTATACACGTTGGTTCGGCTCATCAGAGTCACATATACAGTATGAAGTATGATATTTGAAGTTGTAGTTGGATCTGGTGGTTGTTGCAGAGTTCTGGGTTCTGTTCTGTGTTCTGGTGACTGTGTTTTGATGTTTCAGTTGTGGGTGATTCAGAGATTGATGATTGAATGATTGGTTAATGCAATAGTTGTATTGCAGTGGTGATTGATTTTGTTCTTCAATGTTGTTGATGGGTCAAGTATGAAAATTGGATGAAACGTGGCTGTCAGATTAAGGTGTTGTGTTCTAGGAGTATCCAATCTAAAAATTTATGAAACGTGGTCCCTGGAGGAAGAGAGAAGGTTGTAGCCTTCTGTAGGCCAGCGCCTACGTACTGGTAAACATATCGATGAGTACAAGAGACAGGGGGTTGGAGCTCCCTTCCAGTAGCAGCTGGAAAACAAGTGAAGGTTGTAGCGTTCAGTAGGTCGACGCCTACGTACTAGTAAACATATCAGCTAGTACAAGAGCTAGGGGTTGTAGCTCCCTTCCAGTAGAAGTTGGAGAGCGAGAGAAGGTTGTAGCCTTCTGCAGGTAAGTGCCTGTGTACTGGTATGAGTCTGCGCCAGTACAAGATTGTAAACAGGGTTTTCTTATATTAAAGGAAGACGATAGCAGGTGGTCTTTGTCCCACATTGGGTTTCCACCTTATATCATGGTTTTCATGTGTGTTTCTTATGTGTGATGATCTGTTTTGTTTTAGTGCACCTGGTTACTGTTTATATGGTTAATGAAGTTCTGATGCACTGATTAAAGATCAACATATGATGAATTAACTAAATCATAAGTTTACTGGATATATGCTAGTTGCATTAAACACAGCTGCATGTACATGCATGTTCCCTTAACTGAAGTAGCGTATATGATTCTGATTATGGAAATGAAAAGGTTATTGATTTGCTAATACTAATTCACCCCCCCTCTTAGTACTATTTACAACATAAACTGAGGCACATTAGGGTTTGGAGAAACATTTCAATATCATATTTGTTGCGACCTTTGTTGCGGTTCTGATATGCTCTATGGTTGCAGTTCTAATCTCTTCCGGGGGAAAAAATTCGAAGAAGCCAACAAATCCCAATGCGTGACCATCACTATGATGGAAATTGGGACCTTTATTGCCCTTAATGATCTGGATAACATTAGGGTTCTGGTGGACAACCTGTACGACGCCATCGGTTCCATTGTCATAGACATTGATTTATGTTCAAGGGAAGAAGATGCCCTTCGATTTGTAGTCGAAGCAAAAACATGAGAGTTTTGTGCAGACAATCGAAGATCTCTCACAACATGTTGATAGTTTCAGTTGAAACATATGCAAGGCGAGGACAACGTGAGGACAATGTGAGTGCAGAAAATGACCAGGATAGAGAGGAAGAGATCTTTCAGTTTTTGAACCATGTAACACTTAAATGTGGAGTTGTTTTTAGTGTGATTTTTTGGACTTTCCGATGCCAGAATTGGGGGAAATTTTGAAGTGAAATCTTTATTTGTGTTATTTAAATTTGTTTTTTGACAGTATATATGGATTCATCACCTTGAGAAACCCCTAGGGTACTTCTGCACAGTATATATATGGATTTGGATTTAGCACTTTGAGAAACCCCTACGGTACTTCTATTGTGCAGGGTTACCCAATTTCAAAAAATTCTTGCTAGATTTTAGAGAAATTAGACCAGAAAAACCCATCAGAAAAGCTTCAAAAAAATCGCACTAAAAACAACTCAAATATTTATAGCACTAAAAACAACTCAAATTCTTATAACACTCAGTCTGATCCCAGAGCTTGTTGGGCGTGAATGATTGAATTCTCTGCTGAGACATTAGTATCATTTTCAAGAATTTTCTCACAGGTTTCAACAGCCTATCACAAACTTTGTGGATTTCGTACAATAGCAAGACATTGTGGTGCGCAGATGTCAGACATAAATTTGCAAATATGCGGTGCACAAACATAAATGTGTACACATGTCACTTGCACATGAAAAGATTGACAAAAGTTAGAGGTAAACTGATTCAAAAGAAAAAATTGTGGTGGGCAGATGTGAGATATAAATTTGCAAATATGCGGTGCATAGGCATAGATGTGTACACATGTCACTTGCACATGAAAAGATTGACAAAATTTTGAGTAAACTGATTCAAAAGAAAAATCTATTAGCCTAATTATATAAAATGTAGTTTCTGTAGTGTCATTGCCTTTGTGTAAATATAAGTAAATGATATATTGTCAATTTTTTAATTCCATTGTGTAAATATAAGTAAATGATATATTGTCAATTTTTTAATTCCAAACTATGTAATTTTTTTTTTTCTTAGTAAGAAATGCGAATAAAGATGAAGGTCATATATTTAAATTTGTAATTTTGCTTTTTATAAGAATATTTTGGTTAACGTTTATTATATTCCTCATCGTTTATGATTATATTGGTTAGTATGCATGGTTATAATTTAAAGAAGCCGTAATAAATATTAAAAATATTACTTTTTTTATTTAAATTTAATATTTAATTAAAAATATAATTATTAAATTATAGAGATAATTAAAATTTATTTTTATACATTTATGTATGGTAAAATAATTAAATATGATTAAAACTTAGTTTCCAAAGAATTTTGTTATTTTATAGTTTGCAATATGAAAATACATTTGAATAAAAATGAGATTTATATTAAATATTGTATATTTATTGAGATTAATTGTTAAATTTGTAAATTTTAGTGATTTGAATTAAGTATATTTAAATAAAAATAAGATTTAAATTAAATATAGTATATTTATTGAAATTAATTGTTAAATTTGTAAATTTTAGTTAATTGAATTAAGTTAATTAAAAAGTGAATATTTTGTATGTATTACTAAAATTTTAGATTAAAAATTTTATAAATATAAAAAATTATTAAATTAATTTTTTAGGATTGACTAATAATCAATAATATTAAATATAATATTTTGGTTTCAATGCTTTTTTTTTGTTAACTTTGGCAGAGCTGCTATCTATATTTCAAAATCAAAATTTACATCTATCATCTGTCACAGGTGGTTAACCTACCCGGAGGAAACCAGGTAACCACCTGTCTACATTAAAACCAGCCCAAAATTTGAAAATGTTCATCTCTATGTATCTAGCATGTCTATTCTTACGAGCTCTACTCATTATCCTATCTTTTATTTTAAGGTAATACATCATATTCCAGTTTATCACAAAAAGAAAGCACTGACAGACTTAACATACTGCATCAATCCTCATCCGAGGAAATTATAGGGGCAGGCGCCTTGGCGCTTGATCCAGGGATCTCACTTCTCTGCTCCATTGTCCATTTCAGGTCTCTCAGCATTTGTTCAATTCTCCCCAAGATGAGGTTGTTGCGAGAGGCCTGAATTTGTACTGCTGCAATTTCCTTGAGGAGCACAGACTTGATGTTTTCCATTTCTTCCTGGTTCTGGTTCCGTTGATGTTCGTTCATGCTTCATAAACTAATATTGTTGTAGAGTTTTGTTGAAGAGGGAATTGCGACTCTGCGAGTTGCCAGGGTCCGGCACCATGGGCTCCCATTCTCCCCTGGGGACCTCCTGGTTCATGCTGATAGATCTCAGCTCTCTCTCCAAACCAGCTATCTGCTCCCTAATTTCAGGTGGGTTCCCCGCCATGTACGCATCTATAATGCTCATCATGTGCTTTGCCTCAGATTTCCTGCCTCTCCTTTTTGTAGTTTTGATGGTACCCTGTTATAAACATTTTTGGGCACTGCAACCCCAATCATAAATGTCCATAAACCAAGGGCTCCTAAGTCCCTAAAAGTGTTGTTCTATCCCCTAAAAGAACAAGGTCAGCTGATTACATCATCTCCCAGAAGTTCTCCATGAAAAACTACTCAGAACTGGTCAAAACTGGACCATCTCTCCTGCTCCATGGACAAAGTGCGATGCATCCCACCTAAATACACTCGGGAGGTGCGATGCATACTGAAAATCCCTTCTATAGGGTGCGATGGGCGAGAGTGGACAAATGGCAGAGGCAGTATGCGAGGTGGAGGATCATAGAATCTTCCAGAAACTTCTCCTGTGACACTTGCCTCTCTGAATTCGACCAGGGATGAGTAAGAGATCATCATTCTCCAAGTGGAATCAAGAACTATCAGAGAGAGGACACTAGTCAGATCCCAGAAGCTGACTCATCTCCCTTGCAAACATCTATATATGGATCCCTCATCCCAGAGATCCAAAGGCTGGAATTTTGTATCTTGTAAGGGAGTGCTGTTGGTTTCTTGTTGTAACATCATAGTGTTGGGTGATCTAAGCTTTTCATGAGGTGAAGAAGGGCTTCTTGCTGAGAGGATGACGCTGGGTCAGAACAATTGGTTGTAATCCTCTTTGCTCTTTCTTCATTATTAATGAAGCTATTCAAGTTTTCCTCCACATTCTTGTATGATTGATGATATATGCTTTTGTGTGGTCAATATATATCTGGTCCTATATTGTTTATGATAGTAGATCTCTGTTCTTGGATAGCGTTATGATGCTTTGATTCTACAGGTACTTGAAGCTGGGTAAACGAGGAAGCGAGTGGCAAAGATCTATCAGAAGGGAGAGGAATCAAGTAAGGAACCAAGCGCAAGACAGAGGTTGGTCTCCTTCTTTCCCCTCTTATCTACTTCTCATAAAGGAAAACGAAAGTAGTTTTAGTGTGTTTGTTTCTAAGGTAGCTATCACCCTTAGTGGGACTAGCAGCTCTGCATAGACACTAGATTTCCCGATAACAAAATGGCGACTCCACTGGGGAGCGAATAACTTGTTTACT
The DNA here is from genome assembly GCA_031772625.1 of Pinus tabuliformis. Taxonomy (NCBI): domain Eukaryota; kingdom Viridiplantae; phylum Streptophyta; class Pinopsida; order Pinales; family Pinaceae; genus Pinus; species Pinus tabuliformis. The sequence goes on from CM062815.1 coordinate 732,359,289, forward strand.
TTTCTATATTTGTTCATTTTATAAACTTACAGACGGAGCCTGAAGTTGAGCCAGGTAGCCTTCGAACTGCATTTGCTATGCAAATGCAAAGTAGATAAATGCCGCTTCAGTCTATCTCCGGGTTTTGTTTATAAACTAAACAATTGATTTGTAGACATTCTAATTGCCCTTGTGGTGGCTCTAGTAACCTCCTTAGATTTACCTCTGTGATTTGTTTACTGATTATCACTTGCTCGGCCTAAATCCCTGAACTGAGCTGCAAACTATGACTCGGAACCCAATTAAAGTCTCATCCCTGGTCCAGCGCACTGTCTCTTCTGTGAATTCTGGATGCATCGCACTTCCCGAGTGTAGTAGGTGCGCTACATCTCTTTTTCACTGTGTTACAGGTGCGCTGATCAGACAAGGCCTTTCCTGCTCCTAGATTTTGGTTTCTGTGTTCACTCTTTTCAGCTCTATTCAAGAGTTTTGTTGCCTGTAGTCAGTACACCTCTGTTGAAACCCCCTTCCTTGCCATTATTCCGCCTCCATTGTGCAAAGGACTGTAAATGTTTTTATGTATTTTGAGCCATTTTCAGTTCTCTTTTACAAAGAAGTAGCGTAATTGTATTGTCGTTTCTTGATTTGAAAGTGTCGCAAGTGTCGTTTTCAGTCATAAAAGAGAATTTGATTGTTCTTGATAGTCGATTACACTGTTACTCTTGTATTTGATTTGAATTAGTAGTTTTTCAAGTGTCGAAAGCAAGTTTTCAATTCCAAATCGCAAAGTGTCGTCATTGTCCTCATTTTGTCTTGAGAAGAAACTTGCTAGTAATGTCGCTTTGAAAAATAATTCAGATTTGCGCTTAGCTTTCTTTTTATCATTCACACATTAAGAAGGCTGAAAACAAATACATGCATGTGCATTTGCATTTAGACTGTTTGTTGGTTTGATTTAGCACAGTGCATATAGTGTGTGCTCTCTGTTCTATGTTGAAAGAACATCATCTCTCTTTCCTTAGTAGCTAGGATTTTCATTGCAAAAAGAAGATTAAACGATTGTTTATCATCTTAGATTGCATTTTAGGAATTGTACATCTACATCACGCGGTGAACCTGAAAGGAAAATTTCTTAAGCAAGATCAACTGTAAAATAAATTTAATGAATTTAAAAACGCTTTGGAACCTAACGCACAACATTTAGAATTCTAGGCTAGAGACGTATTCCGGCGTCGTAAAGCCTGGTAATTGTTGTTTTCATTGATGGTTGGGTGATTCCTCCACTTTGAGACGATAAGTGCCAGTACGGACTGGTGCTCCCACGTACGGTCGAGTATATATTGGGAGACCATAATAGGATTTATCCTTTATCCATAGGAAGCCGTGTCTGCCGCCCTATCGATCGCAATGCACTGAACACGACATTCAGGAAGATTGACTGCCATACCGTAAAAAGTATTCTACAGTTTTGCAATTGGTTTGGTAATCCCTCTGTCTAGATTTCCAGAGCAGTCTCTTTCGTTCCCTTTCAGACTCCTTAATGGAAAAGGTCCATCTGAGCACTTGTCACTTCAGGCTCATTAAAAATCGAAGGCGACTAGAGTCATCTTTTGTTTTTTCTCGACTCCTAAAAATTGAAAAAACAAGTTGTATCAAAGCGTCTAAAATTTATTTTAATCGGAATAAATATCACCTTTCCTACATTGGTCTTAGGTTGAGAAAATGGAGTCCACCAACCAAGGAGTTCCCCTTGGGGGAAATCCTAGTCCTTTCTCCTCTTGGGGGGATGTTGGTGCACCCCATATGGCCACATTGTCGCTTCCAGGATTGACAATTGGCTTGCCCGTATGGCTCTTCTCAACTTCTGTCGTTCAGAACACCGTGATTCCTGAACAATCAAGTCAGCAACTAAATGATACCAAAGTTACCCCCCAACCTTCTACTTCGTCCAATTCTCCCTCTCCTCCTTCCTCTTTGCTTGATGAAGCTGGTAAAGCCAAAAATCAAGTAACTGAGAAGAAGAAGGAGAAGAAGAAGAAAGAGAAGAAGAAGAAGGAGCCAAAGGCGAAAAGGGGCAACCAGGCATCGTCTAGCGAAAATCCACACATTGCACCGTCCAGGCCTAAATCGCCATGTGTCATTTGCAAAGGAGACCACTATCATCAAGATTGTCCTTGCATCCCTCGGATCTTAAGGGATTGGTCTCCTCATTTGCACAATCCGGTGTCATCAACCTCTGACGATGATGTTGAAAATACACCGTCGACTAGTGAAAGTGAAGTCCTTGAACAAAAAGGAAAATGTAAATTTCCTTGTAAACTGTGTGAAGGCGATCAGGCTGTCCACCGTTGTCCCTTCTTAGACGAGGCTGAAAGAGTTTTGGACGACCGTCCGGTTTCACCATTACGGATTCCTCCTGGATATAAGAAACTCTTACCAAGTCCGTCACTAGTTGAAAATCTGCCTGACACGCCATTGTGGTCGGCCGAAGCATCTATCATTGAAGATGAACCCTCTGAATCCATACCAGACAAAATTCGAAAGGTCGAAACTGCAGTTGACCCGCTCGTGCCTTCAGAAGGTACATCTTCGAATGATACAGTCACCGAGGAGAATAAGAATGACACCGTTCAAATTCTTTTCGTAAACACAGACTCCGATGAACATGGGGGTAGTCTACCCGTTCCTTTTACCGCAGGAAGGAAGTTCGTCAGAGTCATATTCGGCTGTCTATTCGGTCCCACCTACAAGCAACCTAGTTGTTTCCTTCGATTGGAATCTACTAGGTAGACCCCGTTTACCGGCTAGTGTACCATTTCGAATCATCATACAAATATACAGAATGGTCATGGCTGGTACCATCATAGATGAAGGGGCTTCTGTGAGTATCCTTTCCTCAATTGCTTGGAAAGCGCTTGGTTCGCCATCGCTTTTGCCTGAAATGAGAAATCTAACAGGCTTTGACAAAGGAACTAGTCAACCGTTAGGGATCCTTCCCAATGTGCCCATAACGTTGAGAAGGAAAACCGTTCACATGAACATAATGGTAGTCCAAGGACCCCTGGATTATAATCTACTCCTTGGACGCGACTATATTTATGGCATGGGAGCCATTGTCTCCTCACTCTTTAGAGTAATGTGTTTTCCGCATGAAGGAAGAATGGTCAAGCTCGTAGACCAACTTTCATTCCCCGGCTCACACACAACAAATAGTCAAATACCATCCCTGAATGGTCTTTTCACGCAAGGAATGTCTCATCAATCCCCATTCTGTCCACCTGATGAGCGCGAGTGATTCGGAGGACATGAGTGAAACCCAGGGGGCATGCACCCTAGCCTGTTTTGGCAGGAAAACCTTGGGTATAGAGTAGGTTTCCGCGGAGGATATATGACTAGTTTGACACACCCATCCGTTTAGGAAAATGGGATTAAACTGGAATAAGATTCCCTCGTCAAAGTTATGTGAGTGGAGGCGTCTGCGCCACTCACCTTTGTCTATTTCGGTAGACATTGCCGAGGAAGTGTTTTGTCTGCAGTGCAGATAAAGCAATCTTTGGTAACCTGGAAATTTTTCGCTATACCTGGGGGCATGCAAACCTTTTGGCATGGAAGCGAAGAGTGACCATTTATTTTTTAAATTTGTAGGTCCTCTAACCCTCTAAACTCGTAGGATTGGTCGTTTCCTAACTTGCACTAAGAAAGGATGCAGAGCAAAGCTTTGTAAGGTGCAAGATCCATAAAAATGGCATCTTAGATGAGACATCCTTATTATACGACTGGATCGAGCAGTTTTAACGCGGAATTCAAGCTCGTTAAAAAATAAACATAAGAAATGAGCAGTTTTAATGCGGAATTCAAGCTCGTTATAAAATAAACATAAGCAATGAGCAAACGTTCCCCCATAGTTTAAGCTCATTAAAAAATGAACCAATTTCCGGTAAATAACCATCGTGAATGCATTATCATCAGCCTTTGAAGCCTTGGTCGTGTTCTCATCATCACCTCCACACTATATTGGCCGATCGTTCACCTCCATTTGATTGTTTACCCTTTTTGAGGAATAGCTGCGAAAAGTGATACAGTTAGCCATCCTTGTGACATTGCCGTGATTGGAAAATTCCAAACCTTACCTGGAATCAGTGGCTACCCGAAATTATCACTTGTTCTTCAAAAAACGAGTCTCCTTTAAGCTCTTTTCAACTGACTCGTAAAATATGAAAAGATTGCCGAGCAATTGGCCTCTCCAGCTCGTTAAAGTGACCGGAAGTGCTATCCCTCCTTTAGATTTTAATCTTTTTGAACCTGAGGGATTATTACACAAAAAGATGGAGTGCTTGTTTTGTTCTGCTCGTTAAAATTACCAAAAATTCATCCCTTTTGTATTATTTTATACTTTTTCGGACTTAAGGGATTATATGACGAAAAAGGATTGTTGGAGTTTCCTTTACGTCCCTTTTCAGACTCTCTAAAATTGAAAAGGACCGAGTTATCTTTGTCGTTAAACTCGTTAAAACCGAATAGCGACAAACTTGTCCATACAGACAAGAACGAGTTTCACTATCACTAGGCTCGTTAAAACATCGCGATGGGTTTGCCCGAAGGGCAAATTATAGAACAAGCATATGTTATCCTCCTCAAGCTTGAAAAAAATAAAGAGGTACTGGTCAGCAATGGCTAGGGAAAAATTGGGAAGAAAACTTGAAGAAACTTTATTGGTAGCAAGTCGCTCTTGAACATGACACTTTCACTCCGCATCTGAGTCGGGTTGGGTTGTTCCGTTCACTGGTCATATCACCATTGGTCCATCACACCATCCACATTTGGGGTTAACGCTACCAATCCATCATGTCAGTGTCGCCGGTATGTTCAAGAGAAGTTGCTCAGAGAATTCACCTGTGTCTCACCCGCTGCAATACATTCATGCTCCATTCTTTCATGACCGCCACCCTGAACCTTATATCATCAGACCGTTTTCACCTCCATTAAAGTCATTTGCTCCGTTCCGTGTCGTAGATGTGGGATTCATTAAGGCCCTCCTATGACGGATCGCTTCTTGTCGACATCAGCTCATTATCCAGGAAGTCGATCTAGGAACAACCCTATCAGTACTTTGAAGCTTTCATGCCTCAATGGCACGTTTCTCACTTCCGGTGATAGGTTTACATCAATGGCCTTCGACCGAAAGATTTTGTGTGGTGTTCGATGCCAAGTCCCTTATTCACACCACGTGAATTGTACTGTAGTACCTTGAGGGTCATCATCATTATCGGTGATTCCTCTCGCACCTGTTAACAACTTACATCATTGGCTGGTAATCAGGCGATGTCTTTCCATGTTCGACTCGGTAGTTGACCAGGTCTTGCCTTCAAAGGATCCATCTTCAGATGATACAGTCACCGAAGAGAACAAGAATGACACCGTTCAAATTCTCTTCGTAAGCACAGACTCCGATGAACATGGGGGCAGTCTACCCATTCCTTTACCGCAGGAAGGAAGTTCGTCAGAGTCATATCCGGCCGTCTATTCGGTCCCACCTACAAGCAACCTAGTTGTTTCCTTCGATTGGAATCTACTAGGCAGACCCTGTTTACCGGCTAGTGTACCATTTCAAATCATTGCTCAAATATACAAAATGATCCTGGGCGGTACTATCATAGATGAAGGGGCTTCTGTGAGTATCCTTTCCTCAACTGCTTGGAAAGCGCTTGGTTCACCATCGCTTTTTCCTGAAATGAGAAATCTAACAGGCTTTGACAAAGGAACTAGTCGACCGTTAGGGATCCTTCCCAATGTGCCCATAACGTTGAGAAGGAAAACCGTTCACATGAACGTAATGGTAGTCCAAGGACCCCTGGATTATAATCTACTCGTTGGACGCGACTATATTTATGGCATGGGAGCCATTGTCTCCTCACTCTTTAGAGTAATGTGTTTTCCGCATGAAGGAAGAGTGGTCAAGCTCGTAGACCAACTTTCATTCCCCGGCTCACACATAGGAAATAGTCAAATACCATCCCTGAATGGTCTTCTCACGCAAGGAATGTCTCATCAATCCCCAGTCCATCCACCTGATGAGCGCGAGTGATTCGGAGGACATGACTGAAACCCAGGGGGCATGCACCCTGGTCTGTTTCGACAGGAAAACCTTGGGTATATAGTAGGTTTCCGTGGAGGATATATGACTAGTTTGACACACCCGTCCGTTTAGGAAAATGGGATTAGACTGGAATAAGATTCCCCCGTCAAAGTTATGTGAGTGGAGGTGTCTGCGCCACTCACCTTTGTCTATTTCGGTAGACATCGCCGAGGAAATGTTTTGTCTGCAGTGCAAATAGAACAATCTTTGGTAGCCTGGAAATTTTTCGCTATACCTGGGGGCATGCAAACCTTTTGGCGTGCAGGCGAAGAGCGACCATTTATTTTTTAAATTTGTAGGTCCTCTAACCCTCTAAACTTGTAGGATTGGTCGTTTCCTAACTTGCACTAAGAAAGGATGCGAAACAAAGCTTTGTAAGGTGCAAGCTCCATAAAAATGGCATCTTAGATGAGACGTCCTTATTATACGACTAGATCGAGCAGTTTTAACGCGAAATTCAAGCTCGTTAAAAAATAAACATAAGCAATGAGCAAACGTTCCCCCAGAGTTTAAGCTCATTAAAAAATGAACCAATTTCCAGTAAATAACCATCGTGAATGCATTATCATCAGCCTTTGAAGCCTTGGTCGTGTTCTCATCATCACCTCCACTCTGTTTTGGCCGATCATTCATCTCCATTTGATTGTTTACCCTTTTTTAGGAACAGATGCGAAAAGTGATACAGTTAGCCATCCTTGTGACACTGCCGTGATTGGAAAATTCCAAACCTTACCTGGAATCAGTTGCTACCCAAAATTATCACTTGTTCTTCAAAAAACGAGTCTCCTTTAAGCTCTTTTCAACTGACTCGTAAAATATGAAAAGATTGCCGAGCAATTGGCCTCTCCAGCTCGTTAAAGTGACCGAAAGTGTTATCCCTCCTTTAGATTTTAATCTTTTTGAACCGGAGGGATTATTACATAAAAAGATCGAGCGCTTGTTTTGTTCGGCTCGTTAAAATTACCGAAAATTCATCCCCTTTGTATTATTTTATACTTTTTTGGACTTAAGGGATTATATGACGAAAAAGGATTGTTGGAGTTTCCTTTACGTCCCTTTTTAGACTCTCTAAAATTGAAAAGGACCGAGTTATCTTTGCCGTTAAACTCATTAAAACCGAATAGCGACAAACTTGTCCATACAGACAAGAACGAGTTTCACTATCACTAGGCTCGTTAAAACATAGTGATGGGTTTGCCCGAAGGGAAAATTATAGAACAAGCATATGTTATCCTCCTCAAGCTTGAAAAAAATAAAGAGGTATTGGTCAGCAATGACTGGGGAAAAATTGGGAAGAAAACTTGAAGAAACTTTATTGGTAGCAAGTCGCTCTTGAACATGACAATTTCACTCCGCATCCTAGTCGGGTTGGGTTGTTCCGTTCACTGGTCATATCACCATTGGTCCATCACACCATCCACATTTGGGGTTAACGCTACCAATCCATCATGTCAGTTTCGCCGGTATGTTCAAGAGAAGTTGCTCAGAGAATTCACCTGCGTCTCACCCGCTGCAATACATTCACGCTCCATTCTTTCATGACCGCCACCCTGAACCTTATATCATCAGACCGTTTTCACCTCCATTAAAATCATTTGCTCCGTTCCGTGTCGTAGATGTGGGATTCATTAAGGCCCTCCTACGACGGATCACTTCTTGTCGACATCAGCTCATTATCCAGGAAGTTGATCTAGGAACAACCCTATTAGTACTTTGAAGCTTGCATGCCTCAATGGCAAGTTTCTCACTTCCGGCGACAGGTTTACATCAATGGCCTTCGACCGAAAGATTTTGTGTGGTGTTTGACGCCAAGTACTTTATTCACACCACGTGAATTGTACTCTAGTACCTTGAGGGTCATCATCATTATCGGTGATTCCTCTCGTGCCTATTAACAGCTTACATCATTGGCTGGTAATCAAGCGATGTCTTTCCATGTTCGACTCCAGAACATCTCTCACATGGATCGACTTGTACTTTGAGTGAAGATCGAACGAGATTGAAGACCCCGGATCTAGTTTCATCCATCCGGGCTGCGATATATATTCAGGAAAATAAAGACATCAAATGTACATCATCACTGCACAAATAATCATCCAATCCAAGGGATGATGGCTCTACCGGAATCATCAGTCTACACTCAGACGATTGTCTGTCTTATGTACATGAAAATGAATTTATAAAGCTGAGCATGGGAATGCCCGCCTCAGCTAGATCATGAAAATATTATGAAGATAATGTATTGTATTGTATCTTATTACAGGTCGCCTTCCAGCTCGAAAAACTTCGGATCCTCATGATAAAGCATTTCACCCGACATCAAAAGATTAACGACCTCATGCTTTAGGGGGCAACTGTTATAGACATTTTTGGGCACTGCAACCCCAATCATAAATGTCCATAAACCAAGGGCTCCTAAGTCCCTAAAAGTGTTGTTCTATCCCCTAAAAGAACAAGGTCAGCTGATTACATCATCTCCCAGAAGTTCTCCATGAAAAACTTCTCAGAACTGGTCAAAACTGGACCATCTCTCCTGCTCCATGGACAAAGTGCGATGCATCCAACCTAAATACACTTGGGAGGTGCGATGCATACTGAAAAGCCCTTCTATAGGGTGCGATGGGTGAGAGTGGACAAATGGCAGAGGCAGTATGCGAGGTGGAGGACCATAGAATCTTCCATAAACTTCTCCTGTGACACTTGCCTCTCTGAATTCGACCAGGGATGAATAAGAGATCATCATTCTCCAAGTGAAATCAAGAACTATCAGAGAGAGGACACTAGTAAGATCCCAGCAGTTGACTCATCTCCCTTGCAAACATCTATATATGGATCCCTCATCCCAGAGATCCAGAGGCTAGAATTTTGTATCTTGTAAGGAAGTGTTGTTGGTTTCTTGTTGTAACATCATAGTGTTGGGTGATCTAAGCTTTTCATGAGGTGAAGAAGGGCTTCTTGTTGAGAGGATGACGCTGGGTCAGAACAATTGGTTGTAATCCTCTTTGCTCTTTCTTGATTATTAATAAAGCTATTCAAGTTTTCCTCCACATTCTTGTATGTTTGATGATATATGCTTTTATGTGGTCAATGTATATCTGGTCCTATATTGTTTATGATAGTAGATCTCTGTTCTTGGATAGTGTTATGCTGCTTTGATTCCACAGGTGTTCTTTGAAGCTGTGTTGACGAGGAAGCAAGTGGCAAAGATCTATCAGAAGGGAGAGGAATCAAGCAAGGAACGAAGCACAAGACAGAGGTTGGTCTCCTTCTTTCCCCTCTTATCTACTTCTCATAAAGGAAAACGAAATTAGTTTTAGTTTGTTTGTTTCTAAGGTAGCTATCACCCTTAGTGGGACTAGCAGCTCTGCATAGACACTAGATTTCCCGATAACATACCTTCTTCCTATTTTGGTGCACGTTTCGCTTTCTTCGGGGCCATTTTATTTCTAGACTGAACGCTGCACTTTATTGAATGTTTCTTACCTATAAAGACATGATAACATGAGTCAGTAACACGGTTTAGAATTTGATTTTTGATCCAATTACTTACCATCCTTTCCTTGCCAGGATTCTGGTTCCTTAGGGTATGATAAGGGTGTAAAGGTGCATCCCACACCGAGGGCCAGCCTTTGAAACAACCCATTTCATTTTCTCCACTCAACATGGCTAAGGGTACCCCTTGCTGCCCATGTTTCTGGCTTTCTGAGGGCCTGTACAGATCGTCTCTTCTCCCTGACTGCCGAAGGAGGTGGCTTTCTCTCCTTTTTTCCAAGGATTTCCTACCCATTCTTCCTCTGGCCTTTTCTATAAATTTTCTTGGTACTTGGGTCTGGCTACTTACAGGGGTACCTCTCCTTCCTAAGGTTCCTTCCTTCCCCGCTCTGATAACATTCCTGGATTTGGTCTTTCCTTTCCTCAGGAGACCATTGGTATTTTTCCCCGGATGACCAGTAGTTTTCCTCGGAGCCAGGGCTTTCTGGCCTGCTCCTCTGGTCAGAGGTGGACACTGCTGCCTGGGTCTGAGGGCTCCTACATACTGGCTTTGTCTACCTCCTGATCTAAGCTTCATGGTCCTCTCAGGAATGTTGCCTAGACTCCTACTTCTAGCTACAACATAAAAGACCGAGTAAGAGGTTGAGACTACATACCACCTTACCCCGTCGTTGTCATCTCCTTTGTCTATTTTTTGCTCCCGTCTACCACCTTTCTTCATTCCAGCCGGCTTCATTCTTTGCTGCATGCAAGTAGCTATTGCCACCTCAGGCCCTCTTGGGGTTATTCCTTTCCTTCTGTCCCTTCTGACCTCCACCTGTCCTGTTTCTTTACCGGCACTCTTTCCGGAGTCCTCATCTCGGGATGTGCCTCGACCGTTCTGTCCGCCTTTACTCCACATCACTCCCTACGTCCTCCCGGCTGCTCTTGCCATGTACTATCTGCCCTTTTGCTGCCACTTGCCGTCCCTTCTCTGACCCTCTGCCCGACCTCACACTTGCCCTCAACCATCTCATTCCTTGATTGCCCCTCTGCTGGCATCTCGGGATGCGATCCATCCCTACCCTGCTCCGTCAGCTGCCCCTTTTGCCATTTACTCCTTTCATTTCACTCGTGTGTCCTTTCTATCATCACCGGTTGTGTCCTTTCCCTGCTTCTGCCACTTGCTACCTTTTCCTGAACATTCCTTTCTGGATCTCTATTGCCATTGTTATCGACTTCTAGGAGTTTCTGCAGCTGCGCCTTCTCCTCCGGGTGAGGGAGCTCTGTTCCTCCGAGATCCATCGACCTTCCACTGTTTCGACTTCCCCAATTAGCCAGCCAGTCTGCCGGTCCATTTCCTTTTCGCTTTACATGTGTGGGGAGAATATAGTCTACTCTGTTTATCAATTTCCCTATTTCACTGGTCAACCATGCTGTTCTCCAGCTCTGGTTGATCTTTTCCGCTAGTGTATTGTTTTGCAGTTGTTTTACCATGTCGACTACCAGTTTCGAATCACCTTCAATTTGAATATTCTAGTACTTTTCCTGGATGGCAATTTCGAGTCCACATTTGAGCGCGTGTAACTCCGCTTCATTGTTCGTTTCTTTTCCGCAATCCTCGCGTAAATTCTCAGAGTGGTTCCTCCATCGTTCCTGAATAACCCCCCTATTCCTGCTTCTCCCGGATTACCTTTTGCTGCCCCGTCAAAGTTTAGCTTGACAAAGCCTTGGGGTGGATGCCTATAAATGCTAATCTCCTTGACCTCTCAGGTTTGAGATTTACTTTTTGTTCTATCTGTCATGCTCTGCTTTAATTGTAGGCATTGCAAGATTCTCTCCTCTATTTGGTTGATCTTCTAGTCTTCATCATTCCACCGTTCTACTAAAATAGTTTCTCTAATATTTTGTGTTGTTTGCTTCCATATTTCAACCGTGGTTCTCCTTTCTTCATTGAATATCACGCTATTTCTTTCCTTCCAGATGTTCCAAAGCATGAGACCTATGGATAGCGTCCATGCGCGGTTTAGGATCTGGTTCTGATAAGGTTTCCTTGGCCAATGTTCCAGAGTATTTTTTATATTATGGTTGTTTCTATGAATTTTTTCAAACATTTGTTGGTGATTTCTCCACAGGTTACAACTGACGATGCAGCTATTGGTTAGGTGCTCCATCGTATCCTCCTATTCTTGGCATAACGTGCATTGCGAGGGTCCCTGCATGCCTTTCTTCCATATTTGATCCCAGGTTAGTGCTCTACCATGATGTAAAATCCAGAGAAAGAAAGCTACTTTAGGTCAAGTCTTAATTTTCCATATGATTTTCCATTTTTTAAAATTTTGTCGGTCGATTGTGCCCTGCCTTTAAATGATAACCTTCCACTATAGAGAACGTTCCTTTGATTTGAGTTCCCCATCGGAGTATGTCCTTCCCTATTTTAACCGCAACTTTCATGGATGCCATTTCTTTGTTGTAAGTTTCCCAGCTTGCTATCTCTGGGGCTTCTACCCAGTCATCCTTTTGCTTCCAATTTCGCCAGTATTCCCCTATACTTTCTTTTTGCTAAGTAAGATTAATCTATTATTTACAAAAAGAGAATACTGTTACATCATTTGGGTCCTGATAATCATCGTGCCCGAGAGATAGGCCGAGTGAGCATGTCTAGTCCAAAACTGTGAGTTGAGATAAGATATCCCGCGCAGGGGAATCAGGAAGAGACATTTGGGACTTGACTGAAATATCGACACATGAACATACCACTGATACATACGTTTATCACTGGAACATGAAACATAACAACACATCTGACACGAGAACAAACACATATGAGCAGACAAACAGAACCAAAACTGAATCTTGTCCAGATGACCAAAAACCTGAAGAGGATTTGTGACATGGGATTAAACATCTGGGGGCTCTTCAGCAATCCTGCAGCCACCTTCATCCATTTCCGTCCCTTCCATCTGAGCTGGATCAGTAGTTATTGTATTGACAGCGCTGGCAGGCTGTGAAGTCCCATAGTGCATTGCAGGAGGAGGTTCAGGGGAGTGAGGCAGAGTGTTACCAGGCTCGCCTTCATCTTGGGTATCTTCCAGAAAAAGCACAGAGACATGAGCAGTAATTCGGGGTCGATTGAGTGCACAGTTAAAAGTGAAAGTGGCAGAGCTGAAGGACGGCGAGCCGGTAGAACCTGGAGAACTTGGATTGATAAATTGACCCGATCTCATGACGTTTTCAGATCTCAGAGGGTCTGGAACCTGCTCCTTGAAACCTGACCCAACAGAATGTCGAGAGGGATTGCCACGGCCGGAGCCCCTACGGCTTAACAAATGCTGGCGTGGTCTCGTCATAGCTATCCAGAGATTGCAGACAGCAAGATGCAAATAATCAACCACAGGCGGATATCCACAAATGACTTTGAGGGAATTACCTGTCACCGAAGGAAGATTAGGCGCAACAGTGGGGATTCTGCTACCATCAGTGAGCTGTCCTCTACCGCGGAAGCCTCCTTCAGCTACGAAAGAGTCCTTCTCCCCAACCATAAACCGAAAACAGCAAACAGAGCCAGACCAACCCAAGACCTTTGCATAACCAAAACCCAGAATGTATCTGAATATCATGAAGCATAGTAGCATTTCGCTGCTGCCCGAATTCTTAAATAAACAGGCGCTGCTCCCTCGATCTTCACCCGCCATTACTGTGGCTATCAGGGTGGTTGCAGGCGGGTAATCCTCAGCGCGTGCGGAGCCAAACTTCTGATTAATGGCGAGACCCTTCATTCTGTCTGCCTTAATGCTTGCCTCGCTTAATGTCCCTTCTTTCCATCCGGTGTTCCGTCCGGCGCGCATGCTGGACATGTGCCCTTCACACCTCGCCGTCCTCCATCTCATCGCATTAATGGCTATGCAGAGCACCCGCATCCGGGGTGTATTCCCCTATACTTGGCTTCTAGAAGTTTCCGAATAATTCCCCTTCTGTTCGGGAGGTAAAGTCATGGATTTCTTGGAGGGATTCTTTGTGGAGAAGCTTTTCTCGCTGTTGCCAGGATTCCTCCCAGAACTTGGCAGTGTCCCCCTCTCTTACTTCCCAAAAGTTGTAATCTCTTACTAGATCTTTATTGGTTCTAGCTAAGTTCCATATTGTTGATCCTTCTTTTTTTTTTGGCTTCTCATCCTGTCTTATGGCATCTCTATCGCTTCGTATTTCTTCTCTCATATTTTCTTCCATAGGTCATGCCCTCCCTGTGTCCACTGCCACCACAGTTTTTCTCCCATCACTTGGTTGAGGGTGTAAGGGTCCCGCAGACCTAAACCTCCATCTTTGATAGGTTTGCTAAGACATTCCCAGGAGAGCAATGCCCATTTTCATGTTTTACTTGTTCCTTGCCATAACAATTTCTTAAACATGGCTACTAGTTTTTGACAGATAGATTTAGGGATGGCTTGGCTAGACATCTGATATATTGGGATGGATTGCAAGACTGATTTTAATAGGATTATTTGGCTAGGGGTATTCAGAGCCCGGAATGTCCAATTATCTATCTTCTTTCATATCTTGCCTATAAGATGTCCCCAATTTGATACTCTATACTGGTACTCATTAAGCATGATGCCGAGATACTTAGCTGGAAAACTTCCTAATCAGAATCCCATTGTCCTTGCCAAGAATCTTTGGGATGCTACCTGGGTGTTAAAGAAGAAGATTTCTGATTTCTCATTGTTAATCTCTATCCATAAGGCTTTAATAAACTCTTAGAGAATTTTTAGAATATGTTGGGCTTCCTTGAGAGTAGCTTGTCCGTAGAGCAAGACATCATCTACAAATTGTTGATGTGTTATATGAGTTTCGTTACCCCATATGCACAATCCATTTATCTGTTCATTGGCTAGACGCACTTTTACCAGCTGGCCCAAACCTTTTGCTGCTAGAATAAATAGGAGTGGGGAGAGGGGATCTCCCTATCTAAGACCTCTCGTAGGGTTAAAAGCTTCCGATGGGGATCAATTTAGTAGGACCGACATCACCGGGGTATTAACCATTGACATTATCCACTTCACCCATCTCTCATCAAATCCATAAGCCTTTAGGATACCCCCCAAGTATTCCCAACTAAGACGATCATACGCCTTCGCTAGATCCAATTTTATCAGCATACCCTTGTTTTTGGAATTTTCAGTGAGTGTATTACCTCTTGAGCAATTACTATACCATCTGTTATTTGTCTTCCTTTAACAAGTCCAGTTTTCTCCTAAGCTATGAGGTCAGGCAGGATTGGTTTTAGTCTATTTACCATTATTGTAGCCAATATTTTGTATACTACATTACATAGAGCTATGGGTTTGAAGCCCTGGGGTTCTTCTGAGTTCTCCGTTTTCGGAATCAGAGCAAGGAAGGTGGCGTTTAGGGCCGGGTGCATGCGCTTCGTGCATCTTGATTCTTCCACTAGTTCCATGAGGTCCTGGCTCATGAAGCTCCAGGAGGCTTGGTAGAATTCTATAGTAAATCCATCAGGCCCCAGGGCCTTGTTCTTCGCCATTTTTTTTACTACTTCCTCCACTTCTTCTTTCGTGATCACCCTAAGTAGGGCCAGATTTTGATCTCTGGTCACTTTTTTAGGGATATATTGGCAAACATTAGTTATTTCCTCCTCCCTTCGTATATTAGGTTCAGTCAGGATCCCTTTGAAGTAGTCTACCAGTAACTTCTCCATTTCTTTTTGTTGAAGTATCCTATTCCCTTGACTGTCTTTGAGTGAGAAGATTCTATTATGTTGTCTATGGTTCAACATTGCTTTATGAAAGAATTTTGTATTTTTCTCCCCTTCTTTCAGCCATTGGACTCTTGATTTTTGTTTCCATAGAATTTCTTCTTGCTTTCTTCTTTCCTCGATTTGGGTAATCACCCTCCCTTCCTCCTCTGCCAGCTCTGCACTTCTTCCTCCCTCTATGATTTGTTGTTGGATTCTCTCCATTCTTGCTTGTAGTATTTCTTTCTCTTTTTGAATGTTACCAAATTCCTCTCTGTTCCATTTCTTTATTTTTCCTTTTAGGTCCTTTAGTCTAATTTGGAACGTATGCATTTTTTTTCTACCTTCCATGTCGTTTTTACTCTCCTGCCACCAAGTTTTCATTTTGTCTATGAAAGTTGGATCTCTTAGCCAGAAGGCCTTACATCGGAATGGTCTGTTTTTGTTCTGAGGATTCATTGTAATCTCCAGTTTAATAGGCCAGTGGTTTGACCCGATAGACGGAAGAATGAAAACTTCACAGAAGATATCCTTTCCTATGAGTTTTTCAGAGGCTAGAAATTTGTCCAGCCTTGATGTTATTTGTCTGTTCCTGCCTCTTCTGTTATTCCAGGTAAATTTTCCATTTATAGTTGGAATGTCCACCATTCTTAATTCCATTTGCAAGTCTCTGAATTTCTCCATCTCCGGGTCCTCTCTCTGTATTCCTCCTTTCTTCTCTTCTTTGGAAGTTGTCATATTGAAATCTCTTGCAATGATCCACATCTGTTCCTGATGCATATTCCCAAGCTTTTGCATATGAGTGAGGAAGCTACCTCGATCTACTAGGGTGTGGGGCCCATATACTGCTGAAACTAGAAACCATTCACTTTGCCCTATGAGTCTAAATTTTCCTGTAAGGATTCTGGGCAGTCCTATCCACCAGTCTGTTATAACTTCTGCTGGGTTCCAGATGACTGCGATCCCTCCTACACTTCCTTTAGCATCTAGGGTTACTTTCTCATATTTAGGTTTAATTTTATTTAGGATTTCCTCCATCTTCTGGCCGGAGATTTTGGTTTCCTGGATTAGCATTATCTGGGGTTTGTTCTTTCTCAGACTTTCCGCAAGGTGTCTTCGCTTCCCTTTACTATTCAGCCCTCTTATATTCCAGGATGTAATAATCATTGGGGGGTTTGATGAGGTTTTGGAACATCACCGAGAGTGGAACAACTCTCCCTGTGTTTACTAACATTTCCCCCATGAGTTGGATGGAATCCTTAATGTTTTTTCGGCCTCGTTTTTTTCCTCCTTTTAATTTTCCTTGCTGGTCTGGTCGACTGTCCTTTTG
Source organism: Pinus tabuliformis (assembly GCA_031772625.1). Lineage (NCBI taxonomy): Eukaryota > Viridiplantae > Streptophyta > Pinopsida > Pinales > Pinaceae > Pinus > Pinus tabuliformis. The sequence continues at coordinate 732,375,951 of CM062815.1, forward strand.
ACTCTCTTGATGCTCTTCATCTCTATTTTGCCTTTTCCCTGTTTAGCTTGATATTGCTGGAGTGTTTCTACGTCGAGTCTTTTTTGATCCTTGGGGATAAATCGCTCATCCAGGTTTCTCCATTCATTTAATAACTTTCTCAGGACTTCTTCTTCTATGCTTAGGTCTTCCCCCCTATTTATCTCCATTTCTGTCACCATATTTTCTGTCTGTTCTTCCTGTTCTTTTTCTTTTTCTGGGATATCACTCTGTGCTTTTCTCTTGGTGTGGGTCCTTTCACTACTTGAGCTGCTTTCTTTCTCTTTGTCTTCCTGGTATTCCATGGTTTGATCCTCATCTTCCCCTTCTTCTTGGAGGATTTCAAAGCTGTTTGATTTTCTTGGGTGTGTTTGCTGTTCCTTTTTACCTTCGTTAGAGTTTTCTTTTGTTGGTCTTCTTCTACTCTTCACCTCCTAGAATCCCTCCTGGTCTGTTTGTTTTTTTTCTGCTGCTTACTTTTTCTCTCCTCTTCTTCCGCTGTTAGGGGGCACTCTTTAACTAGGTGTCCATATTCATGACATCTACGACATCTAAAGGGTATATGTTCATAGTCCAGGGTTTGCTGCCAAACCTCTTCGTGGTACTCTAACTCTACTGTATCAGGGATCGGGTTAGCGATATTCATGTATACACATATCCTAGCATATGAAGTATACCTTCCTTTCTTCGTAGTTTCCGCTATTTTCACAAAACTCCCTATCGTGTTTCCTATCCCTTCCAGAATTTCCGGGTCCCAGAAGTCCATTGGTAAGCCAAATAATCTAACCCATACCGGTGCTGCTAATTTTTTTTCCTTATCGGGGTTATAACATTCTTCCCAATATCTCATGAATAAACCAGCATTATAATAAAAATAAGGGCCATTCTCAAACACTCTTTCTTTGTCTTGCAGGTTTGAGAAGATTACCGTAAAGAAGCCTTTTGCTCCCAGCTTCAGCTCGATGTGTCCTAGGGGCTGCCATTTTTGCTGAATCCATCTGGTGAGGTCTTTTTCTGACAACTAGACTCCAACAAACTTGCAGATCATGGTGTGATCTTTCATGTAGCTTCTATACCTTTCCAATTTGTTTGGTGGGATTACAAACCGTGGTTTCTCCTCTGCACATGGTAGACATTTGCCCCTTCTGCTTGCCTGCCAGGTCACCCCTAGGACAGGGCCTGTGTTTTGCTTTCCTACTGCCGGATGACTATTTTGTCCTTCACCTGTCGTTGTGTCTCGATAGGAGGGGATCTCTCCCCTCCTGACCTCTTCCATCATTACTGTTACTCTCGGTTTCCACGCTTGTCTTTTGCTGTTACTCTCGGGTTTCTGCACCGTTGTCTGTCTTGGTTTCTCCCTGCCATCTACCTCATGGTCACCTGGCCATTAGGGTTTGTTGTAGAGCCCCTTCTTAGAAATATGGTTTCAATGCTTTTTTGATTATAGGTTTAGTTTGTTAATAAATTTGGATTCAATGTTGTTTAATATTAATAGCTCTAGTTTAAATTTTAAAACTAGAAATTGAATAGCTCTGTTTTTATTTATTTATTTTTATTTTTATTTTTATTTATTTATATATATATTTATTTTGACTTGTGTATATTTTTGTTTTATTTTATTTTATTTCCATTAGTTATTTTATTTATCAAATGATCTTGTCTCGACTAGGGTCGTCACTCGTTTTTATAATTTTTGACTCCTTCCTTTTAAAGTTTGATTTTGATTATTTATTTATTTATTTTAAATATTATTTCTCAAAAACTAGTTGTTTAATATAGCAATTACTTATTAATATTTGTTTTTAATAAATTAATAAACTAATATCACAGTTTAAGTATTACTTTTCAAAAACTAGTAATATTTGGTTTTAATAAATTAATTTAAATATTATTTTTCAAAAACTAGTTGTTTAATATAGCCGTTACATATTAATATATTAATAAATTAATAAACTAATATCATTATTTCAATATTATTTTTCAAAAACTAGTAATATTTGGTTTTAATAAATTAATTTAAATATTATTTTTCAAAAACTAGTCGTTTAATATAGCAGTTACCTATTAATATTTTTAATAAATTGATGAAATAATATCATTATTTAAATATTTTTTTCAAAAACTAGCCGTTAATAATATTCATTTTTAATATATTAATAAATTAATATTATAATTTAAACATTATTGTTCAAATATAGCAATTACTTGAAATTATGTCTCTACATTGTTCTCTATTTAAGCCTTTGCCATGGTCTGCCTCTTCATCTAGTCCTGATGATGAACCGCACTTCTTGGTTCGAAATGCGTCGGCCTAAAAATTATCTCATGTGATTTATACTGAAAGACTTTGTTTAATTCATTATGGATCACAGAAGCTTGAATATTAGAAAAAATAAAAAATATTATTTATTTTATAAACAAAAATATATTCAATTTAATTTTTTAAATTACTAAAATTATAAAAATAAATTATTTTTTATAAATATCTTAAAAACTACAAATTTAATTAAATATTTTAATCATAACATTTACCTTACTCATAGTTTGTATCATTGACATAGCTTTAAAAGCGAAGTTTAAAATAAGCCAAATTTTAAATTTATTGGTAAATATTTTCCACTAACAATGTTATTTTGATAACAAAATGCTTGGGCGGTGAGGTGCTTTCCAACCTAGTATGTAAGAGATGTTTTAATGTCTTGTCTTGTCTGGTCCCATTAAACATTTTGACTCGACAAAATTGCATAAAAATAAAAATAAAAATAAAAATGAAATTAATCATTAAAAAACAGTTGAGATAAATTAGTCAATTTACCATTCATGGTTTTGAAAACCCATGGATTTTCCCATAGTATTCTGAACTCACGATTCTTCTCATGGTATTTTTCTCTATTGTAGCCTATTTAAGGGCATACAATTCCATATAATTTAACTTTTTACGTGTAAGATGAAGCATGGACTTTACTTCATATTTGTTTGTATCTTATGGATATATTTTTGAAAAAAAATTGAAAAGTAGTTTAATTTTTTGCATATAATGTATATATCATGCAAAATAAAATTTAAAAAATATAGGAATAGTTTGATTTTTGTTTTTGTAGGTTTTAACCCCGTACAGAAATTACCTGCATATGAATTGTAACAACATAAAATAAAAAATGCGACAGCATAACACATATACACAGAGATTTTCCCCTGGATCCCAAAACCGGGACTACCAACTTGATTTTTCATTATGTTCCTTTCAATGTTACAATACATATTTATACATGCTGAAGCATCCAATACCATGGACCGAAAAACATCGCATCCAAAACCATGGACTGAAAAACATCGCGTCCAAAACCATGTGCAAAAACCATGCACAAAACCGTAGGTAGGTCTGCCCAACCTAATATAGGGTCCAAAAAAAAAATTCCCTAGGGCGCTGCCCCAGACCCCGTAGAGTGGGACTACCCGTCCCCCTCAAACCCCCTGTGACCCCCCCACTGCGCAATTAGCGCATCAAAAAGGGGGCTCCGCCCCCCTTTAACCCCCCGGTTAACTACGTGGGCTAGTTGTGGAAAGAATATAACACAACCCAACATTCTCCCACTTGTTGTTTTCTTTCCACAAGGGGCCACAAGAGAGCTTAGTCATTTATCCAACCCTGCAACACCCATTGTTTCTCTACACCAAGAGAACTTCTCAGAGCTCACAAATTTTTTCAATGCATCTGTAGTATTCTTCAAAGTGTCCACCTTTACTAGCAACACCTTTTTGTCTTCTATCATATCCCTCACAAATTGATACTGAACATCAATGTGCTTTGTCTTTGAATGGTAAGCAGGGTTCTTTGTCAGGAAAATTGCACTTTGGTTGTCACAGTCTATCCTTATATCTCCCTACACTAACCCCATACTTGAACACAATATCTACAACCAAACTGCTTCCTTTCTTGCATGAGTGGTTGCCATGTATTCTTCCTCTATAGTTGATAGTGCCACTACTAATTGTTTCTTACTCATCCAACTGATTGCGCCTCCAATAGGTTAAACACGTACCCACTTGTAGATCTTCTCTGATCCAAATCTCCAGCCCAGTCTGCATCAAGAAAGCCACGAATATCCAACACTCTATCCAATCCTGGTCTTCCTTGGTAGCACAAGCCATCATCATGTAAATACTTGAAAACCCGCTTGTTGCCAATTGGTTTCCTTCCAGCTGCCAACTCCACTAGATCCCAAGCCTCATTTTTGTGCAAAGATGTCATTTCATCAACCATGGCCTCTTTCCAAAGTTTTCCATCCTATGAATCTACTGCTTCCTTCACAGTTCTTGGATCATCATCAGTAATAGATAAAGAAAATTTTGAACAGAAAGCAGATGGACTATACCTTTCTGGCTGCCTTCTTTCTTGAACTGATCTTCTCACACCTGGAGTTTGTGGCTCTTCATCTTCTAATTCTTCCTCCTTTAGCTCAAACTCTATCTTCTCAGGTTCCTTTGGTTGGACTTCATGTTTAATAACATCTTTCACCTCTCTGAACACCACATCTCGACTGTACACAACCTTCCTTATTACTAGGTTCCAAAGCTTATAACCCTTTAAACCATCCTTATACCCAATAAAGATGCACTTTTCAGATTTACTATCCAACTTGGTTCTTTTCTCCTTTGGAACATGTACATATGCATCACATCCAAATACCCTCAGATGTGAAAGAGGAGGTTTCTTACCAGTCCACACCTCTTGTGGAGTCTTATCCTCCAACGCTGATGAAGGTGATCTGTTGACCAAGTAACATGATGTCTCCACCGCCTCTACCCAGAATTCATGTCCTAACCTAGCACCACTGAGCATGCTTTTGGCCCTTTCCATCAACATCTTGTTCATTCTTTCTGTAGCTCCATTTTGCTCAGGTGCGTATGGAGTAGTCTTCTGCCGTGCTATACCACACTTCTTACAAAATTATTCAAATTCCTTACTGCAAAACTCTCCATCGTTATCTGTCCTCAACACCTTTATCTTCTTCTCTATCTGGTTTTCCACCAGAGCCTTAAATTCTTTAAACCTGTCAAAGACTTCAGATTTCTTCTTAAGGAAATATATCCATGTATTCCTTGAGAAGTCATCTATAAATGATACATATTACACAGACTTACCCAGTGATGGAACCTTCACAGGTCCAAACACATCACTGTGCACAAGTTCTAATATCTATTTTGCCCTCTTACCACCAGAGGGGAAACTCACCCGATTCTGCTTCCCACATACACAATTTTCACAGAAATCAAAATCCAGAGAGCTATTACTCATACCTTCTACCATACCTTTACCATGAAGTATTCAAAGGCCCTTCTCTCTAATGTGTCCAAGCCTTTGATGCCACAACATTGTCTTCTCTCTAGAGACCACTAGATTTTCTGCTGCACTTTCAGGAACCACAAAACTGTTGCACCCATCAAAAACAGTGCTACCTTGCAGCTTGTACATAGTTCCAATTCGAAATCCCCGCATTAATACCAGTGCTCCGTGAACCATCTTACAGGTATCCTTATCGAACACTGTTTTTACACCTGCATCATCCAGCTTGCTTACAGAAATCAAATTTCTGGCTAATGCAGGAATATGCAGAACACCTAGAAGTGTTCTAACCCTTCCCCCTTTCAACTTCAACTTTACTTTTCCACGACCAACGATTCTAGCCTTCCTATCATCCCCAAAGAAGCCATCACCACCATCATATTTCTCATACTCGCAAAACCACTCTCTATGGGGAGTGAAGTGAAAGGATGCACCTGAGTCAATCAACCATTCCTCATGATCGACATGTGTACTTGAAGAAGCCAAGTACACATCCCCACCTTCATCTGAGGTGGTTTTTGCCTCTGAAGAAGGAGCATTATCAGATCCCTTTCCTTTGTCAAAAGCTTTAGATTTACAGTCCCTTTTGTAGTGCCCTTCCTTTCTGCATTTCCAACACCCCACCTTTACAGGTTTTCCTGGAGATTTAGATCTCCCACTCGATGACTTATTTTTGTTTCTATTCTGGGAACGTCCTCGTATAGACAAGGCATCACCATTCTGGCTCTCCATATTTTTCCGTCTCATCTCCTCCGTCATCAAACTGTAAGGTAGTTCCATTTCTACCTATTGCAATAACCAGACTATCCCACAAATCTGGTAGAGAACACAACAAACTGATGCACTTATATTCATCTGAAATTTTAATATCAATAGATAATAACTGACTCACCACAGTATTAAATGTGTTTAGATGCTCTGTCACCAAGTCTCCATCTTTCATCCTCAGGTTATACAACTTTTTCTATAGGAAAATTTATTCACCCTACACTTAGATTGGTACAAAGTCCCTAACTTGTCCCACAAAGCCTTAGCCGTAGCTTCCCCTGATACATTCAGCAATACTGAATCTAAGACACACAATCGTATTGTGCTCTTTGCCTTCCGATCCAACTTCTTCCATTCTTCATTGTACACTCCTGTTGGTTTAGTACCCGGATCTACTGTGATCCACTTATCTTTGTCCACCAATAGATCCTCCATCTTAAGTTTCACAACTCAAAACTCTGACCATTAAATTTCTCGATCTCTATCTTTCCACTACTCGCCATCTTCTTTCACCACCAGAATCGATATCATAGATCTCCCACTGAACAGGGTCTACCACAAGCCCAAGTGAAACCCCTCAGCAACAAAGACGTCCCCTTGAAGCCAAAACAACTCTGATACCAAATGTAGGTTTTAAACTCGTAGAGAAATTACCATCATATGAATTCTAACAACAAAAAATAAACAATGTGAGAGCATAGCACATAAAACACATATACATAGAGATTTTCCCCTGGATCCCAAAATCGGGACTACTAGCTTGATTTTTCATTATGTTCCTTTCAATGTTACAATACATATTTATACATGTCGAAGCATCCAATACCATAGACCGAGAACCATCGCGTCCAAAACCATGGACCGAAAACCATCACGTCCAAAACCATGTGCAAAAACCATGCACAAAGCCATAGGTAGGTCTGCCCAACCTAATATAGGGTCCAAAAAAAAATTTCCCCGGGGCGTTGCCTTGGACCCCATAGAGGGGGGCTACCCACCCCCTTCAAACCCCCCGCTACACAATCGGTGCAATCTAACCCCCCGGTTAACTACGTGGGCTAGTCGTGGAAAGAATATAACACAACCCAATAGTGTTGACTTGTAGTAACAGTTGATCAATGTTATGCAACCAGCTCATAAAACAGAAGAAAAGATAGATCAATGACTTGAAAAATAGTTTCTTCGAGGGGGAAACCCTCTTTACATCACATAAATGAACAATTCATGGATGATACAAATGAAAAGACCTCCCTTTTATATATAGGAATGTAAGGGGTCACAATATAATCAAAGCCTACATAATAGTAATAATGTAAGAGCACAACAATAACAATAGTGGGTTTCTGTATGGCACAACAATAACAATATGCGGGCTACATGGGCACAACAATAACAATAAGGGGGCTACACTAGTATTATAGGGAACTAACATGCCTCTCTCCAAAAAAGTGTTTTCCTCAATGCTTGACTAGTTTTGGATGCTTCTGTATAAATTTATCATCCTCTCATGTGAAATTTTAAGCGAGTACGTTCTTCCACTTAATGAGATAATCTAAAATTGATCAATTACATAGTTGTCGGGTTCTTGCTTCAGTGATTGCTTCAGGATCAAATATGATTTTTCCTTCTTCGTCAAGTTCTAGCAACATTGTTTGAACTGGAAGATTGTCACTGATAATCTTCTTTAAACATGAAACATGGAAAACTGGGTGTACTCAAGAAGGTGAAAAAACCTCTAATTTGTATGCCATAGTACCAATATTTTACAACACCTTGTAAGGACCGTAGTACTTGGGTGATAATTTATTATCCTTCTTAGCTTGCTTGAGAGACATTTGATTGTATGGTTGTAGTCGTAAAAATACCCAATCACCTATATCAAAAATTGTTTCACTGCGATGTTGATCTGCCTGTTGTTTCATTCGATTATGCGCCAGAGTGAGGTTATCCTTTAAGAGTTGGAGAAGTTGTTGTTGATGCTCAATGTGATCTTCCATTTCTTTAACCTTAGAATTTTATATTAAAGATGATGTGATGGATAGTGGATGATATCCAAAAAGTGCCATAAATGGGGTCATTTTTGCTGCAGTATGGAAGGACGTTTTATACCACCATTTAGCTAGAGGTAATCACTTGACCTATTGTGTTTGATTATTAGATACAAAACAACAAAGATATCATTCCAAACATTTTTTGACTATCTCAGTTTTCCCATCAAATTGAGGACGATAAGATGAGCTATGAGCTAACTAAGTATCAAGAAAAGAAAATAATTCTGTCTAAAAATTTCCAATGAAAATGGGATCTTTGTTGCTTACTATAATCTTTGGGTTTCCATGAAGCTTTTGAATTGTTTCCATAAATGCAGTAGCAATTGTACTAGCTTTAAAAGTATGAGAGAATGCACAAAAGTGTGCATACTTGGTAAGTCCATCAACTACCACCATGATGACACTATTTCCTTCAAACTTGGGTAAACATGTGATAAAATTCATTGATACCTCCTCCCAACATTGACTTGGAATGGCTAAAGGTTGTAATAGACCCAAGGCCTTAATTGTCTCAACTTTATTTTGTTGGCAAACCAAACATTCTGCCATAAACTTCTAAATATCATATCTAAGACCATCCCAAAAAAACTCCTTCTTGACCCTATGGTAAATTTTCTAAAAATCTTGAGTTCCCTCCTAAGGGAGAGGTGTGCAATTCAAAAAGAATCTTTTGTTTGAGTTGAGAATTCTTACAAAGATATAAGTGATCTTTGTACAATAATCAATCATTTTTCCATCTAAATGTATTAGATGTACTAGGATCTTTCTATAACTTTTGAATGAGTATCCACACCTCTTCATTATTCTTCTATTCATCCCTTGCTTCAGTTATCCACTCAGGTTGGATAATATAAATGGGTCAAAGCAATGATTCCACATCCTCATCCTTTCTTGAGAGTGCATCTGCAACAACATTTTTCTTCCCTTTTTTGTGGATGATTTCAAATTCATAACCCAACATATTTATCACCCATTTTTTCTTCTCTTCTGAAGATATTATTTGTTACAAAAAGTATTTAAGGCTATGATGATCTATTTTTACCTTGAAATGCCTTCCTATTAGGTAAGGTCGTCATTGTTTTAGTGCATGTAGTATTGCCAACATTTCCTTCTCGTAAATAAGTTTGTGTAAATACTTTCCTTTGAGTGGACAACTTTTAAAAGCAATGGGTCTTCCTTCTTTCATTAAAACAACTCCAATTCCATTTCCTGAGGCATCACATTCCACAATAAATGTTTTTGTAAAGTTTGGCGTAGCTAAGACCGGTTCTTGGCACATTTCCTCTTTAAGATGTTCAAAGGCCTTATTTTCCTTTAGAGTCCAAGAAAATGCATCTTTCTTTAGTAATGATGTTAGAGGTGCTACTATTCTCCCATAATTCTTAACAAACTTGTGGTAATACCTTGTCAACTTGATAAATCCTTGAAGATTCTTTATGGTTGTATGTATTTCCCATTTCTTAATGGATTTAATTTTGGTAGGGTCTACCTTAACACCCTCATGAGATACAATATGACCCAAATATTCCACCTCTTGTACTCCAAAGTAAAATTTGTAGGTTTTTTCATATAATTGTTTCTCCTCCAATAGTTTGAGCACCCTGTCAACATGTTGAACATGATCTTTCCAATACTTGTTGTAGATTAGTATATCATCAAAAAATACTAACACAAATTTTCTAAGAAAGGGTTTGAAAATGGAATTCATCAAACCTTGGCATGTAGAAGGTGCATTAGGTAGGCCAAAAGGCATGGCCAAAAATTCATAATGACCTCATGAGTTTTGAATGTTGTTTTCAGAATGTCTTCAATCTTCATTCTATTAAATTAATGATATCCTGAACGAAGATCCATCTCGGAGAAGTAAATTGCTCCATGTAATTCATCCAGAAATTCATCAATGACATGAATGGGAAATTTACCTTTAATAATAAGCTTTTTGAGCTCCATATAATCTGGACACATAATCCATGATCCATCCTTCTTGTGCACCAATACTACTAGAGCAGAGAAATAACTTTGACTAGGTTGAATTATACCAACCTCTAGCATTTCTGCAACCATACATTCAATTTCACTCTTTTGGGCATAAGGATATCTGTAAGGCTTAATGTTTGGAGGAAAACTTCCTGGAATCAAATTAATAGCATGATCATGATCACAAATAAGTGGGAGGCCTTTAGGACTCTGAAACACCTTGGAATCGTTATCCAAGACTTTTTGGAGATCTGGAGAAATAGATTATTTCAATGTTTGAACCTCTAGTGAGCATAACTGTGCAATTATGCCTCGTTTTTCTTTATTGATAAGTTTTTTTCATGTCATTAGAGGTTATTATCTTTCCTAGTTTCCCTAATATACTCCTTAATTCAACTTCCTTTCCTTCGCAAACATTTTTCAAGAAAAGTTCTTAAAAAGTGAAAGATATCGTCCGTAAAGATTGTAACCATTAGACTCCTAGCACAACATCAATACAACCCCTTGGAATGGAAAGCATTGGACTATTCAATACATATTGCCCCATGGTTAGCTTTATATTATGGCAATTTCTAGAGAAATTTATAGTTCCTCCATTTGCAACCATCACTTGACACTTGGATGATGGATATAGGAAGAAATTCAATTCCTTGGCTATCTTACAATGAATAAAATTATGGTTACTACCCGAATATATCAACACTATTACCTTTTCCTTCTTGATATATCCTTCTATCTTGAGAGTTTTAGGAGTGGTAATTTATTCCAATGCATTACAAGATATGGTCAAATTCATTTCTTCTTTCTCTGGAGTTGGTTCCTCATGTATATCCTCCAATTTTTATGTTTCGTGTTCTTTTTGTTCCTTCTCTTCATAATGTATGTATAATAATTTCTTCTCGCCGCACTTATGACCTTTAGTGTATTTTTTTATCACAACTATAACAAAGGCCTTTTTCTCGTTTTTCCTCCAATTGTTGTGGTGTCAATCTTGTAGGTTGTGGAAGGCTAGGAGAAGCAACACTTCCATCTTTATAGTTGTGAGCGGTAGACATCCTTGTTTCCAAAATTTTTCTTTCAACTTTTCTTGCCACCCTGAATTCCTTCTCTAATTAATCAGGTTCCCAAAGGCTAACCTCATGTTGGATGTTATCCTTTAAATTCCCTATGAAGACATCAATCCCGTGCTCCTTTGGAATGTCATTTACCCTGATATTCAATTTTTGGAAGTCCTCAATATGCTCTGCCATCAAACCCTGTTGTTTGATATTTATCAATTGGCTAAAGGTGTTGTTCTTTGTATTATCATAATGTGCTATCATTTCCTTTGTAAAAATTGACCAAGTGACAAGTAGTTTATGAGAACAAAGCCATAGATACCATACAAACTGATTGGTTTTTAAATATAAAGATGCAATGCAGATCTTTTGTGTGTGTTGCACAACATGGAGATCAAAATATTGCTCCATCTGTAGTATCCATGTTACTAGATCCTTGCCATCAAAATTCCTTATATCCATCTTTGGAATATGGTGGGTCTTAAACCCAACATTGGAATCTCTAAAATCATGATTGACATTCATTTTGTTGTCATCATGAGTTTCATAGAATACATTTTCACCATTAGGAAGCATTTCTTGTAACAACTTTGTCAAACCTCCCTTCAAACCTTCAATGTTTTCTTTTAAACCATTCATGTTGCCTTTTAAACCTTCAAAGTCACCTGTTATTTTTGCTTTCAAATCATCCATGTCCCCTTTTAGTTCATCTTTGTTTTCTCTTTGTGAGAGCGAAATTTGTTGCACTTGGTCCCGTAATTTTGATATATCATGTTGAAATTCTTCCTCTCCATGCATCATACTGGAGCTTTCTGAGGGCTTTATAGGTATAGAATTATTATTTTTGGGAGGAATTTTAGAAACTAATACTGATATATATGCTTCAATATGCCCTTGGAATGACTTCAAGATGATTTTTCAAACAAAAGTTAAGCAATTTTAAAAACAAATATGCACCTTTTTCTTTCTTTTAGGAGCTCCATATTTAAACACTTGTAACTCTGTAATTTCATATCTCCATAGTCTGAAATTCATTCCGGTGGTAGCCCTCTAAGTATTCTTTCCAACTCCACAATTCAGACCAAAATTGGGTTCTTCAATATAATTTTATGCCAAATATCCCATAATGACTTGATTATGGACTGGTTCAACAGAGTCAGCTTGTACATAATTCCACGTGTCTCCATTTCAGTGTTTAGCCTTGAAATTGATACACAAGAAACTACATTCCATTATCTTTCTTCCACTTTTTACCAAATTCCAATCTGATGCTTGAAGGGAAAGTTATAACAATTTCCCTTGAGTCACTTGTTTGAGACAGAATTCTGGAGCATGAAAAAACCCCAACTGCTTTAGACCATATCTCAGAAAATATAGAGAACCAACATCTGAAATTCCAGCAAGAAGTTCACCAAGATTTAGGCTCCACGTTATCATAATTTTAGCTTCTGAATCTTCGTTAAAAAAAAAAGTGAAAGTGAAAATTCGATGATGACCTGCTTGAAGCCGTGAAACCCTAGAATACAAAGCTCTGATACCAAATGTTATGCAACCAACTCATAAAACTGAAGAAAAGATTGATCAACAATTTAAAAAATAGCCTCTTAGAGGAGGGAACCCATCACATAAATGAACAATGCTTGGATGATACAAATGATAAGACCTCCTTTGTATATATAGGAGTCTAAGGGGTCACAATATAATCAGAGCCTACATAACAATAATAATGTAAGGGCACAAAAATAACAATAGTGAGCTTCTATGAGGCTCAACAATACAAATATGGGGGCTACATGGGCACAATAATAACAATAAGGGGGCTACACTAAGGCTACACTAGTATTATATTTAAAGACATAAAATTCCATATAATTTAATTTTTTTTGTGTAACATCAAGCGTGGACTTTACTTGATATTTGTATATCTTATAGACATATTTTTGAAAACAATTGAAAATAGTTATATTTTTTTTACATATAATGTATATATCATGCAAAATAATATTTAAAAGATATAAAAATAATTCGATTTTTGTTTTGACTCGTAGTACCAATTGATCACGTCCATTAATGAGTGTGCATGAAAACTTTGAAAATAAAATTAAATAGTCAAAAGGGATGTGTTGACGATGCTGGACCCGCCAACATTCAGGGGATCATCCCAGTATGAAGTCCCAACTAGACCTCACACCGTTTGGTGTGGGAGTCCCATCTGGTATGATGGTCCGGTTTCCATTATTTTAAAGATTTGCCTCAACTCTTACTTGTCAACATAGGAGAGTAGTCTGCTTTGTCTTTCGAGAAGTGAGGTTCACGTGCCTGGTGATTGTAAATGTCACTTGTGTCAATGGTTCTTTAATGGTAAAGGTGTTGGCATTATGATGCATATGTTGTACTTGATGGCAACACTCTCATAGAAGATCATCTCACTTATATACATTCAGATGAATCTACAGAAGAGATATCAGATGTGACATATTACAGGATAGCTCAAAGGAATCAAATGGCAAGCTCTTTGTAAGCAGAGGTTCAAATATTGTTGAAATTATGAAGGACGCATGTACACCTTACAGAAAGTGCGTCCCCGCAGGTAATCCATGCAGAACCCGCGTCCAGAGATGCAGGCCAGCCGTTTAGGGGGTGCGTCCACCCAGTGCACACATATCAAGGCAGAGGAAAGCACGTGGGGGTTTCTTGTGTGGTATCTAGTCGACGGTTTTGCGTTTCTATGGTGTCGGCTCGTGGTATTGTTCCATGTTTTGGGGAGAAGCTTGCCTATATAAAGCAAAGGAGTTCATTTGGATTACGTACCATCTTTGTTGAATATCTTTTGGTGAGATCTAGTCCAGATCTATGAAGGCGAATCTTCTAATGGACTATGATCGCTATGGCGCACGATCAGATCTGTAGATCTGACTGTTTGGGTTAGTCTTGAAGTCTTTATATATTTCATATCTAAAGAGACGCAGGTGCAGTAAGGGTTCAGGTGCGTCCGGGACGCAGGAGCGAACCGGTTCAGGTGCGCCGGACGCAGGCGCAGAAGGGTTCAGGTGCGCCGAGACGCAGGCAGTTCAAAAGACTCAGAGCGAGGGACGCAGGCTAGCAGTTGAGCAGAGTGCGTCCGGGACGCGGGCTAGCAGTTGAACAGGGTGCGTCCAGGGACTCAGGCCAGTAGTTGAGCAGGGTGAGTCCGGGACTCAGGCTAGCAGTTGAGCAGGGTGAGTCCGGACTCAGGCTAGCAGTTGAGCAGGGTGCTTCCTTCTCTTAAAATCTTTGTTTATCATTGTTGCATCCTGGGTTTGGTCCTATTATTGTTGATCTAGTTACTACAGTTGATTGGGTGTTTCAGAAGGTTGTTTGAGCTTCAATGTTGTTGTTGGGTCCAGTATGAAAATTGGATGAAATGTGGCCTTTCAAGATTATGAGTTGTGCCTCAATGTATCCAGTATGAAAATTGATGAAACGTGGTACTTAGAGGGAGAAGATTGTAGGCCGGCGCCTACGTACTAGTATCTAAGCTAGTACAAGAGCTAAAAGAAATCTTTGGAGCATTGTAGCAGGTAGTAGCCTGCGTACTAGTAAATGGATCGGCTAGTACAAGAGAAAAGGGGGTTGTAGCTCCCGTACTGGTATAAGGCTGCACCAGTACAATTATTGTAAAAGAATTTTCTTATTAAGAAGAAGATTGAGATGACTTGCAGCAGGTGGTTTTCTCCCGCATTGGGTTTCCACCTTATATCATTGTGTTCATATGTGTGCCTTATGTGTGATGATCTACTTTATGTTACTGCATCTGTTAACTGATAATATGGTTGATAATGTCCTAATGCACTCATTGAAGATCGATTAACTTAATCTTAAGAAGTTGTGGAAGTAGCATATATGAATCTGATTATGGAATTGAAAAAGTTTTATTAATGTGATAATACTGATTCACCCCCCCCCCCCCCCCTCTCAGTATTATTTCCAACAAAAGGGAGAGGGTGGGAGTGAGTCCCAAGTCGGTTGGGAGTAGTCCTAACTCTGCTAGGAACACACAACACAACAAGACATGCACAGCTTCCAGTGGAACAGTTCACACAGATGCGACAGCCACAAAACACAAGGTAAGATAACACGTATAACACTCAGCGGATTAGTTCGCGCGAGTGCAACGGTTGTTATAACAAGTTTTCTGTGAAAGGTTTGTCTGATGTTCGGGAGAGTAGTCAACATGGGCGAGACACAATTAACATGATATACACCACATTTTCATTAGCATATATGTATTACAACAAGTGAATTAGTTCAAGTGTTAAACATAGGTTAAAGCAACATGAATTATAAGTGTTTAAGATTAGTCTTACAAAATTTACAATACATGTGTGAAAATGTGTTGGCCTAATAGCAAGCTTCTGAATTAAATGAAAGTATTAAGACAAATCGTTACACCATAAATCACTAATCCCATGAGTGGGGTGTTGGAGCCACTACTTACTCCTCAAAGAAAATATTACATACTCTCAAGTCTATGTGGGAGGAGCTAAGGTGAAAATTTCGTTGCATGTACAAATGAGGGGGTATTTATAGCCAAGGGTGAAACTGACCCTTGTGGTTGTTCAACTACCCTCATGATTGTTTGACTTCCATGAATTTTTGACTTTACATGACTCTTCGTACAACAAGTGGGTCTCTTGGACTTCCATGTTACATTATATTGATTAACAGTATGGCCTATGGTAGAGATGTGGACGACATGACTCATGACATGACTTGACCTGACAGTGGTGGTACATTCGTGTTGTTGTTGGTGTGCATGCCAAGTTGTAGTGCTGCTAGGTGATGGATGTCCTCATGGTGTGTCACAGCTTCACCTCCACATGGAAAAATGCGCGGAGTATTCGATGGTCATTGGTTCACTTGATGTTGCATTCACACATTGCTCCTTGATTGTATGTTGGTAAGCTTGATAGATTTGTTCATTCGTGAAAGGTGCATGTTCATCCATCCATTTTTTCATGCACACATATTTCTTTTCTCATCCGTCCATCCGCGAACACATCTTTTCATGATCATTTGTTCGCGAGCACGTCTCTTTGCATGAATCATCTATTCGTCCATTGGTGAACCTGTCCTTCTGCATGTGCTACCTTTGTTCATCCCATCCGTCATCGTGCCATGTTTTTTATGTACCTATGTCTCCATTCACTCATAATGAGATGACTTCAAATCCATAAACCTCCTAGTCTACCATGATGCATGATCATTTCAGATGTAGGTGACCGAGAAAGGTGACAAGGTTGTGAGGTGGGATGGAGGCTCGAGGCACTGCTGATGAAAATTGCGCAAGAGTCACTGGGTAATGAAGATGGGCAATCTAGATCGATAGTGACTGTCTGCGAGGTCTCGCTAAGCTGGAGGAAAAAACTGTGTAGTTTTTGAGAGGAACAATCTAGGTTGCGGAAAGGCTGGACAGACAAAATCTGCGCAATTTCCAGAACGAGCGGGCAGTGGGATCTTGGTAGCAAAAACTGCGTAATTCCTAAGGGGAACTGATAGATAGTTGCTGGGTCACTGGTAGCAAAAACTGTGCAATTCCTGAGGGGAACTGGAAATCAACTGCCGGGAGCTTGGCAGCAAAAAATGCGCAATTCCTGGAGGGAAGTGGAAGTCATCTACTAGAGCTTAGTAGCAAAATATGTGCAATTCCTGAAGGGAACTGTTAGTCAACTTCCAAGAGGCTACTGGTGGGAAAAATTGCACTGAAGCTGGGTGGTTGGCCTGCTGGTCACCTCTATTTAGTTTCGCAACTGAGTGGATTGCTAGGTAGTAGAAGACTTGCTAAGGAAAAATGCACAATTTTCTAAGGGAGATAGGGACGGGTACTGGGTGTCTGTCCGGCCTGTCTGCGCAATTTTCTCAGTTAGCGGAGCGGGAAAGGTCTATAGCCTCTGCAATTTTTTTTAGGGGAATCAGTCCTGGGGTGGCTACCGAGTCAAACTCTCCAATTGACCAACATGAAGGTTGATTGATTTTCTTGTGGACAACGTAGCTTGAAATGGCTTGCTTAGTGCTCCTGCACTATTCTAGGTGACAATCAATCGAGTCGATTGGGGGGGGGGGTTGATGGTCCGGCTGTTAGAGGGGAATCCAATAGTAAAAAATTCAAAAAAGTGACTAAGTGCGTGAATGAGCGAAAGATCCATACACGATCTTGCAAACACACACTTACATGACTTGACGACGAGATGACTCAAACCATCTAGACACACATGCTCAACATCACTGACTAACAGTGTAAGCGACAAACACAATACTTGTGATTGATCGTTGGTCGACCATGACGACGCTTGCGTGACAGTGAATGTGACTCGTGTGTGAGTGTGACCACTGATTTCATATCGAACACAACAAGTACACACGAAGCGAAGACTTTGAGCATAACCAGAACATGGTCACAAGCATGACTTTGACATGATAATGCAAAAACTTGGGTGAAATGATCAAGCAAGGTGGGTGCAAAGACTCACACGAGCTCATGGAGTGAACCCGAGTGCGTGCAGTCATCAAGTGAAACTCTCAAGGGAGGCGTCGAAATTGGGTTCAGGCTAAAATTTTGGAGTGTGGTTGTAGCCACTACAACACTTGGTGACACACTGGTAGAACTCCAACTTCTCTATTTTGATTCATTAATAGCATAGGGCCTTGGTCTTTCGGGGAGCATTAAATCACTATGCGAGTTACTCTGGCTTCCCCACTTACCTCATGGACATACATGGTTCACCTTTTCCAACTCAATCGAACACAATCAAAAGTTCATCTTGATCACAGTGTTTCAAATTCAAGAAGGGTAGTTTAGCTCGCGAGTTGAATATTTTCAGAGTATAAGTTTACTCCACTGCCAACATGCCTAGACAGTACCCCGATGGAGTCATGCAGGAACACACGCATTGCTCCACTGCTAGTGAGCTTGGTCAAAACCCCAGTGGATTTGCATGCTTCACCTCTCTGCACATGAAGCATTTCTCTTCTTTCGTCTTTGTATTTTTCAAGAGGACTATGCATAGCCACTTATTTATTTTGGGCCAAAGAGGGATCCCAACTTATTGAGAGCAGAAGAGGTTGTTCCTTCAGAGAAGCATGTAATACCTCTGACATAGGTTTCCTTGTTTAGATTTTCCCCTTCTCCTTTTCTACTAGTTGGATGAGCTTGAAATCACGGACTAGAAGGTTGAGTGCAGACATGGGTCTTCCCAGTGTGGACAACGATTCATGGCTGGAAAAAAACTTCCCTCGCAAATGGCTCGTATTTTCCGTCAAGACTTCATTGGATGCAGGTTATAACCAAGCATAGAGAAAATGGACAAAAGACTGGCCAAGTGCGGCAGTGTCACAAGTTTCTTCAAATCTCAGCCACATACTCTATTCAAAAGCTAGAACGCAGTAGTTGGCAGCACTTATTTCTGGAAACAAAAATAGTAAGGTATCAAGCAAAAAAAACAAATGTAAACAAAAATAGTAAGTAGAACAAACCAAATAAGAACAAAGATAGTAAGCAAGGCAAACAAAATGAAAACAAGAAGCAACAAGAAGACTATGTACATGGCATAGGGTGCGGCCCAACCTACTGTAAATAATGCTTGAGATCTTGGTTGTTGATAGGAAGGTTGTCAACCCTCCCGTCAAGTGATTGCAGCTGGTACATGTGTGGGCCAAGCTTCTCATGGACTATGTACGTATTTTCCATCGATGTATCATGGACTGAAGGCAACAAGTTCTTACATAAGAGGCAGGATGATAGATAACCAAGTATTGATAGTTGTACAAGTCCTCATGTACTTCACCTAGCTTGTTTTAAGAGTCACACACGATCCATGCGAAACTAACCTATGGACATAAACAAGCAAACAAACCAAAAAGGCAAAGCAAGAACAAAAAGCAAATGCGTATGCAAAGTGAGTAAGAAAACAAACAAGCAAGTAAGAAAACACACAAAGAAAGAAGCAAACATGCATGTAAGAAAACAACTCAAAGCAAATACTACTCCTACTCCTAAGCTAACAGTGCATGGGTTGTCTCACGTGAAGTGATACTTCCAATGCAGCCACTGATGCATTGGTTGACCCATGTTGGTGAAGGCATGGTTTGCGATCATCGCAGTTGCACAAACCAACAAGCATGAAAGATATAATGATGAAGACGTACACACTCCGAGCTTACAAGCATCCACAAAACAAAAATGAGTGAAAGTGCATGTCATGCACTCTATGGACTTTCCATGGTGTTGTGCTACACTACGTACAGATGTTGAGTGTATGCATTCTCTTGACTGTGACTTGCAAGCAAACGTGAGAAAGGTAGACCACTTATGTTGTGCAAGTGTGTTTGTTGTGTAAGATTCCTCCAATGCATGAGCGATGGGATCGTGTAGTTCGAGTGGAGGAAGAGAAATATGGGTGTTTGGTTGATCTTCAATGCAAAGTAGAGAGTGATCAGTAGCCTTGCGTGTTTCAACAATTTCCTGATCAGAAGTGAAACCAAGCTCAGGACAGCTAGGACCTAACATAACCATTAGCTCGGGCTGAAGTAACCCGACAGTCTGGGGGGTTTCGAATTTGTCGATAGATAGATCATCATAGAATAGTATCTTAGACAGATTAACAATGATTGAATCCACATCGTGATTTGATGAAGAAGTAGAGAGATCACGACAACCAAGATTAGAAAATTCAGGATGTTTGTTGGCATCCTCATGGTTTGACGAATCGTGCAGAGGGGTAGATGAGAAGCAAGGATGTTCACCCTCTGTGTTTTTAGAAATGATAGATAATAGATTGGATGGATTTTCAGAGGAAGATGTGTCCTCTTCGCAATCTAATGACATACTGACATACGATGTGTCCTATGAATGATCGGAAGTAGAAACATTTGGAAATGAGTTTTCACAGGGAAAATGAATAGCGGCAGAATCAAAAGGGATGTCAGGATAGATCAGGTGAGGCACAGAGGGAAGGGAGTCATACTTCACCGTGGGTTCTTCTTTAGATTCCAACACACACTCATCATGAATGATGGCGCAGGTTGGTTGCATAGTACCAACTCCATCAATAACTTGATCCTCGTTCAGAGCAGATGAGGAGTCTGGAATGGAAGAACACAAGACAGTACAATCCGGAGGATCAACAGAACATGGGGACGGAGATTGGGGGAATGAATCCACATGACAACCAATAGGCTTGCAACCCAAATCTGCACAGATATCAAGAGCAGGTGGGGTGGGAGGATGTGACAGTTCAACAGATGCGTGTGCATGTTCTCCCACATCACTCTGCAGTGCTAGAGCTGTTTGATGAGGTGAAGGAGGACAATCACTTGTGACAGCCACTGTGCTTGCCTATGATTGCGTAGCTCCATCATCGAAGTATGTTGAGTAGGATTCAAATGATTTCAAGAATTGCATATTTTCAGATATGTGAAGAAGATACTCAAATCTTCCATCGAGAAATTCCCAATCAATTTCATATTTGGGAAATCAGTAAGAAAGATTACAAAAGCATGTGTGAAACTATTCAACAGATTCATCAGGTGATTTTCATAATTTCATAATTTCTTTATCGAGTGCTTTATGGTTAAAGTGATTGAAAGCACGATCAATCTCTGCGACCAGATGAGCAAGAGAATGAATGGATTTTTCAGGCAGTGTGGCACACTAATGCAATGGGTTCCCTTGAAGCATGTACACTAATAGCACGTAGGTCATGTTTTCTTCAAAGATTCCATTTCTTTCGCATGATCCTACAACGCCAACCGCATGCGTAACCAAGGCTACATAGCCTCCACCATCATATTTTTTATGTGACAAGTTATCAGAGAGCTCTTCCGAGATTTTGAAGTCGTTTCCATAAGACATACACTCCAGAAGATAAACTATGTAGTTGGTCATGATGGATATGCAGATATTCAAAACAGATTGTGAGGACTTAGATTGTCATCTGGCCCTCCTTCTAGCACCAAAAATGTTGACGATGCTGGATCTGCCAACATTCAGGGGATCACCCCGGTATGAATTCCCAAGTAGATCTCACACCGTTTGGTGTGGGAGTCCCATCTGGTATGATGGCCCGATTTCCATTATCTTAAATATTTACCTCAACTCTTACTTGTGAGCATGGGAGAGTGGTCTCCTTTGTCTCTCGAGAAGTGAGGTTCCCGTGCTTGGCAATTGTAGGTATCACTTGTGTCAATGGTTCTTTCACCATAAAGGGAGAGGGTGGGAGGGAGTAGTCTCAACTTTGCTAGGAACACACAAAACAATAGGACATGTACAGCTTCCGGTGGAACAGTCCACACAGATGTGGCAATCACAACACACAAGGTAAGATAACATGTATAACACTCGTCGGATTAGTCTGCGTCAGTGCAACGGTTGTTATATAAAGTTTTCTATGAAAGGTCTGTCTAATGTCTGGGAGAGTAGTCAACATGGGCGACAACGTTAACAGCATATACAACACATTTTCATTAACATATATGTATTACAAAAAGTGAATTAGTTCAAGTGTTAAACACTGATTAAAGCAACATGCATTACAAGTGTTTAAGATTAGTCTTACAACAATTAAAATACATGTGAAAATGTGCTAGCCTGATAGCAGGCTTCTGAATTAAGCGAAAGTTCCAAGACACGTTACACCATACATCACTAACCCCATGAGCGGGGCATTGGAGCCACTACTTACTCCTCAAAGAAAATATTACAGACTCTCAAGGCTATGTGGGAGAAGATGAGGTGAAAACTTCATTGCATGTACAAATGAGGGGGTATTTATAGCCAAGGGTGAAACTGACCCTTGTGGCTATTCGACTACCCTCATGACTATTTGACTTCCATGACTTTTCGACTTTACATTACCCTTTGTACCACAAGTGGGTATCTTGGACTTCCACATTACATTACATTGATTGAAAGTATGGCCTACAGTAGAGATGTGGATGACATGACTCATGACATGACTCGACATAATAGTGATGGTACATTCGTGTTGCTGTTGGTGTGCATTTCGAGCTGCAGTTCTACTGGGTGATGGATGTCCTCATAGTGTGTCACAACTTCACCTCCGCATGGAAAAATGTGTAGAATATTCAATGGTCATTGGTTCGCTTGTTTTTTCATTTACACATTGCTCCTTGCTTGTATATTGGTAAGCTTGACAACTTCGTCCATTTGCAAAAGATGCATGTTCGTCCATCCATCCGTTCGTGAACACATCTTGCATTTTTGCTTGTCCGTCCATGCGCGAACACATATTTGCATGATCATCTGTTCATGAGCACATCTCTTTGCATGCATCATCTGTTCGTCTGTTGGTGAACCTGTCCTTCTGCATGTGCTCCATTTGTTCATCCCATCCGTCTTCGTGCCATGTTTATTTGTGCACCTATGTCTGCAGTCACTCATGACGAGACGACATCAAATCCATAAACCTCCTTGTCTACAATGATGCATAATCATTTCGGATGCAAGTGACCAAGAGAGGTGACAAGGTGACAGAGGAGGTTGACAAAATAAGATGGTAATCTGAAAATAGACTAATGGTTAACTTTATAACCAATCAGCTGCGTTTAAATGGATTTCGTATGTGGTTTACTTTTCCGTGAGGGTTTTTCTTTTCTCACTAAACACCATCAGTCCCACTTTTCCTTTACCTTTTAACAAGTGCTTCACTCTGCACTGTTGACCTCCTCTCTCCAGATCTAACAGCTATCACTTTCCCCGATTTCCAACTAGCCCGTCGATTTTCCACCATCGATCTGCTCTGTCCGATCCAATGGTCGTTGCACGATCTTCGAAGCACACGAGAAAAGTTGTTTTCTCTCTCCTTCGTCTGCTACGTGTCGAGCTCTAAGGCTAATCACATGGACTCAGAATATTACCACTTACCACTTGATAGGCATGCAAGATACCACTTACGGGTTTCCCAAATACTACCATGTGCATAAATCAAAACATTAATAAAAGCACTTAAAAAAAGGTTTAGCACTTAATCTCGATATTAACTTTAAACACGAATTGGCAGCGATTTACGAATAAACACATAAAGGTTGTGGTTTATAAATAAAGCATTAAAAACAAAGAAATAGCCGATTAGGGTCCAGAACACTAATACGCAGATGAAAATGAAATTCTGCACCATGATTTAACACGCAACACCACACTCATTCAATTATTCAATAAAATAGGAATTACAAGGTCTTGGCCCTCTCGGCTCAATTACAGTAGTTTATCTGACCTCTGTCTCAATATCAAACCATATCTATCACTCAAACTCTCGCTTACAGACATTAATTCTCTATCATCTCAGCTAATCCTTCTCCATTACATTCTTTTCTCTTTTATGAGTCAAATCCTAGACTAACTGCATTGACAACTCGATCCCTATTTTAATCAATCTAACAATTAAATCTCTATTCTCAAGCTCTGTTACACACCTACACTAACAACTTATCCCTCAGTCTCAAAATAATACAATATTCTAATTATTACAATAACTAAATATAAAGACAAATTTGAGAGACCCAACTCTCTCTATTAAAACTGATTTTTGAGCATTTAGGCCAATGAAATTCATCTCATTTAGCCACAACATGTGAACAAACAATCACATTGCTGGCTAAGTCCATATGCTCCTGCATCAGACTCTCGGGGAAGAAAAGAATCATCCCTCAGACTTTTAGGGTTTACTCTGTACTTCTGCAACTATGATGTTGTCAACCAACTAGCATCCTCCACTCACTGTCCTTTCCATTTGACTAGATACTAAAAATAAACTTGTCCTCTGGTTCTTTTGGATACTCTTTTCTCCAAAACTTCTTCTACCTCTTTCTTCACTATCTTTGGCATTTGTTCTTCCCAGTTCAAAGTTTGAACTTCATCTTCTATAGCTTCCTTCTCTAACTCTGTCTCTGTCTCTTTGTATGGGTACAAATCTGCAACATTGAAGATAGGTGATATTCCAATCCCTTCTGGCAATTCAATTTCATAAGCATTAATTGAAAACTTCCTCACAATTTTGCATGGTCCTATCTTTTTCATCTTTAGTTTATTATAAGTCCCAACATGAAATCTTTATTTTCTCAAGTATACCATCACTAAATCTCCCACTTGGAATTATTTTTCTTTCCTCCTCATATAAACTCTCTATTTGTATTTGCCACTACTTTCCTGCAATCTGTCTTTGGCATCTTCTTGTAGTCTCTGCATCTGCTCTGCAAACCCTTCAGCTTTTGCACTTCTTGTCTATTGTTTACCCAAATTTATGAGCTCATACACACCTCTTCGATTCATCCCAAAAACAACCTGAAATCGACTCATTCCAGTACTTCGGATTGGAGTGTCATTATAAGCAAAATCAACCTGAGCAAGTGCTAAATCCCACTGCTTAGGATTTTGATACACTAAACTTCTCAATATGTTTCCCAAGCTTCTGTTTACCACTTCGGTCTGTCCATCTATTTGAGGATGCTATGCTGAACTGAAACTAAGGTTAGCACCTAGTTTCTTCCAAAGAGTTCTCCATAAATTCCCAACAAACTTTGTAACCCTATCAGACACAATACTTGTTGCATCGCTAGTCTTCTTACATGCAATGAAATGTGCCATTTTGGAAAATCTATCTACCACAACATAAATGGAATCATTCGCTCTTTGAGTTCTAGGTAACTCGAAAATGAAGTCCATACTAACTACATCCCATGGTCGGTCTGGTATTGGCAATGGATGGTACAATCCTATATTTTGGCTTCTCCCTTTAGCATGCTGACATATCCTGCACTTCTCAACAAATCTCTTAACATCAGTTTGCATCTTTGGCCAATAGTAAAAATCATTTACTTGAGCAAAGGTTTTGTCTTGTCCAAAGTTCCCAAATAATCCTCCTCTGTGTTTCTCTTTGATTATGTTTTCCCTCATAGAACATTTGGGAATGCACATTTTGTTACCTTTGAATAGTAAACCTCCTTGGATAAGATAATCCAACCACTGGCTTCTATTATGAACTATTGGATTTTGTACAAATGCATAGATATCTTTGAAATTTGCATCATCTTTATACATATCAACCATTTCTTCAAATCCTACAATACCAACTCTTTATTTTTGCACAATGAAATTTACCCTTCTTAAAGCATTAGCAACTTTGTTCAACTTACCACTTGTGTGTTTTATCACAAAAGTAAAGCTCTGTAAAAACTTTACCCACTTGGCATGTTTCTGGTTCAATTTTGGTTGGTTGTTTATGAACTGTAATGCATGATTGTCAGAATACAATATAAACTCCTTTGGTAGAAAATAATGTCTCCATTTTTTTAAAGCTTGCACAATAACATAAAATTATTTATCATAAGAAGAATACTTCTTCTTAGCTTCATTTAGTTTCTCAGTAAAGTATGCTAGTGGTCTCTATTCCTGACTCAAAACTGCTCTGATTGCAACTCCACTAGCATCTGTTTGAACTTGAAATACTTTTTCAAAATCAAGTAAAGTTATAACTGGTTTCTCTGTAATTTTCTTCTTCAGCAACTTAAAATTTCTGTCTGCTGCTTCTATCCACTTGAATGGCTGATTAGTCTCCTTGATTGTTTCAACAATTGGTGCACAAATCTGACTAAAACCTCTGATAAATTTCCTATAAAAACTTGCAAAACCATGCAAGCTTCTTACCTCAAATATGTTTCTTGGAATAGGCCAGTTCCAAATTTCTTGGACTTTCTCTGGATCCATTTTCAAACCTTCTTTAGAAACTACAAATCCCAAATAGATTAATTCTTCTTTCATGAAACTACATTTCTTCAAATTTATCAGTAGTTTATCTTTTAGCAGAGTTCTTAAAACCAACTTAAGATGCTCCACATGTTCTTCTTTGCTTATGCTGAAAACTAGAATATCATCAAGATAAACAATAACAAACTTGCTTTTATATTCCTTCAAGACTTCATTCATCAATCTCATGAATGTGATGGGTGCATTAGTGAGTCCAAAAGGCATCACTAACCACTCATACAAACCACTGTTTGTTTTAAATGCAGTCTTCCATTCATCTCCTTCTCTAATTCTTATTTGATGATATCCACTCTTCAAATCTATTTTAGTAAAATACTTTGACCCACTCAAACAATCCATCAAATCATCCATGTGTGGTAAAGGAAATCTATACCTGATAGTGATCTTGTTTATGGCTCTGGAATCAGTACACATACGCCATTCACCTCCTTTCTTTGGACTGAGTACTGTTGGTACAGCACATGGACTAAGACTTTCTCTGATTAGTCCCTTATCCATTAGTTCTTGCACTTGTCTTCCAACTTCTGCATTCTCTTGAGGAGTTAATTTGTATGCTGCTTTGTTTGGAAAACTTGCTCCTGGTATTAGGTCAATATGATGACTAATACTCCTGATTGGTGGCAATGCATTTGGCAACTCATCCACAATAATATTAACAAAATCATTCAACAGAGTTTTGATTTATTCAGGTAAATCATCTAAGTTTGTGGAAGTAAAAATTACTTTAGGTCTCCCTATGATAGAAAAATGCATTTCTTCACCTTTTCCAACCTCTTGCAATAGCTCCTTTCCACTCATCAGCATAACACTGTTTTCAGTTGTTCCTTTGTCAGCTTCATCCTTCAATGGTAGCAGTGTATGTTTATTTCCATCCTTCTCCAAAGTGTAAGTATTTTGTTATTCAAAGAACATAAATTAATATTGAGATTTACCGAGATGAAAAAATAACCAGCAACAACCATAAACACATAAACACACATGTTTATTCAGGAAAACCCCAAATCCGGGGAAAAACCCAACCTAATGATATCTCATTAGCATTGGCCAAAACCCTGGCCAATCCGACCAAGTGAGCCTTCATCGCTCACCTCCAGGCCTTGCATTACAATGAAGTCCTTCCAGCCTTTTATAAGCTCCATTACATATAATACCACGGGCAGAATACTATGGGTGCACAATACCATGTGCCCCAAAACCATCACTGTTTAACCTGGTCAACTTTGACTCTATCCCGAGTCAAGTTTACCTAACAATTCCCCCCTTAAACTTGACTTGGGGTTCCTCGACTAACTCCAGGAAAACTTGCTATGTGAGACAACCCCTCTCACTCTAGCCCTTACCCCCCTAAAGTTTTTTTACCTGGGGTATTATTAACCTGACATCCCCCTATCACCTAGTTCTAGCCCAAACTTTACCGGTGATTACCCAAGGGTACACATGCCTTACTAGGTCTTACAGTAGTATGCCCATTTACATGCAATAATTTTGACTTCATTATTTTTTTTTGTTTATTGCTGCTGCTATTCTGACCCATCCTCTCTCAATTTGATTTGCTCAAAAACTTCTATCAAACCACACCAACTGCAAGCCCGACGAGAACCTCGTAGATTCTAGCACCAGTGGCCTCACGTAGCAGAAAGCGTGGTCGAGCCCCTGATCCAGGAATCGCTCACTGACCACTCCTTAGGCTAGCCCTTCCCATTCCATACCTTGGTATTCTTTCCTCCGTAGAGGCTTGCAAAAGGAATGCCAATTTGCATAATACCGCCTTTGATCACAACGCTGTTAGACTGGATTCCTGGACCAATGATACCGGGTGCAATGCCCGGTATATCCAACACCGGCCGCCATGAGACATGCCCACAGTATGTACACATAAACCTGCTCCCTGCAGGGTTCTGATCCCTATAAGCTGTCAAGCAATTTCTACACCTGCTCGTCACTTCTTTCCACCACTTCGCGGCCTCCAGCACCTGAATCCTCCTCCTATCCCGAAAAACTGCACTCCTAGTAGTATATCCTGAGATCCACACCGGATCTTACCAGATCTTGCTCCTTCACAATGAGAATCGGTGCTGCAATGTTGAACCCTAGATATCCTCGCTATGTCGCTCTCCACCATCATGAAATTTCTCTTATCCTCGGTCATGACTCGTTGTCACTACTCTTTTTACTGAGCCATTACACTCAATATATCTGATGACTTCTTTCATTCAACTTTGTTGTCGCTCGATCAAATTTGTTGACATAACCCTCGATCCATCTATGCAACCTTTGACACTAGCTAGTTCCGTAGTAGAAAATTTCCCTCGAGGAGCATTTTGGTGGTGGGATCATATTTCGACTCCATTTTCCAGTGCCAGAACTTCCTCTCCCTCCATAGAAACTTCTAGACTATCTCTTCCATAGATCTATGATAAGTGGAGGATCACATCGACACAACTCCGTGAAAGCCCTATTGACCCACGATAACTACTTCTCTTCTTCGATCCAACTATTAATCCTTACAACGGAAGTGTCATATAGTAAAATGGATATGACTGCAGAAAAGGATTTATTAGGAATTTGAATGAAAAGCCCAACATAGGCCCTTTAAGAGCGCATATTTACTTTGAGCAGCGCTGCCAGAATGCATAGCTTCACTCTAGCTCGCTTGTTCATTCTCCAGCATTGGCATAGTGGCCCATATGAGCGTTTCTAGAACCTTGTTCTTGCTACACTTAGATTAGATCTGCAAAAAGACTATGCATCAATCCTTTCTATGTCCACCAGGCCAAATAACCCTTCACAACAAAAGCATTTTTCTGAAGCCAATACACAACCTTTGGCTCTGATACCAATTGTTAAGAAATTATTCAGAGAGCATAAATTAATATTGAGATTTACCAAGATGAAAAATAACTAGCAACAACCATAAACACATAAACACACTTTTTTATCTGGGAAAACCCCAAATCCGGGGAAAAACCCAACCTAATGATATCTCATTAGCATTGGCCAAAACCCTGGCGAATTCGACCAAGTGAACCTTCACCGCTCACCTCCAGGCCTTGCATTATAATGAAGTCCTTCCAGCCTTTTATAAGCTCCATTACATATCATACCACGGGCAGAATACTATGGGTGCACAATACCATGTGCCCCAAAACCATCATTGTTTAACCTGGTCAACTTTGACTCTATCCCGAGTCAAGTTTACCTAACATATTTCTTCTCCCATCATGAATAGCTTTCCTATCAAATTGCCAAGGTCTTCCCAGCAACACATGGCATACATCCATTGGCATTACATCACACAATATCACATTCTTATAAGTACCAACCTGTATCTCTACCTTGCATTGTTCTGTCACAATAATCTAATGTCCTTTTGCAACCATGACACTTTGTAAGGAGTAGGGTGTACTGTCTTCACTAATCCTAGCTTGTCCACAATTTCTGTAGAAACAAGGTTATCAGTGCTTCCACTGTCAATTATCACTTTACAACATTTACCTTTGGATTTGCATGTATTTATGAATAAACTTTTTCTCTGAGATGGTTCTCCAGTATCTTTCTCTGCCTTAAGCAATACCCTTTTCAACAACAGGGATTCTCCTACTTCAGGGGGTTCTTCCTTGTTTGCAATTTGAGGTTTTTCTTCCCTTGCCTCAGCCACATTCACATTCCTCTGACTTGTTGATTTATTATGAGGACAGTCCCATGATCCATGTCCCCATTCTCCACATGTATAACACTGAATATCTCTTCCTCGGCCTCTTCCTCTGGGTGCAAATCTTCCTCTACTGAAGTCTCCTCTTTGTGGTGGTCTACTACTTGAACTTCCTGATTCACTTTGAGGGTGTTGAAATCTTGGTCTAGTAGTTCCTCTACCTCTCACTAAACTTTTCCCTCTATTCCTATGATTTTGTTTCAAATCTTCTCTTCCTCCTTTAAACCTACTTGATATGCATCTTCAATTGTCTTCAGACTCAGCAATATGATCTCATCCTGTATGTCATATCTCAAGCCATTGATGTATTTGGTTACCTTCTCCATGTCATCCTCAGCATGTCCTGCTCTAATACTCAACCTATAAAATTCTTCTGTATATTCTTTGACAGACATTCCTTTTTGCCTTAAATTCTGTAACTGTTTGAAAAGATTTAACTGATAATCTTTTGGCATAAATTTGGCTTTCATTTTACTCACCATTTTATCCCATAGTTTGATCTTGGACTTTCCTTTTCTTGCTCTGGATGTTTTTAGTTCATCCCACCAGATAGCTGCATGACCCTTTAGTCTGGTAACTGCAAATTTCACCTTCTTTTTATCATCGACCTCCTCATAGTCAAAATATTTGTCTAATGAACTGATTCAGTCCATCAACTCTTCTGCATTGAGACTCCCTTCATACAAAGGAATTTACACCTTTGGTTTTCCACCTACTTTAGCCAACATCTTGATAACTTTGGTAGTTTTAGTTTCCTCCTCTTCTTCTTCCTCAAAAGATTCTTCTGCAGCACTAACAACTCCTTCATCAGGTGCTCTCCTCTGAGTAATCTCCATTGTGTCCATCCTTGTACGTAGACTCCGGATCTCATCCAACAGAACTGCATTTGCTTTAGGTCTTCCTCGACCTATGCCAGCTCCTCTCCTCGGTGGCATGTTTACTACAACAAAACTCAATCTCTAGGCTCTGATACCAAAATGATGCAGGAGGTTGACGAAATAAGGTGGTAGTCTGGAAATAGACTAATGGTTAAATTTATAAACAATCAGCTGCATTTAAACGGATTCTGCACATGGTTTATTTTTCTGTGAGGGTCCCTCTTTCCTCACTAAACACTGCTGGTCCCACTTTTCCTTTACCTTTTAACAAGCGCTTCACTCTGCACCATTGATCTCCTCTCTCCAGATCTAACAGCTATCACTTTCCCCGATCGCCAACTAGCCCGTCGATTTTCCACCGTCGATCTGCTTCGTCCAATCCAACGGCCATCACACAATCTCGTGCAGACTCCAACATGGTCGTTATCACTTCGGAGGCATGCGAGAAAAGTTGTTTTTCTATCCTCCGTCTGCTGCATGCCAAGCTCTAAGGCTAATTGCACTGACTCGGAATATTACCACTTACCACTTGATAGGCACGCGAGATACCACTTATGATTTTCCCGAATACTACCACATGCATAAATTAAAAATTTAATAAAAGTGCTTAAACAAAGGTTTAGCGGTTAATCTCGATATTAAATTTAAACATGAATTGGCAGCGATTTACAAATAAACACATAAAGGTTGTGGTTTATAAATAAAGCATTAAAAACATGGAAATACTCGATTAGGGTCTAGAACACCGATTCGCAGATGAAAATGAAATTCTGCACCAGGATTTAACATGCAACACCACACTCATTCAATTATTCAATAAAATAGGAATTACAAGGTCTTGGCCTTCTCAGCTCAATTACATCAGTTCATTTTGACCTCTGTCTCAATATCAAACCCTATCTGTCACTCAAACTCTCACTTACTCACTCAATTCTCTATTATCTCAGCTAATCCTTCTCCATTACATTCTTTTCTCTTTTATGAGTAAAATCCTAGACTAATTGCATTGACAATTCGATCCCTATTTTAATCAATCTAACAATTAAATCTCTATTCTCAAGCTCTGTTACACACCTACACTAACAACTTAACCCTTAGTCTAAAAATAATACAATATTCTAATTATTACAATAACTGAATATAAAGACAAATTCGAGAGACCCAACTCTCTCTATTAAAACTGATTTTTTACCATTCAGGCCAATGAAATTCATCTCATTTAGCCACAACATGTGAACAAACAATCACATTGCTGGCTAAGTCCGGATGCTCCTGCATCACAAGGTTATGAGGAAAGATGGAGGCTCCAGGCACTCCTGATGATAACTGTGCAGGAGTCACTAGGTGATGAAGATGAGCAATCCTGATCGACAGTGACTGTTCGCGAGGTCTGGCTCAGCTGGAGGACAAAACTATGCAATTTTTGAGAGGAATAGTCAAGGATGTGGAAAGGATAGGCAGGAAAAATCTACGCAATTTCTGAAATGAGCGAGCAGCGGGAGCTTGGCAGAAAAAACTACGCAATTCCTAAGGGGAATTGGTAGTCAGCTACTGGGTCACTGGTAGCAAAAATTGCACAATTCTTGAGGGGAACTGGCAATCAACTGCTGGGAGCTTGGCAACAAAAACTGCGCAATTCTTGAAGGGAACTAGCAGTTAGTTGCTAGAGCTTGGCAACAAAAACTACACAATTCCTAGAGGGAACTATTAGTTGGCTGCTAGGAGCCACTGGCGAGAAAAACTGCACTGATACTGGGAGGCTGGCTTGCTGGTAACCTATACACAGTTTCTGAGCTGAGCGGACTGTTGGGCAGCAGAGGCTTGGTCATGAAAACTGCACAATTTTCTGGGTGAGTAGCCGGTCGACTGTCGGGAGGGCTGGCTAGAAAAAATGCGTAATTTGTTGAGACAGGGACGGGCACTAGGTGTCTGTCCGGCCTATCTGCGCAATTTTCTTAGTCATTAGAGCAGTAAAGGTCTGTAGCCTCTGTGCAATTTTTGAGGGGAGTCAGTCCCAGGGTGGCTGCCGGTTCAAACTCTCTGGTTGACCAACATGGAGGTTGATTGATTTACTTGTGGACAACACACCCTGAAATGGCTTGCTTGGTGCTTCTGCGATGTTCTTGGTGACAGTTGATTGAGTCAATGGTGGGGTGATGGTCCAGCTGTTAGAGGGGAATCCGGTCGTCAAAACTTCAACAAAGTGACTAAGTGTGTGAACAAGCGAAAGATGCATACATGATCTTGCAAACACACACTTACATGACTTGACGACGGGACGACTCAAACCATCCAAAAACACATGCTCAACATGATTGAATGACGGTGTAAGTGAAAAGCACGACACTTGTGATTGATCGTTGGTCGACCGTGACGATACTTGCGCGATATTAAATGTGACTCCATGTGTGAGTGCGACAGATGTTTTCATAGCGAGTACAACAAGTACACACGAAGTGAAGACTTTGAGTATAACCAGAACATGGTCGCAAGCATGACTTTTACATGAACATGCAAAAACTTGGGTGAAATGATCAAGCAAGGTGGGTGTGAAGACTCACACGAGCTCACAGAGTAAACTTGAGTGTGTGCAATCATCAAGTTAAATTCCCAAGGGAGGCTCCGAAATTGGGTGCAGGGCAAAATTTTGGAGGGTGGTTGTAGCTGCCACAACAAGATGATGAATAAAAATTGGAATAATGACAAAATTCTATTCCAAAATCACATCCAATAACATTTTCATTTTTCTTGAACTAAATTTATTTTTTTGTAACTTTTTCCATTGTTTAAATTTACTTGAAATATGAGATTTAGTTCCACCCATTTTTTTTTTTATAAAATTTTGAAATTTAAATTTTATGAAATTAAAATCATAGGAGGAGAAGTTAAATTAAATTAAATTATTTTTTATTTTTTCAAATTAACTTTTCTTTAAATTTATAAATATATTTAGATTTAAAATAATTTGATTAAAGTAATAAATAAATGTAGTACCCCTTAGTGAAGTTTAAATATTTTAATTTACTAAATTACTATAATGACTTGGCAAATTGTGGGCCATATAGGAGGCCAAGTATGAATAGGTGATAAACATAAATGTTTATTTTATTCCAAATTTCATTAATAAAATTGGTTAGGGTTAGCCGTGGAAATTACAGAGGGAAAATATGCTAAATTATAATTTCACTTAATACTAGACAGTTAGAAGACAATTATGCCTCTCCCTAGAGATAAATCATCTCAGTCAGGGGAAAGGGAGCCAAGAGGGTGTGAGGAAAAAATCTTGAGGGAACCTAGTGACTTGGAGCCTGGTCAAAGGAGGTCCAAGAGAGGAAACTAAAGTTGAAAACTTGATACCTCAGACAAGATGTTGTTAAGGTAGGTAGAATTCTAGTACTAGGAAAAAGAAATTCTTGAGTTGGTTGGCCAATGGAATTCCCAGTTAGACCTTTGAGGTTTTTGAAATCCTGGGCATGACCTGGTGTGGTTAGATAAGCCCTAGGTGGACTTGGTCTGGTCCTTGTCAAGAAAATTGTTGTGGAAGTGAAACTGACTTGGGGGAAGTTCTTGTAGAGACTACTTGTACTCATTGGTTGGGTGGAGTAATATGTTCTCCTTTCTAGTTTTCGTGTTGGCCTAGCTAACTTAAAACAAATAAGTATTGCGTGTAACCTAAGTTGTTTTATGTTTTGTTTCGTTCCAGGTGTAAATGGTCTGATGTGGGTGTTATGTTATGATTCTGTTAAATGGTAAAAGTTTGATTGTGATCTAATATGAAATGTAACTGATAGAATAACTAATTCTTACAGTTAGCTAGATTAGTCTCTAGGCCTATCCAGACAAATACCAGTAGCCAAAGATAGTTTTTATCTATAAATAATAGGATTGGAGGAAGAAAGATAGGCTTTGGACTAGGCCCATGTTGTTCCATTAGAATAATAAGTAAATAAATCTGCAGACAAATGCTTGAAAACAAAATACCAAATATATATAAATGGGTTACTACTTTTTTGTATACTCTTTCTAGAAATAAAATAAAATATATAGTTATTGTAACCGTTTTAAGGCAGAACTTGTTAGGGCTTGAAAAGCATGTTGGAACTATTTAGGAATTGTTCAAAGCTAAGATATTTGAGAGGAAAGTTATATATAATAATAATAATAATAATATCAAGAAAATAGTAGTGGTGGGACTCTGAGACTATTTCCAAGAATGATTACATTTACACTATTGAAAACATGGGGCTAATACAATAAACATAGGATTATAAATAACCCCTTCCATAAGAAAATTGTGTTGAGGGAGCATGAATATTTTGGTCGAGACTGAACCTGTTTAGTGAAGCCAATATATAAAACATAGGAAGAAGATTTATTTTTTTACGTTGTGAAACCCGAAAGGTTTGCATAAAATAATCAACTGATGAATTATCAAATTGCATCGTTGGGAAGAACGTCAAATACATATTATTAGAAATGAAATTCTGAACCATCTTTTACAAAATTAAATAGTCAAACTCAAGTAACATTGCATATATTGAATGGTGTAAATATATATATTAATATATGTTCATATTTTCCAACAGATATAACTACAACGAGTTTCCCATATATGAAAAAAAAGTGTTGATAAGTGTTCTGAGTCGAAAGTATTTACTAAACATTTGAAATTTTACAAAAGCTGATAGGCCAAGAACTAACTTCACAAACTACAATCATTTTGAAAATTTCATGGAACCCTAAGAACCCCAGTTTAGGGGTAGGCCAATAACCAGGTGCGACCTCCCCAAACATTGAACTGGAAGACAAAGAATAATTATTAAGAAGAGAACATGGGTTAAGCTATATGAAAACTTGAATCTTTAATCCAATCGAGTTAGCTGCCTCCAGAAGAGGGAAAAACCCACCTACGGCTAAAAAAAAATAAAAAAAAAAAATGACCAGACAATTAGTGAGGGTAATGATGAGTTATAAGCGGTTATAAGATTTAACCAAAAGAAGAAATGTCCAATGTGAAAGACTGTCTCTCGTACCTATAGGATGGATGCAAAACTGAGAGAAAATAGGACTAAACCCTGCTTAGTAAGCAAAGGAAATTAAACTAAGAACATAAACCCTAAGCTAAATCTATCCAATCCTTCGTATACGGGCATGGTTAGGTAAAAGTATACCTTTTTTACATTTGATACAAGTAAGAATTCAAAGAGTGCCATCGAAATTTGGTCTTCGGAAAACCTATCTTTCACTCAAACTCTTGCTTACTCACTCAATTCTCTATCATCTCAGCTAATCCTTCTCCATTACATTCTTTTCTCTTTTATGAATCAAATCCTAGACTAACTACATTGGCAACTAGATCCCTATTTTAATCAATCTAACAATTAAATCTCTATTCTCAAGCTCTGTTGCACACCTGCACTAACAACTTATCCCTTAGTCTAAAACTAAAACAATATTCTAATTATTACAATAAATGAATATAAAGACAAATTCAAGAGACCCAACTCTCTCTATTAAAACTGATTTTTGACCATTCAGGCCAATGAAATTCATCTCATTTAGCCACAAAATGTGAACAAACAATCACATTATTGGTTAAGTCTAGATGCCCCCGCATCACAAGGTTATTTGGCAAGATGGAGGCTTTGGGCAGTGCTGATGAAAACTATGCAGGAGTCACTGGGTGATGAATATGGGCAATTCGGATCGACAATGACTGTTCATGGGGTCTGTCTCAGTTGGAGGACAAAACTGCGCAATTGTTGAGAGGAATATTCGAGACTGCAGAAAGGATGGGCAGGAAAAATCTGCACAATTTTCGAAACGAGAAGGCAGCGGGAGGTTGTTAGCAAAAACTACACAATTCCTGAGGGAAACTCGTAGTTAGCTGTTGGGTCACTGGTAGCAAAAATTGTGCAATTCTTAAGGGGAACTGGTAGTCAGCTGCTGGGAGCTTGGCAGCAAAAACTGCACAATTCTTGGAGGGAAATGGTAGTTAGTTGCTGGAGCTTGGTAGCAAAAACTGCACCTTTCCTAGAGGGAACTTTCAGTCGACTGCCAGGAGCTACTGGCAGGAAAAACTGCACTAATGCTGGGAGGCTGGCCTACTGGTCACCTCTACACAATTTCTGAGCTGAGAGAATTGCTGGGCAGTAGAAGATTGCTCATGAAAACTGCGCAATTTTCTGGGTGAGCAGCCAGTCAATTGTCGGGAGGGCTGGCTAGAAAAACTGCGTAATTTTCTGAGGGAGACAAGGATGGGAATTGGGTGTCTATATGGCCTATCTGTGCAATTTTATCAGTCAGTAGAGTGGGAAAGGTCTGTAGCCTCTGCGCACTTTTTGAGGGGAGTCAGTCTCGGGGTGGCTGCCGGGTCAAACTCTGTGGTTGACCAACATGGAGGTTGGTTGATTTGCTTGTGGACAGCGCAACTTGAAATGGCTTGCTTGGTGCTTCTGCGTTGTTCTTGGTGACAATCGATTGAGTTGATGACGGGGTGATGGTCCAACTGTCAGAGGGGAATCCGGTCATCAAAACTTCAACAAAGTGACTAAGTGTGTGAACAAGCGAAAGATGCATACGTGATCTTGCAAACACACACTTACATGACTTGATGATGAGACAACTCAAACCATCCAGACACACATGCTCAACATGATTGACCGATGGTGTAAGTGACAAGCACGACACTTGTGATTGATCGTTGGTCGACCGTGACGATGCTTGCGTGATAGTGAATGTGACTCCATGTGTGAGTGCGACAGATGTTTTCATAGTGAACACAACAAGTACACATGAAGTGAAGACTTTGAGTATAACCAGAACATGGTCACAAGAATGACTTTGACATCAACATGCAAAAACTTGGGTGAAATGATCAAGCAAGGTGGGTGCGAAGACTCACACGAGCTCATGGAGTGAACCTGAGTGTGTGCAGTCATCAAGTGAAACTCTCAAGGGAGGCTCTGAAATTAGGTGCAGGGAAAAATTTTGGAGGGTGGTTGTAGCCGCTACAACAAGATGATAAATAAAAATTGGAATAATGACAAAATTCTATTCCAAAATCATATCCAATAACATTTTCATTTTTCTTGAACTAAATTTTTTTTTTTGTAACTTTTTCCATTGTTTAAATTTACTTGAAATATGAGATTTAGTTCCAATCATTTATTTTTTATAAGATTTTGAAATTTAAATTTTATGAAATTAAAATCACAAGAGGAGAAGTTAAATTAAATTAAATTATTTTTTATTTTTTCAAATTAACTTTTCTTTAAATTTATAAATATATTTTAATTTAAAATAATTTGATTAAAGTAATAAATAAATGTAGTACCCTTTAGTGAAGTTTAAGTATTTTAATTTACTAAATTACTATAATGAATTGGAAAACTGTGGGCCATATAGGAGGCCAAGTATGAATAGGTAATAAACATAAATGTTTATTTTATTCTAAGTTTCATTAATAATATTGGTTAAGGTTAGCCATGGAAATTACAGAGGGAAAATATGCTAAATTAGAATTTCACTTACTAGACAGTTAGAAGACAATTATGCCTCTCCCTAGAGATAAATCATCTTAGTCAGGGGAAAGGGAGCCAAGAGGGTGTGAGGAAAAAATCTTGAGGGAACCTAGTGACTTGGAGCCTGGTCAAAGGAGGTCCAAGAGAGGAACTAAAGTTGAAAACTTGATACCTGAGACAAGATGTTGTTAAGGTAGGTAGAATGCTAGTACCAGGAAAAATAAATTCTTGAGTTGGTTGGCCAATGGAATTCCTAGTTAGACTTGTGAGGTTTTTGAAATCCTGGGCATGACCTGGTGTGGTCATATAAGCCCTAGGTGGACTTGGTCTGGTCCCAATCAAGAAAACTGTTGTGGAAGTGAAACTGGCTTGGGGGAAGTTCTCGAAGAGACTACTTGTACTCATTGGTTGGGTGGAGTAATATTTTCTCCTTTCTAGTTTTCGTGTTGGCCTAGCTAACTTAAAACAAATAAGTATTGCGTGTAACCATTGTTTTATGTTTTGTTTCCTTCCAGGTGTAAATGGTCATATGTGGGTGTTATGTTATAATTCTATTAAATGGTAAAAGTTTGATTGTGATTTGATATGAAATGTAACTGATAGAATAAGTAATTCTTACAGTTAGCTAGATTAGTCTCTAGGCCTATCCATATAAATACCAGTAGCCAAAGATAGTTTTTAGCTCCAAATAATAGGATTGGAGGAAGAAAGATAGGCCTTGGACTAGTTCCAAGTTGTTCCATCGGAATAATAAGTAAATAAATCTGCAGACAAATGATTGAAAACAAAATACCAAATATATATAAATGGGTCACTACTATTTTGTATACTCTTTCCAGAAATAAAATAAAATATATAGTTTTTGTAACCCTTTTAAGGCAGAACTTGTTAGGGCTTGGAAAGTATGTTGGAACTATTTAGGACCTGTTCAAAACTAAGATATTTGAGAGGAAAGTTCAAATATATATATATATATATATATATATATAAATAAAATTGTAGTTGTGGGACACCGAGACTGTTTACACTATTGAAAACATGGGGCTAATACAATAAACACAGGATTCAAACTAACCCCTTCCATAAGAGAATTGTGTTGAGGAAGCATGAATATTTTGGTCGAGACTGACCTTGTTTAATAAAACCAATATATAAAACATAGGAAGAAGATTTTTTTTACATTGTGAAACCTGAAAGGTTTGCATAAAATAATTAACTAATGAATTATCAAATTGCATTGTTGGGAAGAACGTCAAATACATATTATTAGAAATGAAATTCTGAACCATCTTTTACAAAATTGAATAGTCAAACTCAAGTAACATTGCATATATTAAATGGTGTATATATATATATATATATTAATATAGGTTCATATTTTCCAATAGATACAACTGCAACGAGTTTCCCATATATGAAAAAAAGTGTTGATAAGTGTTCCGGGTCAAAAGTCTTTACTAAAAATTTGAAATTTTACAAAAGTTGATAGGCCAAGAGCTAACTTCACACAATGCAATCATTTTGAAAATTTCATGAAACCCTAAGAACCCCAGTTTAGGGGTAGGCCAATAACCAGGTGTGACCTTCCCAAGGATTGACCTGGAAGACAAAGAATAATTATTAAGAAGAGAACATGGGTTAAGCTATATGAAAACTAGAATCTTTAATCCAATCGAGTTAGCTACTCCAAAAGAGGGAAAAACCCACCTGCGGAAAAAAATCATCCAGAAAACTAGTGAGCGTAATGATGAGTTATAAGCGGTATAAGATTTAACCAAAAGAAGAAATGTCCAATGTGAAAGATTATCTCTCGTACCTATAGAATGGATGCAAAACCGAGAGAAAATAGGAGTAAACCCTGCTTATTAAGCAAAGCAAATTAACCTAAGAACTTAAAATACTAAGCTAAATCTACCCAATCCTTCGTATACGAGCATGGATAGGTAAAAGTATACCTTTTTTACATCTGAGACAAGTAAGAATTCGAAGAGTGCCATCGAAATTTGGTCTTCAGAAAACCCTAAAGCAACATTGGAGGACGGTCATCCTCAAGAATAAAAAACAAGAAAATAAAAGTAAGACGAGATGATACAACATCCAGAAACAGTCACATGAAAATAATAATTGCTCTTCAAACCAAAATTATCCATCAAACTTATAATTTAAGTGAAGGTTTCCTTAGCTAAGTAACTCATACCTTTTTGCAAGTTTCCTTTCATATCTCTGTGATTCTGGTTAACTGAAGGGAGGGAAATGATTGAGGAGCGTAGGTATTCCAGACATGGTGGAGTGAGTAGTTGCAGAGCTCTTCCTGTAGTTACCCCATAACTAACTCTCATACCTCCTTGCCCTTGATTGCAACCCTAGAGGGTATGAGCTAAGGATTGTTTGATACCTCAAGAGAACCCTAAATTGACACGATTACAAAGATGGAGAATCCCAATGCTCGATAACTATCACTTATTGAATGTTCATGAAGGACAAGAGATTGCACAACGTTATTATTGTTAGATAGGTTAGCATATGCATAAACATGATAATAATGCGAGTTCGAAAAAGTTATGTATCATTTTGAACCATTGAAATTATCTTAATATAACCAAAACTTCACCTCATGTTGTGGCATTAAAATTTGTGGCCATCCCAATATTAATCAAAAGGAAAATATGGCATTGTGACAAATAAACGTTAATATGTACATGTACTAAACAATGAATAACATTAATAATCAATGATGTTAGTTGTTGACTGACAGAGAAGAGGTAGAGAGTAAAATATTATGTGTAGGCCCTATATATACAAAATCAAATATTTAACATTAATTACAACCAGAATTAAGGTAATCAAGAGATTGCATAATGGAGCATCAATGTTCCAATTTTATTTATTTATTTTTACTAGATTGGTGCATGAGTTAGAGACATTACAATAAATTTATATAACATTATATAGTGGAAAGGGATGAGAAATAAAAATCAAAATAATGATAAGTGTCTATTTCATTGTCCTCTCTAGTAACATTTTCATTTTCTTGAATTTAATTTATTTTTTTTATAACTTTTTCTATTGTTTAAATTTATTTGTAATATGAGATTTAGTTCTAGTCAAATTTTTTTTATAAAATTTAGGAATTTTAATTTTATGAAATTAAAATCTCAATAGTAGAAGTTAAATTAAATTAATTTATTTTATATTTTTCTATAAATGTTTATTCAAATTTATAAATATATTTAAATTTAAAGTAATTTGATTAAAATTAATAAAATAATAAATAAATTTATATCAATAAATATTTTCATTTTAAAAATAAAACAGCATAGATCCATATACCAAGAGCCAAGGGGGATCAAATCTCTTGAGGTGAAAACATCTTTAAGAGTGAAAAGAAATTTAATCCCACTTGACGCTTGTTAGATTTGGATTTAAGATGGATCTAAGCTAATTTAAATAAAAGTAATTCTAAAACAGTAGTTTCACTTAAATAGTTACTTTGGTTTAAAATAATTTATAATAAAAAGTAAAAGATGCCCACTCCACTTAAATAGTTACTTTTGATTAAAATAAATTATGATGGAAAATAGAACATTTGTTCCACTTTAACTCTCAAATAGCCATAAAATAGGAAGTAGAATTAAATATATGTTGAATATTTTTAAATAAATGTTGGCATTGATGTCAACAGGTTGGAGATGTTACTTCTCATGTGCATGTGTGATGGATGCTTGGCTTGATGGTCTTGTTAGTCGGAATTCATGTCAACATACTTATGACTAGACTTTGTGGAGGTAATGTGATGTTTGGTTGAGGTTGACATGCGTTAATTGGAGATGCTGCTACTACAAGAGATTGGAGTGTTTCTCTAGATGTTCCATGTGTCTCTACATGTCTTGGAGACATTAGATATGTTGCTACATGTGTTGAGTCATGGTTGCTAGTGTTGGAAATGCCTCTATCAGTGATGGAGGAAGTTGGATGAATTAATGATGTTGTTGTAGGTGTTGAGGTTGCTCCTACAAGAGTTAGATATGTTGCTACAAGTGTTGGATATGTTATGGTTACTGCTTGAGGAACTAGAGGTGTTTGTCTTGGTGTTGAGATTGGAAGAAAAGGTCTTGCATGTCGCTGACTTGTTCTTGGCCTATTTCATCAGTTGCAGACCTATTACATAGGCTTAGAGAAGTGTTCATATGTTTAAGAAGATGGCCCAACAGGTAGCAAAGGTTCTGGGTTGAAGGACTGATGTTTCTACTAAGATTTTTCCCCACTCGCATGGCGGATGGGTCATCAATGCGACTAGAAAGCTCTAGTCACTTGGAGACAGCCCAAGGGACCGAATAGAGGGTCCAATCAATTTCAGGTAGGACTCTGCATGTGACCAAGCCTTTTTGCTAGTTTTTCTCTG
Source organism: Pinus tabuliformis (assembly GCA_031772625.1). Taxonomy (NCBI): domain Eukaryota; kingdom Viridiplantae; phylum Streptophyta; class Pinopsida; order Pinales; family Pinaceae; genus Pinus; species Pinus tabuliformis. Next base: position 732,418,503 of record CM062815.1, read on the forward strand.
CATTCCTCGTGTTGATCAACTAATTTTTATGTTATTGTAGCATTCTTGGTATACAAAATTCGGTTTATGGTCAGAAACGTTCATGGGACCTCTAGAATCTTATCAAAGTTGAAAATATTGAAAAGGCAACTGGAGTTAGTGGTTGATTGAGTCAATGAGATAAATTCAGATCAAATCAAGCATATGAACAGAGTTTTGATGCCTAGTAGTTATTGGTAATTATTGAGTTGAGAACTTGTATTCATATACATGTTGGAGAAATCTCATTGTGAGTATGGCTAATTATGCTAGTGTGTTGAGTGAGAGTGAGCTTGGAGAAGAGCTTGCAAGTTTTGTGAATTGTTTATGCATATTTTCTGAAACAGTTTGCAGTTGTAGCACCATATAGCTGAAGTATGTTTCAAACATGATATTTGTGCTGTGAGTGAGAATATGAAGTGTCGATTGGAGTAGTGTGATGAGATTGTATTTTTTCTTGTGGTGTGTTTGGTGCTTGGAGATTTGATTTAGTTTTTATTGTGCTTTGATGATACGTTATTGTAGTGCTCATGTTGAGAAATTCTTAGTTCTAGTCTAAAACATTTTGAAACGAGAACCACATAGAGGAGAAGAGTTGGGTGACTCAGGCGAAATCAATATTAGTGAAAAAATTTCTCAATCCAATGGTGGTTGGATAGTTTAGCAAAAACTGGGTGAGTCTCGTTGGTCATGGTAGCTTCCAGCAGATCATAGTTTGTAGAGTCATTGATAGTTCAAGAGTAACCAGGCAAGGATCGTTGATCATGGTGGCATTCAGTGGATGGTAGTTCGTAGATACGCATGAGAAACAATCTCCATTTGATAATAACCATATTTATATCTCTATGTAAAGAATTGTTTGACATAATAGAATTTGACCAACGCAGTAGCAATAGGTGGTTGTTTTCCCTGGAGGGGATTTTCCACCATAAATATTTGTGTCAATTGTGGTTAATGTTTTATGGTTTATGGTTTATGTTTGATTATCTAATATATGATTACGTGTTTCATTTTATGCATGCTAAATAATATATTACGTGTTTCATTTTATGCATGCTAAATAATAATTGATTGGAGAAAATTTTTAAAAGTGCTCACACTATTAATTCACCCCCCCAAGTAGTGATTTAGTTTCTAACAATTATTATCAGAGCGGGGCTCTTAGGTGCAGCTTGATCGTTGGAGAGTGGATCTTGGAGTTTTTGGCAGACTTTTCCAATTTTAAAAAAAATGGATCAACAAGGAATTTCAGTACTTAGCAAACATGAATTTGCAACTTGGAGAACAAATTTGGATTCATATTTTTGTATCTGTTGATGAAGATATTTTTCTATCTGTTGATTATGGAATTAAATATAAATCTAATGATTTGGCTACAAATATTATTTTGAATAGTATTCCAAAATTTGATAGCAAGTTTGTGAAGCATTGTGAGACTGCCAAAGAAATGTTGGATAAGTTGCAGAATTTGTATCTTAGAGGAAAATTGCATTTTTCAGAAATGGAGAACAATGCAAAGGATTCTACTTTTATTACAATAACAAAGCAATCCTCCTCACAAGAAGAAGATGAAGGCACTAGTGATAGAAGTGAGATATAGAGCATGAATCTTGATGATCAATCAAAGATAATGGCATTAGAAGCAAAAATTCAAAGACTTATGGCTGAAAATAAAGATCAATGGATGCTACTACAAATGTTTGATGAAAAGGAGTGTGCATTTAAAGAAGAAATTTCAAATTTGAAATTTCAACTACAAGACGGAATGGACATTGAGATTGGAATGAGGAAGCAATACAATGAGCTGGAAGATGAGTTCCAGAAATTGAAGGTTGAACTAATTTCTACAAGATAAGAATTGGAGAGGCTCAAAGCTACTGCTAAAGCATCTACAAGAAAATAAAAAATTGTTGGAGAAACTAGTTACAACAAAAATAATAAGAATCAAGAGTTGTGCATGACGCAGAAAAATAAGAGGAGGTCCAAGAAGAAGAATAGAATTGGGAAGTGTTATAATTGTGGAATTCGTTGACACATAATAACAAGTTGTATTAATGGAGAGATCAATCTCTCTCATCAAAACGAGCAACCAAATGAGAAGCTACATCAAGTCTGCAAGCAAAGGAAATCTCCATTATTCAGTTATAATAGTCCATTTTATGGTTATTGTTTCTTGTACAATGATTTTGGCCATAGGGCTATTGATTGCAGGGCACATGCAAGGAATGGAAATTACATCAATAGAATACATCAACCTATTCCTCTATTCCTTGGTCACATTAGATGTTTTGTGTGTGATAACGATGGCCATAAGGCTAAGGATTGCAAGATTCCCATGTGTTTCAGGAGATCGAATCAGAGAAAGGAAAATATGAAATGTCAACCACACAAGAAGAAGAAGGATCAACAGTTGAAAGTTTGGAGGAGAAAATAGCAGCAAGGAACTCCCTCCAAAAACTGAGGCCAGTTTGGTCTTAGGGGGAGGATATGGATGCATTATGAGTTACATGCAAATTCTTAATTTTTTAGCCTTATGGGAAAGTGCATGTGAAGGAAAATATGCATTTTTAGAGATTCATGTATTTAGGGGGAGTTCATAAGTTTTGAAGTGAATTTTCATTTCAGATCTAATTCTATTTGGTTTTAGTTGGAGCATCTATATGTTTTGATTTTATTGATGCTAATGTTGATATGGAAGCCATATAGATATTTGTATGTGCATTGTCTGGGTGTGATGGGGGATCACACATTCAGGGGGAGAATGTTTTCTTCCAAATGGACTTGCAGTTGTTGGCATCATGCTCACTTTGGAGGAGATTTATTGTGCTTATTTATCATGAGTGTGTTGCAGGGATGAATGTTTTGTTGTTGCTGCCATATAGTAGCAAGATCATATGTTTTTGCATGATACAGTTGATGCTTTTGGCATATGATTTCATGGATGTGTAGCTTCTATGGAGATCAGATGATATATTGGATAAAGTTCATCTAGTTTATGCACTTTATTACTTGTGTTTAGTATTCTAGATGTATCATGTTGCTGCTCATGTATTTTTGGATGGATAAAACATGAGGAAGATGATTGTTGTTTCTCATGATAGTTTGATACATGATGATGGATGAGATATTGTCTACTCATTATGATTTATATTTTCTTTCTCATATATGGAGTATACATGTTTTGTTGCTCGCCTATTTTCTAAGTTATGCCTCATTGATGATATGTTGCTCACCTATTATGAGGTTTTGCATTTTTTGTTGCTTATGATGCTTTGGCATGATGGATGTTGCTACTTGGTCTTTGCACTCATGGAGAGATTACACATGATATTTTATTGCTGCTACTTGATGTGTTTCTAATAATGATGATGCATTATGTTGATGGTTGGTGAGGATATATTTGTTGCTATTATATGACATTTTCCTATGTTGCTGCTATCAGTTGTTTTTCTTGTTGATGCACATGTGGAGTATGGTGGTGGTTGTCAGTGGTTTCTATGATTGTGAAGCAAGATGTTCATTGATGGCATGGTGATGGCCAATGTGTTGAGTGGTGATATACTAGCACATGATATTGCAAGTTCTTCTATGATGCTGCTACACATTGCGAGATTATATTTTTTCTCATGGAGGTCTTATGCTTTGATGCACATGCTATGTATTGCATTATATTGCTGCTTCCATATGGAGGATATGTTGATCCTCATTGATGCCATGTACTCATGTTATTTTATAATTTTGGTATGTATTGATGAGAGTACATTTAAGTGCATATGTAAAATCAATGTATTGCCATTGTTTCATCTTTTGGGCACATTGCTCATGGAGAGACCCATGGTGTCTAGCATGTCTTGTCATTATCTATGTATGGGTCAATGGGAGTCCAAGTCATGTTTCATCTTGTATATCATTGTTGTATCCCCACATATTGGGTTCATGATGTAAAATTCGGTCCATAGAGTCATGGCTAGTGATAGGAGGTTTTATTGAGGATTTATATACCAGTCCTATGTATTTGTCACAACCATGTATTTTCTCCATGAAGCATTATATTATATTATAATGTATTGTATATCCTGTCCAAAGTCAATTGGAGTCATGGTCCATGAGTAGTAGTATCTTTCCCTTACCAAGGAGGATCATTGTAGCAGGTATATGTGGTTCTTCAACATGCTGAGACTATGATTACAACTAGATTACATGCTTAGGGGGAACATGTTATCTCTTCAAAGTTGGCATGGCATTGGATAGAGGTGTTCGTAGCCGGTTTCCTTGTTCTACATGCTTATCTTGCAGGAGATACCTCTATGGGTTTCATCATTATGGTGTTGTGTATGATAGGGGGGTCCTTCTCTCATCCAGGCACATTAATGGCATTTTTTTTCAGTGTCAGTATGGCCATTTTCCATTGATGTCAAAGGGGGAGAGAATTTGGATGGATATTTGCAGCTTCAGTATGGAGATCAACCTCACATGTTGTTGAGGTTGACACCAATGCCAAATTGGGAATTTTTTGGCATTGATGTCAACAGGTTGAAGATGTTGCTTGTCAAGTGCATGTGTGATGGATTCTTGGATTGATGGTATTGTTAGTTTCCATTAATGTAAGCAAACTTATGAATTTAACTTGTAGAGGTAATGTGATGTTTGGTTGAGGTTGACATGTGTTGATTGGAGATGTTGTTGTTGTAGGAGATTGGAGTGTTGCTCTAGATGTTCCATATGTCTCTACATGTCTTGGAGACATTGGATATGTTGCTACATGTGTTGAGTCATGGCTGCTAGTGTTGGAGATGCCTCTATCAGTGATGGAGGAAGTTGGATGACTTGAGAATGATGTCGTAAGTGTTGAGGTTGCTACTACAGGATTTAGAGGTGTTGCTACAGGTGTTGGGGATGTTGTGGTCATTGCTTGAGGTGTTGGTCTTGCTATTGATATTGGCATAATAGGTCTTGCATGTCATTGGCTTGTTCTTGGCCTATTTCATCAATTGTAGACTTTTTACAGAGGCTTAGAGGAGTTTTTAGATGCTGAAGAAGATGGTTCAACAGGTGGAAGAGGTTCTGGGATGAAGGACTATTGTTTCTATTGAGCTTTTGATGTAGTCGCATGGAGGATGGGTCATCAGTGCAATTGGAAAGCTCTAATCACTTGGAGACAGGACCAAGGGAGTGACTAGAAGGTCCATTTGATTTCAGGAAAGCTTGTGCATGTGACCGAGCCTTTTCACAAATTTTTCTCTGCATTCCTCACATTGATCAACTAATTTTTATGTTGTGCGACATTCTTGGTTAGAACATTTCGGTTTATGGTCAGAAAATATTGTGGGAACTCCAAAAGTTGATAAAAGTTGAAAATATCAAAAAGGAAAGTGGAGTTACTGGTTGATTGAGTCAATGAGATAAATCCAGATCAAATCAAGCATATGAACATAGTTTTGATGCCCAGTAGTTCTTGGTAATTATTGAGTTGAGCACTTGTGTTCATCTACATATTGGTGAAATATCATTGTGAGTATGGTTGATTCTACTAGTGTGTTGAGTGAGAGTGAGCTTGGAGAAGAGATTGCAAGTCGTGTGAGTTTTCTATGTAATTTTTTTGAACAGTTTGCAGTTTTAGCAGTAGATAGATGAAGTATGTTTCAGCCATGATATTTGTGTAGTGATTGAGAAGATGAAGTTTTGATTAGAGTAGTGTGGTGAGATTGTATTGTTGCTTTTGGTGTGTTCGGTGCTTGGAGATTTGATTCAATTTTTATTGTGCTTTGATGATACATTATTGTAGTGCTCATGTTGAGAAGTTCTCAGTTCCAATATGAAACATTTTGAAACAAGAACCACCTAGAGGAGAAGAGTTGGGTGATGTAGTGTTGTTTTAATCAATCCTAATTGACCAAGACTGTAACATTTAATTGTCAACCTAGGGTAGGTCTTGTTGTTTCAATGGAGTTCGCACTGTCTGTGCCAATACACTACAGCCAAGAATGAAAAATAGAAAGAACAGTAAAAGATGTCGCTGAATCAATTGCAAAACTTAAATCATTCATGTAGAAATTAAATCACTCCACAGAATTGAAATCGCACTTCACAATTACCAGAGTAAGGGCACGCTACACAGTAAAATAATGACTACACCAGCTGGTCACTATCATTTTGTTTAATCAAATCAATGTAACAACATAATATAATCTAGAACAAAAGCGGATGTATTTCACAATTTATACAACAACAACAAAAAACGATATGACAATAAAAGAAAAAATAATGTACACTACTTCTACGGCTGTAGTCCCTGCTAAAGAGGAGGGCCCTTCCTCCTTAGCAGGGGTACAAGAATAACATGACATTGGTTAATGAATCAGATGAAGAGCATTAACAACATCACCACAATGATTTTAATATTAAAAATAATTCAAAGTTACAAGATCAGAATAATAATGCTTTTCTATATGTCGTCCTTGTACATTGGAAATCGAGTCTCTTTTATAATTATTACACACCCGAAATTAGGAATAAATCAGTCATGAGAATATGACGATTCTCATGGTGATCATTAAATAGAATCAGTTACAACCTATTTCTAAATACAAATACTTATCAGATACATTGGTTAAAATTGCAATCACTTGGGTCTGTTGCTTCTAAAATAAACAATTCCTAACACTCGACAACTGTTGTGTGGAATAATACCCACAACTTTGCCAGTTCCAGTGTAAAAACATCCAGCGGTCGAATAGCGGTTCAGGATGTAACAGAAATCACTGGTGACAACGCTCTTGGTGTAACAATGGTCCTCTATATAATCACGTGGTGTAACAGTAGCCTGTAACAACGTTCAGTGTGTAACAGCAACCTGTGACAACATACAGGGTGTAGCAACAAACTGTTCTACCCTACTCTGAAACCGATCAACATGGCTTGTTTACTCCGTAACCTTGTTCCTACGAGTAACACCTGAAAAAGAAAATATCTTCCAAAATACTCCTCCAATGCTCACCCTAGTTATCCAAAAAAAGGAATATAGTATCATATTAGTAAGCAAAACATGGCAAAATAACATGACAGTGGAATAGGTTGTATAAATGAGAAAAAGGGTGATTAATCATGTGAAGTTTCATGGTGCTAGAAGATAAGAGGATCAAAACTAGGGAAAGAAAGTGCAGAAAACAAGTGAAAAGTCACACCCAACATCTCCCCCCAACCGAAGCAACTGCATGTCCCCATGCAGAACCTCAGCTTCTCCTGTTGTACCCCTGATGTAAGTCTGTCAAACTGTAAGCACCAACACTGTCTTCATCTGGAGCTCTGTACCCCTGAGTGGCCATCAATTATCATGGCTAGGATTCTTCTTCATAATCACATAGGTGGTAATCCGACTAATATTCTTCTTTTGGTAACCAAATCAAAGGAAATTTAAACCTGAGCCCAATCCAGAATGACCCCAATGTCTGCACAATCCGAGCATATTCGGGCACCCATGTAACAACACTTGTACAAAATAGCTAATTAGTTACTAAAAAAAAGACTAAAATTTGCATGTAAACGACTATTTTTCGGTCGGTGACCAATAATAGCTAATTTACAGTATCTTATAACGCGACCAACTTTTAGTCATTTTTAGCTTAGTCATTAATTGGTTGTCTCAATTATGTTGTCTAGTAGTATATTTGGTCATTAATTTAGTCATTGATTTGATCATTAATTTAGTCATAGATTTGATCATTAATTTAGCCATTAATGTAGTCATTGATTTAGTCATTAATGTAGTCATTGATTTAGTCGTTAATGTAGTCATTGATTTGGTCATTGATTGCCACAATTATTGACCAAATATACAACAAAATATAATACTAAATAATCACCCAACAAAACCAATTAATGACCAAAGAAATATGACCAAAATGTTGGTTGTGCTATAAGATACTCTAAATTAGCTACTAATAGTCATATATATGAAAATTCTAGTCATCATTTGAAACCAATTAATGACCAAAGAAATATGACTAAATTTAGGTCCTGTTATAAGATACTATAAATTAGCTACTAATAGTCGTATATATGAAAAAATTAGTCGTCATTTGTAATCACAAATTTATACTTTATAGTAGTCATTTATCTTTTTCTGGTAGTTTCATATTCAATATATAAATGACTAATTTAGTAGTTTATATTCATTTCATTTACTTTCATTAATGATCGTTATAAACAACTAATTTAGTCATATATTCATTTTATTTGCGTTCATTATTAATAAACAAACTACTAATTTAGTAGTTCTAGATTGATTTTATGTGTTCATTATTAATCAATATATATTAATTAGTATGCTTTTGCAACTAAATTAAAAAAAAAAATGGCATACAATGTACATGTTCAGCTAATATGAAAACACAAAGTTACATATGTTAATTACAAGACTAAGTAATATCAAATGCAACTATAAATAATTCCAATCAGAAATTATATTATATAAAATGTCAAGTATTACAATACGAGTTTTCAACTTAATATTTGTTGGAGTACAATTTACACATGAAATATTGTTTCATCACTTCAAAACATAATCATTGTGTTTCCAAGGCATTGCAAGTGAATTCACCAACTTTGAAGACTTGACCATCATTCTTTATGTGTGTGTCTTATGAGGGATATTAACTCTATAAGTACCACTAGACTAGTTCTCTTCTCTCTCTTTAATTTGGATTTTGTCGCTCGTGTTATTGTTCTCCTCTTTCTTCAATCCCTGCTTCTTACCATCAATATTGAGTAATTTTTTGAACAAAAAAAAAGATACAATGCAGAGTATAAGACATGAAATTCGATTAACGTTGGAATATAAACTAAAGTAGACTATAAAATATTTATACAATCTATACCTCAACATCAACAATATTGTTAATGTTATTTTCCCCCATAATAGCAAGAAACTTGAATAATTTTTCTTCAGTTGGGAAATAGTGGCCACTTTGTGCCTAGATGACATGTATAAACAAAGCAAATAAACACAACAAAACTAGCAATTTCTACTAAGAATGTCTCATGCTCCACTTTTGTAGTTGTATTTTTTCCTATAGTTATCTCTAAGAAGCAGTAACACTTCAACAATAAAACTGGTCAATAGAAATCTAATGGGTGGAGCAAAGTATTTATAACACAAGATTACAAGAAACTAAAAAAAATAAGACAAGACTTTGTAAATTGTGATACTAACCGGGAATATAGCGTCAATATAGTAATCTTGAATTGTCAGCTTACTATTCCATGGGAAAAGGAATCCAATTCCCATAAACCAATAAATTATGTATGCCCCTTCTTTTCCCTGTAATTAATTGAGAAATATTAGCACATGCAATTTCCATTTAGAACCTTTGGCATGATTCTATAAATATTCAAAACAAACTTAATGTTACTCATTCATTGTTCTCTAATTCATACAAAACTAAATATGTTAACTTGTTTTGAGCTAGAGAGTTTTGTAATTCATCATGTCCAAAATCATTTCTTGTTGTCATGAATGCTTTTTTTTAATGATAAGGACATAGACCTATATTTGATCAGAAAACATATTTTTCAGAATATATTCCATTTTTCTAATTCAAAGTTAAATTCCTTTCCATTATGGCATTCAAACAAACTATAATCCTTTTCATTTAATAAATCACTCTTGTATTATACTACTAAACAGATAGCTCCATAATGAAGTTAATTAGTGGTGGAATACTAATAAATCACAAATACATGCAAGAAATAACATTACTACATGTCCTAGACATGCCAAGTCTTTATCCTCTTGGTTGTAAATATTACTTCATGAAAACAACATATTTGAAAAAGAGAACTTTTCTAAAACTAACCAATGCCAGTGTATCCAACAACATTGACATTTCTATTGGCATGCCCTCAAAATATGTGGAAGCATTAAACAAGTGTAGTGCACTTCCTTGTAAGGTTAAAGTTTGGCAATGAAAAATGTTGTCCCTTAGTCTAATGAGGTTTTAACTTGCCTTTTATAACTTAGAGAGAATGGGAATTCAATGTAGAACAATGACATAAATATTTTATTCATTCACACTTACCTAGATCCTAAACAAGCATTGAAGTGTTATACAAATCCAACCATGTCTCACATTCCACTAGGAAATAGAATTTCTAGAATTTGACTGTAAACCTTGAGCCTTTCTCAAATTTGTAAACAAGTAACATAATAAATATTTTTTCTTAGTTATCAAACCTTCTCTTGTGTGGATCTTGAGAAAATATGTACATACACATATCACATTATAGCATGTTGTGGAGTACATTTACAAGAAACCAATCACTCAAAATTTTATATTCTGGCAAGATTGAGGCATGTGTTAAATGCCCATTATCTACATCTCTGCACAATGGTGTCATTAATAATTTGAAGGTTCTTGTCTTGATAGTATGATCTAATTATTTCTTTTTGCAAGATGTTTTTTCACTACCATTATTAAAATTTTGATGTTTATGAACAATATATAGATACAATGGATGCTTCGAATAATAAAAGAGGCAATTATTTTTCCATTAAGAGTGTTTAGTATTTTCATATGGTTTAAATTCAATATTTCTACTGGTGGTACTTAAGGTTAACCTAAACGATTCTTTCACATGCATCAAAAGAAGTAAAATGTGATAATAGGAAGGACTCATGCGAACTTTTCTAATTGTACATGTTGAATCGGAAAATGATTTTGCTGTGCTCAATTTCTTATTGGAGTAAGGTCCTATCAACTGACAAAGGTTGTACAAATGTTTGAAATGATACTAAATAAGTTGGACCTGGGGGAATGAAGAACAAAAGCACAAGACAATACTTGATTGAGATCTATAGATGGCTAGAACAGAATCAGCTTAAACACCCTCAATGTTTGACTCTTACAAAGGCATCATCCCACGTATTATTGGTTAGCATTTTCAACATTGAACCTTGTACTACACTTTTTTTTCAACTTGGAAATAGCATTAGTTCAATAAAATTAATGCATGATCTTTCTTTTAGGTAAACCAGTGTCATCCACAATGCCTATGCAGAACATGAGTACATGCTCAAATCAACCTAACTTCACTAATATTGGTAATCATATTCACTAACTAGTGGGTAGATAAAGGATCTTGGTTATTGTATCAACACTCACCCTAAGGGGATATCATGTGATTTTGGCTCAACACTCTTCCCACTAGGTTATTGTATAATATATCCTCAACACTCTCCCCATAAGGCTATTATGGTCTCAACTTCACCAACTAAAGCAAGTCTTTGCACTCTTCCAACATGGATATTGTGTTTTCTCCCTCCATTAATTCACCATTCTAGAACAACAATGGCACCCCATGGCATGTATTGAACTATTGTGGAAACATTAATGCACCCAAAAATCTTACATGAATAATGCAAAATAATGAATAGTTGTGAGCACAATTCCTATATCCCCACCTCAAAAAGTAAAATATATCCATATCTAAAAAGGATTTTCCATAAATACAATTTTAGGTAGTTAGGGTCTCTTTCTATGGTAAACCCTCCATTAGTTGACGTGACTAACCCCATGGATAAAATCCCTAAAATGAAATTTCAATTAAATAAGTCAATTTTCCAAAGTAAAACACACCCAAGGTTCTCACTTATATGGTGACCTGTGGTATACATAAGTTTGGATAACAATGTTTGAGCATGTGTTTCCTTTTTTGAATATTGATATGCATAACAACAATATCACTTGGGTTGCTCCTGACACTTGATTACTATTAGTTTGGGTACTAAGAATATATTACTCAAATGTAATTTACTATACGTGGATCTCATTACTAGCATCCACATAAATAAACTTCCTAATATAAAAATTTGAGTTATTCTCACTCATATAACTAGTATTAGTGTAGGTCCTAAATGTTTGAATTTGAAATGATACTAAATAAGGTGGACCTAACAGACTGAAGAATGAAAGCACAAGAAAATACTTGTTTGAGATCTATAGGTGGCTGGAATAGAATCACCTTGAACTCCCATCAATGTTTGATTCTTACAAAGGCAACATCCCACGTATTATTTCTTACACTACAACAAAAAAGGTCATTGGTGAGGGTCGAAAAATGCCATCATAAGCTCATTGGTGATGGTCAAAAGAGCCTTCGTCACCAAAAACTGAACGTCACCAAAGGTGGCGTTGCCAAAAGTATAGGTGTTATGGTGACGTTCAAGGTCTGTCACCAATAACTATTTATAATGAAAGATAGTGACCATAACCATTTCATATGAACAATGGTGACAAACCTTATCCTTCGTCACCAAAAAATTGAACATCACCAAAGGTGGTGTCGCCAAAAGTATAGGTGTTGTGGTGACATTCAAGGTCCGTCACCAATAATGATTATAATGACGGATAATGACCATCACCATTTCATATGAACAACAATGATTTATTTTGATGGACCTTTCATGACCATCACTATTAATGCATATATATGTGGTGATGTTCATTGACCGTCACCATTTCATATGAACATCAGTGATTTATGGTGATGGACCTTTCATGGTCGTCACTATTGATGCATATATATGGCGGTGTTCATTGACCGTCACCATTTCATATTTTGGTGAGGGTAGAAAATGTCACCATAAGCTCATTAGTGATAGTCAAAAGAACCTTTCTCACCAAAAACTAATCATTATCATTCCATCTAAATACCAGGGCACAATGGAATCGAACCATGGACCTTCAACTTGTAAAGAAGATGCTCTACCATTGAGATAACACCCTTTAAAGAATTAGACTTGCAAGAATAGATCTAGGGGAATAACAAAAAAATCCACAGAGAATAGGATTAGAGTGGGAAAAATAAAGATGATAAGAAAAATAATAACCAGCAACAAAATCTACTAATTTGAACATGTTTAAAGTACATTAAACAGAGATGGCATCCATAGTACATTAAAGTGACATTGGTTAATGTTGGGATTTGTCAATTTCTAACTATCCGTAGTGCAACTAATCTAATGAACTGTGACAAGAGATGTTTCCATTAATGGAGAAGCATGTTTATAGCTCACAGTTTCTTGATAATCACTGTCTCTAACTAAAAACCATGCGTAGTTCTAGCCACTGTAAAACATGGACACAAAAGTGAGCATAAAGACCAAAATCATAGTACCACCAATCTAATGAGCTATGACAAAAGATGTTGCCATTAATGGAGCTGCATGTTTAAATATCAAATTGTTTCTTGATAACCATTGGCTCCAACTAACAACCATGCATAATTCTAGCACATCATTGCAAAACATGGACCTAAAGTGAGCATAAAGACCAAAAGCCCAATCTACCTTAACGGAAAAAAACAAGAAATCAAGACTTACAATTTACCAACCATTGAAAGGATAAAAACATGAAAGAAAACATCTTCATACTTCTCATCAAGGACAAACAAAATCATATCACCTTAAATGATGAATTTAGAAACCTTTTGAGTTCAGAAAATGGTGTTAATACACTTAACTTTAGTTGGTTGGAAAAAATAAGTCAAGGAGGCATTTTAAAATCAAGAAGAATTATTTATTCATGGCATAAAGCAAGTTCAATATTAGAGCATTGAAGATAATTGGACTAGCAAATGAAAGACAATATTCAACTAGAAGATATTATTAGAAGAAGTAAAAACGAAAAGAAAAATAAGATGGGAACATTTTACTTCAGCTCATAGCTAGATCCACACGAGGAACTTAAAATGAACCCATGAACTATTCACGTAAATGATGGTCACAAACAATGAAATATTTGACTGCCAATATCATTGCTTGTCCTATCATAAAAGTGAAATATCAAGAGAATATACCGCTGGTAAAGAATGCTCAGTTTCTCAATTTTAATATCGTCGCAATCATTAGGCTATCATCATTAGGCAACTTCGTTTCATAAAACATCATAGTAGGAAACATTGGCTTTATCACCAATGTAAACTAAACTTCATGTATTGAAATTTGAAACAAAGAAAAAGAAAAAAAGTTAGTGTGTTCATCTTTGAAACGTTGATAGATACATGCTTTGACCCAAGCAACTGAAATTATTGATAATGTTACCTAAAATGGAAAATCAAATATGAGAAAATATATTTCAAAGAAAATGTATGAGTGTATTTTACCGAAACTGAGCATTGTATGAGTCTATTATTACCTAAACCATCTCACAATGCTCTTCATCAACTCCAACAAGTAATGAATAATCCATGACATCAATTGAATACAAACACACATTGCACACAATCATGATAACTGACTAGCTTAACAAAAATTTGAAACTAAGATTACAATTATAGTTGATTAAGGAAAATGAAAACTATATTTACCACGAGAAAGGAAGTATCATTCCAGACTGCTCTCTCCAAAAGGCGCTTGGCTTTATTCCCAAGAAATATTGGAGCAGTTGGCATGGTCTCTAAGAGATTCTAGTCCAGAAGAACTTTGTTGTTGCCTGATGAATCTGCATTGTAACGGGAGCAACCAGAAACTTTGAGGTCATAAACCCGTGTTACATTTCTTACAAACAACAGATTTTCCATTACCATCAATTCATCCTGATCTCTTTGCCACCTTTTTCATTATTTATAGTGACCTGAAAAATAAGCACATTATGTAACATGCACACACACAATGAAGGAAACAAAGCATGGTAAACTCTCTACAAGTCTGCAAAAGGTAATTGTCAAATATAGAATCAGGTACCTTGTCATATAGGAAAGCCTGATATTCTTGTGAGCTTAGTGCATAAGTTATTATGCTTGTTGGCTCATCATTATAAACAACAATAATCATATCGTTGACACCAATTGGTAAATGAAACTTACCCACTCCATTACCACCCAGATGACTGACAAATGAAACAAACATAGGACTATAGCTTCTCTAAGAGTCAACTCTAATAGACCCCGATAAATGTTCTTGTAAACTTTTGCTACAACTTTTTGGTAAGTTTGACATAGGAGCCCCAATGCAACTTCCAAACTCTTCCGATAGATTTAATTATTTTACTGGTGAGGGAGGGATGATTTTCTTAGGCACCTCTATTCCACTTTTATCACACATGATTTCGGCAGATTTGGACATCATTCTGTCTCCTATTGCAATTTGTTGAACTGGATATATATATATATATATATATATATATATATATATATATATATATATATATAGATATATATTATTTTATTTTATTTTATTTATTTATTTATATTTATATTTATTTATTTATTTATTTTATTTTTATTTTTATTTTTTATTTTTTTATTTATTTTTTATTTTTTATTTTATTATTATTATTATTTATTTATTTTTATTTTTTATTTATTTATTTTTATTTTTATTTATTTATTTTTTCTTTTCTATAGATTCATTGCCACTAGCACTAGTAGCCAAAGTGGCAGAACCAACTTCCCTCCCTTGTGATGTCACAAATACATCCTAAGCTTTTACTAATTGGCATTCACACGTCCATGCTGCATCTAATGTATTTGACAAAATTTCATCGAAGATAGGAGAATCATGCTTCGACATTTTCCGACAAGTTGCCATATCTTCATCCAAACCATTTGTATTGTCCCTACTATCAACTGCTTCAAAAAGCATTTTCTCAGAAACATTGATGTTGGTATTGCATTCACCATTATCCATGTCAAAAGTATGAAACATGGTACCATTAGTTATATTGGATCAATCTCTAATGTTTGAATCTCCTTCCACGTCATCCAGATATTCTGGGTTGTTTTACCTTCTGCCAATTTAATAATTTCCATGCCGTAATTTAATTTTCCATTCATAGCCCCAATTCCCTCTAAATGGTCACACAAGTAGGAATTTCCTACATTAATAATCATGGAAATTTGCGTAGATCCATTATTTAAAACATGCTTCTCGCCAACTTGGATATCTTTGAATTGAATATTCTCAAAATAGATAGCTCTGTCCAAACAATTTCCATCAACCATGGAGCATGTGTCCTTTGTCATCATAATGCCAAAACCACCACTAGCATTGTTACTATCTTTGACTGTACCTTGACGGTCTCCAAAGTTTTCATCTATGCTAGAATCATATTCCTTATATGGAGTCTTAAAATCATCCAGTGGACTAGATTCCAATTTGGCAAGATAGTTTTTCACTCTAAGAGATGAATATAAATGGAAAAGATGGTGATCCTATTCATAGGATTCATAAAGAAGAAGAAACCTTATATTTTTAGCTTTGAAATATCAGCAATAGGTCTTTCAAGTTCCAACGTGCCCAAAACTAATTATGGCCTCTTGCAACAAACTCTATTTGAATTTGATAGATTTCATCAAAAGAATGAACCCTATGAAGAAATTATTTCCAACTAAGAAATTTCTATAAGAAAATATAGAAATATTATACAACCTAAAGTACACTAAACAACCTTTATATAGATCTATAATATCACCTCAAATTCAACTCTCTCTTTATACAACATTCCTTCAAGCTCTCTAATTTTGCTCCTTGATTCAAGAACCTTAATAACGGAATAAGAGGATCTAGATGTGGCGATTTTATGTCCAAGCAAATTAAAAACCTCCCTAAACAAATTCCCACTTTATTTCAACTTGTTCATTTGCATCAAAATGCACATTAGTTTGGATCTAGGGGGTCCTACTTCATTTATTTTTTTGCTATTCCTTGCTTCTCCCATGCCACCTTCTCAGATAGCTCATCTACTGTTATTTGATAATTAATATTAACCTTGGATGAAACAAAAACAATGAAACCATTTTCCAGATCTGAATCTTTTCATTCCTTATCATGAAGATCCAAATATGTTGTGGCTGTCCCATATGAACCTAGATCCACAGGAGATATAATTTTATTTGGATATGCCTTTATTGAAGCTGACATCCAAATAAATCACTTGAAGGAGTAGTTGGCAATGAAGGTCTCTATCAAGATGGATACATATCCCACTACACCCCTATAACTTGAGCATATGTATCTCCTATAGAGGTTTCTTAAAAACAATTTATGTTTAAACAAGACTGGTTCCATCAACACTAGATTTACTAGTAACATGTGATATAGGTGGCCCCATCCCTCCACTAGTAAGAGGTGGTTTGGACTCTCCCTTATTCTTATCAATCAGAGGGTCATTTGCTAAGGCAAAGACAGTTGACGTTGTCTTATACATTTTCATGTTTTGCATTTCTTCTGACTGGTTTTGTTCTGGAATAGGAACAACAGAATTGGGTATCATAGAAATAGATCTATCTAAACGTAATTGTTTGTCCGACAATGCAACAATTCTTGGTGATTTCAAGGGAAGTTCAGGCAAGGTGGCACCTTCATTTGCAAGGAAACAGGTCTGAAGGGATAAATGCTAAGTTGAAAACCTTGCATATTGAACAACATGTTTAGCTTTCTTCAATTGATCATGACTTGCACCCATAAGCAGAACTTGTAAACATAAGAGAAAAGTGAGTCCCATAAATTATGACTTCAAGAAAATATCATATAACTTAAGATCAAGATATCACCTAATTTGGAGATAGTCAACAATATGAGATACTTTCAAGAACGCAATTTTGAGAACCTCTTTACTTTGTTGGAAATATTTCAGAGAAAATATTAGATTGGTTTCGAGGCTCCAGTCTCCATATGTGAATTAGATTATCATAGCATACATAATAGAAGTACCATTTCTACTAGATAGATTAGAATTTCAAGGCATATTAAGCATAAATATAATATTTATTTTAATGACAATAAAATATTAAAAATACACAATGAATCCTAGACAGTTTTCCACCCTTGGAATCACCATCCTAGACTGGCAAACAGATTTCTAGTTTGTATTTGAAATGAAAATTTATTGATTCACGTCAAAATCTGTAGGACAACACTGATCAACATGAGAAACATTTCTACATAAAATAAAAAATAAAGTTGTAAAATACCTTGTTGATTTTGGAGGGAATAGGTAGAGTGGGTCCACATGGCCTCCCCACACCAACTGGCATTTGAGGAGGGACTGGCCCCCTATTTATCAAATTCCGCCCCCCTGGCTCTCTACAAAAGTACTTGAAACCCCAATTCATTGCATTTTTCAGTTTCATACTTTGGAGCGCAGATTTGGACAACATAAATGAGAACAACTTAGGGTGGGCAAGTTTGGTAGAACAACACTGAAAACAACTTTGGCAAGCAGATTTGAAGGGAGGAACGAAGTTCTTTCCACCAAACAACACTCAAAACTCTTGTTCTTCTATTTCTTACTCTCATATATTCTTTTGATGGAATCTCATTCATTATCTTGGGGAGGGTATGATCATAGAAATCATGGTGGAAGAAGTAGCAAAGGGAGAGAAGATGGTGAAAAAAATAACATAAATTTCCCATTGATTCCCCTCTATGGAACTATGTAATAGAAAGATAGAGAAAAAGGAGAAAAATAAGGTGGAAAGTTGAAACTACTTATGGAATTGCATAGGTTCAAGGAAAATTTTGGATTCATACTCAAGGGGTAAAGCCACTTTTCTTTGGATTCCTAACAATTGGGTTGAGTTTTGTAATCTTTCACCCCAAAGATGGAGGCAGAATTTCAAAAGGAGCATGATGATGCATAGTTAGCCAGGGAAGAAAGGAGGGGCAGCAAGCATGTTCTCGTAGGTTAAAAAAATGGGCAGCTAGTTTCCTTAATAATTAAAGAAGCCTGGAAGAGATTGAACACCAAACTCTTGGAAATAATGTTTGAATGATTGGAGGAGGGAAGAAACAAATAGTGGAGTTGCCCCTACCATACATGCATGTGGTATTCCCTTTACAAAGTATTATGTCTCTATATTGGCAAGTCATGTTTAGAGTGGTGAATGAAGCACCCATTTGCTACAAGAGACAAATTTTGAAAAAGTATGCCCCACCATTATACAAAAGGAGAAGTTGTTGTGGACTAATACAACAAACCAACCATCAATAAATTTGATAGTATGTCTCTTTCAAGCCCTTACTTTTTCAGAGCAATAAATGCTTCAAATGAAGAGAAGAGCATTGAATGCAAGGTTGAGACTTACAAAATTAATTGAGATTTCAAATCATGGATACAATATTTGAATATGGATACTAATGCTATACAACAAAAATGTGTTCTTAAACAAATCCCATACAACCAAGATGTAGGTGTCTACAACTCACAAAATGAAAAACATGTGAATTTTCCAAAATGCTAGAAAATTTAAAAAATAAGTAGACAAAATTAAAGATGTGGATGTGCTATAAACTTATACAGAGGTTATGCCATAAAGACCTTTTAAATCAAGATTTTTGAGGCCTTTTTTATTTTTTTAACAATGATTTTAGGGGAGATTTTCTGGAAACTTGTATAGGGCATATTTTTTGTTGTACCTTTCAATACAGAGACAGATACAATACAAACAATCATATGTTGACCATTTGTATATGTACAATACAAAAAATGTGTGAAAAAATAAATACCCCAAGCCCAAACTAGGTTGTATGGTGACTATGCTTCAAATGTAATGCAAGTTATCATAGACAATGCAAGATCACACAAACACAAATCAATTGATGCAATCATTGAGAAGGCATGAC
Source organism: Pinus tabuliformis (assembly GCA_031772625.1). Taxonomy (NCBI): domain Eukaryota; kingdom Viridiplantae; phylum Streptophyta; class Pinopsida; order Pinales; family Pinaceae; genus Pinus; species Pinus tabuliformis. Next base: position 732,438,142 of record CM062815.1, read on the forward strand.
CATATGTTCAGGACACCATGTGTAGTTCATAGTTTGAATATTTCTTTCAAAACTATTATTGTCGAAGTTGCACAAACGAAAAAATATTTTGATGAAGCAAAAGAAATATAATTTTTTATTACGAAGGATCAACATGTATAAGCAATGTGTAGACAATTTCCCAAGCTTCAACTTCTTAAGATTGGATAAAATAGATATTCCTCACACCATGTCTTGATTTTCCTTCCGACACATGGGGTTGCCTTGTCTTTTATGGCAGTTTGTCCCAAGTGGAAAACATGGAGATCACCCAACACTGAAAAAAAGCAGTGCACATCGGAACTATCATTCTCGATTAGGCTTGTTGGGGTTATATTGAGTAGTTTCTTTACATATTGAAGCCATAGTTGATCCATTACAAACTTTGTGATATAGATAATGAAGATTAAGACAAACATTGGTTCATATATTCATTTATTTAGGATACGAGAGAATGAGCTACAAGAATAGCAAGGATCGAATTGTCAAAACAAATGCAACAAAGTTCAATCATGTGACCCAATCAATACAATGTTGTGTAGCTACAATGTAACATTGTATGATGAACACTACGATTGCATAATGTTTTACAAATGGAGTGTAAATATTCTTGGATGTCAAACCTCCATGACAAGCTATGTATATGTTTAGTTCTTGGACAAATTGGTTGGACATGCAATAATATCAAACCCGAGAATGAATGTTGGTGTAATTATTTGGATATAGGCTGCTAAGTGAATAGATCCATGTGAAATTATTGCCATTGTCCTTTCAAATTGACTATCATAGAGTATATTCTTATTTGTTGCTAGAAATGAAGTTGTCTTCCATATATCAAATGGAACAACATTAGCCAGTCTATAACAAATTGCTAACAAAGAACATCACAACACTGAGCCTAAAAACATCTTTATTATCAGAAATTCCAGTTTGATTTTAAAAGGCAACACATGAGAAGTTTGGTCATATTTTACCCTTTTCTATCTTTTCCAGTCATAATGATGAGCTCGAAACTTCCAGAATATGTCCATTTCTGGTCCCTTTACTGCTGCCAATAATATCAGCATGTGTGCAAGTGCTAAGTCATTTTTCCTTTGGGACCGTGGACATGTTTCAAAACACTAAGGCAGATTTTGCGAGCACATCATCCTCATAATTTCACACATATTGATTCATGTGTCTAGGATCATGTTACTATAATCCATAAAACCTTGAGTGGAAAGAAAATATGCATCAAGAAAGACTATCTACATCAAAATGAAAGTTACATGCATCACCATGACCAACCCAGAACAAGAAGCATGAGATCACCAACAATCAAACCATCAAACAAAAGATGGAAACGGTGTAGCAGAGCATTTGTTACCACCATCAACAAACTGTTGTACATCTACATGAACAATATCACTACATTTCGAAATGAGAAGCATTGCTAGGTTGTACACCTCAAGATTAAGTACCAACAATGATGACCTCATCTAGCAAGGGGAGGCTAGAAGAAATATCCAAAGGAGAGGATGGACTAGATGATGAATTAATCCCTTTAGTCTCGACTCCCCATAGACTATTCAATAACTACAAAGAATGAACTCGGAGGAGTTTGTATAGGTGGACCAACACAAGATAGAGATGTGGAAAGATTCACTGCAACTAGTTGGGAGTCATCAACAGGCAACCCAACAAGAGAAGAAGAGGCATGTTCCATGGATACATGCTGAGACTCATCACCAGGAAGGAGCTATAGAAGAGATCTTAGCAGTCATCATGAAAAGGCTCATCAAACATAGCATCATGATGCTTAGTCACTTGGTAAGAGGTAGGGTCATAGTGTTAGGTCCCTATAATACTAGTGATTCCCCCATTACTATTGTCGTGTATCCCTTATTAATATTGTTGTGCCCCTAGTGTCCCCATATTGTTAATATTGTGCCCCATAAAATCACTCTATTGTTATTTTTGTGCCTTTATATTATTATTGTTAGATCGGCTTGGTTACGTTGTGACCCCTTAGACTCCTATATATAGAAAGGAGGTTTTATCATTTGAATCATCTAAGAATTGTTCATTTGTGTTATGTAAAGGAGGTTTCCCCCTCATAGAGGCTTATTTCTAAGGCATTGATTTATCTTTTCTATCTTTTTGTGAGCTGGTTTCATAACATTTGGTATCAGAGCTTTGGATTCTAGGGTTTCGCTGCTCCAAACAAGTCATCGTGGCATTTGCGCTATAATTTTTTTTCTGCGACCTTTTAGAAGCTAAGAAAAACCCATTTTCACCAAAATCATTTTGAACATCGAGTCCAAATTTCACAGCTTTTCTCGCTATATTTTCGGAGATATGATCTGAGGAAGTTAGGTTTTTTTGCAGACTCCCGAATTACATTCCAAACAGGTGACCCGGGAAAATCGTCATAACTTTTGTTTTGAGCATCGAATTGAAATTTCGTAAGAATTTTCAGAAAGAGGATGGCTTTTAGTTTCTTGTGTATCAGTTTCATGTACTAAGGTCGAAACAGTGACACGTGGCATGTCATACAAGTTCCCTCTACTGAACTAGTCTATAATTAGGTCACCGTGGGAGATTTGGCATAACTCTTCCTTGGAGAATCCAATCCTGATCAGACTTGTGGGGTTAGAAATAGAACTCAAAGGGATACTGCAATATGAGATTTCAGATATTCGAGATCTGTAGTTACAGAGATACAACATATTCAATATCGAGTTCTTACAAAGTGAAAAAAAAAGGTGTGTAGTTTTTTTTTTTTTTAAATTTTGCATAAGATTGGTTTGAAAAATTAGTTTGAATAAATTCAAAGGGAATAGTGAAGAATTATTAACATTAATTAATGCACCGAAGAAAGAAAATGGAAACACCTAGTAAGAAACCTGAAAGCTCTAGCATGACTCGTGAAGAAGAGGAAGAAATGCAACATGATATATCAAAATTACAAGGCCAACAAATTTCACTCTCACTAAAGGTAAATGAAGCGAAGATGGATGGCATGGAAGCTAAGATGAATGGCATAGATGCTAAGATGAAAGCTAAGATGAATGGCATGGATGATAAGATGGAAGAATTGAAGATAAATTTGAATAAGTTGCTACAAGAAATGGTCACTAATGGTGAAAGGGTATTAAAGGAAACTCATGATGAGAGCAAAAGAAATGTTAATCATGATTTCATAGATGAAATTTCGTAAGACTTTTCAGAAAGAGGATGGCTTTTAGTTTCTTGTGTATCAGTTTCATGTACTAAGGTCGAAACAGTGACACGTGGCATGTCATACAAGTTCCCTCTACTGAACTAGTCTATAATTAGGTCACCGTGGGAGATTTTGCATAACTCTTCCTTGGAGAATCCAATCCTGATCAGACTTGCGGGGTTAGAAATAGAACTCAAAGGGATACTGCAAGATGAGATTTCAGATATTCGAGATCTGTAGTTACAGAGATACAACATATTCAATATCGAGTTCTTACAAAGTGAAAAAAAAAGGTGTGTAGTTTTTTTTTTTTTAATTTTGCATAAGATTGGTTTGAAAAATTAGTTTGAATAAATTCAAAGGGAATAGTGAAGAATTATTAGCATTAATTAATGCACCGAAGAAAGAAAATGGAAACACCTAGTAAGAAACCTGAAAGCTCTAGCATGACTCGTGAAGAAGAGGAAGAAATGCAACATGATATATCAAAATTACAAGGCCAACAAATTTCACTCTCACTAAAGGTAAATGAAGCGAAGATGGATGGCATGGAAGCTAAGATGAATGGCATAGATGCTAAGATGAAAGCTAAGATGAATGGCATGGATGATAAGATGGAAGAATTGAAGATAAATTTGAATAAGTTGCTACAAGAAATGGTCACTAATGGTGAAAGGGTATTAAAGGAAACTCATGATGAGAGCAAAAGAAATGTTAATCATGATTTCATAGAATCTAATGTTGAATTGAATACCCACCATGTTCCAAAAATCGATATGAGGAAGTTTGATGGCAAGGATCCCGGAACATGGATACTACAGATGGAGCAATTTTTCGATCTCCATAATGTGAAAAACACACAAAAGGTACGTATTGCAACATTATATTTGGAACCAAATCATTTTGTATGGTATCAATGGTTTTGCTCTCATAAACAAATTGTCACTTCGGCAATTTTTATGGAAGAAATGATAGCACATTATGAGGATACAAAAAGCAACACCTATTTTAGCCAATTGATAAATCTCAAACAAAAGGGTTCAATGATGAAGTACATTGAGATCTTCCAAAAATTGAACATAAGGGTAAAAGATATTCGAGAGGAGCATAGGATTGATGTGTTCATAGGGACTTTAGAGGATAATATCCAACATGAGGTTCACCTTTGGGAACTTGATTCATTGGAGAAGGTATTCAGGTTAGTAAGAAAAATGGAAAGCAAAATTATGGCAACTAGGAAGCCTACCACTCACAATTATAAAGATGGAAGTGTTGTTGCCCCTAGCCTTCCACAACCTACAAGGTTGACACCACAACAATTGGAAGAAAAAAGAGAAAAAGGGCTTTGTTACAGTTGTGATAGCAAATACACTAAAGGTCATAAGTGTGCCGAGAAGAAATTATTCTACATAGATTGTGAAGAGGAGGAAGAAAAGGAACATTAATTGTCAAAAGAAGAGGATATACTCCAGGAACAAACCCTAGATAAATAAGAAATGAATCTGACCATATCTTGTAATGCATTAGCTAGAATTACCACTGCTCAAACTGTCAAGATAGAAGGACATATCAAGAAGAAAAAGGTAATAATGTTGATTGATTCAGGAAGTACCCACAATTTTATTCCTTGTAAGATAGCGAAAGAATTGAATTTCTTTCTATATCCAGCACCAGGGTGTCAAGTGATGGTTGCAAGTGGAGGAACCATAAATTGCTCTGGAAAGTGCCATAATATCAAGCTATCCATGGGAGAATATGTATTGAATCGCCCAATTCTTTCCATTCCAATGGGTGGTGTTGATGTTGTACTAGGAGTCTAATGGCTACAATCCTTGGGTACAATAGCTTCTAATTTTCAAGAACTTTTCATGAATTTTTTTGTGGAAGGAAAGGAAGTTGAATTAAGGGGTATTGCAGAGAAACTGAGAAAGATAATTAGCTCTAACGGTATGACAAAGCTTCTAAAGAAGGAACAAAGAGGTGTAATTGCACAATTATGTTCGCTAGAGGTTTCCACATCGAAATCATCTATTTCTCCAGATATCCAAAAAGTCTTGGACAATCATTCCAAGATATTTGAGACCCCAAAAGGTCTCCCACCTATTCGTGATCATGATCATGCTATTCATTTGATTCCAGGAAGTGTTCCTCCAAACATTAGGTCGTACAAATATCCCTATGCCCAAAAGAGTGAAATTGAACGTATGGTTGCAGAAATGCTAGAGGCTGATATAATTCAACCTAGTCAAAGTTCTTTCTCTGCTCTAGTATTATTGGTGCACAAGAAGGATGGATCATGGCGCATGTGCCTGGATTATAGGGAGATCAACAAGCTCACTATTAAAGATAAATTTCCCATTCCTGTCATTAATGAATTATTGGATGAATTGCATGGATCAATTTACTTCACCAAGTTGGATCTTCATTCAGGATATCATCAAATCAGAATGAACGCTGAAGACATTCCGAAAACAACATTTAGAACTCATGAGGGTCATTATGAATTTTTGGTCATGCCTTTTGGCCTTACCAATGCACCTTCTACATTTCAAGGTTTGATGAATTCCATTTTCAAACCCTTCCTTCGAAAATTTGTGTTGGTATTTTTTGATGATATACTAATCTACTGCAAGTCTTGCAAGGATCATGTTGAACATGTTGATAAGGTGCTCAAACTATTAGAGAAGAAACAATTATATGCAAAAAGCTCCAAATGTTTCTTTGGAGTACAAGAGGTGGAATATCTAGGTCATATTGTATCTCATGAAGGTGTTGAGGTAGATCCTAGCAAAATTAAAGCCATTAAGGAATAGAAAATTCCCACATCCATAAAGCATCTGCGAGGATTTCTCGAGTTGATAGAGTATTATCACAAGTTTGTTCAGAATTATGGGAGAATAGTAGCACCTCTAACAACATTATTGAAGAAAGATGCATTTTCATGGACTCTAGAAGCAACAAAGACCTTCGAACATCTTAAAGAGGCAATGTGCCAAGCATGGGTCTTAGCTACACCGGACTTCATAAAAAACTTTATTGTGGAATGTGATGCTTTAGGAAATGGAATTGGTGTTGTTTTAATGCAAGATGAATGACCCATTGCTTTCGAAAGTCGTCCAATCAAGGGAAAGTATTTACACAAAGATATTTATGAGAAGGAAATGTTGGCAATACTACATGCACTTAAGAAATGGCGACACTACCTAATGGGAAGACACTTCAAGGTAAAAACGGATCATGATAGTCTTAAATACTTTTTAGAACAAAGATTATCTTCTGAAGAGCAACAAAAATGGGTCACAGAGATGTTGGGTTATGACTTTGAAATCATCTACAAAAAAGGGAAACAAAATGTGGTGGCAGATGCACTCTCAAGAAAGGATGAGGATGTGGAAGCATTTTTGTTCAGCATTTCTATTATCCAACTAGATTGGATAAACGAAGCAAGGGAGGACTGGAAGAATGACAAAGAAGTGTGGGCACTTATTTGAAAGTTACAACAAGATTCCAGTACATATAATACATTTAGCTGGAAAATGATTCGTTATGGTACAAAGATCACTTATACCTATGCAAGAATTCCCAACTCAAACAAAAGATTCTTATGGAATTACACACTTCTCCCTTAGAAGGGCACTCAAGATTTTTAAAAACTTACCACAAGGTTAAGAAGGAATTTTTTTGGGATGGCCTTAAATCGGATATTCAAAAGTTTGGGGTGGAATGTTTGATTTGCCAACAAAATAAAGTTGAAACAATTAAGACCCCAGGTCTATTACAACCTTTATCCATTCCAAGACAACGCTGGGAGGATGTTTCAATGGATTTTATCACAGGTTTACTCAATTCTGAAGGAAAGAGTGTCATCATGGTGGTAGTTGACACACTTACCAAGTATGCACACTTTTGTGCATTATCACATCCATTTAAAGTCAGTACAATTTCTACTGCATTTATGGAAACAATTCAAAAGCTACATGGAAACCCAAAGATTATTGTAAGTGATAGAGATCTCATTTTCACTGGAAATTTTTGGACAAAATTATTTTCTTGTCTCGGTACTCAGTTAGCTCATAGTTCATCTTATCATCCTTAATCTGATAGGCAAATTGAGATAGTAAACAAATGTTTGGAAGGATATCTTCATTGCTTTGTATCTGATAAATAGACACAATGGGTCAAATGGTTGCCTCTGGCTGAATGGTGGTATAACACGTCCTTCCATACTGCACAAAAAATGACCCCATTTATGGCACTTTATGGATATCATCCACCATCCATCACATCATATTTAAGAGAAAAGTTCTAAGGTTCAAGCAGTGGAACATCACATCGAGTGTCAACAACAAGTTCTCCAACTCTTAAAGGATAACCTCACATTGGCGCAGAATAGAATGAAACAACAGGGAGATCAACATCGCAGTGAAAGAAGTTTTGATGTAGGTGACTGGGTATTCCTACGACTACAACCATATAAACAAATGTCTCTGAAGCAAGCTAAGAAGGATAATAAATTATCACCAAAGTATTATGGTTCGTACAAGGTGTTGCAAAAGATTGGTACTATGGCATATAAATTGGAGCTTCCTGTAGCTTCTCGAGTGCACCCAGTTTTCAATGTTTCATGTTTAAAGAAGGTTATAGGTGACAAGCTACCAGTTCAAACAATATTTCCAGAACTTGATAAGGAAGGGAAAATTATATTGGAACCGGAAGCAGTCACACAAACAAGAACTCGACAGCTACGAAATTGATCAATTTCTGAGTATCTCATCAAGTGGAAGAACTTATCTGCTAAAGATTCCACATGGGAGGATGAGAATTTTATACAGAAGCATCCAGAACTACTCAAGCATTGAGGAAAACACTTTTTTGAAGGAGAGGGGCATGTTAGGTCCCTATAATATTAGTGATTCCCCCATTTCTATTGTCGTGTATCCCTTATTAATATTGTTGTGCCCCTAGTGTCCCCATATTGTTATTATTGTGCCCCATAAAATCCCTCTATTGTTATTTTTGTGCCTTTATATTATTATTGTTAGGTCGGCTTGGTTATATTGTGACCCCTTAGACTCCTATATATAGAAAGGAGGTTTTGCCGTTTGAATCATCTAAGAATTGTTCATTTGTGTAATGTAAAGGAGGCTGCCTCCTCGAAGAGGCTTATTTCTAAGGCGTTGATCTATCTTTTCTATATTTTTGTGAGCTGGTTTCATAACCATCAAACAAAATATGGAAATGATGTAGCAGAGCATTTTTTACCATCATCAACAAACTGTTGTACATCTACATGAACAATATCACTACATTTCGGAAGGAGAAGAATCACTAGGTTGTACACCTCAAGATTAAGTACCAACAATGATGACCTCATCTAGCAAGGGGAGGCTGGAAGAAATATCCAAAGGAGAGGATGAACTAGATGATGAAGTAATCCCTGTAGTCTCGACTCCCCATAGACTATTTAATAACTACAAAGAATGAACTTGGAGGAGTTTGTATCGGTGGACCAACACAAGATGGAGATGTGGAAAGGTTCACTACAACCAGTTGGGAGTCATCAACATGCAACCCAACAAGAGAAGAAGAGGCATGTTCCATGGGTACATGCTGAGACTCATCACCAGAAAGGAGCTATAGAAGAGATCTTAGCAGTCATCATGAAAAGGCTCATCAAAGATAACATCATGATGCTTAGTCACTTGGTAAGAGGTAGGGTCATAGAGACGATACCCCTAAAAAATTTCATAGTAGCCAACTAGAGTCCTATGAGGAGTCTAATGGAAACGAGATATATCATGTCTTTCATGATACAAGTGGGTCCATGCACTTGATCCAAATAACCTAAAATGTGAGATAAAGGACTTCCAGCCATGCAACCAATAAGTTTTTGACCTTGCATCAAGGAAGAATTATCAGGCTACAAAATAATGCTAGTCTTTTGTTCCTAATCAATGGCTTATTCTGTCCCAGAAGGCCAACTAAAATACGAATGTAACCTTCTTCTCCTATCCCTTTTATGTGCTTTTCTTTCTCCTTGCTTAACCTTAGTAATTCATTAAGAGCATACAACACAGTCTGCTCCTCATCAGAATCCAGATTAGGTTTGAATGAAGCTATTGTGGCCATTGTATTTCTATCCTTCTGCTCTTTTATAGACCTTCGGAGTATGATATTTGGTCTCAACTCTTTACCAATTAGTGCGTGATTAGTCATGGGACAAGTAATGTGTCCCTTTGCAAAACATCTTTCAATAGAAATTCTATCAAATGTTTGACAAGAAGAAATATCAACAGGACCTTCCATTACCTCTCAAGAAATTGGACAGTAAAAGGATTGTAAGGGAGGCAAAGAATGACTTCCCAAAGAGAACCTTTTCTCGTAGTATACCTTATCCCTCTCTTTGGCAGAAGATGACACATCTGCACAACAAAGTAATCTAATGATTTTTTCCATTTGCAAAGCCTCTACTTCATTTTATTTTCTCAATATGGTATCTTCCATATCCCTTCTAAAATCTTCATATTCTTGTTTCAAAGTCGATGTATCAGTGGAAACTCCCACTACTTTTGAAATCTACAAAAGTAATTTATTTGCGTAAACACTATCAGTATGCCTTTCTCTGATCCGAGATTCAATTTTATCAACAATTTCCTCTTCTGCCACTACTGCCTTGAACTCGGCATTCTACATATCCTTACAAAGCTTATCAGTTTTGTCTAATAGCCAGTGACACATCCAATGCTGAGAGAGGAAGCAAACTCAGAGCATGTCCAATTTCTTTCGTAATATCTTGCAATTGTTTCACAATATTCCTACAATTGAGAAGAAGATAAAAATTGCTCTTTTGTGAACAAGTATCAATAACATTCTTTGTGGCCTTGAGTACCCTTTCAAAAATCCCAAGAGATTGTCTAATAGTTTGAGTTTCCCTTACATTCTTATTATTAAGCTCTGTTAAAATGGGCCTTATATTTTCCAGATACTTGGAAAGTTCCCTGAGGCTTTGTTGGTCATAAATGACATCTTTTGTAGCATGAATGGTGTCTCTAACTAGCACTAAAACTTTGGTTATCAACTCAGACAGTGGCACAAGTGTTGCATTACCAATTACTCCATCAGAAGTGACTTGACTAATTACTCCAAGAGAAGACACCATTGTTCATCCAAGGAAAAACAAGAAGAAACTTCTGGGGCGACAAAGGTCTCCTTTCTAGAAATTTGATCAACGGAGAGCCACATGCAACCTTCTGACCCTTTTACAAAATTTCATTCACTTGAATGATGGCCATTCAATTTGTTGCAAGAAAGCTCTAAGGAGTCTCCTAAACCACACCCATGTTCTCCAAAATTTCTTCCTTTTGAGAGTTTTGGAACTGAGTGGGCTTTGTTCATGCTGATTCTATTTTGCAGATTATCCAATTATAGAACATAAGCTTATTTTTAAAATCTTGGCAATGATGACCATTATGGATTCGTCTAATTGATTTCTACTTGCGTGGAAGAATTTTTCTCCTATCTAATTATTTATTGGGTGTCAGATGTTCAAGCCATTCTTGTAAGCACTCCATTTTTTCTTTGAAAATGCTGAGGAGGGTTGGCTACTCCTGATGCATGAATCCATTAAAATAAGGTTGTTGCCAGTTTGTACAACACATTAGTCATTGCAAGAAAATCATTGGTTATCTGACACATGCAATGAACAAATCAACGAGTTATGGAACCTGGCATCCAATCTCATCTTCATAATGACACTTCTGGTGATTTGGGTCACCATTTTTTTGTGGGGTGTTTGGTGGGTGACAAAAAGACCAAGTGAAATAGAAATGCTTATGTGTTTTTTTTTGCACTTTGCAGGACTTCGACCACCAAGCCTGGCCTTGACCATCAATGACACCACCACCTTCTATGGTCAACCCAGATATACCAGAAAATCGGAGCCACATACCACGTTCATTGCTATTCCATGCAGATTGTTGATTGGGTGCAACTATTGTTCCTGTAATCTGCAAGTTATCTATGTCAGCATACTTTGCGTCTATTGTCATCACAGGTAGACAACCCGACATCCAACTTTCTTACCTCTACTGAAATATGAGACTTGCAAGGACCAAGAAATGTCACTGGCGTAACTAGAAATTTCTTTCCCGACGGTACTTGGAACACTGCATCGGAAGGTGCCGTGCATGCTGCTTGCCATGCTTCTTGGAATGCCTAAAATAACAAAAAAAAGAAAAGAATAAACACCAAGTTAATAACTACAAAAAAGAAGAAGAAATAATCATAATAATACCAATAATTTAAGTTGTAAAATATCTAATTAGATTACAAAGTATATATAATCTATTTTCCCAAATTTCAGTTAGAGTGAAAGGTATATGAAGGAACACGTATATTTTCTAAATTGGTTGTAAAAAATTTAATTAGATTACAAAGTAATATAATATATAATGGAACACGTATATTTTCTAAATGGTTAGAAGAAAAAAAACCTATTCCCATTATAAAAAATACTGCAGTGAGTGGAAAGGAAAGGTATGCTCAGCGCATCAAACTTTGTAAGACTATCAAAAGAATATTGAACATATATAATAATTGATTAAAAGGTAGTCACCGTCTGATCATCATTTAGACCACTGCCATGTGCACTGTAGTCCATGACATTGAAGATCGGTGAAGTGCTGGAATCACTTTTGCTTAGCAACACCTTTCTATGAGTATCTGAAACTTGAATCCACCATTAACAGGACCATAATAGCAACAGCTAAAGCGAATGTAGTCTGCAGATAATTTCTTTGTTAAAAGTGTCTTATCATTTTTTCACACACAGTCTGCATATAATTTCTTTGTTAAAAGCATCTTATCATTTTTTCACAAACACTAAACTGAAATCCTATAGAACCATAGTGTGCTTTAGTCATTACCAATGATTTAAAAGCCATTGTGAAAATTTTGAAGACAAACCTTTGTTGTAGCCTACAGGTGATCATAACTTTTTTCATGGCAAGGAAAAGAGTGGGGATTTTATATTGGTAAGAAAAAAATAAAGTGGACCAAATCGAGGTAGAAAGAAAAGAAGAAATATAAATGGGACCAATAAAAAATCCATGAGTTCTGCAGAGTGGGTGCTCTGTTTCCCTCTCAAAACTCTCCGTTTGTCGAGTATTCTTATGGTCATATCTCTCCTTTTGGATTGTAACCTCTGAATCCGTAGGGTTGTGTGTACTGGGGTTTTCCATTGTTTTTCTCTTAATATGTCATTGTTAAGAGTCACTTTCATGACAACCATGCCAATTTCTAGAATCTTGTTGTTCAACTTGGTAATTCCAATCGAAGATGGTGAGCCATTCTGTCATTGAGCATATGTTGGAAACATCATTGTAGTCTCTCACTCTCATTCGGGCAAACATCATCATCATGCCTCTCAGCGGCAGCATGATGCCTAATCACCTTTGCTAGCCTCCTGGAAACAGTTCTACTGATCCTCATTCTTTGTCTCAAACCTTCAATTTTATCTGCCCATGGCTGGGGTGGAATCTACATGAAGAGACACACTTGAATAATAAATTTTATCTAAGCGGGTTTCATAGAATGAAGGACGAATCCAAGGAAAAACAAGAAGAGATAGATAAACTATACAAGATCTTATCCAAATTTATGGTGATTTCTTTAGTTTAGCCACTGAAAGATGTCTAAATTTCTTAAAGAACCCTATTTCAATCAAAACATTAACCAAATCGTTTACCTAATTAAAATATTAAGACACCTGGTTTTCCTGAATTCCAAGCTCCAGATCCTAATTCTTTTCACATTCTCCCAATTTCTAGCCAGAATTGACCACAAGCAAATTCTCCACAATGGGAAATCACTCGAATTCCATTCGCGATGCTTCCTTTAAATTTCTGAGCCTCAAATTCTGTAATCTTGGGAAGTTTGGAGTCATTTGACTGTAGAAAAAACCCAAGGCTCTGAGATATTTTAGAAAAAAATTAGATGGCTGATGGAAGGACCTAAATGGCTGAAAAGACTTACATTACAACCATGCCAATTTCTAACATGCATTGGAAACATCATTGTAGTCTCTTGCTCTCATTCGGGCAAATGTCGTCATCATGCCTCTCAGCGGTAGCATGATTCCTAATCACCTTTGCTAGCCTCCTGGAAACGGGTCTACCGATCCTCATTCTTTGTCTCAAACCTTCAATTTTATCTGCCTATGTCCGGGGAGGAATCTACATGAGCAGACACACTTGACTCAGTAAATTTTATCTGAGCGGGTTTGATAGAATGAAGGACGAATCCAAGGAAAAACAAGAAGAGATAGATAAACTATACAAGATCTTATCCAAACTTATGGTGATTTCTTTAGTTTAGCCATTGAAAGATGTCTAAATTTCTTAAAGAACTCTGTTTCAATCAAAACATTAACCAAATCTTTTACCTAATTAAAATATTAAGACACCTGGCTTTCCTAAATTCCGACCTCCAGATCCTAATTCTTTTCACATTCTCCCAATTTCTCGCCAGAATTGACAACAAGCAAATTCTCCACAATGGGAAATCACTCGAATTCCATTCGCGATGCTTCCTCTAACTTTCTGAGCCTCGAATTCGGTAATCTTGGGAAGTTCGGAGTCATTTGACTGTAGAAAAAACCTAAGGCTCTGAGATATTTTAGAAAAAACCCAGAGGGCTGATGGAAGTACCTAAATGGCTGAAAAGACTTATGTTTCACACTGAAAGGACTCTTTGTAGAAGGGAATCACTACGATTGGAGAAACCAAGAATCAAATACCTTGAATGAATTCAACATACCTACGATCACATGGCTACGCCCGCCCTTCTCCTCCTTATTGGATAAACCATTCTATTGGAGGGAAATAAATGAGGGAAAAAACAATTTTGATTTAAACCTTGCAACTGGAGGGAAATAAATGAGGGAAAAACAATTTTGATTTTTGAAAGACAGAAATCCTATAAAACCTTAAATGAAATGTATGTGTTTTTCCGGTGGAATGAAATTTAAATGAAATGTGTAAGTGTTTTATTTTGGTTAATAGGGTTTTATTAATCGTAAAAACTGGTTGGGTCTTTATGTCACCAAACATTAAATGGAATGCACGTGTTTTTCTAGTGGAATGAAATTTAAATGAAATGTGTAAGTCTTTTCTTTTGGTTAATAGGGTTTTATTAATCGTAAAAAAACTGGTTGGTTCTTTATGTCACCAAACAGTATTTGAGGGGATTTTGATTGATTGATATCAAAAAAAGTGGTTTATGGTGAAATCAAAATAACCGTTGTGTAGTTAAAAAGTGTATCAATGTAATAATGTTACGGTAATAATTAATTTCAATGAAATGTTTGGTTTAGTAAAGATAAATAAATTTTAGAGATCTTTCATGATGTAGGGAGTCAATTTGGGAAAGGTGATAGCTTGGCTTCCACATGCTTTAGAATATCAATATCTTTTTGTCTATAAACATTAGGGGTTGAAAAATAACATAGGCTCTATAGCTAAGTTTGTTCCAACTCAGCTATATTCTAAACCAAAAATTGTTGTTGACCTCATGGATATGATAGAAATTTTGTGGCTTGTAGGGTAGTCTTGTCATGAAATAAATGGAAGTACCACATAGGTAGGAAGAATCATTTTGGTGGTACTTGGCCATAAAAGGGAAATCTATCTTTCAATAGTTTTAAGAGAAACTACGCCTGGTGGATTATGATTGTAAGGACATCACTTTAAAATCTAGGCTAATGTGTACACACTAACCAAAGGGTGATTAGTCAAACCCACAAAAGTATTATAGGTGCCTCTAGAGAAGTAGGTGTTCTTGTGATCTCATTGGCTAGGTATGGGCAATGAAGATCGAGTAAGATAAGGATTTAGCCACTAGTATTTCCTATGATTTTGATCCCTTTTTGTAGCATCACCCTTCTGAAGGTAGTTGTACAGATCAATTGAGAAGAAAAACGTGAAATTAAGATATCGTTTGATGGATCCTTTTAGTTAGGAATTACTATTGGAAGGAGATACCAAACATATTTTGTGAAGAGTATCTAGTACTGTGGCTAAGATGAGGATTATGAGTGCCTTAAATTTGTATACTACTCCTCATGTATAGTATTTTCTCATGGTTATTCTAGTTATTATCATTTGCAATTGCAATACAAAACCAAGGGAATATTGGAGGTCTACCTATGTATGCTAGTCTTACCATAATAATGTTCCATATCTAAAGCCTACATAGAGAAATTTATCTACTTGGAATCATCATAACCCAATATCTAGACAAGGGGAGCTATCATAGATAACAAGCCATACTTAGTAGGTGCAAGTTTGATATGTGCTACCTATAATTGGGTTAACTTGGAAATCCTTAAAAATGGGAAGTCTAATTTATTAATTGTATTTAATGAGAAAATAACATTCACTGAAAATTTTTCATTAAGGTTCAGTAAGTTACAATTTCAAACTAAAATGGCATAAATGGAAGTAAACCTGAAGGCATATCTTGGTTCATAATCTAAGATCTTTTTCATTGGCTTAATATTGAATGCTTGTAGTAAGCTTGAGTTCAATATAAAACTTCATCATCATTGATAAGGGATTCATCTCCCAAAGGCATAAGTCCCCTCCACTTCATCATTTAATGCAAAGGTTAAAAGGAAGTATATACACTAGCATACACATTACCAATGACATGGAAAATATCGAGGAGGATAAATTGTTTATTAGGATGAATCATCTTACTTATGTTGAAGCTCAAATGGATGTAAATCTTGAGTGAATCCTAGCAACTCATAGAATTCAATAAAACTATTATTTCAAATGGAAAATCCATACAATGGTAGTATGCTTGAAATATTATCTCTTTCCATGTTATGGTTTCATCATCTTAAGAAGCCTCTAAATCCCCTAGGCCCTAAACCCCCTAAACCTACCTTTATCCCTAACCTATTAACCCCTAACGCCTTAACCATTGAGCCCTAGTCTAGTCTTATTAACCCTTAAGCCGCTAAACTTTAAACTGCTAACCCCTTACACCCTATACCCCTAAACCTTAAACCCCTTAGCCCCTAAACCCTAATTAAAATATACATCTTATGTCTACTTCTTCTCTTCTTAACTTACTCTCAATTTGTTGTGTACGTAGAATACATCTATAATGAAAAAAGAATATGTTATTTTATTAATATTTTAAAGTTGAGTTGTTAAATTTATATATACTTAATATTTTGATTTTTTTTTTCAAGTTTTGAATCTATTTATATATTTAATAACATAAAAACTTAAAATAGATAAATTTAATCATAATTATTAATGAATTTCTAAAAACAATTTGTATAATTAGTTAATAGTTAATAAATATTGTTCAATGATTATATATAACAATAATTTTAAAATGACTTAAGGGAATTGTTTAATTTGTTATTGTCAATATTGTTGGGTATTTGGTTACTTCTATTTTAATAAGTATATCACTATGACCCATGAGGTGTAGACTACTTGGTTTGCATGGGGTTTTATCCTCCTAGGTCACAGTTTCAAACCTCATGGGGAGGGGTTGAGGATGGAAGCCACCTTGGGGGGAATTAACTATCCCAAGGGGAATCCAAACTTTACTAAGCCTCACACAATCATGGTGAATAACATCCTATTGTGGGTAGATCAGTCTTCCTCTATCCAATAAAAGGGCTAGCCCTGGCTTAGGCTCAGCCTAATCACACAAAAAAACAAGTATATCATTATGATCTTCTTGAATTAAGTATGGTACTATGTTATGTCATTAATGAAGAGTCACTCGCAAGTAACAACATGGAAAAACTAAGCTTAGAGCTTATAGCCAAAGCATCAAGAGTTAGAATAGAATTCTTAAGTGATCACAATAAAAATAATACACATCGGAGATATCATATACACATGGATCATACATATCAGGCTAAATGTGGTAGCTAAAACAACCTCTTCCTACACCTAGTGTCCTAGACGGACAAGGAAAGTTTTCATCAAACCAATGATACATCCATGAATTACATATAGATCCATATATCTCAGTTGGGAAATGATCGATGTGAAAAGAATCACAAGGGTTGAGATGAAAATAAAAAATTAAAAATATCCTCTAAAAAATCATATAGAAAGTGGGGTAACATGTCCTATGACATCCAACTTGCAATCTATGATGGGAAATCCTCAAAATTCAATGACAACGATGATAACGATCATCATATGATGATGACTTGGATGATGATGTTAAAGATAATGATTATGATTATGACAATGATGACATTTAAAAAGGGAGAAGATTGGCCAAGGTCATTAGCATCATCATCATCATCATCATCATCATCATCATAATCATTGTTATCATAATCATTGTCATTGTAACCACCATAATCTTTATCATCATCATCATCCTATTCTTGGAAGTTAGGATTGATGCCCTATGGTTTTCTTAAGACATTGAACAAACTAATTTCAAGGGCTCTAATCTAGGTTTTGATTACTCCATTAGGATGTGTATATGCATTATAAGGGTGGTGAAAATTAGTGATGAAAGGAAAGTTGTTTCACCAATGTGGACAACCACCTCTATGGTTTTGACCAAGTTTCTTAATTATATAAAACCTTAACCAAAATCAACATTATTTTTAATCACAGAGTGACCTTAGCTTTTGTGTATGGGTCAACTATAAGATTATCTTAAAAAATAAACCTCAATAGTGTTTAACTATTTGTAATGCAATTAGAAAAATAAAATATTTTTGTATTATGACAAAAAATAGCCATTCTATTGAACTTTCGATGGATGTTGACTAGAGAGATGTTGTCCAACTGGAAAAATATTGACTTTGTCAATCATCAATATTCCAATAGATAGATAATTGACCTAGTCAAATGTCAAATATTTGACGAACATTCAATTGTTGCCGCATATTTGACCAACAAAATTATCGTCAAATATCTGAATAACGTATTGTAGAATATTCGAAGATAATTGTGTTTGTTAGATTTCTGACAAATGTCAAGTTTCTTTTTTTAAATACAAAAAATATTTGCAAGTAAAATCCAACACTATGACTAACCTATCAGAGTACGACATTGGATTTTCCACCCATATGCACTAGTGGGTGTTAGGGGTTAATGATCACAATTTAAGAGGATAAGGGGTTAAGACTTAGGGGCTTCATGGATTTTAGGTCAGGGGATATGGCTTCAAGATGTTCTAGGATTTGATCTCGATGTTGTTATTAAGATTCTAGAATATTCTCCAAATCTAAAATTGAAATGAACTCAATAGATTTAGATTGGCCATGTATGTTAGCTTCTTCCAACAAATTTTAGCTGGATTAATTTTATGGAATTCATGATTTAAGGGTGGGAACTAAACCTCTTTATCATTTGTAGAAAATATGTCAGAAGTGCCCTTATTGCAGTCCACATATTATCTGAGAAACACCAAAGGGAAGAAGCATAGAGATTGGTGTTATACTGATCTCTTCGTGCACATGGAGGGGGCCTTAGTCAAGTTGGTACCAAAATGTTTGTAGCGGTGTCTGGATCCTATCAATCCATTGTAGCCTCGCACTCTCTGTAGTTTTAGATAGACAAATCCAAATCAACCTGTTACACAAATGTATGTATTGTGTGAAGTTTCACATCAACTCAAACTGAAATTGCTCACCATCAATTTGTGTGGAGCTTCCTTCGTCCTCAATCCTTCTCCTGTGTGGAGCTTGAGAAAATATATGCATACACATATCACATTATAGCATGTTGTGGAGTACATTTACAAGAAACCAACCATTCAAATTTTTATATTTTGTCAAGATTGAGGCATGTGTTAAATTCCTATTATCTGCATCTCTGCACAATGGTGTCCTTAATAATTTGAAGTTTCTTATCTTGCTTGTATGATCTAATTATTGCGTTCTGTGAGATATTTTTTCACTCCCATTATTAAAATTTTGATGTTTATGAACAGTATATGTGGATACAATGGATGTCTCGAATAATAAAAGAGTCAATTATTTTACCATTAATAGTGTTTAGTATTTGAATATGGTGTAAATTAAGTAATTCTACTGGTGATTACTTAGGGTCAACCTAAACAGTTCTTTCACATGCATCAAAAGAAGTAAAAAGTGATAATAGGAAGGACTCATGCAAACTTTTCTAATCGTACACGTTGAATATGCAAGTGTTGTTGTTGTGCTCAATTTCTTATTGGAGTACCTATCAGGTGACAAACTTTGTACAAATAAAAATATAAACTTTGAAACAGGAACTATAAACTCATAACGGGAACTTTGGCAAAAAAACACCGGAAAAACATAAAAAACAGTGCTAAAAACGAGAAATGTGTATACTGGAACGATGGTTTTTTTCAAGGGTCAATTTTGAACATGTTTTAAAAATGGCAGTGAAAACGAAATTTTCGTGCAAAAAACACCCTGAAAACGAAAAGTGTTGATACTGGAACAATGGTTTTTTTTTTTTTTTAGGGTCAATTTTCAACATTTTTAAAAAATGCTAGTAAAACCGAATTTTTATGTGCCAAAAAACTAATGTTTATGAGGAAAAAACACACTAATGTTTTTGGTAGAATAACATTTTTCTTTCCTAAGTATAAATTCAACATGTTTTAGTAATGACCATAAAGATAAAATAATGGGATCTGAAATACATTAAAATTCTATTACCCCGGAATCACCTCGCCACCCCCGCGGGCCGTTGCACCGGGTGGAGCGGAGGGCTGCGGACAGCCTCCGCCCCACCCCAGTGGCCCAATCGCCTGTGGGAGTGGCGGGGTGATTTTGGTAATCACCCCGCCACCCTCGTGAGCCGTTGGGCCCCTGGGTGGGGCAGAGGGTTGTTTGTAGCCCTTCGCCCCACCTCGGTGGCCCAACGACCCGCAGGGGTGGCAGGGTGATTCCGGGAATCGTCCTGCGACCCCCGCGGACCGTTGGGCCTTCGAGGTTGGGCGAAGGGTTGTCCGTAGTGCTCTGCCCCACCCCGGTGGCCCAACAGCCCGTAGGGGTGGCAGGGCGATTCCCAGAATCACCCCACCACCCCCGCGGGCTGTTGGGCCACCGGGGTGGGGTGGAGGGTTGCAGACAGCCTCCGCCCCACCCACCCAGCCCAATGGCCCGCGGGGGTGGCAGGATGATTCCGGGAATCACCCCGCCACCCCCGTTGGGCATTGGGACGCTGGGGTGGGGTGGAGGGCTATGGACAACCTCCACCCCACCCACCCGGCCAACGGCCCGCGGGGGTGGCGGGGTGATTCCGGGACAGTCGTTGCCTGACCCCTGTGGCCCAATGGTCCATGGGGGTGGCGGGGCAATTCTGGGAATCGCCCCGCCACCCCCGCGGGTCGTTGGGCCGTCAGGGTTATTATTATTGTCAAGCTTCAAGGGGAAAACAAATCCAAGGATGCAACTTACATGGTAAGACGTTTAAAATGTATATTTGATTAATGTTAAAAAATTCATTTATGTACAAGTTAATTGAATTTTTACTATTTCATGTTACAGGAAAAAGTCAAATCTTCTTAACCGTGAAGATCAACTATTTATAGATGATTGTGAGTTCATCCATATTGATAGTTGGGCAAAAGATGATAGCTATATGTCTATGATTTTTAATTGGGTAGATGGAAAGAGTCATAGCCAAATATTGACTCATGATATTGTTGTGAGAAAACTAACATATGAAGACAAAGAAGCAATATGAGAGATAGTTAACATTTATCAAAAACCACAGTTATTGATTAACTATCTTATAGACATATGTTCAAATGAAAGAGATTGGGTTATGGATTTATTTTCTAGCTCAAGTAAGTTTTATTATATGGAATTGAATTTCAATATGTTATTTCTTAATTTATAAGGCATTGTATTAATTTATTTCATTATTTCTTTTGTGCTTGATAATTAGGTACAACACTAGCATGTTGCCTTCAAAAAAGAAGAAATTGCATTGCCATTGAAAAAGATCCAATACAATGCAATTTTATTCAACAAATAATTAATGCTCTTCAATTTCTTCCAGATGCAATGCAAGAAATTGGGTTGAAGAAAGGGGACTTTAGTGAATCACGTGTGGCAAAAAAGGCAAAGGAACCCCAACCACCATTACATGGAATGATTGGAAATGCATACATTGGGATATTCGCCGACGTCAAAGATCCATTAGAAGAGGAAAATGCGTAAAATGAAGCAGATAATATTGTGGAAGAAGATAATGATGAAACTCTAGAGGAAAAAGAGTTTGGATTACTTGACATTGTTGATTAAATTTAAGTTATGCTTGGAAATCAGGCTGTTATGAAACCAGCTCAAGAAAAGATAGAAAAGATAGATCAACGCCTTAGAATTCAGCCTCTTCGAGGGGGCAACCTCCTTTACATTACATAAATGAACAATTCTTTGATGATACAAATGACAAAACCTCCTTTCTATATATAGGAGTCTAAGGAGTCACAATATAATCCAGCCGACCTAACAATAATAATATAAAGCCACAAAAATAACAATAGAGGGATTCTATGGGCACAGAAATAACAATATGGGGGTAATAGGGGCACAACAATATAAATAAGGGGTATAACTACAATAGTAATGGGGTAATCACTAGTATTATAGGGACCCAACATGCCCCTCTCCTTCAAAAAAGTGTTGTCCTCAACGCTTGAGTAGTTCTGGATACTTCTGCATAAAATTCTCATCCTCCCATGTGGAATCTTCAGCGGATAAGTTCTTCCACTTGATAAGATACTCTGAAATTGATCGATTTCGTAGCTGTCGAGTTCTTGTTTCTGTGACTGCTTCCGGTTCCAATATAATTTTTCCTTCCTCGTCAAGTTCTGGCAATATTGTTTGAATTGGGAGCTTGTCGCCTATAACCTTCTTTAAACATGAAACATGGAAAACTGGGTGCAATCGAGAAGCTGCAGGAAGCTCCAATTTGTATGCCATAGTACCAATCTTTTGCAACACCTTGTACGGACCATAATACTTTGGTGATAATTTATTATCCTTCTTAGCTTGCTTTAGGGACATTTGCTTATATGGTTGTAGCCGTAGGAATACCCAATCACCTACATCAAAACTTCTTTCACTGCGATGTTGATCTGCCTGTTGTTTCATTCTATTTTGTGCCAACACGAGGTTATCCTTTAAGAGTTGGAGGACTTGTTGTTGATGTTCGATGTGATGTTCCACTGCCTGAACCTTAGAATTTTCTCTTAAATATGATGTGATGGATGGTGGTTGATACCCATAAAGTGCCATAAATGGGGTCATTTTTGTTGCTGTATGGAAGGAAGTGTTATACCACCATTCAGCCAGAGGCAACCATTTGACCCATTGTGTCTGTTTATCAGATACAAAGCAACGAAGATATCCTTCCAAACATTTGTTTACTATCTCAGTTTGCCCATCAGATTGAGGATGATAAGATGAGCTATGAGCTAACTGAGTACCAAGACAAGAAAATAATTCTGTCCAAAAATTTCCAGTGAAAATGGGATCTCTGTCACTTACAATAATCTTTGGGTTTCCATGTAGCTTTTGAACTGTTTCCATAAATGCAGTAGAAACTGTACTGGCTTTAAATGGATGTGATAATGCACAAAAGTGTGCATACTTGGTAAGTCTGTCAACTACCACCATGATGACACTCTTTCCCTCAGACTTGGGTAAACCTGTGATAAAATCCATTGAAACCTCCTCCCAACGTTGGCTTGGAATGGATAAAGGTTGTAATAGACCCGGTGTCTTAATTGTTTCAACTTTATTTTGTTGGCAAACCAAACATTCCGCCACAAACTTTTGAATATCTGATTTAAGGCCATCCCAAAAAAATTCCTTCTTAACCCTGTGGTAAGTTTTTAAAAATCCTGAGTGCCCTCCTAAGGGAGAAGTGTGCAATTCCATAAGAATCTTTTGTTTTAGCTGGGAATTCTTACAGAGGTATAAGCGATCTTTGTACCATAACGAATCATTTTTCCAGCTAAATGTATCAGAAGTACTGGAATCTTGTTGTAGCTTTCGAATAAGTGCCCACACTTCTTCGTCATTCTTCCATTCCTCCCTTGCTTCGTTTATCCAATCTGGTTGGATAATAGAAATGGCACACAACAATGCTTCCACATCCTCATCCTTTCTTGAGAGTGCATCTGCCACCACATTTTGCTTCCCTTTTTTGTAGATGATTTCAAAGTCATAACCCAACATCTTTGTGACCCACTTTTGTTGCTCTTCAGAGGATAATCTTTGTTCTAAAAAGTATTTAAGGCTATCATGATCCGTTTTTACCTTGAAGTGTCTTCCCATTAGGTAGGGTCGCCATTTCTTAAGTGCATGGAGTATTGCCAACATTTCCTTCTCATAAATAGCTTTGCTTAAAAACTTTCCCTTGATTGGACGACTTTCAAAAGCAATGGGTCTTTCATCTTGCATTAGAACAACACCAATTCCATTTCCTGAAGCATCACATTCCACAATAAAGGTTTTTGTGAAGTCCGGTGTAGCTAAGACCGGTGCTTGGCACATTGCCTCTTTAAGATGTTCAAAGGCCTTTGTTGCTTCCGGAGTCCATGAAAATGAATCTTTCTTCAATAATGTTGTTAGAGGTGCTGCTATTCTCCCATAATTCTTAACAAACTTGCGATAATACCCTGTCAACCCAAGAAATCCTCGCAGATGCTTTATGGATGTGGGGATTTTCCATTCCTTAATGGCTTTAATTTTGCTAGGGTCTACCTTAACTCCTTCATGAGATACAATATGACCCAAATATTCCACCTCCTGGACTCCAAAGAAACATTTGGATCTTTTTGCATATAATTGTTTCTCCTCCAATAGTTGTAGCACCCTGTCAACATGTTCAACATGATCCTTCCAAGACTTGCTGTAGATTAGTATATCATCAAAAAATACTAACACAAATTTTCTAAGGAATGGTTTGAAAATTGAATTCATCAAACCTTGAAATGTTGAAGGTGCATTGGTAAGGCCAAAAGGCATGACCAAAAATTCATAATGACCCTCATGAGTTCTAAATGCCGTTTTCGGAATGTCTTCAATCTTCATTCTGATTTGATGATATCCCGAACGAAGATCCAACTTGGTGAAGTAAATTGATCCATGCAATTCATCCAGTAATTCATCAATGACAGGAATGGGGAACTTATCTTTAATAGTGAGCTTGTTGAGCTCCCTATAATCTGGACACATGCGCCATGATCCATCCTTCTTGTGCACCAATACTACTGGAGCTGAGAAAGAACTTTGACTCGGTTGAATTATACCAGCCTCTAGCATTTCTGCAACCATACGTTCAATTTCACTTTTTTGGACATAGGGATATCTGTACGGCCTGATGTTTGGAGGAACACTTCCTGGAATCAGATGAATAGCATGATCATGATCACGCATAGGTGGGAGACCTTTGGGAGTCTCAAATACCTTGGAATGATTGTCCAAGACTTTTTGGAGATCTGGAGAAATAGATGATTCCAATGTGGAAACATCTAGCGAACATAATTGTGCAATTACACCTCTTTGCTCCTTTTTTAGAAGCTTTGTCATGCCATTAGAGCTGATTATCTTTCCTGGTTTCCCTGCAATACCCCTTAATTCAACTTCCTTTCCTTCCACAGAAAATTTCATGAAAAGTTCTTGAAAATTAAAAGCTATTGTACCCAAGGATTGTAGCCATTGGACTCCTAGTACAACATCAGCACCTCCCATTGGAATGGAAAGCATTGGGCTAGTCAATACATATTCTCCCATGGATAGCTTGATATTATGGCACTTTCCAGAGCAATTTATTGTTCCTCCATTTGCAATCATCACTTGACACTCTGGTGCTGGATATAGGAAGCAATTCAATTCTTTTGCTACCCTACAATGAATAAAATTGTGGGTGCTTCCTGAATCAATCAACACTATTACCTTTTTCTTCTTGATTTGTCCTTCTATCTTGATGGTTTGAGGAGTGGTAATTCCCGCCAATGCATTACAAGATATGGTCGGATTTATTTGTTCTTCATCTAGGCTTTGTTCCTGGAATATATCCTCTTCTTTTGACCTTTCTTGCTCCTTTTCTTCTTCCTCTTCACAATCTATGTAGAATAATTTCTTCTCAGCACACTTATGACCTTTTGTGTATTTGCTATCACAATTGTAACAAAGCCCTTTTGCTCTTTTTTCTTCCAATTGTTGTGGTGTCAACCTTGTAGGTTGTGGAAGACTATGGGCAACAACACTTCCGTCTTTATAGTTGTGAGTGGTATGCTTCCTAGTTGCCATAATTTTGCTTTCCATTTTTCTTGCTAACCTGAATGCCTTCTCTAATGAATCAGGTTCCCAAAGGCGAACATCATGTTGGATATTATCCTTTAAAGACCCTATGAACACATCAATCCTATGCTCCTCTGGAATATCTTTTACCCTTATGTTCAATTTTTGGAACTCCTCAATGTGCTCCATTATTGAACCCTTTTGTTTGAGACTTATCAATTGGCTAAAAAAAGTGTTGCTTTTTGTATCCTCATAATGTGCTATCAATTCTTCCGTAAAAATTGCCCAAGTGATAAATTGTTTACGAGAACAAAGCCATTGATACCATACAAACTGATTTGGTTCCAAATATACAGTTGCCATACGTACCTTTTGTGTGTTTTGCACATTATTGAGATCGAAGAATTGCTCCATCTGTAATATCCATGTGGCGGGATCCTTGCCATCAAACTTCCTCATATCGATTTTTGGAATATGGTGATTCTTCGATCCAACATTAGCGTCTATGGAATCATGATTAACATTTCTTTTGTTCTCATCATGAGTTTCCTTTACTACCCTTTCACCATTAGTGACCATTTCTTGTAGCAACTTATTCATATTTATCTTCAATTCGTCCATGTCTGTCTTCAAATCTATCTTCAAATCATCCATCTTAGCTTCCACGTCAATCATCTTAGCTTCTACGCCTTTCTTTAAACATCCATCTTAGCTTCTACACCTTTCTTTAAACCATCCATCTTAGCTTCTACATCTTTCATTAAACCATCCATCTTAGATTCTGTTCCTTTTTGTGCAAGGGACAGTTGTTGCACTTGGTCTTGTAATTTTGATATATCATGTAGCATTTCTTCCTCTTCTTCATGAGTCATGCTAGAGCTTTCAGGTTCCTTACTAGGTGTTTGCATTTTCTTTCCTCGGGGCATCAGTTACCGATAATAATGCTCTACTATGCCCTTTGAATTCCTTCAAAATAAATTTTCAAACCAAGCTTAAGCAAAAATTTAAGAAAATCTACACACCTTTTTTCACTTTGTAGGAGCTCGATATTTCCTCTGATGTATCTCTGTACTTTCCAATCATCTAGTTCTGAATTTGTGACCTGTAGTAGCCCTCTGTGTCCTCTTTCCAATGCCACAAGTCTGACCCAAATTGGATTCTCCAAGGAAGAGTTATGTGAAATCTCCCACAGTGACTTGCTTTTAGACTAGTTCAGTAGAGCGAACTTGTACGACGTGCCACGAGTCACTGTTTCAACCTTTGGATCTGAAACTCGCATAAAGAAACTACAGTCCATCCTCTTTTTGTACCTTCTTACGAAATTTCAATCCGATCCCCAGAGAGAAAGTTATGACGATTTTCCCCAGGTCACCTGTTTTGAATGTAATTCAGGAGTCTGCAAAAAGACCAACTTCCTCAGATCATATCTCCGCAAATATCGTGCGAAAAGCTCTGAAATTCAGACCCAAGGTTCAGCGCGATTTCTTCTCAAATGGGTTTTTTTTGCGACTTCTGAAACGTCACAGAAAAAAAGTTATAGCGAAAATTCCACGATGACCTGTTTGGAGCAGCGAAACCCTAGAATCCAAAGCTCTGATACCAAATGTTATGAAACCAGCTCAAGAAAAGATAGAAAAGATAGATCAACGCCTTAGAATTCAGCCTCTTCGAGGGGGTAACCTCCTTTACATTACATAAATGAACAATTCTTTGATGATACAAATGACAAAACCTCCTTTCTATATATAGGAGTCTAAGGAGTCACAATATAATCCAGCCGACCTAACAATAATAATATAAAGCCACAAAAATAACAATAGAGGGATTCTATGGGCACAAAAATAACAATATGGGGGTAATAGGGGCACAAAAATATAAATAAGGGGTATAACTACAATAGTAATGGGGTAATCACTAGTATTATAGGGACCCAACACAAGCTCATTTTTTGTAACTATTAATTAGTTATACTTGTAATGTTTTGACTTTGACATTTTATGAGAAGAATAAGCACTCAATTAAGGTTGTTATGAGTTCAATATTTGTATTATGTGATTTTCATTAAGTTTTATGTTAATCATTATTTTTTGAAAAAAACAATGATTATTATTATTTTTTGACATGAAATTCATAAAAAAAGAACTATTATTTAACCATTTTTAGTTAAAATTTTTCTATAAAAATTGGGATTTTGACATGTCATTTTTATCAAAAAATGATCAAAACGTGTAGTTTTTTAGTTATATTGATGTTAAAAATGGTTATTTTTATATCAATTGTTAAAAATTATTGTTTTTTAGAGAAAATTATTTCATGTGGATTGAAAAATTAATTAACGATGTATAAATATGTAGAATATCGAAAATTCAAAATATCGACCTTCTTCTTTAAATATGAAAAACAATAAAAACCTCACTACAGAAAAAAATTAAAATAAAAATAAGAAAATATGAAGAAGAAGACCACTTAAAAAATTATTAAATTTAGAAAATAATTATTTACATTTCATACATTAGAAAATTTAAAGTCAAAAAATAGGTCTTTTAAAAAAATGGCTTGATGTAGAATTATCATTTTTTAAATCAGCATGAAAATCACTACCATTCTAAAACGCAATGTACATAACAAATTTTAAAGTTCCAAAAACTATGCTCTAAAAAAAACATGTGTGTTCTGCATCACCCATTTTCAAAATCGATGTTAAGGGATAAATTCCCCTAAGGTCTTGGGTTGATACCCTAGCAGATCAGAGGTTATCTATGCAGAGAAACACACATTCCATACAACCATGATGCTAATATAAACAAATTGAACGAAATGAGGTGCACCTGGGGGTCCTTTGTTTGGGAAGATCTAGCCAGGGTCCAAACCCACTTGGAGTTCCTTTTTCCTCTTTAACCTGCAAAACAATTAATTCAAGAAAGTACAGTAGTATATGGACCAAGCATCATAAAGAAATCATCTTCATAGTATATTGAAAGGTAGTTAGTTATGCAATTAAAACAACCATTCATATATGAATCATAACATTGATATCATAAACATGAAGAAGATTTATATCAAGAACAAGACAAGTGTTTCTTTTATTATAGATAACTAAAGTACAGAAAGGAATGATTTCACCTGAGTCGTCCTTTCACAGGCTCCAAGCGGAACCATCCTCCGGATTCGTCCAGTCTCAAGCCTTCAACAAACTCCTTCCATGACTTACTCCATTGTATCTCAAGTAGTAGAAAGACATCATCACACAAGGAAACAAGGGTTTCCTGTAAATCGGGGAATTGCTGGAAGCACTAGGGTCTTCAGACCTGGTCAGGGATAATCTCAGTAGAGTGATCTTTCTCTCTATTCTCTCCTCCCTTAGGCCTTCCCATTGAAACCTTTTTATACTTCTCCCAAAGTACTTTTTAGTTGGGAATTCGTTGGGAACAGTTAGGCCACGGGCACTAATAGGTAATCAGCAGGTAAAACCCGCGATCTCCGCCCGAAATTAAGGATATTTAATTTTTTAAAGTGTTTTAAGACATATACGTGGGTTGGGTATACACAAACCCACGTATACATGCGTTTAGCTCAAGGCAATGTCGCGTATAGGGAGTAAAACACTGATTTTTGAATGTTTGGACCAAGTCTGGAAGGAGGGGTTGCCCTAGGCCATGAGTGCAGCATCATAAACATCAAGAGTGAGATTTGGAGCTATAACAGATGCCCCCTAATATATGAGGTCAGAAGGGGTACATGATGGCCGAAATATATTAAGCAAGTTCATGGAAAGGAAATCTGTCAAAAACTGAGAAGGACTTCACCAGAGTTCAGCCTACCAAGCCACAAAAGGAGATCAGAAAGAAACACTATCTGAGGCGGGCATACCCATGCTCAGAGAATGTAAAGCATGTTCGCATATCAAGTACAAGCGGATCCACTAAGTATACAAGTATAAAATACTGGAAAATACATAATGGATCATCGAATCATGATCGAACAAGTACATGTTTGAATATCGCATATAAGGATGTCAATGATGTTGAAGGATGAAGCAGATCATTGATATCAAAGACTAATCCCAAAAAGTACCAGATGAACATGATGGAATAAAACGGTACTACACTACAAACTAACGGTACTACACTACAAACTCAGGTGCCAGCATATAGAATGTCGCCATGAATGACTGCAACATATACGGTGGAATGGTATCAACTAGCAGCAACTGGAGCACCTGTCAAGTGAACCAAGGAATGTTGATAGAACCTGAGGTCTTCACCGACCACCGTGGTACATTTCTACACCATGGGAATAAATGATCTGAAGTCGACCATGTGAGAAATCATTTGATTACCGGTCATTGATGTATACCGTTAACAAACACGAGACAACTCACCGATAATGATAATGAGCGTCAAGGTACCCAGTACAATCTAACAAGTGTGAATAGATGAGCTGGAGTCGAACACCTGTAAGAATCTATCAATCAGGAGACAATGATGGTTTCCCACTGTCGATAGTGAAGGATCTACCACTAATGACTACAAACCCCAAGGTACTGCCAAATGGACTCTAGATCTTTGCCCCAGAGCAATGAGTCGTAGTCGATAGGTGTTGGGCCTCCAAATTAACCTTAATTTTCACTCCATTTTCACCTTTTATCCTCATTTTGTCATCTCATTTCACCATATTATCATTACATAACCCTATATTTCCATTACCATATGAGTTTATATTCTCATTTTCCAAAGTTATTAATTTCATGTATTTAGAGTGAATTTATGATTAAAAGTTAGAGAAATAACATGTATTTGCTTATACCTAAAAGTGGCTTGAGTTTGATGACATGTGTAGATCATTTGGAAGCTTCCAAGGCACCCTTATGTGGCCTCCCAAGATCAAATTCGAATTTCAACTCAAGAGGTGGACCATATTCCAAGGAGGAAGATCATGGAGATTTTGATGTGTCATGGGATTTGTATCTAGTATTTAGGGATAAGTTGAGACAAGTGTGGGTCTAGTAGATATTTAAGGGATCTACATTTATTGAGTAGATATCCCTAATTCATGTATAAATAAGAGGAGCATCCTCCAAATTATGTAATGAAGGAGGAGGAGGGAGAGAAAACAATTATCAGTTATTCATTAGCACCAAATTTATGATTGTTCATTCAACATGAATAATATCATTTTCTCCAAATCATGAGTTATGAGTGTTGTTTGATTCTTAAGGTGTGATAGTTGCTCATGTGTGCTCATTGAGGAATGGAAGGATCCCCATACTAAGATAAGTGCACTTTGTTGTAAAGTAATGTTGTGAATATACTAATCTTAATTATGATGTTCATCTTATTTCTTTCTTGTAAATACTTGTAGATAATTTTAGTATGAATTCATGTTGTGGCCATGTTTTATTGTGTGAAGGTTGATCTCCTTTCAATAGCTAGTTTTGATGTGAGAAGGAAAACCAGGAACTCCTAAGTTAGGAGTCCCTTCTTCATGAGCTAGATTAAATTGAAATAAGATTTACTTTCTCATATGCTTTTCTAGATTACATTTATGTGAATATTGATTCCCTTTCAGTATCTAGAGATCAAGTCCTCCTAAGTTAGGAGACTCTTCTCCATAAGCTAAGAATTGAATTGGAAACAATATTTACTTGCTTTCATTTACATGCTTTCTTTCCTGCTTTCTTAGGTGTTTGGCAATGTTATTATAGAAAGATGGTAGAAGGACAACCAGGACTCTTGAACAAGAGACTCTTCTCTATCTTCTAAAGTAAAATAATTCCATTGATCAAACATTATTTTTATGCTTTCATAGAATAGATCTGATAGTTTAGATTTGTAATATGCATTTCCATTCTAAACAAACTTCTTACACCTGTTTCATCTAAGGTCCCATATATATTGGTTTGCTTCTAAGTTTACGATTCCCTGGATTGATAAATTAAATGACAGGGATTTAGCAGACAACTAAATCGCCCAACAATAGGGAAATATCTGCTAGAAGGAAGGCATTAAGGCATCCTTCACCAATCTAGCACAAGTGTAACCCGTAGGCCAATAATGTGGAAAGAATCAGATGAAAAAAGATGTAGTAACCCGACTGAAGCACGTTTCCGGCATACACAAGATGTGGCTAGAGCACGATAGAAACCCTCTGAACCGACCAATAATGAAAGCTGACACAGAGGCGAGGTATCCACCAATAGGGTCAAATGGAAACCAAGGTATTGCACGAATCCCAATGTGTGATAATGTAAGCTGATGTTGAACACAAGGGAAGCCACTCAGTCAAAGACCCATGATACTGATCGATGCTAAGCACAAGGTGACCTATCAATAATGAAAATAGGGCTAGGGTGCAGCTCTAGGCCTGTCCTCAGAGCAAGATGTCGTCGTCGATAAGGACAAGACCCGCCAGCAAGAAGTCAATGAGGACCTTCTCAAATCAACACGAGTAAAGGACCAATATAGTTGATGTGATGATAGACATGATACTGACAACCAGGGAAGAGATAACCAATCGGGGGAGAACTGACTCAATAACAAGGTTAAGGCTTACCTAAGTCAAACTAAATCCTGCCCAAATGGAGGAGACTTTGCTTTTGAGTGCTTTGTTCAAGAGCGACACGACTGACTCTAGCTGCCAACAATAAATGAAAATATTGTCCTGTTCCTGCTCTTTTTTTTTGGAATATATTATTTTTTTGTCTTTTTCTTTAAGTTGAAAAAAGAATAAAAGAATGCTATAGTACAGTGGAAAGAACGAGTGTCGATGAAATAGATGATCTAGTTTATGGGATTGGAACATTCCTATGCTCAATGCAGGGAGGTGAAAACTGGTCAAAGACACTCAAAGGTATGTTCCTTCCATGGATCAAGGTGTGTCAAGTTGCAGAAGTCAAGGGCATGCAAGTTTGATTTTGCAGTCATCATGGTCAAAAGTTGGCTTAAACACGAGTCCAAGTGAAGCCGGCTCAAGGCCAAAAGGTGCAAGTGGTCAAAATGCAATGCAGTAGTACAACTCAACACAAAGGAGCCTCTAGGGTATAAGGCCAGAACGAAGCGAAGAAGCAAAGAGGAATGAGTCTTCATCGCATAAGTCATGGCGGGACTACAGAGGACTCCCGAGCCTACGCAGATGAAAGCAGCATGGGCAACAAATGTCAGTGAGGTGCTAACTACGATGCCCATGAAAAGGATGGCTCTACCATTGTGTCATGATTTTAAAAAATCGGCGAGTGAAGGTGGTTTACGAACCATAACACGATGGGATCGAACCTATGGCAAGTGTATCGACAAATGGAGGCTAGTATGCATAATGCAACGGAAAAATGGCTTCCCTAACCTATATGCCAATGAGAAAACGATACCTGCCATGATGGGTCAGCAGTCATGGAACCGTCTCGAAACTGTCGAAAAAGCGTCCAAAATGTTGTGAAAATCAAACCAGTCTTGACATTCCAAGCTCCCAAGTTAAAAGTTACACGAGACTAAACAAAATCAAGTTTTGAAAAAATTTTGCATTTTCAAAGCCTATAAATAGTTTTTTGGACTCACCATTTTCACCATTTAAGTTTGAAAGCAAAGGAGTGGAGCAAAAGGAGCAAACTTTTCATACGCTGAATTCAACCGTTCAACTTCTTCCAAATCCACCAGGTAACCCTTAGACTTGCTTTGTATCCAATTGTGACTAGTTTTAGAATTTTTAATTTAAGTTTTAACGTTGAATTTTTGTAAAAAAAATTCTGCGTGGCATATACGTAGGTTGGATATATGAAACCCGCATATACGCAGGCCCTACACACGACTGTGTGTAAAGCGGACCCGCGTATACGTCGTGAAATCTTTAAACAAAAAAACTAATGGTCTAAATTCATTTTTTCTTCAGGATGCCAGTCACTTGGAGAGAAAGAGAGCATGCCGCAGTGGATGATGAGGTTATGAACGATCCTAATGCTTTGGATGCCTTACGGGGATGTGGTTTGCTAAAATTCTTCAAAATGCCAAATATGAAAGCAAACACTCGCTTGCTAGAAATGCTCATTCACTATTGGAGCATCAAGGATGACACATTTATGATTGACCAGATGCCGCTCAAGATAGAGGTTGAAGACATTTATTTCATCACCAGCTTTTCCCAGAGGGGAGATGTGGTGCACTCGACAAGCAGATCATGAAGCAATCTCTCGATCGAGGACTACGTATACTGCCCGGGACATCCAGAAAAGGTTGGAAGTCAAATTCCAATAAAAAATGTGGAGAGTTTATCGCTGAGGATAATCCTGTTCACCATAGCTAGAGTGAATGGATCAACTTCTTTGCACCAGGCATCACGGCTAGCCATGAGCTTGGCGGTAGACTGTCTGACCACTGTATTTGACTGGTGTACTCCTCTTCTGGCCAACCTGAAAAGCCAGCTTACCTCTATCAAGAAAGGGCAGACCAAAAACTTCAGATATGGAACCATTTTGTGCTCATTCTTCTTTGAGAGGGTCCCTGCACTTCATCCTAGAGTACCAGTTTTAATCAGCACCCCACGAGATCCTTGCATGGGCAGGTGGGATGACTTGATGAAACGTCTAGGAGGTGGGGACGTCCCACGGATTGCATTTGACGATGATTTCTTCTCCTGGTGGGAGCAACAGATCATCGCCGTAGATGACTACCCTTATGCTGGGTTGGATTTCCGAGGAGATCCCGATCTAGTATTACCAACGACCGCAGCATGGGGTGACATAGGTGAGTGTTTTTTGATTTCATGATTTTTTTTTTTCAAATATAATAATGAATTTTGAATAATGTTTTTGATAGGATTCAAAAGACTAATATGATGATCATGTTCCAGATATTGGGCCGGTACGACCAAATGGGTTCCCACGGCACAGACGTCGCGGCCGAGGGGCCGAAGAGGTGGCTGCAGATATAGATTGACTACTACACACAGTTTAGCGGCACTTGGTGAGATTAACCCACCGAGTATCGATGGCAGTCGTAGAGGATCTCCCTGAAGATATGCAGCGTCATGTGGTTGGGATGCCACGAGACTAGGTTCGTACTCTTAGGCGTGTGTCCAATGCGAGTTACCTACTTAGCCGCTCATCCTGATCCAGAGCATTAGATGTACTGGACATGATTATGGGCATTTGAGTCCCAATTTTTGTATATTATTTTGGACACACTTATGTACACTCGAGACGTTTTATGATATATATATATATATACAGTTCGACTTTTTGATGCTTGATTTTATTGTGATGAATGATTGATGTGCCAGTCTAATGCTTGATTAGCGATAGAATCGGCTAACCAATTATGAGATCTTGGAATGTGCAAATAATTAATATAAGTAAATGATATTTGCAACAAACTCACCCTTAAATACTGGCGATATAAACATGGATCCCTTACCCAATAAATGTTATTCAATTGTGACACTATCAATTGTGAATCAAAATAGACTATCAACGAATCGATTTCATAAGAAATTGCGTCGGATAGTAAATTAATAATGGTAGTATACTCAGCCATATTATTTGAAGTGGGACCAATGCATACTCCCCTTGATACCATCAACTGACCAGTTGGATAGTAGAGTACCCAAGCTGCGGAAGCGAGATTCTGAGTGTGCCGGCTAGCACCATCGGCGAATCCAAAATAGACAAATTCATCCATCAACACCTGCCACAGCAGACCAAAAAGTGTTGATATCAAAAACTCTCGATGAGATATGTACAAATATACAAAATGTACAAAGAAGCCATTGCCTAGCTGCTACTTAAGCAAAGTACTTCTTGAGGTAGAGCCCATTTCGGGGCTCCACCAACTTGTTTCCTTCAAAATCGATTAACTCATACGACCCTTTTTCTAAAACTCATTTAATTATGAAGGGACCGTACCACATAGGCTTGAACTTGCCTGCCCCCAAGGTGTCCTTATCTTGGTCATAGACCAAGACAAGGTCACCTTCAGAAAAGACTTGAGGATGGACAACTTTATCATACTGAGTTTTAACCCTTTTCTTATGAGCCTCATTGACTGTGGCGACATCTCGACGCTGCTCATCGAGATGTTCCAAATGAAGGAGGCGCTCTTCGAGACTATAAGTCTCTGGAAGGAGCTCAATAGCTAATTTAAGAGATGGGATTTCACATTCAATAGGAAAGATAGATTCCATCCCGTAAACTAACTGAAAAGGTGTAAAACCTGTAGTAGTCTTTACGGAGGTTTGGTATGCCCAAAGAGCCGGATACAACATAAGATGCCAATTGGATCGATTTTTGTCGATTGTCCTTTGTAGGATCATCTTAAGAGTTTTGTTTACTGCCTCGACCTGTCCATTGGCCTAAGGATAATAAGGAGACGAATGTTCCTACCGGAAACCCAATTTGAGAGCCAATTAAGACATTAGTTGACTCTGGAAATGACTGCCATGGTCAGTGACAATCTCTCTTGGGATACCGAATCTTGAGATAATCTGATTAAAAAGGAACAATGCCGCCGTTTCACTATCGTTTTTATAAGTGGGCATGGCCTCGGCCCACTTCGTAAAGTAGTCTACGACCATGATAATGTACTTGTGATTCACTGCTGAAGGCGGATTACAAGTTGTAAAATCAATACCCCACTTAGTAAAAGGACCGACAGTGACAACGGGAAAAAGAGGAGCTAGATGTGCGCGCATCTTCCGAGTATAAATCTGATAAGGGTGACAGCGTTTGATTGCTTCAACACAATCTTTGAAGAGTGAAGGCCAAAAATAGCCGGCACGCAAGATACGTTGAGCTGTAGCAAGCCCTGATAGATGACCACCACAAGCTCCACTGTGGCAGTCATTGAGCACTGACTCTGCTTCCTCTAAGGTTAAACAGCACCGAAGGATTGAATCAACCCCTCGACGATATAATGTATCACCAATGATAACATAATTTTTAGCCAGGTGACATAATTTTCGACATTCATCCTTAGAGAAAGTAGAGGGAAACTTCGAAGTCTGGAGATAGACAATGATATCTCCATACCAAGGGTCGAGTGAAGAGATGAGGAATAAATGTTCGTCGGGAAAACTTTCCTCATAAACAGTATCCTCTTCACAAGGCAGCTCAGAGATTAGCTCTAAGAAAACCAAAGATTTCTTAGACTTAGCGGACAAGAATACGAGATCAAATTCTTGTAAAATGACTATCCATCGATTATATTTGCCCCCAATCACTCGCCTACTGAGGACAAATTGAAATGGATTGACCGTTGCTAAGACAAAAGTTTTGCGTAGCAAGATATAATGGCGGAGCCGCTGGACAACATGGATAGCTGCCAAGGCCAACTTCTCAACCGGAGAATAGCGAAGTTCAGGACCTATCAAGCCTCGGCTCAAATAATAAATCACATGCTCCGTGAGAGCATCGTCTTCTTGAACGAGAACCATACCTATGGTTGATTCTGCTGCAGCGAGATATAAAAGGAAGTCCCTACCATAATCCGGTGGACTCAAAAGCGGGGCAGAGACTAATGCCTTTTTCAAGGCATCGAACGACCACTGCGCAAAGTCGTCCCATACAAATGGAACTCCTTTCCGTAGCAAATGCATGAACCCTTTAGTGATCTCGGCATAATTCGCTATGAACCGTCTTAAGAAATTAGCCTTCCCTTGAAGACTTTGAAGTTGCCGAATTGAGGACGGGGGAGGCAACTGAATTATTGCCTCAACCTTGAAGGGATCAACCCGAATCCCTTCATTTGACACGATGAACCCTAATAACCGACCAGATGTAACCGCGAAAACGCACTTATTGGGATTCAACCGGATCTTATAAAAACAACATCGCTCAAAAACCAATCGAAGATGACTAGGGTGATCAGTTCTCTTTCGAGAATGAGCAGCGAGATCGTCCAAGTATGCTTCGATGATATGTTTAATGTCGTGGAAAGCATATGACATGGCCCGCTGGAAAGTAGCTCCAACATTTTTAAGACCAAAAGGCATCTTTCTGTATGCAAAGGTACCCTAGGGACATATAAAAGTTGTCTTATGTTGATCTTCAGGATAGATAGAGATCTGATTATAACCGGAAAAACCGTCCATGAAGGAAAAAATCTCATTACCTGCACACTCGTCAATAATCTGATCAATGAATGGTGTGGGGTAATTATCTTTCGGACAAGCCTTGTTTAGGTCTCTAAATTCGATGCATACTCGGATTGTTCCTTGCTTTTTATCCACAAGGACTGGATTAGAAACCCAATCGGTAAGAGGAACAGGGTATATAAAACCCGCCTTGAGTAGCTTCTCTACTTCAGCTTTAATGGCTGCTGCTTTCCTAGGATTAACCGGCCAAAGCCTTTGACGAACCGGGAGTCGCCAATCTGTTAAGGGATAAATTCCCCTAGGGTCTTGGGTTGATACCCTAGCAGATCAGAGGTTATCTATGCAGAGAAACACACATTCCATACAACCATGATGCTATATAAACAAATTAAATGAAATGAGGTGCACCTAGGGGTCCTTCGTTTGGGAAGATCCAGCCAGGGTCCAAATCCTCTTGGAGTTCCTTTTACCTCTTTAAACTACAAAACAATTAATTGAAGAAAGTACAGCACTATATGGACCAAGCATCATAAAGAAATCATCTTCATAGTATATTGAAAGGTAGTTAGTTATGCAATTAAAACAACCATTCATATATGAATCATAACATTGATATCATAAACATGAAGAATATTTATATCAAGAACAAGACAAGTGTTTCTTTTATTATAGATAACTAAAGTACAGAAAGGAATGATTTCACCTGAGTCGTCCTTTCATAGGCTCCAAGCGGAACCGTCCTCCAGATTCGTCCAGTCTCAAGCCTTCAACAAACTCCTTCCATGACTTACTCCATTGTATCTCAAGTAGTAGAAAGACA
The DNA here is from genome assembly GCA_031772625.1 of Pinus tabuliformis. Taxonomy (NCBI): domain Eukaryota; kingdom Viridiplantae; phylum Streptophyta; class Pinopsida; order Pinales; family Pinaceae; genus Pinus; species Pinus tabuliformis. The sequence goes on from CM062815.1 coordinate 732,476,572, forward strand.
TCATCACACAAGGAAACAAGGGTTTCCTGTAAATCAGGGAAGTGTTGGAAGCACTAGGGTCTTCAGACCTGGTCAGGGATAATCTCAGCAGAGTGATCTTTCTCTCTATTCTCTCCTCCCTTAGGCCTTCCCATTGAAGCCTTTTTATACTTCTCCCAAAGTAGTTTTTTAGTTGGGAATTCGTTGGGAACAATTAGGCCATGGGCACTAATAGGTAATCAACAGGTAAAACCTGTGATCTCCATCCGAAATTAAGGAGATTTAATTTTTTTAAGTGTTTTAAGACATATACACGGGTTGGGTATACACAGACTCGCATATACACGCGTTTAGCTCAGGGCAATGTCGCGTATAGGGAGTAAAACACTGTTTTTTGAATGTTTGGACCAGGTCTGGAAGGAGGGGTTGCCCTAGGCCATGAGTGCAGCATCACAAACATCAAGAGTGAGATTTGGAGCTATAACAATCGAGTCACCTTTTTGCTATCTCTATGAAACGGGTAATAGTATCAGTTCTCATTTCAAAGTTTACATTGTTAAATGTTTGAAATGATATTAAATAAGGTGGACCTGAGGGGCTGAAGAATGAAATCAAAAGACAATACTTGATTGAGATCTATAGGTGGCTGGAATAGAATCACCTTGAACTCCAATCAATGTTTAATTCTTATAAAGGCAACATCCGACATATTATTGGTTAGCATTTTCAACATTGAAACTTGTACTGCACCTTTTTTTTGACTTGGAAATAGCATTTGTTCAATGAAATTAATGAATGATCTTGCTTTTAGGTAAACCAGTGTCATCCACAATGCTTGATCCAGGAGGATCTCGAGACACTAAGGAGATGGATAGAGGCTCGAAATTAAAAATGGCTGAAAGGAGAATTTGATGGCATCAGTTGAAAGGGCTCGTCTTCCTGATTGCAGTGGCGCAAACGGTTCGTCAATCCAAGATCGTATGCAAAAGATAGAGCTCTTCAAAGATTGGTATGGCAGAGGAAAAATGGGGCCCACAGTGCGCCACATGGCATCTCAGTTAGCACGTGGGACCCACATGGCAGCTCATCAAACACTGACACATGGCAGCCTCTCATTAGCTTCTGCACAAAAAAAAAGAATGGGACATTTTGGTTATAACTATAGTTATCTAAATTAACTATATAAATAAAAATATATATAGATAACCAAATTACATAACCTCTATATAGATATAGATATATATATGTATATATATATATATATAGATAGATAGATATATATAAACCATTATGGTTATATCATATAGCCCTATAATATCACCATATAATATGGTTACAAAACTTTAATACCATATAATATATGGTAAGATTGGTTAAAGAAAAATAAACCAACGTGGAGGGTTATAACAAAACCAACGCATGAGAAGATTATGGTTGAAGTGAAGGCCAATAATGGAGGAATACGTGGCACACATGGAAATTGTTATAATGTGGCACATATCCCATAACAAAACAAACCAAAGCATAAACCAAAAATCCGTGGTTGTGTTAAAGGCATATCCCAACGTATGCCATAATTGAATTTGATGGCATCGGTTGAAAGGGCTCGTCTTCCTGATTGCAGTGGCGCAAACGGTTTGTCAATCCGAGCTCGAGCTCGTATGCAAAAGATAGAGCTCTTCAAAGATTGATATGGTAGAGGAAAAATGGGGCCCACAGTGCACCACATGGCATCTCAGTTAGCACGTGAGACCCACATGGTAGCTCATCAAACACTGACACATGGCAGCCTGTCATTAACTTCTACACAAAAAAAATGGGATATTTTGGTTATAACTATAGTTATCTAAATTAACCATATAAATAAAAATATATATACATAACCAAATTACATAACCAAAATATATATATATCCCAACAAATTCAAACCATTATGGTTATATCATATAGCCATATTATATGACCATATAATATGGTTACAAAACTTTAATACCATATATTATATGGTAAGATTGGTTAAACAAAAATAAACCAACGTGGAGGGTTATAACGCATGAGAAGATTATGGTTGAAGTGAAGGCCAATAATGGAGGAATACGTGGCACACATGGAAAGGGTTATAATGTGGCACATATGCCATAACAAAACAAACCAAAGCATAAACCAAAAATCCGTGGTTGTGTTAAAGGCATATCCCAACGTATGCCATAATTGAATTAAGGTTATAACAACACGAAGGTTCCATGACATAACGTATGGTGGTTATAACCATATGCACAAATAACCAGCGGTTCCCAACGAAGGCTCCCAAACAGTCAACGCATGTAATTGCATGGTGAAGATTGAGGAGATATGGCCGTTGGGGAAGGCAACCATGTCGTGGTCCCGCCTCCCCATAAGCTTCAAACGTACAAAGCACAAGGATTCCATAGGATTGGGATGGGTGAGTGCGGTCCCGTGGAGTACGGGCCCACTCCCTAATCAAAGTTAAAAGAGACATATATTTTATATGTTTTGGACATACGGTTTATGAAGTTGGTAAATGGTCATGTAAAAATGGGTTTTGATAAATATAAACCATAACAATATTATGGTTAAGTCCGCCTTCACAATTATAAAAACTCATTTTTTAACCATGGCAAAGGAGGAGATTAACGGCATGAATTTCGAGACAAGGTGGTGGAACCTTGAGCACTCAGAAACACTGATGGAATCTTGCTTGAGCAGCGTTTTCGCAGGAGGGTGATTTTGGTCCAAACTCAGAATTGGGCAAGTTTTATATGGATTTTACACTTCTCGGTGACGAGAATCCATTGGTGGTGTCAGTTTCTGCAACAAAGCTCTCCAATTTTCGGGCACTTTTCAGCATGGAGGTATAATGCTCCATTTTGTAAATTGATGAATGTAACTTCTTTTGATGCCATTTTTAATGAATGAAGGCCTCCCCATTGATCGAGCAGGGCCCGGAGACGTAGTCCAGGAGGGACGAACTCTGTTATCAAGCTTCTTGTCTTCTTGTCATGCTTATGTGTTTCTTCTTCTTCTTCTCACATGTGCACATTTAAGTTTCTCTTTGGTTAAGCTACAAACTGTTTATGTAATTCTTTTCATGCATCTATAAACAAAAGATAACCTGGATCAATGCCTGTGTAGAACATGAGTACATGCTCAAATCGACTTGTCTTGGTTGATATTGGTAATCATCTTCACTAACTAGAGGGTAGATAAAAGATCTTGGTCATTGTATCAACACTCACCCCAAGGGGATATCATGTGAATTTGGCTCAACACTCTCCCCATAAGGCTATTATGGTGTCAACTTCACTAACTAAATTAAGGCTTTGCACTCTTCCAACATGGATATTGTGTTTTCTCCCTCCATTAATGCACCATTCTAGAATAACAAGGGCATCCCATCGAATGTATTGAACTATTGCAGAAACGTTAATGCACCCAAAACTATTACATGAAGAATGCAGAATAATGATTAGCACAATTCCTATATCCCCACCTCAAAAAGTAAAAGATATCCATTAGTGTAAAGTAGATAGATGATACATGCAATTATGTTAATTGTAGATGAATCCATCTGTAGTGTTAAACTTTACAGACAATAGAGTATTTGGAATTTTAACACTGTAAATGGATTCAAACACCCCGTGTCTCTAAATTTTAACACTGCAGATGGATTCAGAGAGCCCTGTAGTGAAATGTAACACTTGGATATCAAAATTACAATTTTCCATTTCTGGAGTGGTACACAATTAAAAATTACTATCATAAATGACTAATTCACATACTTGTTGTACTTGTTATTTGGTCATATTTTTATTCTTGGACTATAATAGTCATTTATGTTAAGCATTATTAATTTTGTCACTTATTATCTAGTCATATATTTTAATCCTAGACTAAATTAGTCATTTAAGTTAGTTGCTTTTAGTTTAATCACTTATTATCTAGTCATATATTTTATCCTTAGACTAAATTAGTCATTTTTAGTTCGGTCACTTAAAATTGCTCAAATTTAAACAATGTAAACTTTGAAACGGGAACTGATACTGTTACCCATTTCGTAGAGATAGCAAAAATTGACCCGATTTTGAAAAGGGGCGATGCAGAGTACACATATTTTTTTTAGAACATAGTTTTTGGCACTTTAAATAACCGATACGATTACCCATTTCATAGAGGTAGTAAAAACATGACCCGATTTTGAAAAGTGGTGATGCAGAATACAATAATTATTTTTTGGAGCATATTTTTGATAATTTAAATATTCTCATGTATCAAATATAAATATTCGTTTTTAAATGTTAGTGATTTTTATGCTGATTTTGAAACGTGTCGATACAACGCGTTATACATCATAACTTTTTTTTAGAGGACTTCTTTTTCACACTTTAAAATTTATTATGTCCATTGTTTTTTTAAATTATGATTACTTAAAGAATTTTTAAGTTGTTTTATTTTTATTTTTTTTTAACTTTTTTTTTGTCTTTTTAATATATATATTTTTAAGTAATTAACATTTTAATCTTAATTTTAGTAGTTTTTAAATTATGTTTTTTTGTTAATTTTCTATGTTTTTATTAAATTTAGTTTGTTTTTAATTTTCATTTTTTTTTAGTTTTTTGATAATGTTTTTTAAATTTTTTCTATTTTTACCTAAATTTTATAGTTTGTTTATTTTTTTTTCTTTTCCATATATATATATATATTTGATTTTTGATTTTTTTTTTTTTTAATTTTTATGATTGATTTTTTTTTTTTTTTTTTTAATATGCTTTTTTACTATTTATTTGTTTATAATTTTTAAGTGTTTTTTAGTTTTTTAATTTAGTTTTTTTTTTTTACATTTTTATGATTGATTTTTTTTTTTAATGTTCTTTTTTTAGTATATGCTTTAATTTATGTTTTGTTAATTTTTAAACTTTTTTTGTTTTGTGTTTTTTCATTGTTTTAATTTTTTTTTATGTTTTTATTATTTGTTTGAAATTTTAATCTTTTTCAGGGTCATGATAAAATATGTTACGCTATTATTTCGAAATGGTTAAATATTACCCTTGAAAAAAAAAAGGAAAAAAAAGTGTTATCCCAACGTTAACACTCTTTGTTTTGAAGGCATTTTTGGGACAATTTTTGCATAAAAAAATGGTTTTCACCGCCATTTTTAAAACATGTTCAAAATTTACCCTAGAAAAAAAAAAGTGTTATTCCAGCATCAACACTTTTTGTTTTTAGCACTGTTTTTGATGTTTTTAAGGGGTTTTTTGGCTAGAGTTCTCGTTTTGAGTTTACAGTTCCCGTTTCAAAGTTTACATTGTTTTTAGTAGTAATTCACTTGAAATAATTGTTGTTACTAACTTTTTTAGTCACCTAATCATTAATTTCATTATTTTCTACTAGTGCAACAACTTTGAAATTTATATATTTGAAAGGATCCTCTTCTTGCAACTCAGCGCTACAAGCCTTAGTGCGTTTAAGGCATCTTGCTAGTGCTCAACTTTTCATCTGCGCATGCAAATTGAGGCAAATCCTCACAATCCTCTTCCTATAGATGGCTGACTGTTCCCTGATTTATGGGATGCTCAGGAATAGCTTAAACTCATGGCTGAGTTCATAAACCCTCCTTGGTTCTACTCTGACCCATAATGTTTTCCTTTCTTCATTAGTTTCAGCTGATTTCATGGCCAGATGCCATTCGATTTGTTTTTTCATAAACGAAAAAAAAGCCCGCAACTACAAATCTCCCATATAGGAGAAGACACTTTCTACCATTTTTGTGCTGACATACTCACACATGATGTTATGCAAAAATAGCTCGCAAAGCAAGCTCTTTTCATAAAAAACGCAAGTGCGAAAAATATCAAGAAAGATTCGTGTAGAGGAACCCAAATAAGAACTATTCTCAAAAACTGCTTTTAACTGAAATAAATAATATCGTTCCTAGAGGAACACTGGATATGATGGGGACGACTACCTACAAGCTGGCAGGTTCAAGGAAAGATCACGAAGCTTTGTCTTGTCATTTGTCAGATCCAGAACCTGCTGCTATAACAGCTGCAACTATTCGTCCTTTTTCTTCGTGGCTTGCTTATGTCTCTGTGTTTCCCACTCTCTCTCCCATTCTTCCTTTAACCATTTTTCCCCTGAGGGAATCCATCATCCTTTTGTGCGCCTTGAGCGAGATCACCCCCTCTTGTAGAGAGAGCACCTGCTACTTCCATTTCTGTAGCTCTAGTAACAACAACATCTTTTTAGAACACGATCCTTTGTCTGGACCTGGTGTTCTCCCACACGCAGTAACAATCGAGGGTGTAACAGCCCCCTGAGGGTGAAACTGCTCCATTTCGGCTTTTGGTTCTTGTGTAACAATAGTGTTATCACTCAGGTTGTCCCTTGGCTCCTTAAGGGATACGGCCGAGGTAACCATAAACCAATCTTTGGACTGGAGGTCCTAGCCTACCTACAGTCAGAGAGGGCTCTCTCTTTATGATTTAGCTTTGTTTTGGGTTGATTTTAAGCTAGTTATGATGTTCTTGGGTTTTGTTTTAAGTTTGGTGGGAAGGATGATGTTTTCAAGCAGAGTTGGGATGCATAGTGTGAGAAGTTCAAACCATTGGGCATGGAGTCATGGATTAGGGCTTGCTGTTGCGTTTTCTTGGTCACAAGAGGAATACAGAGCAGGATAGCTACACATAGAACAATATCAAGCTGGAATAAAGATGGAATGAAGGTCAGAGATGAAAGGCAACTAAGAATCTTTCATTAGCTAACAGAGAGGGAAGGTGAATGAAAGTTTATCTAGGAGCAGTTAAGAATTCCTAAATAATAGTCATATGTGAAAGAAACAGTGTAAACATGATCATTTAAGTATGCATATTCATAACCATTTCTGAAGAAAACATATAGAAATAACAAGAACTGAGCATAGAGTGCAGTCAAGCAAAGCCTAAGCTATTCTTCTTTCTTGCTATTTAGATGGTAACACAATGGTGGCATAAACATATATAAACTGTAAACAGAGATAAGAAAACAATTATTGAGCCATGTAGTAGCACAGGAATTCTACAGTCACTCTTCAACCATTTAATAACACAACAGATAGTTCTTCATCCAAAGCATTCCAGCAGTCTTTGATTATAGAGCTCTCAAAGTATATAGCGCAAGTCTAGAACGAGGATTATCAACCAACCAACCCTTTAAACAATGAATCAGGGTGGTTTATATAGAGAAAATATCCAAGAATGTCTGTTTACAGTAGATCTTAAACAAATCTCAGGGAAAATGAGTTCTTTAATCTAATCTTATCCTGAAATTAATGCAAAACTATCTATCTAATGCTGCGTTAGGGCAACCGCCTCAAAAATGAGTTGAAATCTGTCCTTGTGGCCCTCTGCTGTTCATTTAGCCATAACTCTGCTTTGGTTTCTGCAGCACCTCCCTTAGGTGGCCTTATGTGCATTAACTTTGATCTGGTGAGCTTTAAATGGGCCTTTACTGCTTTTTTTAACTTGGATGGAGGCCTTTAATGTTCACCTGTTTTGATATTGTCAATTTGATACTCTTTGCCGCTTCACTGATACTCTTTAATTGAATATGGGCTTTATCTTTCCTCTGATACTCTTTAACACTTGAATCAGGCCACTTTCTCTCCCTTGCTATGCTTGAAACTGTCAAATCGCCCCTTTTCTACCCTTTTAAGGAAAAAATAACTGCTGCAATGATTTCCGTGGCCTTTGGAATGCTATCGGCGCTGGCCGATCAAAAAATAGTACTAAAATCTGAAGAAATGCTGCAAAAGAGGAGGATTTGTATGCTGTTGACTGTGCTGAGGCCGTGCTTGTTGTCCAGAGCAAATCTGGGCTAGAGAGATCGAAAATGGTGAAGAAATGACCATGGCTTCCTTTGAAATTGTCGTGCGCAGAAGTGATTTATGAAAATATAAGAAAAGTCCCTTTTCCCTCTTATAAGGCAAAAAGCACTTAAAACATGAAATTTCATCAAAAATAGGGCGGGAGCGATCACTGTAGCGGAGAATTAATCCTGGCCATTGGATCGCGCAGAGGCAGATCCAACGGTTGCGCTTTAATCGCAATATCGCAATCGGTGGGGTCGATGGAGCGGAGGCAAACGTCAATAAGCGGGTTTATCGGACCGCTTTTTGTACGGGGGCGGTAAAAGCCAGAGGAGGCCCGATGCAATAGAAACAGGGCACGTGTTCCTATGTACGGGAATAAAACCGCCCTCCATCGGACGCTAACTTTCGCCACTTTTCAGTTTCCGTCCACCGTTGGATTGGGGAGAGCGGATTGGACGACTGCGATTTAGTCGGCATATCGCGTCGGCGGGCAGCATGGGGCGCAACATTATTATTGTTGCGATTTCTGAAATGGGGCGATCGCCGAAATGATTTGAGCCGTTGAATGAGCAGGTGGATCGGACGGCTGACATTCAATCGCTGTTTCGCCATTGGCAAAACCCGGGGGGCGGGGTTTTACATGTATATGAATGCCGATGCGATATTTTTGAGAAATGCGGGTTTATAAAAACTTAAGTTTAAATGATAAAGGGCTAACTCTTTTCGCTGCGACCTCCGACAACGATATTGCGTCGGAGGGGGGGGGAACTTTGATCGGAAGCATGTTTTATAATTCGGCCAAGGAATAATATGATCGGAGGGAGGATTTCGCAATCGGAAGGAGTCCAATGCGATCGGAAGAGGGTTTTTGATTCGACAAAGGCTATTGCAAATCGGCTAAGGGTCCATGAGATCGGAGGTGGACTTTGATGCATTTGAAGGGGTTGTTAATGCATCGGAAGGGGTCCGAATACATTTGAAGGGGGTTTTATGCCTTTAAAAGGGGTCCAAATGCATAGGAAGGTGGCTAGATGAGCAAGATGAGGGTTCTTACTAAGTTTCAGGTAAACTTAGTAATTCCCAAGCCATATTTATGGTTATATTTCAACCAGAGGGAGGGGATATATACATAGGGGAGTTTTATACATATTTTAGTAAGGGGAAGGGAGAATTTCATGGGATTTATATAATAATGTTAGAAGTTAATATGGATTTTGATCAGAAAAGCGCTAAGGATAGCAATCTTAGGCTTCAAAGGGGAAATAGGACTTGCAGAGGAAATGTGAGCACTCCTAAGTAAAGCAAATCTTTACTTTAGGAAAATGATATGAAACATGATGAAACTAAGAGATGTCAAGCAGATCTTGACCTCTTTAGGGGAATTAGTGAGTGATTTGGGGAAGAGGAAGAAGGGGAAGTTAGACATGCCTCGCTTGAGCTGATCCAAATGGAAAATTGCCTCATACTTGTGATCTGAATAGATATAACTCTTGAAAACACAAAACTGATCACAATCATTGATTCTGCAACCTCAAAACTACCTACCGAGCCTACTTACCTAGCATTTTATCTTCTTTTTGGTTTGGGTGCACTTGAACTAGCAAACCCAGCTTTTCAACTTTTTCTTTTGGCTATCCTCCTATCTAAATCTGCCCTTATAACTTCCAGGGGCTTAGATTAAGCTGTTGAGCACCCTTGTTTCTCTACCTAGCCAAAATCTCCCAAGATTAAACAGTTTGGACAGATATTCATTCTCTATTTTCTAAAACAAGCAATTTAAACCTAGGGAAGCCAAGATTAAGTTGTTTGGCTTTCCCTTAACTGTAAAATTCTTCAAAAATGGTATGATTCTTCAAAAATGGAACTTCTTGGAAATATGGAACCTTGTAGCATGAAAAGATGACATATTTGGCACTTTCAACTGTCAATCATGAAATATGAACACCTATTGCAATAGGAGGCTAACAAGTAGCATCATCAATGGATTTTTGTATAACAGTTTCTTTCTCTTCCTGGTCAGCTTTCATTTCCACAACTAGTTCTTGTGTAACAATAGTTTCATCCACAAGATTTTGTTTATCACTTTTCCTTTGGTAGGATCCTATCTCCACTGCTGGTTCTTGTGTAACAATAGTGTCAATGACAGGTCCATGGATATCAGCTTCTTCTTCCTTTCCTTGGCTAACTTCTATCTTCGCTGCTAGTTCTTGTGTAATAGCTGTGTGAACCAAGGGCTCCTTTGTATCCACTACCAAATTACTTTGTGTGGACTGCGCCATCTCAGTTGCTGGTTCTTGTGTAACAACAACGTCTTCAATGGGTTTTTGTGTGTCAGATTCCCAATATTCTGTTTGTGTTTCCCTCAATATGGTGTTCACTGCACGGACTCTATACCTCGCTACCGCTAGCTTGTTAGCACACACCGCGCACATAGCACCCGAGACATCTCCCTTCCTGGCCCTGTCTACAACCTAGGCCAAAGTGTCTAACCTCGGGGCTCTTGCCTCTACCTTCTCTTTTTCTAGTTGTTTCCTTAGCTCTCTATTCTTTTTTTCTATTTAATTTTTAACAGCAAGGATTGAGTTTTTCTCTTACCAGGTGAGGAAGGTTCCTCCGGCTTAGCCTGCTCCTCGTCCTTTTTCTCTACTGCCTCTTCGTTATTCTTAGATATAAATGGGTAATATGGGTGCCCACTAACCCTTATTCTCTACTTTGGCCGCCTATCACCAATTGGCTTGTCAAATTGCCTCTTGCCAACCCTTACTTTCGAAGGATGGGGCTGCTCCTTCGTTGTCGTCGGAGCTTCCTTAGATGTCCCAATTTGTTCCCTACGGGCAATTTTGACCTTCTTTCTCATGAATTCTTCCCAACTCCTACCCTGGTGAGTTAGGACATCCAACACAATAAGATTGATGGGTCCATGGTTGGTGACACAGGTTTCTGGATGTGCAATTGTTTTTACGGCCGCAGTGATATGCTTGATGTTTCCCAGCAAAAATTAGGGAAGATTTATTAGTTGTCGATGCCGAAGATGGTTTAGAAATGAAAAGTGGTAATTGAACACGATTGTTTCTCTTCCCTCATAGGTGATGTACTTGATGAGGTAAAGGACAACATCATACCATGGCTGGGGAAGTGACAACCTATCAATCCCCCTCCCTTTCTTCACGAGTTGTTCCTCCTCTTGGAGGAAATCCTCCTTCAAGGAGGGATCATTAACTTTCTTTTTAATCCACCCTTTTCCTTCCACTAGTAATGTCGTCACTCGAGAAATCACCTCTTCTGTAACCTCTAGCTTTAATCCCCTAACCTTTGTCTGATTTCTCTCTAAATTCTTCGTGACTCCCACATCTGATCTCTCCAGCCTCTGGAAGAACCCAAACCAGCCCGCATCCTTAGAAATACGACATGATTTGGGGCAATTCTCCAAAGCCTTTGCTGACCCTGGTTCATGCCGAATTACTGCTCCACCCATCGCTACACAAATTCAATGTTGTTCTCCTTCCTTTTTCCCTCCTTTAGAAGTTCCGGAGTATTTGACACCCTACTCAGCTATTTCAGCCTGCAACTATTATTTTCCACTTCTCTGAGCACTCTGAATGGGGATGCAATGCTCCAGCAAGGGTAAATGGTAGGGTGGCGCAGGTGAGAATTTCAAATTAAGATTTGCAATCATGGTTTGTACTGCGCAACAATGTTACTTTATTAATGCTAGGTTATGGGAGGTCTAGTCGGAGGTACAATTCCCTTTTTTGGTATGATTGATCATTAAGTGACAATGATTACCAGATCACCATGCTTTAATTGCAATTTTTAAATATTCACAGGTCATGCAAAGGTCATGTCGCGATATAATTCGCGCCCCCCCGGCTTAAATGTGATAGCCAACCTCGGCTGTCAAAAGGGATATCGTGTTAAATTTCCATAATTACTGAATAAAAGCAGATAACAATATTAACTTTGTATGGCATACCTAGGTGAGATGGGGTGAAGACGTTGGTGGCGAGGCACACGAACTTAAATTCAATGGTGAAGGCAACTACCTTCTGAACCAGATGATGCATGTTGTATGTTACGATAATTAATTTACTTAGATTATCTCTAGAAGTCGTCGATTGTTACAGATGTAACAACAAAGAAGACTGTTATGTATTATTAATTTTCACAAAAAATAAAAACAAAGAAAAAGGTCATCTAATAGCATTATTGTCAAGTATGCTTGAAATAACAAATGCTTTTACAGAGTGTATTACAGCCGTCACAAAGTGGTTTTCAACTGCTACCAAAATTGTTTGTCTGCGCCCAAAAAAGGTTTTCACAACCAAATTGTTTTATTATGTCTTTTTTTTTAAGAGATTGAAGGTGTAACAGCTGCCATAGCAATTGGTTTTTAGTTGTTACACTTATTGAAAAATTAGAATTTTGGAAGCACAAGGGGGCTTTCCCCTGTTCCTGTAATCTGAAGATCCGAATTTGTGACAATGTTGACAAATCAATCCATTGAACCAGGTTTGTGATATAACCAAAGATGGTACCCATTTGCAAGAAATGGTGTCATCGCACTATCAATGGTAGCCAAATTTATAGTCCCATTGTCAAAAACGACATCTACCTCATAGGGACCTAGCCATATGATGTAGAGCTTACCCTTGAAGTCTTTGAATTTTGAGTCATATAAGAGAGCCCAATATCCTTTCTGGAACTTCTTCTTCTTGATGAATTTTTCATGCCACTTATCTCTCTGCTGCTGGATAATCTCTGTTTGCTGGATATCAGCTAGCCGTTTCTCCTCCAATTCATTGAGCTAGTTCAGTCTTTTCTTTTGTGCTGTAGCCGGATCCAAATTTACCTGCAATGTTGTTCTTAATGTCTTGATTTCGAACTCAATAGGGAATAAGGGATTTTTACCATACACAACCTCATATGGTGAGAATCCCATCGTATTCCTCCATGTAATCATGTATTCCCATAGCACTTCTGGAAATTTGTCAGCCCAATTCCTTTAGTGATTGGCCACGATCTTAGTAAGAATCCCCTCAATGACTTTGTTAGTGCTTTCCACTTGGACATTTGATTGTGGATGATAAGGTGTTGTGAGTCTATGATGGATTCTATATTTTCAACCAAGTTCTGGATCATATGGGATGTAAACTGGGGCCCTTCATCTCTAACTATATCCCTGGGTATACCAAAACGGACAAAGATGTCTTCAAACAGAAAGTCTGAAACAACCTGCTCCGTGGCTCTAGTTAGTGCCTTTGCCTCAACCCATTTTGCGACATAGTTAGTGCAGACCAAGATGTAAGATTTCTATCTCGATGAAGGATTAATTGGTCCCACAAAATCTAGTGCCCATTTCTCAAAAGGTTTTAAGACGATTTGGGGTTGTAGCGACATCTCATCTGATTACAGTGGTTGGTCCATTCTTTGGAAACTATCACATCCTTTCACGAATTTCTTGGCATCCTGAAATAATTTTGGCCAATAATACCCTGTCGAAAGGACTTTGTACCCTATTTGCCTGTTCGTGAAGTGCCCTCCACAAGGTTCCTCGTGACAAGCCTTAAGGATGTCTAAGATCTCATCTTCTCTAACACAATGTTTGATCTGGAAATCTGGTCTAGTGTGATAGAGATTCCCATCTATCCAGGTATTGTTAGCACTTTGCTATATGATCTTTCTCTTCTCCTTGGAGGAAAAATACTGTGGAAAATTCCCTGCAACAAGATAATTGGCTATATCTTCATACCAAGGTGAGTAAGTAGAAATAGCAAAGAGATATTCATTACGAAAAGAATCCTCAGTAGGAATGCAATTTTCATCAATAGTTAATCTACAAAGGAAATCAGCTACTACATTATCTTTTCCAGGTTTATCAACAATTGTGATATCAAATTCCTGTAACAGCAATAACCAACGTGTAATTCTACCATTGGTAATTGGCTTATTCATTAAGAAACGAATGGGAGAGTGGTCAGTGTGTACAAATACTTGATACCCAGTAATATAATGTCGGAATTTATTGATGGCATGTAGAACTACTAAGAATTCCTTCCCAGACACTATTTAATTGAGCTCAGCTGGAGTTAAATTTTTGCTTATGTAGTTAATAGCATAAGGTTTTTGTCCTCTGGTTGGCCCAAAACAACACCTACAATAATATTAGATGCATGTGTAGCTATGTGAAATGGCAGGTCCCAATTAGGTCCTCGTAAAACCAGAGCTGCTGATACACAACATTTCATCTTCAAAAAGGCCTGCTCACACTTTCCTGTCCACAAACAGTCAACACCTTCATGAGCAAAGAAAATAATGGCGATGAAATTTTTGAAATTTTTTCTATAAATCTCTTGTAATACTCTACATGCCCCAAGAAACTACGTACCTCTTTTTGTGTCTTGGGAGTTGTAATTTTTAGAATTACCTCTATTTTAGCAAGGTCTACCTTGATCCGTCAGTAGAAATGTAGTGTCCTAGCACAATCCCTTCAGTCATCATCATGTGACATTTTTTAGTGCTCAAAGAAACATTAGTTTGTACATAATGTTCCAACACTTTTTCTAGATTAGATAATGCTGTTTCAAAAGCATCTCCATAATGTGTAAAATTGTCCATGAAGATTTTGAGGCAGTCATTCAACAAGTCAGAAAAAATTCCCTGTATTTCCCTCTGAAAGGTTGCAGGTGCATTGTAGACTCCAAAAGGGAGTACTTTGTATGCGAAAGTTCGCCAAGGGCAAGTAAAGGTTGTTTTATTTTGATCCTCTGGGGAAATATGTATTTAGTTGTAGCCACTAAACCCATCTAGAAATGAAAATATTTTTTTTCCATAAAGGGTGTCAAGGACCTGATATATAAATGGTAAAGGAAAATGGTCTTTTTGAGTGGCCTTATTGAGTTCTCTATAATCCAAACAGATTCTCCACTTGCCATTCTTCTTAGGAATGATGACAAGTGGAGACACCCACTGATTGTCGGATATTGGATAAATAAAGTTAGCACTCAGTTGTTTTTGTAATTCTTCCTTCACTACCTCCTTCAGTGCAAGGTTCATGTGGCGCTACGTTGTCTGACTGGTTTGTAACCATCCTTCAAATAAATATGGTGAGTGCACAGGTTAGGGTGGATCCCTTTCATATCCATATAGTCCCATGCAAATGCCTTTTTGTATTTTTGTAACAGCTGTAACAAAAATTGGTTTTGTTCAACAGTCAGGTTGGGGTTAATGTTCAAAAAATTTCCTGGTTCTATTTCAATTGGATTGTTGTCAGTATTTAGAGTGGTTCTCATTTGTTCAAAATCTATATCTTCTACATCCTCTTCCTCCTTTGAATTTTGAATGGAGGCAATAGAAAGTGAGTTACTAATCAAACAATTAATGATGTCATCTTCTGTCTCATCCTTGAAGTACTAGGCTTTTCCCAGAGAGAGGAGAGGTAGGGAAAGATCCGATTTGGGCTCAAACTCATACCACCAAGGGTTGTATAAATCCAAATTTGGTTTTGGGGGGTAAAGATTAAGATTATTTGTAGCCTGGCCATCTGAGATCACCATAGATCCATACCTGCATCCTATAAATGCATCTACAGTGGCCAACCAAGGTCTCCATAAGATCAAAGGATGCCCCCCCAAGTTGGATTTTGGCTGTAAGATAAGAAAGTCAGCTGGATACCTCCAGGAGGCTATTGTAATTATTATGTCCTCTAACACTCCCTCGGGTTTAACACGAGATCCGTTTACTAATTCATATACAATAGGAGTATGTCTAAGCCCATGTAGCCCCAGGGTGGTAAAGAGGTCCTTTGTCATCACATTAATGGCAGCCCCAAGATCAATCAATGTGTTAGTTATGGGCTGGTCATTAATGTAGATAGTAACCGTAGGGTTTCCTGGATCATTATACTTAGTTAGAAGAGGCTAAGCAAACATTAATTCATATAATTTCCCCGTCACATGTATGGTAGTAGGGTCTTTAGGCTTCCTCCTAGGTTTATTCATGCACAAGTTTTGTACTGTTTTAGCATAAATAGGTACTTCTTTAAGATGTTGTAGCAGAGGAATTCATACATGCAAATTTTTCAACTCCCTAGGAAAATCAAATTTTGGTTATGAGACCTTTCCAGGCTCAGTCAATCTCTGAGGATATGGAGGATTTTGAGTTATAGTAGTCGAATTGGCTGTTACAGATGTATCAGCCTTTCCTGAGTTGGCTATTACAGAAGTAACAGTCCTTTGCGGGTTGGTTGTTACAGACGTAACAATTTGCTTTGTATCGACTGTTATAGGTGCAACTGTCACCTCAAGACTTACGATATCTCCTCTGGAAGGTTCACATTCATCCTCAGTAGTGATAGGGGAGTGATTTGGTTTAATTACCTTACCCGACCACAAATGAATTTCATTAAGCCCCACGAAGGTAATAAGGTAGGTCTGGAAGGTAGTCAGAGCCTCTATGCCCTGAGATGCTTTATTGTTCGAGTTAGGGTTAGGTTGCACAGGTAGTTGGGGTGGCATAGGTGGTGTAGGAGGAGGAGTTTTGAAAGGAGGTAATTGTAGCTGTTGCTACATTGGTAATCTAGATAAAGCTACATTTTGGGCATTTCCTCTCCAGTTCTGGTTCCAAGGGTACAATTGAGATGGGGGATATTGGATAGAGGGAGATGGGGACCACTGGTTCCAGGGTGAAGGAAATTGTGCTAAAGAAGGAGTCTGATATTGCCATGGATATTGCTGAGTATTATATGCATTGTTCCACGAATTGAAATATCTTGGGACATACCTGGAGGTCATGGCTACCATGGTCTCCTTGGTGCGATGAAATAAGAGGACTGCACTTCTTCGCTTGAATCTATAAGTACTGCCTTCAGTCTAGGAAGCTCCAGACATTGACCTATCGAATGTTCCAGCTCACAAATATTGCACAAGATGATGTTGTTCAATTCGAATTCCCTCAAGGGATGTTTCTTCCAAAAATTTGAGCAAAGCACAACCAGAGGTGTATCAAATTTTGCTTGTGTCTTCTTGATATGTGCTGCCATTATTTGCGTAGATAGAGTACTGAGGATATCGGTCTTGAAATTTTAAAACAAATTCCCGATCTTTGCTCTAGTTACTCTCCACTTGCACATTTTTGTATTCGGGCAAAAGCATCTCGAATTGTGTTTATCCCATTAGACGATCCTCTAGAGCATCTTAGACAGAGCTTTACAATTTCAGCGAATGGTTCCTGTGATATCTCCCCTTTTCCTAGTAGGCTCAGGTATCAAGGCAATCGTCCCTCATTCCTCTGATAAATATGGTCTTCAAGATCTCATGGTCTAGATTGTTGTGTTTAAACCTCTGCAAATTATAGTGGAACTCTTCTGCATAGTCCTCTAGGGTCTCATCCTCCTCCTGTGTCTTTGTGGTGAAATAAAATTCTAATTGTGGACACAAACAATTCCTCTAGCCCAAGAGCGGGTCTAGCCACAAACAAGACATTCTATGGAATATTTCCTTAGTTTAGAACTAATTAAGAGGGCCTACCTCTTAGTCTGCTTATCCCATTTGGTGATGACCTTGCTTTCTCGCTCCAGCTATCTCTCGTTTCCTTCTTCGAGCACCTGAAACAAGTAAACAACAGTAAACAACAATCGTGATAATAGACAAATTGTATTCAACCTACTTAACAAGTCAAGAAAAATTAAGCCATAAACATGTGAGATGACATATTATGTAGGAAATCAATCAATAGTTTCATATATATTAAATCAAGAAGAGATTACAACCGTTGTCTTGACATTGTTGTTCTCCTCTGACAAATTCGGGTTCCCACAAACCTCTGTTGGCATTCCACGATGGCCTCAACAATGGTAGTTTTAAGGCTCTTCCCTTTAGTCTTCACAATAAACCAAATTCACACTTCTCCCTCAAACACAACTAGAGAGCTACAACTATGAATAACTTATTGATTACTCCACAATCAAAACTTCAACCAGAGCCTAATTAGAACTAAGAGCTAACACTAGCCTGTGCTTGGAAAATGGGAGGTTTACATAGTATGGATGTAAGGGAGATGGTTCCTATTCTCATGGGAGAAGGTCTTATCTCTTGAGGTAGTTCCATCCTAATAGGGGAAAGGAACCCAAGCTAATTTCCTTGACTCCATCCGGCCTAACCATTTACCAGACTTCCGTTATGAAGCTTCTAGAGTTGGAAGCTTCGACTCCTTATTTAAAAAAAAATCCAAAAGAGGATCAATGTGACTGGAACAAGGATCAATCACTCTGGTCAGCGCTAGGGACAGTTATAATCCCTGCATATCGGCTCGAGGAGGACACAGGTCATTAGCGCCGGTCTTGTAAACTCGAAAAAACAGAAGATTTTTGGTAAATGATGCAAAAGGGAATTGTTCTAATCATGAAGAGGGACACAATGGGAGTTTCTTAATGAAGGGAAAGCATTTAGGGTTCACTGTAGAGGTCCTCCAGGATCATAGAATGGGAAGTACAGGGACAGGTACAAAATTTTGTGTAACAGATGCCCCTTAAAGCGTGAAGGATGAACTAGAGTGACAGGTGAAATGCTTTATGAATCACTGCGGGGAATTGGTGTCTGTCGTCGGAAAACTTGCAAGAAAGTACATATACATATACATCATTGAAAACTCTACCAAATGATACATGAATCATGGTATGAATGCAACCATATAGAGAATGATCATGTAAAGTGATCCAGGCATGGGCGTAGCCATCCGATAAAGAGGATCATATCGAAACCAAGGTATGGTCGTAGCCATCCAATAATGAGAAGGATCACATATGACAACTCATGGTATGGTCGCAACCATCCATGTGAGAGAGACATGCATATCATCACAATCATATCACACTGCCTTGCAACTTGGGCTTTTGTAATCTGAGCCCAGGGTCTTGCGCTCCAACAAGAACCGATCAAAGTACAAATTATAACATATGAATAGATGTGTTGACATCGAAAATGCTATAAAATCGCTTGATTACCAGCCAATGATGTAAACTGTTAACAAGCGCGAGAGAAACCACGAATAATGAAAATGGTCCTCAAGGTGCTATAAGCACAATTCATGGAATGTGAATACAGGAACTAAAGTCGAACACTCGTGAAATCACGCAATCGAAATCCAATGATGTGAACTTGTCGTCGAGTGCAAAGAACTTTCCATTAGGGCATGCAAGCTCTAAGGTACAGGAAGGGTGTCTCTCGGTCAATTTCCTGGATAATGAGCTGAATTCGACAGGAAGCAACCATGTTGAAGGATGGCCATAATGTATCCTACATCGTCGACATGAGACAAATGGATGCAAAATGATTTTGGATGATACATAGAATCAGAGGTAAGTGTAACTGCAGAAGGCCAACTCTTGAACATATCGGTGACACGACTGGAATTTTGGCAGCTTTTGGATCCAGAGGATCAATGGTCATGATGACGTGGCAGAGATAAAATGGAAGGCAAAAAATAAACAGTCCAACCCAGTAAGGATGAAGATGAAGTGAGGATATCCCAACCCGACACAAAGCAGAAGGTGTCATGTTCAAAAGTGAGCTACCAACACCACTGATCGAATTTCCAAATTCCCCCCCACCATTTCTGACAAGTACCTCAATTATCCTTTAGTCACAAGCTTGAAGGGGATGGCATATGCTTGCACTGTAAGTTCGTCCTTTGGATGAATCCAACCTAGTAAGTTTAATGAGCCCTAGGAAGGAGAAGCTCATGTTCGTCAACGTGATAAATTTGATGTCGTTGTATGTTTTAACGAGTCTGACAAAGGTGCAACTCGGTATATTTTTCATGTTTAGAGAGTTTGAAAAAGACACAAAAAAGAAAACTCCACATGGTCCCTTTTCGTACATTTGTGTCTCTCGAGCTCGAAAAGGTAGAAAACAGTACTTGAGAGAACCACTTGACCATTTTAGTCAAGGAGTACCTATTAGTGCATCCCAACCCAAAAAAGGGGTAAACATATACTGGGCGCATGACGTTTCACATATGTTAACGAGTTCAAAACGACAAGAGCTCAGCAATCTTTTCATGTTGAAAGGGTCGGAAAAGAGCTTGAAAGCGGACCCCCCATTTTATTCTCTTTTACAAGTCAAAAGGGAAAAATACTTAGAAATATTTTCATTTGAGTTTTATGAGTCGAGAAAAGAGCTGAAACGTG
Organism: Pinus tabuliformis; assembly: GCA_031772625.1. NCBI lineage: Eukaryota > Viridiplantae > Streptophyta > Pinopsida > Pinales > Pinaceae > Pinus > Pinus tabuliformis. The sequence continues at coordinate 732,496,599 of CM062815.1, forward strand.
ACTTGTTATCATCGTCAAACATCCATCACCTGTCGTTGCGCAAAAGGTAAAATGTATTATCCAATTCTTGAGGCAAAATAGGTCAAAAATACTTAAAAACTATAATATTTCATGAAAAACTGAATAAAAGGAGGGAAAATTAAATAGTTTTTACCATTTACAATTTTACCTTGTTGTGAAAAACTTTTTACCCACTTTTGCCCTAATTTTTCCGGAGCATATTGTGGGAGATCCGGTAGGTCATTTGCCAAGCTGCCAGTTGCAGGTAAGAGCCAAGTCCTTAAGCTCCATTTCCATACTATTTATTTTTGTTTTTATCCTTTTTTTGGATTTCTGAGGGAGGTTTTGGCAAAAGAAAATTGCCCTTGGTCGGTGCGATTTCTGGGCACAGAATCACATCGGTCGAGGGTTGCTAAAACAACCAACCGCACCGTCAATGCAACTATTTTTAAAATAGGCACGTTGGCACCACGAAAAAATAAAAAACCAATTTTTCTCTTCAAACCACCATTTGAATCCAAATTTAGTTGCCAAAAATAATTATTGACTTGAATACATGGTTTTTGTAGGAAAGAATTATCGAAAATGGTAGACTGGAAAGAACGTGAGAATGAAGATGTGGACACCCAGGAAATGAATGATCCAAACTACTTGGATGCCTTGAGGAACTGTGGGCTCCTCAAGTTCTTGCTCACACTAGGGATGTGGGCTCAAATTGAGCTGCTTTGATACCTGATAAGTGTCTGGAACATAAATCAGAAAATTTTTATCATTGGTGACCAGGAGCTGGATTTGGAAACTTCAAACATATATTTCATCACTGGACTATCCCAGAGAGGGGAAAAAGTCAACTTATATGGGTCATGGTCGATTAGGGCAAACATATCCATGCTACTTGCCGAACATTGCCCACAAGTCCTCAAACCCAAGAGCAGCGAGATTGAGATTGCCACTGTGCGAGATCTTACACTTAGAGTGCTACTGTTGACTATCAATAAAGTGGTTGGGTCCCAAGCAGAGCACGAAATAAACAATTCAAAATTTATATATGCTATCAACTGTACCGCATCGATGATATTCAATTGGGTGGAAGCCATGAAGATCAACATGAAACGCCAGTGATCAAAAGCTAAGGCATGGAATCTAAAGCAATTTTGCTTCGTATTTGTGCTAGTGACCTTCTTCCTGGAGTGGGTTTCGCTGTTCCAGTACCAGCTAATTGAGGTAGATCCATCGATGCCACAAGACCCATGGATGGTCCATTGGAGTTGTTTGATGCCTAGGATCACCGGGGGCCAGCATATGTCCTACAAGCCCGCCTTCTTCTCATGGCTATGACGACAACTGATCATAGTGGAGGATTGGCCATATAGTGGTACTGACTTCTGTGGAGATTCAGATATGCTGCTTCCATATTGGGAGGACTTCGACGATGAAGGTAAAAAATCAACTTTTAAATTTTTTTCATTTTAATTGTTTTTGATATATATGTGTTTATAACATTTTTTTTATCAATGCAGATGTTGGACTAGAGAATCCTGCTGTGATGTCCCCAATTGCCAGGCGCATCACTCGCCAGTTTGATGTCGCTCCTTATCAGGAAGGAAACGAAAATGAGGAGGAGATCACGAGGAACCTTGATGGGTTGATTCATGGTATCACAGAGTATGCACGGGTGGGAGACATCCCATGCTAGTACTCGAGGCATACGGTGGGGGTATAAGATCGGATCTATCGATTGTTGACTCGTGTAGCACAAGCAGTTTCATGTTACCATGATCACCATGCAGATTAGTTCCAAGGTCCAGCATTTTCATTTTTAAGGTCTGTGTGCCACGGATATATGAGGCTTGCGAGTCACAGATATTATTTGAACACACATATTATTTTTTGGGGTTTTGATGGATCAAACATTATCTCCATATATATACATATATTGTATTTTCTTGCTTACTATGGTACAAATGATTTGTTTGAGCTTTTCACATGTTTCATAAATGTCTGTCCAACACATAATTAGCTAATGCATCTGTCAATGTATTCATGTGTCTAGGAATATGATGATATGTAATGTAATCAAACTTTCTTTCTAGTAGAAAATTACGTAGATACATTCTCAATATCTGAGGGTTTCTAACAGAATATTGCCCGTTGAGTTGAAGGACAACAAGCTGTGAATCTAGGTTGTCAACCATTTCCCAAATGTCGAGAGCAATGGCCTATGACAATAATTCAATAACTGCGCTGTATTCAGTAATATTATTAGTTGTATGACCTAAAAAGATACCTTGAAGATCAATCAACTAACCATGAGGGTCATAAATGTCCCATGCCGCGGAGGATAGATCTCGGGTACAACAACAAGCACCATCATCGAAACCGATGTGAGGAGTCACAGACATTTGCAAAGCAGGGAAAAACATAGTAAACAGGAAAGCTGTTTGAAAACTAACACACCAAACCACACTGCACAAAAATGAATGACACACTAATGTATGCAAGTAACCATGCAAGATGACCCAAACATAGTACTTTTTGAGCGAGTCCATGCGCGGACTCGGGTAATCAATGAACATAGATGAACATTAGAGTTTTACTGTTGACATGATGAGTAAGCATCAACTCAGCCAAATAATAGAGTAGAACTCATATAAGGCTTTTCCCCCATCCCCCTAGGTGAGGGAGGGTTACGAGTTAGATGACAATCCCATTGCAATAATGGGAAATCGGTATAAACTTGGGGAGGGAGAAAAAACCTGAATCTATGAAGAGATAAAGGTGCCCTCAGTTGAAATATCTTGACAATGTTGCGAGAAACTAACATGTCAATAGGCAGTGGAGAAGAGAACTCCTCGAGACACGTAGAGGTGACCGTCGGGCTAGGAAAGAACGAGGAACGATGATGAGTATCGTTCCAAGGTGGTTCCTCTAGAGACATTACTTCCATGATATTTTCGTCAGCAAGAAAAGTCTCAGCTAAGGGATCAAGAGATTCTAAAGCACCAAGCCACGAGGATGTATAATACGTATCGAGAGATGTCCTCGAAACAGGAAAATCGGAGGATACAAAACTTGAGGCCGAAACAATTTCCACATAATTGATTTCGGTAGGACTAAGTGGCATAACCTCACCCTAGGTATCAACAAGATCTGGTGAAGGTATGACCCAAGGATCAGATTTGACTGAGATCATGTTGACAGAGGCAACATGAGGAGGTGGGAGCGGAAAAATTCCCATCAAGGCAGAATATTTAAAAAGTCTTGCCCCCACACTCTCATAAGGAGCACCAGTGTGCTTGACATATAGAACATTTTCATATGAGGAGGAAGAGGCAAAGAAATACAGTTGGTCGATTGTGACGATCTTCCCTTGATGGGGAAAATGAATCACATGGAACAGGGAGGAGGCTACAACATGCATGGCATGGGTCCAGCTCCATCCGAGTAGAAGATTATAATTGAGATTAGCGTCAACAATCTCCACCTCGACGTGTACTGTCTTGCCCTCCAAAGTAATGGCAAGGTTGGGTAAGACACCGAATGGTCACGAATCGCGCTCGTCAAAAGCTTCCAAAGTGTTAGGGGATTGGTTCAAAGTAGGAGAACCAATTTCCTTCCAGCAAGCGATTGACATGATGCAGGTAGAAGAACCTTCATCGATGACAGTCCTATGAATGGTTTTCTCATTGATGATTACCTAAATGAGAAAGGAAATCTAATGAGGCAGTCACGAAACGTGGTTCTCTAGATCAAAACATATCAGATTGGAATTGGTAGGATCAATACCTCCAATAGCCGACAGTAATGATTTCCACTGAGATGAACAACTTTGGAGTACCTAGAGAGCAGACATAGCTGATGGCACCTGAGTCAAATCCTCAACAATATTATAGTGCTAAGTAGCTCGAGTGTTGGGGTTGTATGAGGACTTCCTTAGTACACCTCGAGAAGGAGGTTGAATGGTGGAATCAAGGTTAGGGCGCTCGATATGAAGAGGGCCATAACACGGGGGGGGGGGGGGGGGCGCAGAAGAAGAAGGGGTGGGGTCTTTCTCTTTCCTGACTGTCGGAGCAGGAGTTTGATAATATTTTTATCTAGTAGCCACATTAATAGGTGTACTCATCATGAACACTTGAGATCATGAAGAACCAGATGATTGAGGCTGGTCTACCATTTGAGTCTGCTTAGACGGAAACAGCTCTTTCAGGACAGCTAGGGTCACTTTGAGCAAACGACTAACTTTGGACCGTCGGGGAGAATCCTTAATATAGTGATCCTCCTAAAAAATGAGGCACAAATACTTAGGCTTCCATTGTGAAGAATCACCAACAGACGACTTAGGAGGACCCTGTTTTGGGGCATCAACTTTACCCTTGCCTTTGCCTTTCTTCTTACCTTTCAAGGATTTGTCTGCTATGGTAGACTGAACAGCGTGGACCTCTGAGGTTTTACCAGGGCTAGGTGGATTCTGGGAGGGACTATTGGAAGTAGTGTTCGAGACCGACTTCTGTTTGGAAGAAGATTTTGCAGGGGTCTGGGACACTGAACCAATTACTCCATCAACAGGAGGTGTAGCCTGTGACTTCGATGTTGTTGGATTAGATGATGGCCACGGAGCATCGGGTAATAACTCATACAAAGTGCCAGACTAAGAATAAATGAGGTCTAAGTACTGGGCACGAGAAATGACTTGTTCTTCAGTAATGCATCCACCCATAGCTATATCACGAGCAATTGGAGTGACAAATGACTTGGTAAACCATTTGGTTAGCAACTGATCAACAATCTCGAATTTTATCAGGTGACGTCTACGTCTCCATTCATGGATGTGATCGGAGATGTGCGTCACAGTATCTTTCTTGAGCGATGTAAGCAAATAGGTGTCAGTTTCATAGTGAACCGACAACTGGAAATGCGTGAGGAAAGCCATGGCTAAAGAGTTGAAGTCATGGTAAGTACTTTGAGGGAGCTCGATGTACCACTTGGCTGCAGCACCTGTAAGGGTTCGTTGGAAAAGACGGAGACAAATAGAATCATCAACGTAGGAATTTGAAGAGCACCAGAGGTGATATGTCATCACATGGGCTTGATGATCTTCTTTTGCTTTCCCATAAAAATTCGAACAATCGCCCGGGATCTTGGACGGAACTGAAGGCTAGTATGGCGAATGAAGAATTCGATAATTCGTGAGTCGAGACAAATCTGGCAACTCTAGTGTAGCCAAGAATGGAAATTGAGTATTGAAAGGCATTGGAGGTCGATAAGCGGGTCCAATCGGAGGCGCCCATCCCTGCTAGTAAGGATTTTGTCCCCATAGTGGAGGCTTTTGGCCATATGGCATTTGATTTTTCCCCCATTATAGGTTACCTTGGCCGTAGGGAGGATTTTGACCTTGAAAACCTTGAAACTGTCTAGCCAGAGGTTGTTGATAAGAAACATACGGGTTAAAAGGCTGTTGAGTCGGTTGACCTTGGACATATGGATATTACACCTATTGTCCCTGAACATATGGGTTTTGAACCTGCTATCCTTGAACAAGAGGATTTTGGACCTGTTGTCCTTGGACATAAGGATTCTGCACTTGCTGTCCTTGGACCTAGGGATTTTGGACCTTCTGCCCTTGGACAAAAGGATTTGGAACCGGATTCCCTTGGACATTACGATTTTGGGCCTGCTGCTACAGGGCTTGACCCTGGCAAGGGTTGACCCTATTGATATGTATATAAGGGTTGTTGCTGCCCAAGTTTACTCTGCTGCTACAAGGATTGAACTTGTGGCTGCAAAGGCTATCCCTATGGCTTCAAAGGATATCCCTATAGCTGCAGAGGTTGGACTTTCAAAGACATAGGCTGGGAGGTTTGCAGATCATATTGCATCTTTGGCTGCATGGTTTGATGCAACTGTTGCAAGGGTTTCCCCTGCGGTTGTTGCAGTTGCCCTTGCTGTGACATCATCTGCCCCTGCTACTGCACGGACGACCCTTGCTGCAACAAAGGGCCTAACTTCCAACTGACAACAAGCACTAGAAGGGGATCAACACGAGTGTTTCTAAGCATATCTCATTGATCAGGGCGACTGTAAGCGAAATAAGCACGTTGAGCGAGGATGCAAAGAAAAAAATAAAAAATTTCAAAAGTTGAGACCAGACTTACTACTGTGAATTTCAGACCCAGAGCAGTAAACAAAGCAAAGTAGATAGAACTAAAGGGAAATGGTGAAACTAGAAAAGTTCACAAAAAAACCATGAAATTCCAAACAAGCAAATAGAAGGATTGGTTTCCCCAGTGGATTCACCAATTTGTGGTGAAGTAAAATTCTAAGTGCAGACACAAACAATTCATCTAGCTTGAGAGCGGGTCTAACCACAAACAATACATTCTATGGAATATTTCCTTGGGTTAGAGCCAATTAAGAGGGCCTACCTCTTAGTCCGCTTATCTCATTTGGTGATGACCTTGCTTGCTCACTCTAGCTATATCCCGTTTCCTTCTTCGAGCACCTGAAACAAGTAAACAACAGCAAACAACGATCGTGATAATAGACAAATTGTATTCAACCTACTTAACAAGTCAAGAAACATTAAGCCATAAACAAGTGATATGACATATTGTGTAGGAAATCAATCGATAGTTGCATATATATTAGATCAAGAAGAGATTACAACCGTTGTCTTGACGTCGCTGTTCTCCTCCGACAAATCCGTGTTCCCACAAAATTCCATTGGCATTCCATGATGGCCTCAACAATGGTAGTTTTAAGGCTCTTCCCTTTAGTCTTCACACTAAACCAAATTCACACTTATCCCTCACACACAACTAGAGAGCTACAACGATGAATAACTTGCTGATTATTCCACAATGAAAACTTCAACCAAAGCCTAATTAGAACTAAGAGCTAACACTAGCTTGTGCATGGAAAAGGGGAGGTTTATATAGCATGGATGGAAGGGAGATGGTTCCTCTTCTCATGGGAGAAGGTCTTATCTCTTGAGGTAGTTCCATCCTAATAGGGGAAAGGAGCCCAAACGAATCTCTTCGACTCCATCCGGCCTAACCATTTACCAGGCTTTCGTTACGAAGCTTCTAGAGCTGGAAGCTTCGGCTCCTTATTTAAAAAAATTTCCAAAAGAGGATCGGCGTGACTGGAACAAGGCTCAGTCGCTCTGGTCGACACTAGGGACAATTATAATCCCTGCATATCGGCATGAGGAGGACACGGTTCATTAGCGCTGGTCTTGTAAACTGGGAAAAACAGAAGATTTTTGGGAAATGATGCAAAAGGGAATTGTTCTGCTCATGAAGAGGGACATAATGGGAGTTTCTTCATGAAGGGAAAGCATGTAGGGTTCACTGTAGAGGTCCTCCAGGATCGTGGAACGGGGAGTACAGGGACAATGACAAAATGTTGTGTAATAGTCATTCTAAATAATTCCTCCCTTAAGTCCCTGGTTTTGCAATAGTCTTGGTACTTTGATAAGAATGCCTCCATATCGCTCCATGTTCGAATAGAAGTGAAACCCAACCCCATGAACCATATCAAGGCTGCTCCTTTTAAAGTAGCAGGAATTAATTTCAGTTTTTTAGCGTCTGAGATATAGTCATAACTCCTGCATAAGACATAAAATTCAAATAAGAAGGTGTCCAAGTCTTCCACAGTCATCCCTTGGAAGGATGGTAAGGATGATAGAGCAATATTTTTCATGGGAGCTTCGCCTCTGATATCCCTGATTGGGAACTCAAAGGTGGTGACAGTAGCATTTATTTTAGCATTGTTGTCATTATTATCTCACATGGTTAATCGTTCTAACCCTTGATGTAACATACATTCTTCAAATTGCTCTTGTGATTGTCTTGTAGGTGGATTTGATGGCTCGGATAACTCCAAGGCTGGTTGTTTCACCGCACTACCTGAATCTGGATATTGATAAACCAATAGGTGCTCTCCTGTCTCAAGTTTTTGATGTTCCCCCTCAGTCTCCCCTTGTCCCTCGATCCTAAAGTTCTCGCTACTAGCTTCCCCTTGTTGTTCTTGAATTGGACACTTAATCTTGGGAGTGTGGTTGCTAGCTTTAGAAAGATATGGCCCCGAGATATAGGAATCATAGGTTTCTGTCCTTATTATGGGAGTAACAACTTTTTGTGGCTTTGTTTTCCTTGTGTCCCTTTGAGAGCTTGATTGTTCTTTTTCTTCCTTGGAGATTAGTTCCTAGATAAATGTTTTCCTTCCCCAATATACACTCTTCCTTTCCTTTTTACGACCCTTTTTTCCTATCACTAATTAGAGTGGGGCTATTTTTTGTATTTCTATAGTTCCTACAGTTGCACACATGGACCCTATGTGCATTGATTCACACTCTAAGTGTCTCAGTCTTTGATAGTGGTGAGCTCACTCAAGTATGTTAGAGCGATGCACAAGTTATTACCTCTCGTCTTACCACCTAGAAACTGAAGAGTTGAAGACATGCTAAACAAAACACCAAAATGCCACACCCTAAGTGCCCTAGTGATCATAATGGTGAGCCCGACCAAGTGTGTTAGAGCGATGTGCAGGTTCTTACCTCTCGTCGTACTGCCTAGCGATTGTGGACTAAGAACACTCTATCATCAAACAAACAACTTGGCTGACTGTATCGTTGACTGCCATCCTCGACAACGACACCAAAATGTAGTGTTGTTTTAATCAATCCTAATTGACTGAGACTGCAACATTTAATTGTCAACCTAGGGTAGGTCTTGTTGTTTTAGTGGAGTTCACACTGTCTGTGCCGATACACTACAACCAAGAATAAAAATGAAAAGAATAGTAAAAGATGTTGCTAAATCAATTACAAAATTAAATCATTCATGTAGAAATTAAAACACTCCACAGAATGGAAATCACACTTCACAATTACTAGAGGAAGGGCGCGCCACACAGTAAACTGATGACTACAACAGCTGGTCACTATCATTATGTTTAATCAAATTATTGTAACAACATAATATAATTTGGAACAGAAGCAGATGTATTTTACAATTTATACTGCAACAACAGAAAATCATATGACAATAAAAGAAACAATAATGTGCACTACTTCTACCGCTGCAGTCCCTGCTAAAGAGGAGGGCCCTTCCTCCCTAGCAAGGGCGCAGGAATAACATGAGATTGGTTAACGAATCAGATGAAGAGTAGAAACAACATCACCGTAGTGATTTTAATATTAAAAATAATTCAAAGTTACAGGATCATAGTAGTAATGTTTTTCTATATGTCGTCCTTGTACATGGGAAATCAAGTCTCTTTTATAATTATTACATGCCCAAAATTAAGAATAGATCAGTCATGAGAATCTCACGATTCTCATGTTGATCATAAAATAGAAGTAGTTACAACCTATTTCTAAATACAAATACTTCTCAGATACATTGGTTAATATTGCAACCACTTGGGTCTGTTGCTTCTAAAATAAACAATTCCTAACACCTGACAATTGTTATGTGGAATAGTACCCACAAGTTTGCCAGCTCCGGTGCAACAACATCCTGCGGTCGAATAGCAGTTCAGGATGTAACAAAAATCACTGGTGACAACACCCTTGGTGTAACATCGGTCCTCTGTATCAGCACATGGTGTAACAGTAGCCTGTAACAACATTCAGTGTGTAACAACAACCTGTGACAACATACAGGGTGTAACAACAAACTGTTCTACCCTACTTTGAAACCGATCAGCATGGCATGTTTACTCTGTAACCTTGTTCCCATGAGAAACACCTGAAAAAGAGAAGAGATTCCAAAATACTCCTCCAATGCACACCCCATTTAGCCACAAAAAGGAATATAGTATCATATTAGTCAGCAAAACATGGAAAAATAACATGACATTGGAATAGGTTGTACAAATGATAAAAAGGGTGATTAATCATGTGTAGTTTCATGGGCCTGGAGGATAAGAGGATCAAAATTGAGGAAAGAAAGTGCAGAAAACAGGTAAAAAGTCACACCCAATAGGTGACTCAGGAAAAAACAATATTTTTATCATGTTTTTCGATCCAATGGTGGTTGGATAGTTTGGGAGAAACTAGATGAGGCTCGTTGGTCATGGTAGCTTCCAACAGATCGAAGTCTGTAGAGTCGTTGATAGTTCAGGAGTAATTAGGAGAGGATTTTCGATCATAGTGGTCTTCAACGAAAGGTGGTCCTATTGACATGGTGAATTTTCGCTATGCCAACAAGGGGAACTAACCTGATCACAGGCCCCAATTAGATCTGCTTTCGTTTGGAGTGGCTAGTTCTGACGGGTTTTAAAGGACCCCGTGAACTGTTACCGGTGTTGAAAGATTGCTTCCCGGAGGAAGACATCATTTAAATCCTATGTACACTACTTCTACTTTCCTATGCTAAACTTAACTATTCTAGTATATCTTGACGAAGCATAATAAAAGAGGTTAAACACCATAAATAAATTCCAAGTCCAAAAGAATCAATTACTGAGTTCATAGATGAACAAGGCTATATTAGAGCTTGATTGCAATCAGATTACTCATACAGGAATACACATTCCTTTTCTCACAAATAAACCTGCAACTGGTGTTCAATATGGTTTTGAATCAGTGGTCGCTCATAAGTTAACTAAGCAATTGAATCATATTCAAATAAATAAGACTAATGATGAATAGTATGCCATCAATATGCACAAACACAAATCACATTTATATTTATGCCAGCGACAACACTCTGCATCAAAACACATAAAAGCAAAGGAAAATAAATTGGAAACTAAAGGCTCCTTCTTGAACCAAACAATCCTCTTTATTCACAATAAATCAAAATTGTTCTTCTCCAAACAAAAAGCCCCTCTCTCCTATCTGGGAGTGATATTTATGCCTCAGGCCCCGACCCTTCGTCTTCCACTGTTCTTTTCAATATATCGATCTGAATAAATAGATGTAGAGCCATTGACGTCACTGCTGACATGTAGAAGGCGTTTCCTATCACTGGAGCGCTTCATTTCTTGGTGGGAATGAATAGATGTTGATTAGAGGAAGATTACTATTTGTCATCTCTTCATGATGAGATCTGGGGCAGTTCCACTTTAGGAATACATAGGCAATGCATGGAACTCAACCAAAAATGCCTAAGGCTACTTCTTTGGATGGAACACATCCGCTTATGCATACATGACCCTTCAAATCCACTCCTGTGTCCTTTACTTCTCGTTTACAGAGATAGTTATCATTAGCTTCATGATTGTGAACAATATAATAGAAATGTTCAAACAAAACATAAACACTGCCTTCATTAACTTTTATAAAACTATGGGGAACAAGTGTGAAAGAAAAGGATTTACGCATAAAACACACGTAACACATAGTTTCCCCGCTTAATCCATAGGCTTGGCACGGTTTTCAAGGGCTTCACTTAATCGCAATTGGGTATCGGCCCCTCCGCGGGTCGCAGTACCCATGCCTTCCACTTCCTCGATGTGCAATTACACTATCAGGACTCCACAGGCACGCCTTTTACACTAAAAACCCGCTCCCTTTGTTATCTCGGGAATTTTGGAAAACATGGGAATAAAAAGAAAATCTCGCTCCGATCACTTAGGCCGGACCTCAAATTTTATGTATCGAGGCCTATAAATATTGTCGGGTCCAGCATATCACATATCGCAATATGCACAAGCCTGGGGCTCTGCCGATTGCAATATGCGATATGGCCCCAAACCTGAATATATATATATATATATATATATATATATATATATATATATATATATATATATATATATATATATATATATATCTATATATATATATATATATATATATATATATATATATTTGATAAGCTTGGTGGGTCCGCCATATTGCCGTGCACATTATGTATAAGGCCTGGGCTTTGCTGATATGCGATGTGCGATATGGCCCCGAACCCGACATATGTATGAAGTATGGTTAATAGTGTTGTCGGGTCCGGAGTATAGTGGCGCACCTTATATATATAAGCCTTAGACCTTGGTTGATTGCGATATGCGACAGGGCTTCGGACCTGACATATATATATATATATATATATATATATTGTGGTTTATAGTGCCATCGGGTTCGGTGCCTTATGGTATGCATTATGTGCCAAGGTTGAGTGCGATAAGCGAAAAAGGGATGATTTATGCATGTTTGTGAAGTCTTTCACTGCAAAGAGTTAAAATGGAAATGAGGTGCAATAGAAGGTTTTGTGTGTTAAGTACACAAACGACTATAGTGAGGGTGGGGGTGATTATGCGTGCAGGAATAAATGTACTATGGATGCTTATGAGGATTTGAAAAGTCCTGATGAAGGGAATGAATGAAGGGCTAGGCTGGGTCATGAATGAAGCATGCATCAGAGATTTATTCAAGGGGTTCAACCATTAGGAATTGAAAATTTAACTCGTCATAGAGTTAAAATCACTGGGATGAAACAGATCATTTGGAGAGATGAAAGATCAGACTTCTAGGGGACCCATTCAAAATTACTACCAGGGAAAGTTTTAATAGGGTGGTGGTTGTGGCCACAACAAATGGTGAACCACTGGGCGAACCAGTTATCTCTGTTTCCAAATAAACCTTGGATCAATAACACATCAGGGTATTAAGATAAACTTGAAATGAAAACTATACAAATGGACATGCATGGGTTCCACTTCAACATTAATTGCTTTAGGTGGGATAAAGACAAATAGCTTCTACTGACTGATAGGGTTTTGACAGGCATTCTCCAATGGTAGTATTATGGGATTTATTGACCTTCCTTTACATGTTTCCAACTTTCAAAATCCTTTTAGGGCCATCACTGGTATGCCAATACCTGTTTTAGGTGTGTACCTCAGCTCTTTATGTAGATATGTTTATCTGCACTTTGTATAAGAATTTCAGTGCTATATTTTCATATGATTGAATGGGGCGCAGTCATGGATCATGCCATATTTTTAAACCGCTTAAGCAAGGTTGGGCTTGCTATGTCAACCGTACTCTGAGCCCAACAACAGTCCCTACTCTAACTGGCTTCCCAAACAACCTGTCCTTCCAGATTGGCACAAGGACTTGACATTTCATTTTCTTTTAAATAAGTCCTTCCAGTTTTAGGCACAAGGACTAGAGCACAATTGGATTTGCCACAGGGTGTACGACAGTGAGATTAGCCCATGAAAGGAGGTATACTTGTAGATGATAGGTATTGGAGAATTTAGTGTGGTGGATGGGACCAATGGAGAATAATTGCAAACCTTACAGGAAAGTATAGGCTAGGTCCGAGTGGGATTTATTAAAAATGGAGCATTCCTCCATGCCAGTCAAGCTATAGTTACACATTTTTGTTTTATAAAGATGCCCTTGCATGCTCCATATGTCCAGGTTATCAACGGATCTTACCCAGTTCTCAACAGATGCCAATGAGTGGCTTTGGTTTGAATTCCACAACTGATTTTCAAGTTCTCATGGGCTGATTGAAAATTTGTTTGATTTGCAAGGTAATGATGGGTTTAGAAACAAAAGAATCATCAACAGATTAATGAGGGAGGGAAAGGATAAATGTGGTGAAAGACGACAAATCTGAGAGGTAAAACGAGGCTGGAGGTCTGAAATCAGTTGGCTGAGAAAGGACTGTAATTCAAAACAGCAGGAAAATAAACTTTGCAGAAAACAAAAGGAAAAGACCGAAAAGTAATTAAACTAACAGCAAAAACGAAAATGAATTCTAACCTACTCAGGAGGTAACCACCATGTGGTGGCTACTAGAAGTATTTCTTAAGGGGTTGGTCATTAACAGGGAGTTTCCTAGTGTCTCCCTGTAAAGTTTTCGATCTGCAAGTTCTGTGACCAATTTTTCCCTTGACTTGGAACGTGCCTAGCCATAAGTGTTGAAGTTTTGTGTGCTTACCCTTTCGGGTGACCCTATCAGCCTAGAGAGCATTTGTTAAAGTGTTGTGCCACTTCCTCTGGTTGTCAGCGGGAGATGCATGGATTATGCAGATGGGGATTTTATAATAAGAAGCGTTATCAAATATGAGAACTTCAGGGATGCCAAACCTGTTGACAATAAATGTCTCCATGAAAGATATTACCTCGTCTTCTCTCCCATTCACAGGCCTGTCATGCTCTTTTTCATCAGTGAGTACATTTTTGAATGTCCTCTCGCAATGCAGGAGCTCGAGGGACTGCTCGTCATCTTCGAATGCCCGCCAATTTGAGATTTTATCAGGTATGGAAGGTCTGAAAATCAATCCAACATAACATTTATTCTTCTTTAATCTAAAATCAGGTAAAATTTTGGTAGCCATACCAGCTATCAGGTTGGTATATTGGTTTTGCTCTCGAGATATGTACGTGATATTAAAAGAATAAAGACTATCAATTAAGCTCCATAACTCATGCTGGTACCTTACCAGGTGTGGCGCATTACAGTGTATCCTCTTCCTTACCTGGTCCACAATCATTTGCGAGTCACCAAAAGCTTTAAAAAATTTTACCTTCAGATCAATGGCTTTTTTCAGGCCCTCCAGCAAGCCTTCGTATTCTTCCATGTTGTTGGTGCAGACGAGCTCCAACCGGCTAGCCATCAGATGTTGGTTCCCTAGTGGATCAATAAGAATGCTCCCAGCATCTACACCTTCAAGGAAATTATAACCATTAAAATAGAGTGTCCAAAAATTAGAGTCTAACGTTACATCAACTAAATCGCTTCCTACGAGACTAGTTTTATCATCTACTATATTACAGGGTGGTTCGTCAGTTGGACTACGGGGGAGGGCTTCCAACCATGTGTTTATTGCAGTTCCTTCACTTGTTTCAGCATGGAATTCTACAAAATAGGTTTCTGTGGCACAAACATTGAAACTGTAATTCCCAAGGATAGAGTTGGTAAACATTACAGGTTCATTACGACCATTTAGCTCTGTCACCACATACTTCATGTATCTTTTAGGATCAACTCTCAGCATATCACCCTTCCCCTTCTGAGGTGGCAAGAGATGGGACCAATCAGTTGGGAAATATCCATTCAGTTTTACTGACCAATCCCTACTAAGCAACATTCCATAAGCCTCGGGTATGCCGACTACCACTATATCAATGACTTGTGTGTACTGTGGTTTAGCAACTATCCGAATCAACACATCTTTTAGTTCTCCAATCACTTTCACATTTATCCTGTCTAATTGCATAATTTGAGTCCCAGTTTTCTCAGGTATAGCATGCAGTCTTTTGGCAACAGCATAAGGCATCACAATGGACGAGGCACCAGAATCTACCAAGAAATTGTGTACGTTCATGTTGAGGATTTCAAATGTGATAAGGAAAGGTGCAGTCATGGATTTTTATTTCCTCCCTATCATGGCTACACTGACATCTTGGGGTTTTTTATTCATTTTAGATAGAGTGGCTTCCATAGCTGATGGTACTTGGACTGTATTGGAGCTGTTGACAGGTCTGGACACTGGCTTCTTGGTTTGGTTACTTGGGATGGTGGGAGTTTTAGAATTTCACTCATTCATAGCTTTTAGGAGCAGATCTCTTTGCTGCGTTAATTTCAGCAAATCAAAGTATGTGATATTGGCTCTAGATTTCTTAAGATCATCCACAATATTGTAGTCAATGCTATAAACAGGATAGGGCAGAGTAAACATACTAGTTTTTCTGTTCTTAGGTGGGAGTTTACCATTTGGAGTCACCTCCATTGCAGAGGGAGATGTTTTCTCTTTCTCTTGATGGTTTGCCATTGGGGTATTCTTGGACTGACCACTTGGTCTACCCTTCTCAATAGGAACTTTGGGAGCAGTTTCCTTCAAAGGGTGGACATCTTTCTTTGTTTGGTCAACAGGCTTCATCGCACCTGGAAGTGGCCCTTTACTTCGTGTGTGGATTTCATTGGTGTGGATTTCTACCATACAATCTTCTTCGTCATCATCATTTTCATTTGTATAGAAATCCCACAGTACATTGATCTGAGATTCTTCGTCCACGGGCTCTTCTACTTGATATTCTTCCTCATTTTCTTGTTCTGGCTCCAGCTCCACTATAGGTTCTTCTTTGTTAAGGAGCAACCCAATAAGAGCCAGCTCTTCCATATTTAAATTCCCTTCATTGGGTGGAGCAGGCAGCGCAAGTTGACCATGACCACCTTCTGTTTTCTTACGATAGAAAGGCTTGAAGGGCTTTCTGTTGTTATAGTCTCCTCCACTACCACTAGTACTCTCTCCATGATTCCTTTTCATATCGATGACTGTGTTTGTTAGTTTCTTAATGATCTGATGCAAACCTTCCACATCCGTGGTGTCCTTTTCTTTGGTTTCAGCCCCCTTGTTATCACTCCCATTATTCTTCTTGGATGCCTGAGAGGCTTTCTTTTCTCTGGTTGTAGGGTGGCATGCTGTGAGACTGAGCATTTCATTCTCAACTTTTACTGCTTCATCGATAGCACCTTGTAAGGTTTGCACATTACTCCTCTTGACCCACATCGCAGTAGGGACAGGGAGAGCAGTGATGTAGAATTCCATGAGCACCTCCTCAGTAGGTCTAGCGGTGGCTGGGATTCTGTTGAAAAAGGTGTTGAACCGGATGTTAAAATCCTTGACCTTTTCTTTAGTTTCCATTTTCAAATGGGATAGTTCTAGAACTAAGGCTGCAGGGGTTTTGTCATCACCATACTTGTCTAAAAAGGCCTATTGAAAGGCAGCCCACGAAGTGATTGATCCTGTTCTCAAGCTAAAGTACCATGTGGAAGCTGCACCAATTAGGGTAAAAGGGAATAGGCGACAAACTATATCTTCATCAGCTACCCCTAGCATGCGCACGGCCAGGAAGAATGAATTGATATGGTTTTCAGCGGTGTCTCCCCGCTCAGGGTCAAATTTAGGCAGTACCTTTTCTGCATTCTTGGGTAAGGGATGTTACTGCCCAGGTATCGCCACAACATCCTGAGTGAGCCAGGGAGGCAGTGCTCCTAGAGGAGGTGGGAGTTGGTTTCCACCTGGTGGAGGAATATTAGCCATATCGAGGATAGGGATGTTCTGGTTGAGGGCTTCTTCATTAGGATTTTCCAAATCAGGCCAGGGATTGCCTTCAGATAGGGAATCCTCAGGGATTTCTTCCCAAGGAGAGTTGATACTCTGCAAAGAATCAAGCACAATATCTTCAAGAGAAGGGGTTGCAGATGTCTCTTCGTTTATGTGATATACCCTTGGTTTTCTTTTTTCTGTCGGAGGTAAAGATTGAAAGATAGGGAGCTGTGATAGGGAATGAGTGTAAGCCTGAGTAAGTCTTCTGCCTGGTTGTTCCTGAGTGACAGGATATTCCCACAGTGTCTCTTCTTCGAAATGAGGCTTTTTCGAGTGAGAGGAGGGGTCTTTTCGACCTTCACAATCCATGTATTAATCTTCTCGAATCCATGGGGGCACTTATAGATGAAATCTTGAAAAGCTATGGACGACGGTTCGACCCTCCTTCTAGCGGCAATTTGTTGACATGGCGAATTTTCACTATGCCAACAAGGGGAACTAACCCGATCGCAGGCCCCAATTAGATTTGATTTCGTTTGGAGTGGCTAGTTCTGACGGGTTTTAAAGGACCCCGTGAACTGTTACTAGTGTTGAAAGATTGCTCCCCAGAGGATGAATTCATTTAAATCAACAAAACAAACAACTAACCTATGTGTATCAAATCCTATCTACACTACTTCTACTTTCCTATGCCAAAGTTAACTATTCTAGTCTATCCTGAAGGAGCATAATAAAAGAAGTTAAACACCATAAATAAATTCCAAGTCCAAAAGAATCAATTACTAAGTTCATAGTTGAACAAGGCTGTATTAGAGCTTGATTGCAATCAGATTACTCATACAGGAATACACATTCCTTTCTGCACAAATAAACCTGCAATTATTGTTTAATATGGTTTTGAATCAGTGGTCGCTCATAAGTTAACCAAGCAATTGAATTATATTCAAATAAACAAGACTAATCATGAACAATATGCCATCAATATGCAAAAACACAAATCAAATTTATATTTATGCCAGTGGCAACACTCTTCTTCAAAACACATAAAAGCAAAGGAAAATAAATCAGAAACTAAAGGCTCCTTCTTGAACCAAACAATCCGCTTTATTCATAATAAATCAAAACTGTTATTCTCCAAACAAAAAGTCCCTCTCTCCTATCTGGGAGTAATATTTATGCCTCAGGCCCCGACCCTTCGTCTTCCACTGTTCTTTTCAATATACTGATCCGAATAAACAGATGTAGAGCCATCGATATCACTGCTGACACATAGAAGGCGTTTCCTGTCACTGGAGTGCTTCATTTCCTGGTGGAATGAATAGATGTTGATTAGAGGAAGATGACTGTGTGTCATCTCTTCATGATGAGATCTGGGGAAGTTCCACTTTAGGAATACACAGGCAACTCGTGGAACTCGACTGACAATGCCTAAGGCTGCTTCTTTGGATGGAACACATTCGCTTATGCATACATGACTCTTCGAATCCACTCTTGCGTCCTTTACTTCTCAACTGCAGAGATAGTTATCATTAGCTTCATGATCATGAACAATATAACATAAATGTTCAAACAAAACATAAACGCTGCCTTCATTAACTTTTATAAAACTACGGGGAACAAGTGTGAAAGAAAAGGATTTACGCATAAAACACACGTAACACACAATTTTCCCGCTTAATCCATATGCTTGGCACGGTTTTCGAGGGCTTCACTTAATCGCAATCGGGTATCGGCCCCTTCATGGGTCACAGTACCCATGCCTTCCACTTCCTCGATGTGCGATTACACTATCGAGACTCCACAAGCGCGCCTTTTACACTAAAAACCCGCTCCCTTTGTTATATCAGGAATTTTGGAAAACACGGGAATACAAAGAAAATCCCGCTCCGATCACTTAGGCCGGACCTCAAATTTTATGTATCGGGACCTATAAATATCGTCGGGTCTGGCATATTGCATATCGCAATATGCACAAGCCTGGGGCTCCGCCGATTGTGATATGCGATATGGCCCCGAACCCGAATATATATATATATATATATAGATATATATATATATATATATATAGATATATATATATGTATCATATTTTATAAGCTCGGTGGGTCCGCCATATCGTCGCGCACATTGTGTATAAGGCCCAGGCTTCGCCGATTTGCAATATGTGATATGGCCCCGGACCCGACATATGTATGAAGTATGGTTAATAGTGGCGTTGGGTGCAGAGTACAGTGGCGCACCTTGTATATATAAGCCTTAGACCTTTGCCAATTGCGATATGTGACGGGGCTTCGGACCCAACATATATATATATATTGTGGTTTATAATGCCGTCAGGTCCGGTGCCTTATGGTATGCGTTATGTGCCAAGGTTGAGTGTGATAAGCGAAAAAGGGATGATTTATGCATGTTTGTGAAGTCTTTCATTGCAAAGAGTTAAAATGGAAATGAGGTGCGATAGAAGGTTTTATGTGTTAAGTACACAAACGACTATAGTGAGGGTGGGGGTGATTATGCGTGTGGACATAAATGTACTATGGATGCTTATGAGGATTTGAAAAGTCTTGATGAAGGGAATGAATGAAGGGCTAGGCTGGGTTATGAATGAACCATGTAGCCGAGATTTATTCAAGGGGCTCAACCATTAGGAATTGAAAATTTGACTCGTCATAGAGTTAAAATCACTAGGATGAAACAGATCATTCAGAGAGATGAAAGATCAGACTTCTAGGGGACCCATTCAAAATTGCTACCAGGGCAAGTTTTAATAAGGTGGTGGTTGTGGCCACAAAAGGTCCATAGATCCGATGAGAAATAGACTCCATTTTATAGTATCCATATTTATATCTCTATGTAAATAATTGTTTGACATAATAGAATTTGAGCAGCGTAGCAGCAACGAGTGCATTTTTGCCCTCGATGGGGTTTTCCACTAGAAATATTTGTGTCCATTTAGTTGAATGTTTTATGGATTTTGGTTTATGTTTGATTCTTTAATGTCTGATTATGTGTTTCAATTTATGCATGATAAAGAATAATTCATTGGAGATAACATTTACAAGTGCTCACATCATTGATTCACACCCCCGCTGCCCCCAAGTAGTGATCTAGTTTCCAACAATAAAGAGTACAAATGGGAAAAAAATAAGAGAATAAAAAATAATGTGGCATTTGATATATTTTTTGTTAAGATTGTTGGAAAAGGAAAAAAAGGAAAAAAAAAAAGGGACAAATGTGTAAGTGTATGATTTTTATTTTGTTTTTGTTTTTATTTTCATTTTCGTTTTTGTTTTTGTTTTGTTTTTCGAGAGGAACCCGATATTCTACCTAACACGTAGCTAGAAGTAAACATATAGGGTCTACAGTCTATCTTCGTCTTTTTAAATTAGGTCATAATAGGGGGGATTTAAACCTTGGATCTCTCAATTTTCTCAGGATTCACATTACTTTGATCACCAATTGAGCTGCACCTTGGGACATTAGTGTATGGTTTTTTTGGTTGATAGTACATTGTGATATTTATTTTAAAGTGTTATTTATTTTAAAGTGTTTATATAACTTACTGTATATTAAAATTTGACATTAATTTTAGATGAAAAACAATAATAAAAAATTAGTTGTAGACGTCATCGTTCAATATATGGTAGACTTAGGTTGTTGCAAAATTAGTAAGATACTAAATATATACAATAGAGAGTTCCTAGCCACAGAGGAGGTCAAAGAATCACTTGAAATTTTGAAAATATAAAATGTATATATGGTTTATAGAAACAATTTCATTTATAGTCTCCTTTATGAAAGCTCCTAAAGTTGAATGGAAGAAGATAATATTTTTTATTTAGGTGATGTAACCTAATTTTAATTCCCTTACATCCATTTCTTTGCTTGAATTTTAAATTTTATTGAAGGTTTTCTTCCAATTTTGTTTCCTCATGAATATGTCTCTCAATATTGGGAAAGGAACTTTAAATCTGGATGATGGAAAAATGGTGAAATACTAAAGAAAAGCGTGTGAAGTTTCAAAACCTAATGTTATAAGGCTATATGAACCAAGACATTTAAAGGTATAGTCCTCATAGAAATAACAATATTTTAAGATGCTTTATAGAATACATGTTTTTAAGATTCTACAATCTATCTTGTAGGATAAATGCTTAGAGAATACTTATTTTTATTTTGCTAGATTTCTCCCAGGGTTCTTGGCCATCATTATTGCTTCAAAAATAATTATAATCAATAAACAGATTACATATATTCATTATAATTATTTGTTAAGCAATAATGATGGCAAGAACCCTTGTGGATTCTACTAATCTCAATTGCTTCAACAAATTCAATTATGTGATTTTTTTTTTTCATTCTCAAGAAGTCAATGAGCAGGTCTCTTAATCAAATCATTTGAGGTGATATTTGTGTTAATGCTAAAACATCATTTGAACTATCCTACCTACTATAATTATTCTTTTCTAATTAAATCACAATTCCATATCATTGTTTTATCTAAGAAGGAGGAAATAATTTTGGTTAGACAAGTCACTAATACATGAACGATGTGTATGTAGGAAGCTCATAACCTAATAATATACAAAGCATAGGGTTTTGTATAAGCAATGAAAATCATATTGGGTTTGCTACTTCCTTGGTTAAAGAATTGATAATAATTTGAAACTCGAATTTGAACATCTAGTAGATGAATGTGTGGGGCTTGTTGTAAATTTCTTGTATTTATATCTTAGCTCGAGTAGAGAAAAAGCTATATATCTACCTAATGTATTACTAGGAGAGAAATCAAAGTTTGAATTACACCCAAGGTTGCTTAGTCTTAGTCCTGGTCCCAAAACTTTAGTGGATTGAGCTAATACAACACAAGAATTTAAATAATAGAGAATGGTACCAAATTTTATAAATCATATTCAAAAAATAATTAAAACACTTAGAAATGATGTACTTAATGTTATTTCCAAAATATATACCAAGACATGGAGGTAATTGTCATGAACTCTCCTTTAGAACAATTTTAAGGATTTGTATGTCATAGGAAGCTATGACACCACATATTTCAGCAACAGGAAATACTGGCGAAAATACGTGAATTATACCTGTGTCTCCCCTCCGAAGTCAATTTATAGGTTATGTTGGTGATATGTATGTTATGACTTTAATTCTCCCATGTGTGTTGGGATACATATTCTAGGGTTTCCTCTACCTTGTAATTTTTTTTTTGCATATGTTAGGGAATCCTTTAACCCTTACTTGTATACCCCCACCTCCACCCCCCAACAATACCTGTAACATTAGATAAATTAAGAAAAACCCTTCACCCCCTTCATATGAATGGATATATTGAATTCATTTTCCATTATATTAAAACCATGACTATGAATGGACTTATTACACTATTGCCTAACTAATAAACCCCTATTGATACTGTAATAAATAGGGAACTACACTAGCCTAAGATTTGTTAAGGAGCCATCCATGTAGCTAACAACAATGAAGTGGTTTATATCACATGCTTCGTTTTCATTCCATTCATTATAAGTTATGTTCTTTGATGTCAAAATTACAATTTTCATATGGTTTTCTAATGGTAGATTTACAAGTTTCTTACTAATTGGTGATTGATGTGCTATGCATGAATTGTGCATATCATTTGTTGGTGATGAAATTTCTATTATATTATGTAGTGCATGTTGTAGCATTGAATATTAAGATCACTTGGAATTATTTGATTGCACTCAAAGATAAACTTTATAAATGAAATTTATATGGGTCTTAGCTATTAATAATTTTCTTTTGTAATTGATTACTCATCCAATTGAAGATTTTTCTTAATGAAATGCATGAAAAAAATGAAAAGGACAAAATATATGGGGAAGAATTTTACATCAAATCATACTCTTTGGGGAAAAAAATACTAATATTTGTTTCTCACAATCGAAACAACAAGGACAGATTTGAATTTACATTATAGCCAAGCAAGTCATCTAAACATAATTCCTTAAGCTCTTATTTATATGTATTCGTGGTGAGAATAGATTGATTTACATCACAACAACGATAATGTTTTTATGAATCTATTTTGAAGAATACACCAGTATGTTATCAACTTTAGGAAATGATAGTTTTCATTCTACCAGGGTTAAAAGCCTTCAATTACTTTTGGCTCTTACTAATTTAAACAATGGGTTTGATTAAGAATAATATACGATGAAAAATCGAATATTGACTCCACTTTAACTCCCAATTTGTAAGAAAAATTGAAAAACGATGTTATGAATCTTTTTGGTGAAAAAAAACTAATAAGAAAAATAAATGAATATTTTATATAATTTGGATTGAAATAATGAAAATGAATAACAAAAGTGATTATTCTCCCATTCATTAAAAACAAATCATTTTTCACAATTTAAAAATTACACCCACCATCTATCTTAGCAACATCCCCTATTTTATAACATTACAATATTAATATTGAGAGTTTTCTATCACATTCAATTTTTTTAATTACAATATTGTGAGTTGTCCATCATCATCAAGAGGTAGAATTGTGGTTCTTCATCTAGATTAAGAGTACAATTCTGAATTTCTTTCACCAATTGTGACTTGTCCATCACCATATGGATGTTAGAAAATTATATATTATAGAGCAATGGAACACATAAAAGATTGCAAAAACACAAACACAAAAAATGCATAAAACAAGAGAGACATAGATATACATGGTTCACCCAATTTGGACTACGTCCACAGAGAAACAGCCAGCCCTTCCTTTTATATTATTCAACAAAATGATACAACCTACAACAGATCCACTTTAATTTCCTCTTCGCTCTCACACAATATCCTCTCTCTTTCTCACTCACAATACACATATATACAATTGGAATACAATTCCCTCATATATAGTGAGGGGTTTCCTTCTAGGGAAAAAAACCCGAAATTAAACACGACTTCTATCGTCAGATCATCCACCTAATGAACGACTCATATTGACTACAAAATTACAACATTTTACAAGGCAATTTTACATCTATTTTTTTGCCTCCCCATTGGCCCACGGACTGCTGCGGGGGGACAAGTCCCCCTGCGTGGTGGGGTGTACAACCTTCTTGGGGTATAAATCCGGCTGAAACAAAGACCTATGAATAAAGAAGATAATTAGGCTCCACACCCAACAATGGAAGCATGATGATCTCAATGAAGGTGAGAGATTCTAATAATTACTGCTATATTTTATTTTTTCATCTTTTTTTATTTGTTTCTGATTGATACTCGCTTTTTTTTATTGGGAATGTGTGAATATATGATGTTGATATCATTGTGTAAACTTTTAAATCTAAATTTCAAGCTTTCTCATAAAGGTGGGAAGGAATTTAAAAAAGTGTGTCTTCTTATTATATATTTGAAGTGATAAGTAAAAATGTAAAAATATTTTTATAATTTAATTGATTTAAATAATTGGTAATTAAAATGAGATTAGTTCCTTTTCTTGTTATACCATGTGCACTCGAGTTGAGTAAAAGATATTAAGTTTCCAATAGTATGCATTAAGGAAATGATGGTTTAGGGATAAGAATAGATTTTATTTGGGATATGTTGTGGGAGTTTGAAAGATGGACAATGCAATTTTTATAACTTCACACAAAATCTTATTTAATCAATCCAAGTTTGGTTGCATCAAATCCCATTTTTAAAAATTGTTAACATAGTCATGGATTCCAAGCTTCTATACACTAGGGTATCATTGATGCACATGTATTGCGGAAAGCACTCATGGTAGTGTTGCTTAATTACTCATAAGCCTTAAATATAACCACTATATAGTCTTGTTGTGAAAAAATGTGGTTCTAGAAGGGAAGACTCTTTCCTTAACCATGCAAATCATCATAATAATAAAATAAATCTTCAACAATACCACTACTACCATTACTACTTACATTATGTGAAGGTGAATTACAGGTTCTTAAATCCTTTTAACCCTGTATGAGGCTTATCACCATTAAAATATCTCATATCATATAAACATATCTTGATTCTAATTTGTTTTATTTGTTTGGAATTTTTTTACTTATATAAAACTATTTTATTTATTCACCTTGATACATAATAAATATTGTGAATAAAATTATTGATACTATAAAGTATAGAAGCTTGTGCAACAAAGTATAACATAGAAAAAGCTTGTACATCAAAATATAAAAATATGCAAGTTAGAACAAAATATGAAACAAAATTAGATAAAATGGAAATGTTTAATTAAATGCATTCTATTAAACAAAAATAATAATTTTAGTGAAAATAATTAAATGATTAAATATAAAGTAAATAGAATGAACTTTTATTTAAAAAGTAGGGATTCGTATGGATTATAAATAATTTTGTAGACTCTCACCAACTTTTTGTAAAGTTTTGAAAGACAATAGAATCAAATCCTTTAAGACTAAGTGGGTTGATAGACAAGACAATATGAGAATTTCTTAACTTTTTTAAAGTTTAAAGGATTACCTTGAATTGATAAGCAATTTTATCAAATACCACCTAATCATATCATATTCTTGTGGATTATTTTTCCCAATGTTGTATTTAAGTAAATATAATAATCCATACTTTGTTAGCTCAATTTGTAAATTGATAGAAAGAGATTGGAATAAAGGTGGAAGCTCTAGAATAATTGCAAGTCACTTTTCTATGTTATTTATTGTGCAAACTATTAGTTTTGATAATATTACTTTAAGTTTTGGAGACATGTTTTCAGCGATAATCACATCACAATTCATTTGTTGATGCGTTTTGAGTCTGATTCATCATCAAAACGCAGCTTCCTTTTTCATTTGATATATTCTTTTGCACACATATAATTTTATTTTTATTATGTTGAAAGATATATTATTTTATTTTTATTATGTTGAAAGATATATTTTATAATATAAGAAAAGTGCATCATTCTTTTATTTAAATTGGAATTGAAAAATATTCATTTTAAAATAAAAATAAAATAATAATTTAATTAAAAAATTAATATTTACTATAATATTTTTATTTAATTAAATTTAACTAAAAACATTATAAATTATAAAATTTAGAGATGCTATGCAACCTCAAAAAAATGTGATAATAGCCAATATAATGGCAGACTTGCTACAAATTTTCAATATTTTCAAAAAATAACCTTACCAAATCATCTTTCCACATTATCAATCGAAACATATAAAATATGGTTTAATAATTTCCTACTTATACACTTTATTGTACCGTCTCTAATACATCGTGGTTTGATGTTTTATTCCTTATCTATAATATATGTGCAATCCTCAACTCACCAACAATCACCTTATTATCTTATTTTACATATCTTATACAACTCGCTTTCAATTTCTTAATTGAAATTTTAATTTATAAAAAATACTATAATTTTAATTAAAAAATATTATAATTCAAATAAAAATAAATAAATTTAAGTTTTTTCCCAAAGTAAGCGAGTTGATGGATAATTAGGCCGATAGGTCTTCCTTTGAAAGGGACTTTCGTCATCCGTTTGTTCCTCATGTTGACACGTGGCGTCGGAATAGAGCGGCACAACTGGGAGTTCTGCAATCTCGTGCTGACAGGCGTCCACACATTCAGCGGGAAATCCTGCAATTTCTGTTCATTGTTATGATATTGTTATGTTTGTTAATTCATGAACCTGACATCTGTCCCATTCAGTTCTGACATTTCGGTCTTCCTGTTACGCTGGTCTTACGCTTGCCAGGGTCGATCCCTGCACCTTTCAAGCAGATCCCTGTACCTCTCCCCAACTCCGAAACACGCCTTTCATTTCTCCCTTGGCCGTTGGCGCTCTGCAACCTCGCTCTTCTGGTGCTCGAGGTGAAACCTACACTAGCACACCACAGGTATCTTTTTCCTCCTCGGACTTAGAAGCCGTTGCAAACCCTCCTTCAGTGTTACAAATCCTCTCTCTTGAGGTTTTCACCAGGAATTTTGTTTATCTGTCTTGGATAAATCTTTCCCAATTTCACTTGGATCTTAGGTTCATTCAACAAAAGCGTAAGGTCTTCCAGGAAAGTTTTTCAACATTATCGCACACTACACACCAACCCTCGCAGGTAAGGCTCTTGTTGAATATATGATGTTTCTGTTATCATAGGTCCTTTGTTTTGCATGCTCATCATCGTATACAACTTCCTTTTCCCCTTCTTTGCAGGGGAAAGCTACAGGTCTATACTGTCGATGGCTTCCACAGTGCAACCGTGGCGGCAACAATTTCTCCTCACCCCGGAAGTGAACCAGGTCATTCTTGTGGCTATGTTTCCTCTAAGCTTACTTATTATTAAATTATGTTATGGTTGTTCGAGAAGAGCGACTTTTCTCTATCGGACTTGAGGGTTTTTAAATCATTATGGATGTTGAGCGTTTTAGCTCTGGCCGGAACCAAACTCAGTTGTTTTGTTTTACATTTCGCTCTTCCTTTTCCTGTACTGTTGGTTTAACAGGTTACTTGTAGTATACATATATGCATTTTGGTATTTTATGGCTAAACACTTGGTTTGAAACAGTTCTGCAATCAAATCTTGCATGTTGGGCATGCCATTCCTCTTGTTTATATGGTAGTAAGTTCACTGTTTATTGTAGTTCCGACTCAAGGCGGCGAAAACTATATTGCTTATATTCTATTTATCTTAAGATAGATAATTGTTATTTAATATTTCCAGAGTAGTGATTACAGTACAATATGCGTGCCTCTTTGTAAAACCCCTCCTAATTTCCTGTATATACTCCGAAGTTTCTTTTTTGAATAAGTTTGAGGTCAATGGACAGTATCCGCTCTGTTCAATTTGTCAACGAACTTGCTCTCATTTAACGTCTAAGTCAAGTATTTGCGGCTGTGTTGATTTCTATTTGACAGTCTGTATTGCCTTCACCGTTACTTTTTGAAACCTTAATAGTGCGGTTTGCTTTATTTATATAAACAAGTCCTGTACAGGGTCATTACAGGTATTCCTTCCATTTCTTTAGAGAATAAACATTTCTACGTATATGGCCTATACAATTTCTTCCACTCCTCCTCCCCATTCTCCAAACAAAATGTCGTCTTTCTCTAGTGATTAAATGTTTTTTTACAAAGTGATAGGGGCTGACATACATCCTTTGCTGTATTCTGAAGAATGGAATGCATCGCCACCTTGTACACTTGATTTGAGTTCCCATTACCCCATCTCCCAGTAGACTGTTTGATAAATCTAGCCATTCTTCTACTGCACCTAGCTATTCATGCTATCTTGGAAAAACATCTCTATCTTTCTCGCAACCTTTGATACAAATCCAAGTCAAGAATACCTGGAATTGGAGATTATAGGCCTCAGTCACTTTGGAACAGGATTTTCAGTGGTTTGACTTGCATTTGTAGTTATTTATTTTCTACAGATTTGCATGTCAAAGTCTAGATTCAACTGAAGTAATTCTAGGAATCTGTTTTCTTAGAAGGAACATCTTCAATGAAGCTTTGTAATAGTTCAAATACTCCTGTGAGAAAGAACTCCATAAGGTTTCTGTAATATCTTGAATTCTGTGAGACCCTGTTTTATGTTGAACTCTCTGGGACTCTATTTTTGGTTGTTTGACTTACAGTTGTATCTATTTATTTTCTATAAATTTTCTTGTCAAAATCTTGATTCAACTGAAGTAATTCTAGCTTCTTTCTTCCCGGCAGAAACATCTTCATTGAAGCTTTGGAACAGTTCAGAATTCCTCTGAGCAAGAACTCCATAAGATTCCTGTAATATGTGGAATGAACTGTTTGTTCTTATTGCAGTTTCCTGTGGGACGGATCCACCGTCTGTTAAAGTCTGGAGTATCTGCAAATGGAAGGGTGGGAGCAACTGCAGTTGTTTATTCTGCAGCCATTCTGGAGTATCTCACTGCAGAGGTTTTAGAACTTGCAGGAAATGCCAGAAAAGATCTCAAGGTTAAACGTATCACCCCAAGGCATTTGCAGCTCGCTGTTAGAGGAGACGAAGAACTTGATACTTTGATCAAAGGTACCATAGCAGGTGGAGGTGTCATCCCTCACATCCACAAGTCACTTATTAACAAATCCACAAAAAAAGATTAGTTCTTTGTGTGGGGATTAGTTCTTTGGTTCAAATTTCTTTGGAGATTTGATCAGTTAGGGTTTCTTCTTCTGTAGCGATAAAATTTACAAAGCTTTGCTATAATCCTTTTTAATCTGTGCCGTGTTTTGCAGGTATTGAGCTCACCTTATCTCAAAGGCATTCCCTCCAGCCAGAAGGTAATTCAAATCTTTTTCCCGTCTTGCTTTCTGCAGTAGCTACAATTTTGGTCTTCTAATACTCGTTTTATGAAGCCTTCCTGTAGTTGGGAGTGCCATTTACAGAATAAAGCACAGGTAAGGGGAACCCTGGTATCTAGGTAGTACCCTGCTAACCTCTACAGAGGCCTTGTATCCGTCTTTAGACCTGCTTGGTAAAAGGTGCCTCCATAAAAAAAGTGTTCAACATCTTCTGGATTGATGCAATAGCTACAATTTCAGTCTTTCAACACTGGTTTTATGAATCCTTCCTTAGATGGGAGTGCCATTTACAGAATAAAGCAAGTACGGGGAACCCTGGTATATAGGTAGTACCCTGCTGAAAGTGACATCTACGTTTTTGATCATTGAGGTTGCATATTCTATTAAACTCTGTTCGAGTAGAAAGTTTATGGATCATTTTCTTTTTGAAGTTTCTTGTCTTGTATGTTGCAATAGGCATTTGTTTTTTATGATCAAAATTGCTGCATTATTCAGCCAAATATTTGACTATTTTTTAAAGTTCTTTCAAAGGATTATTCTGTAATTGATGCTACCCCATTTTTTTTTCCCATATAGCTCATGGGATTTTCATTTCTCTTGCAGGGGAACTTCGATCTTGTTGGAAATAATTTTCCTGTATTCTTTGTTCGCGATGGTATGAAGTTTCCAGACATGGTTCATGCATTGAAACCAAATCCCAAAAGCCACATTCAAGAAGACTGGAGGATTCGAGATTTCTTCTCTCACCACCCAAAGAGTTTGCATATGTTCACCTTTCTCTTTGATGATCTTGGAATCCCTTTAAACTACAGGCATATGGATGGGTCTGGTGTCCACACCTTTACCCTTGTTAATAAGGCTGGGAGGCAAACCTATGTGAAGTTTCATTGGAGGCCTACTTGTGGAGTTAAGTGTCTATTGGATGATGAAGCAGTTGTAGTAGGTGGGACAAACCACAGTCATGCAACCAAGGATCTCTATGATTCTATAGCAGCAGGCAACTATCCTGAATGGAAACTTTTTATCCAGACAATGGATCCTCGGGATGAGGATAAATATGACTTTGATCCTTTAGATGTTACGAAAACTTGGCCCGAGGATATCTTTCCTCTTCAAACTGTAGGACGCATGGTCTTGAACAAGAATATTGACAATTTCTTTGCTGAAAACGAGCAGCTTGCATTTGCTCCTGCTCTTGTTGTTCCTGGTGTCTATTACACTGAAGATAAGCTACTCCAAACAAGGATATTCTCATACTCAGATACACAAAGGCATCGACTTGGACCCAACTATTTGATGCTGCCAGCCAATGCACCCAAGTGTGCACATCACAATAATCATCATGAGGGATTCATGAACTTCATGCACAGGGATGAAGAGGTTGGTAAATAATTTTAATCTTTTTCTTTTTCAATACCTCTCGTATTACTTGGACATCGAGTCAATGTTCATGGAGAGATTTGATTTTTACAAAACAATTGCTGGAATTACAGGTCAACTACTTTCCATCAAGGTTCGATCCAGTTCGTCATGCTGAGAGATTTCCCATTCCTTCCCATACCCATACTGGCAAGCGGGAGAAGGTAAGATCTCACCACTTCTCCAGAATTTGGTGATAGATCTGTGATTTTTACAATATTATGATACAATGACAGTTCGTTATTGTAGTATGTATGTGGCGTAGTGGCGTTTTTCTTGATAATTTTTATTTTTGAAAAAGATGTTTGTACTATTTTAGTTTGAAACTCAAAATAGTCTGTTTTTGGAGACTATTAATTGCATGCTTTTTGTTTTATTCGATAGTTTTTCTCTTTGTGATTATGATGACAATGACTTAGATTATTGCTGCTTTTTCTTGGATTTGGATATATCGTCACAGTTGATGATCTAACGTTTTTCAGTTTATCATAAATTTATTTCTGTTTGTTGGTTCAGTCCACTTTGTGTCTTGGCTATTCGATGCATCTTCCCTTAATTTATAAGTTGATTTCATTTAAGTGTTAGGAAGGGCTTTGCCTTGTCATCAGTCAAATTCATCGTTTACAAATTGGGGAAGTAAAGATTGCCAAAAGAGAAATGTGCAAGTCTAAGAAATATTGGATATTTTTTGGTATTTGCAGTGCGTGATAGAGAAGGAGAATAATTTCAAACAACCTGGAGAGCGATATCGTTCATTTGCACCAGAACGGTAGGTTGGCTTGATTTCTAGTAGTCAATTCATTGTTTTTGTTATATGGATAGAAATTACAGTGATGATTTTAAATTGCAGGCAAGAGCGTTTTGTGAAGCGATGGGTGGCAGCTTTGTCAGATCCTAGGGTCACCCATGAAATTTGCAGTATTTGGATATCTTACTGGTCACAGGTTTGCCATTCAGACTCTCTATATTTCGTTTGAGCTACTATGATTGTGATCCTTTTTATACATCCGTTGGAATAACCTATTATTGATATTAATTATTAATCACATGGATTGGTGCAGTGTGACAAATCATTGGGTCAGAAGATAGCAGCTCGCCTTAACATGAAAGCAAATATGTAAGAAGTTCGAACTGCAGCATGCAATGTGGGATACGACATTTTATAATAGGATGCTGCTGCTTGTTAATCTTTCTACATATATGAAGGGCAGGAGAAAGAGGAATTCTCTCTGTGAAGATAAAACTGCTTTTACTTTAGTACATAGTGCTAGTGGTTCATGAAATTGAAATTACAGCTGATGATTTATCAGTGATTGGACATCTGTTAGGTCCAGGGGATAGATACCTACTTATGAACTTTGACAGGTCTATTGTCATGATGTATTGGTATCATATATGGTCAAATTGAATAAATTCTGTTGAGAAATGTTTATGAAAGAA
Source organism: Pinus tabuliformis (assembly GCA_031772625.1). NCBI lineage: Eukaryota > Viridiplantae > Streptophyta > Pinopsida > Pinales > Pinaceae > Pinus > Pinus tabuliformis. The sequence goes on from CM062815.1 coordinate 732,528,784, forward strand.
TATCAGTTGTCAGCCTCGATAATAAGTAAAGAAATAACCTTGGATCATAGCTCCGGCAAAAAGATATTCTTTGACCAGAGCTCTTGCGAAACTACAGGTGATATTGTTGTAGACGTACCTTTTATTGTCATTTGGTTTTATGCCTTATCTCGAGTGTACCTTTTATTGTTTTTATGCCTTATCTCGATTCTCAAAGGTACTGTAGTCGAAACGAATGGGTGGGTGAGCGTTAGGGAAGTCGAGCATCAAAAAGACTGATAATATTACCTATTGCTGGAGGAAACATTCTCGGCCTCGTTTGTCTTGTTTTTCCCTCTACATGGTGCAGATACAGTGATAGTCAACCTTACTGACACCTATTTTTCTCTATTTATTTTTCCCTTGGCATAGTGACAGTTAGGTTCCTTTCTTTGAGTGATTTTTCCTCATTTTCATTTTTCCCATTGCACGGTGACATTGTGGGGAAGTTTCTAACCTAACTCAATTGTGTTTGATTGCAAGGTAGTTGAGGTGTAATTGTGTTTGATTGCAAGGTAGTTGAGGAGTGTGTGATGTACCTGGGCAAGAAAAGAT